>CAVLJG010000008.1:77452513-78134849 GCA_963669975.1 Acanthoscelides obtectus | reverse complement strand
GATTTTGGTTCTTGACATCCTTTACGATCGGTTACGATGCCTAGAGTACGGAGACCTGTACGATTTCGTCAACTTAGTGAGTTTGATAGGGGCCGTATAGTGGGACTTCGGGAAGCTGGACTTTCTTTTCGGGCAATTGCAGTTAGAGTGCAAAGAAGTGTAGACACTGTGGTTAGGTGTGTCAGGCATGGCTTCGATAAGGCCGTACGCAAAGAGCAAGGGGCACTGGACGCCGCCGTAGAACAACAGACCGTGAAGATCGCCGCCTAAGATTATTGGCCTCAAGGGACCGTTTCTCCACTACCAGGTCCATTGCAAATGAATGGTTTGCAGAACACTAACTCGAGAACACCGACGTAATCGATTTGAGTGGTGCAGACAACGGTCACTCTGGGATCAGGAATGGAACAGTATTGTCTTTAGTGACGAGTCTCGATTTTGTTTAGGCATGCACGATGGTCGTGCCAGGGTTAGAAGGCGACGTGGTGAAAGGAGGAATCCACAGTTTTTTGTTGAAAGACATGTTCATCACACTGTTGGAGTTATGGTTTGAGGTGCTATAGCTTATGGTTCCAGGTCACCTTTAATCTTCATCAGAGGTGACATTAACGCGCAGCGTTATATCCACGAAGTTCTAGAACCCCATCTTTTACCCTATCTTGACACCCTGGCAGATCCAACTTTCCAACAAGATAATGCCTGACCACATGTTGCAAGAGTCACAATACACTTCTTTCAACATAATGATGTCACATTGTTACCATGGCCACCAAGATCTCCCGACGTATCCCCAATTGAGCACATGTGGGATATGATGGGTAGGAGATTGCTCAATTTGCAACGTCCTCCTCAGACTCTAGAAGCAGTTCGAGAGGAGTTGGTGGTTGCCTGGAATGAGATACCACAGGAGGACATTGACCACCGGATCGGAAGCATGCCTAGGCGCGTTGGAGAATGCGTAGCACATCAGGGTGCATCCACACATTATTAAAGGTCAAAGGGCTTTAAAGCAGTGCAATCATTTTGAAATTTTTATCATTTACTTATTATGCTTCATTAAGTACTTATACAAAATTTTATTAAAATAGAACCATTTAAACTGGGTGTTCGGATTTATATGTCACTTAGTGCGCAAGGTCCACTTTTGGCACACTCTCTCCAACATATCGACCGGTATCTCACGAATAAATGCTTCAATATTGGCTTCCAGTGCATCAATCGTTGCTGGTTTATCCTTGTAGACATTAGCCTTGGCATGGCCCCACAACAAATAGCCCAACGGCGTAAAATCACACGGGCCTCAAACGTGAGATAAACTGTTCACCGAACTCGCCTCTCGATATGGCCATTGTTTCGTGTGCGGTGTGCCATGTGGCACCGTCTTGTTGAAACCACATGTCAGCCAAGTCCAGCTCTTCCATTTTGGGCAAAAAAAAGCTTATTATCATCGCACGGTAGCGCTCGCCATTCACAGTTACGTTCCGGCCATTGTCGTCTTTGACGAAGTATGGCCCGATGATGCCACCGGCCCATAATCCACACCAAACAGTTATTTTTTCGGGATGCATTGGTAACTCTTGCAATGCTGCTGGCTGGTCTTCACTCCAGATGCGGCAATTTTGCTTGTTAACTTACCCATTCAACCAGAAATGAGTTTCGTCGCTGAACACAATTTTTCGATAAAAATGTGGATCTTCCTCCAACTTTGCCAGCGCCCATTCACCAAATTGGATACGTTGTGGGAGGTCGTGTGGCTTCAATTCTTGCACCAGCTGTATCTTATAAGGTTTTACACCCAAATCCTGTCGCAAAATTTTCCACGTAGTGGAGTAACAGAGGCCCAATTGCTGCGAATGGCGGCGAATCGACATTTCACGGTCATCACTAACAATGGCGGATACAGCCGCAATATTTGCTTCAGTCCTGACTCTACGTCTGCGTGTTGGTGGTTTAATGTCCAATAATGTAAACTGGGTTCGAAATTTAGTCACAAGCTTCCGAATAGCTCCCTCAGTAGGCCGACCAAATTGCCCCTAAATTGGAAGCAGTGCTCGATGCACTCTCTTAACCGAGCATGAATTTTGATAGTAAAATTCAATAATTTGCAAGCGTTGTTCGTTCGTAAGTCGATTCGTGGTTAAATTATAGACCAAACTGAACAAGTTTGATAATGACATGAGACACGATTCACGCGTCATCTGTTAAACACAGTGTTGCCAAAAAGATACTAGCAAAAAAATCACCAATGATGTTCGTAAAAAACAATTAACTTATTTAGATTGCCAAGTACATTTTATACATCATATGTAATAATCTTTCAAAAATGATACCTTGGATAGCTTAATCCCTTGCATGAAAAAAATTATTCTCGTTTGATTTTAATGAAAAAAATTAATAAAAGCAATATACCAAAATAAAATAGCACAAAGAGTCAAATATTACCAGACTCGAAAACACCAAGCTGTCTGTATAGCAGTTCGCATTGTCAGCCGGGTCACCACTGTGACCCCTGGATGCCGCCGATTCTGGTGCTATAGTAGATACATTCTACTCGCCATTGAACAAACTAGTAATATACGTAGCTTCGCTCGACCACAGACGGCCAACCATATACATCTGTTTTATGCTATCTGGCAACTTCTCAGCATGGTGTAGGCTTGGTATAGGTTGATAATGAATGACAACTGAGCAATTATACTCAATGCAGAGGATAAGGTCTATCGAAATAAAACAGGATAAAGTGTCATCTATTAGCAGAATAATCGACCACTCTCCGAGAGTAAACACAACAGGCTGTCTGTTGGAACTGTGTCCCAGTTCACGTTGTTCAATGGCGAGTAAGCCGTATCTACGAGTACTATAGCACCAGAATCGGCGGCATTTAGCGGCCACAGCTTGATGTTTTCACTCTCGCAGGGTGGCCGATTCTGATAATAAATGGTACTTTGTGTTGTTTTATTTCGATATCATATGCATACGTGTAGACTTGCTCAGCTTCTGTTCGTTATCCACCATGACTAAGCCTATACCACGCTGAGGAGTTGCCAAATATCACGAAACAACTGTCCATGGCTGGTCATCTCTAGTCGGACAAACGGAATCTACATATATTTCTAAATGCTGTCTTGTTACAATTTTCCTACTATAGATTTACACTGCAGCCGATTCCCAAGAGCTCAACCAATATCCAAACCTTACTTAAGCTGCAAATGTGTGCCCTGCAGGTTTACGGGTAGTTGATTACGAATATAGTGTCAAAATTACTGCATTATTGAAAGCAATAAAAACATTTTAGGTCCAGCAACGTAATTTTTGTATCAAGATATAGCAATCCTGTCCCATTTTATTAAAAAAATTCAAATAATTAACGACAAGGGTAAAATATAGATAAATAAAACGACTTGTGTATTTAGCACTTTCTAAACCTCGAATTGTCATAATGTTTTCTGGTACCTATTATTTGGAACTCAGTTAGGGATCAGATTAGGTCAGATCTTCCAGTAGAAACCAGATGGGCCATAGATCACTCGATGCTGGGAAAATTATTTATCGGGTATTAGCAGATGTGAGGCACAGTAAGTGAAAGGTACATTCAGTGCACAAGAGTGGATCTGTTCGGAGCAGAAGGTATGAATGAGAAAATCCAATACTTAAACGATGCATGCATGCGCACCCATGTTAGCTTCGGTAGTTCGGTGGTAAGAGGGTCAACCTAGCTACCAGGGGCTCGCAGGTTCGAATCTCCACTTCATAAGTTAGTTCCTTGCCATGGATCTTGGTTGTCTATAGGTATTACGCACGTTATGAAATATTAACAGGTATATCTCATCGCTGGAGCTGGTTGATTATATCACTTACCAGTAGACGGCTCGTGGAGTAGTACAGTGTTGGTACCACGGGGTCGGCAAAAAGGGTCAAAGGTGTCTTAGTTGCCAGGCTTCGCCTCCCCGCACTACTACTACTTCTACTACATTAGCTTTATTCACGCATCTTTTAATTTTTACATGTGAAGTTTTTATACACATTCCAACGCAGCGTATAATCAAATTTACATCAATGTCCTCCTTATACGATTAACTTAGTGAATTAATTCAGAAACCACAAGATTTTAATAGGAATACCAAGTGCAATCTCGAATGTACGATTTTAGTTTTTTTCCTGAATAGTGTAACCTAAATTGCTACACCTTGCTATGATATATGTAGTGTGCAAATTGATTCTGTTATAACTTTCAATATACAAGACTGAATTGAATTAAAAAATCTACGCAAGATGTTAAACGAACTGCATATTACTTTGTAATGTAGATTCGGCTAAATTTTATAAAGGATCTCCATTACAACATGCTCATATTGTATATGTACAATCCCAAACTGAATTCTATTTGTCATTATCATCTTGAATCTAGCTTTCCTAACAAAGTGGGTGTTCTCTACATATTTAATAGTTGAAACATATTGCTTACGTCCATGTATTTCGAATACTGACAATATACATTTCTCATAATGTCAATAGCAGAACATTATAGACGTAATTAATCTTCCTCCAATGCACGGTTTTCACCCAAAAAAATTAAATTCATTTCTCTGCATCGTGATATTGTTATATCAACGATATTGTTGTAATCATACAGAGAAACCATTTGTTTAAGCGAAAACCGTGCATGTGATTGGAAAAATCAAGCGTGTCAACTTGCTTAGAAAACGACTTGAAGAGTAATTTTTACTTCAAAAGAAATCAGTAGCCTACCAGTGATGTCTGTCAAAACAGACATGTGAAATTCAAGTAAGAACGCCACTGGTGGGAATTTGGCAAATGTGATACAAAAAAGATGCATAGTACATGTGAGCAAAATTCAATATCTAAAGTTGTATTACAGATATTACCAATAAATCAATTATTTTGAAATTTTACTCAAAAGTCAAGATGTTTAGGATACACGTTCAACTATATGACCCAAAAATGGTCTGCTTAAATTTCGACATCCTTTAGGTTTTGAGCCAAACGTGATCTGCATACGTGATGATAATTCCTTGAGAACTCTTCAAGAGCGGTTCAAAACGTCAGTATTGATGAAGTGAAGGCGAGGAAGCAGATCGGGATCGTTCAGTACTAGGACGCAAATACAACAAATGCTTCAATTCCCAAAACGAACAACCTTACCCCAAGAAATCATTATAGGGTGATAAACCCAGATTATAGATTACAGATTACAGAAGGAAGGAGCTGGCTTGCCAGCCGTAACATCACTGCGACCCAAATAGATCTATTGTGATCCCCATATATACTTGATAAAGCACTGTCTCCAGCCTTGATCCTTTAATCAGCCTCCATAGCCTCCACCGGGAGCTTTCCCCGTTATGTCGATTTAGATGACAGTGTCCTGTTAGGAGACCTACTATGGCCCTTATGGCCTTCCTATTGAATCCGAGTAGGTCTGCATAAGTCATCTAGAGCCAAATCGGCTACTGAGCGGTCCGCCTCCAGTACTTCGTCCCTTATTTACCTATCCTCCAATCTCTCAAAAATTTTAGGAGGAACGATGTCAGGCATATTGCCCTATATGATTTGGCCGTTAAGTCTGATACCCTGCCTATTTTGATCAGGTAAATGTCCTTGCCTTTCTCCACATATAGGAAACTTATTTCCAGGCCAAGCAAGCCTTGAAGACTTTAACTAGATGCGGAATTAGCACCTTTCTGCCACGTTTGCAATAGAACAGCAGGGGATTTGAGTGACTGGAATTTATTATGGGCCATCCGACTTTGTCTGGCTTCGTTATCGTCGTTGCCAGTCTCCAGCCGCCAGCGATATGCCTCTTTGATTTTTCTCTCCGGATCTGGTTCTAAAGCCTAACGTATCTATAAACTTGTTACTTCACACTTTGATGTGGATTGATTGTTTACAAGGATATGATAAAAATACCCTTGAGTACCAAACGAACAGTGATTCCGCTAGAACGCGTTTTTTATATCTCTAATACTATGCATACACATTTCATGTGGTGTAATACGTACCACATAATTGAGTTCTTGTTTTCAAATTACACAGTCCTACTTGATAATCATTTTATTCACCATCAAATTCCTTTTTGTCTCTCCATCCTTGTACTTTTTTTATAAACCAACCTATTTGATGTAGTGTAAGATATATGAAATGTTTCATTAGAATTGTTTATGACTCATGTGGAACTTGAAAACTTGATGAGATTGTCTAAATAAGATCATAAAACCCAACATCATTGATACAGCAGCGTGGGGTTAGAGATCAATTAAAAGTGAATTAAAACGTTTACAATAACAATGGAAAACGAAAAAAAAAGGGTTGTTCTGTTGAAAGAAAATTTTTGCAGAGTAAAACCTTATTTGGCTTTCGAATATTAGAAACCTTTAGTAATTCCTGAAGTAGATCAACAATTTCAACATCCGAGTGACTAAAACTCGACACCATTTCTTACCATTATTAATACTGTACTACTGTACAGTAATTTTCAGAAAGCCTCCGCCCCTACTGGGGGGGTTCAAATTAGCAAGCTGAAATTGGGCGATGAAATTAATGCATGTATACAATATTTTAATGTAAAGGTGATACTTTAAAATTTCAATATGGCGGCCCAGAGAGAGTGACTTGTTTGTCCCCCTATTCTCCTAGTCTGTAGTGAGGGTTAAAGTTGCAATTGACATAAGTAAATTTTTTGGCAGTGCGAGTATTTGCAGATAATTGTGATGTTAGACGATTTCAAGACATGGCACTTCGTACATAATCTGCAAGCAGCAGCACAAATTAGAAGTTCTCACCGGTAAGTGTTATTATTATTATACTGAACAACTCTTTCACTTATAGTCTAACCATATTAGACGAAAATACCGCTGGCTTGCGAAATAATTGTAAAGTCTGGTTTTATTGCTACAAGTTGTTCAAGGAGGTATTCAAATCATGGACACAGAGCTCGAACACCAATTTTTGTGGGAAAACTTTTTATTCGACAACAACGAATGATAAACGTGTTTTTTGGGATTCAATCGAGTGTTGGCAGGAACGAAAAGACTCTTCATATAAGATTTTTAGGTATTTATGAGACCTGCAGAATGAGACCGCATGTATAAAGATCCGAATAATAGCAAAAAAGTTATGGCTGAAAACCGAGGCAAAGTGCAGGTGCTGGCACTTGTTGGTACTGAGACGATGGTTTCTCGCAGATATTTAAATTTTTTCAAATTCGTAGGATTCGTATTTCTGAATAACCACAACAAAATTGGAGTAGATTGGTCAAGTATGTTTCGAGAATTTCTAATTGTTTATCCTATAACACCTATTTTTCGTCCATCACTACTATTTTATTGAGCAATATATAGGGTTAGTTTGCAGATATGAATCCCAAACCATTCCGGAAGACGAATGTTATTTTTATGCAAAAAAGGATGGGTTACGTTTTTTCTACTAGACCAATTCAAACATTTTGTTTTTGTGAGTAATTTGTAACAAAAGATGACACATCCGCTTTGTTTTAACTGTGTATGTTTTTTTAATATCGTGGTGCATTTGTTCAATTACAAATACGTAGTATTTGACTTTTATTTCGGAATGGTTTGTGAATCATATCGGCAGGGTAAACATGTGTATTTTGTTGTTAAATGCTCTTCGTGTGAACCCTGTATGTTGCTCAATAAACTATTAGTGATGGCCGGAAAACAGGTGTATTGGGATAAGCAATTAGATATTCCCAAAAAACTGCTTGACCAATATACTCCAATTTTGTTCTTGTTATTGACAAGTATGAATCCTAGGGATTTGAAGAATTTCAAGTAGTTGCGTGAAATTATCGTCGTATTACCAATAAGTGCGAAAACCTGCATTTTGCCTCGGATTTCGGACATAACTTTTTACTATTAGTCGGATCTTTTTGCGTGTAGTCTCATTTTGTAGGTCTCATAAATACCTAAGAATCTCATCTGGAGAGTTTTTTTGTTCCTGACAACACTTTCGATTGAATCCCAAAAAACACGTTTTCTCATTCTTTGTTGTCAAATAAAAAGTTTTCCCACAAAAATTGGTGTACCCATTTTATGTGACTATGTTTTAAATACCCCCTTGAACAACTTGCACCAATAAAACCAGACCTTACAATTATTTCGGGGAAATTTGCTAATATGATTAGACTATTTGGTAGGCGTTGGTAGACAAAAGTATTTACTAAAACTACTCCATTATATAATATTATACCAACAATGCAATGTAAACATATTTATAGCTTTGGCTCCTAATCTATCCAAATTCGTACCCTGACTTGTTGCTATGGAGACAAAGCTCTGAAGTTGTAGTGTCACTATACTGCCTTAACAGAATGAAAATTACAGTATACCCCTAATTCTCTGATAATAGTTACTTTGCATGCGGAACTGGTCATACTGTAGTACATTTAACCGAAATGTTACGCATGACTAATCACAATTTATTAACTAATGCAGTGTCCCCGTTTGAAGGTATAGCTGTAGGTAAACATATTTGATTCAAAACGTAACCAAAGAAAAACAAATACACGAGGACGGCCTGTATTGGTTTCATCTGAAAAAATCATGACGATATATTTAAATTGAAAAAGCAGATTGGTGTACTTTCAATTATCTACCTAACCATGAAGACTTTTTACCTTTTTTCGATCAATCACAGACTCAGGGTTATCTTTAATAGTAAAGCAAGGAAGTTCTCAGAATATATAAACAGTACCAGTAGTTATCTCCATTCAGTACCATCAACTGTCGGAAGTCGATAGCCAGATCCGGAATTTTCAAAAAATGTTCAAGTTCGTAGTGCTTCTGACTTTCGCGTGTTTGTGTCATAGTGCTACAGTTTACCAAAATCAGTACAGTCACTTAAATGGTTTGAAAACCGGGTTAGGTGACTTAGATTCAATAGAACACGACATGGATATAGAGTTGGACATGGATTCTATAAAACACGAGCTTGGCCTAGACCACCTGGATGGCTTGAACCACAAGCTTTTGAACGAGAACACTTACTACCAGTATGGACACCCGAATTCGTTTTCAAACTTTGAAGGCATCAAATACCCATTGGTGGGTAAACCATACGGTGGAGTGTACAACACAAATGGTTACCAACTTAATAATAAAGGATACTACAACGATCCCTATGCTTTCCCTCAGGAGTATGGATATTCAGGAAATTATGGGAACAACTACGGCAACCTATATGGAGCTTATGGTGGCAAAGTGGATAGTTACGGTACCAAGTACACAAACACCTACAAGAAATAGTGACTAGAGTAGAAGTTTTTTCTAGTGTTTTAGATGTTATTGTGATACCAGAATTAGAATAAGTGGGGATATATAAAACAATATTAAGAACTTATTAAAAACGTTCTAAAACCATCATCAGCAAACTTATGACAGTATTATGAAGCCATTTACTTACTCTGGGATCTACTCTCTCATGAGATATACTCGTACGCATAGTCTTTAGTGATATTTCATAACTATTTTCGTCCATATTATTTTTGTCGAATTACTCATAATAGATGTGCTGCGTGTTAACATAATGGCCTGCAACGCTTGTCATTGTTCATATTATCACATATTTTTAGAAATTTTCTGCTCTGGTTATCTTGAAATACTGCTTTGAAATATAACCCATCATCACCGCCGCATTATCATATTAAATCCTTAATTGATTCTTGTAATTTGTCCAAGTACATTCAACATCATAATTTGATTCATAGTTGGTGGGTTGATTTATCATTCTTACAAAAGAAATATTTAAGTGGGTCTTAGTAAGATAGATTTTACTCTTGAACATTCTGCTGCACGGTTCAGCATAATTTAATTGATCTTTCATGAACAATCTGACAAAAGCTAGTTAATATACTTGAAAATAGAAGCACTTGTACATAGTTATGTCTGAAGTTATCATTGGTGCTATTACTTAGTTTATGCATAATATATTTGTATATAAAATGTAAGATTAAGTACTCGTAAGTGTCTATTTAAAATATCATATTTCTGTACATTATGCAATAAATTGCAAATCTTAAGCTTTGTATCTACTTGATTAGATTGTGTACAGAGAAAGGAGATCATTCATACTGAATAACATAAAATTGCAGCACTTTACTTTCCAAAGGATGAGGTCATTACCAACAGCGTTGGCCAACTATGTAATAGGATATTCAGAATCAGACGAATTTTAGGCATTCCACTTTTTATTATTATTCTAAAACGTCGATTTTCATATAATAATTCATCCTGTCCTTTTTAGTTAAGCCCTTACATTCGGTAATTTTTAAAGTTTCGAATTTGAGCAGCAGACACGTGAGTGAATAATAATCATCCCTAACTATTTAATTGCCACTATAAACGGATCGAAATGGATACTTTCATATCGGAACATAAGTACATTTATATAGGCTTCTGAACTTCGAACACATTTGTTCAAGAGTAAGTTATGCACGTTTCTATTTATGTGATTTTGAAAATCCACGTCTTTCTAGCTTTTCGAAGCTGTGTAAGTGTTGAAAAGTTTGTCACAAAATTTAAGAATTTAGTCACCCTAGGTACTATTCCATAATAACCGTGACGTGACATCAATCTTATCTGCTCGAACACTCTTACCTATGTTGGGTTCTACAAACCGAACAACAATTCATACTATCATAACAGCAAATTGCGAGCAAATCTGATGCCCATGACAATAATTATGGCTCTTTAAATATCTAATTGGTATAATTATTCAAGTTATTCAAACCAAAGTTGTGTTGCAAGCTTCCTAAGTTGCTACATTTCTACGTTTATATAATTAATATGTCTTTGAATTTTCGACCTTGTAACCTTGCAGACGTTGTTTGGAAATGGATATAAGAATAGATTAACCAATGTCGAAGTCAGTTCTAGTACTTTAAAACGCAAGCGACGTTAGAGAAGTCGGATTAATTGAGGGCATTTCCCGTATTATTACACATTTTGAAAATATACAAGTATTGAATCATTGTTGCAAACGTTGTCACCAGTTCCAAAAGAGGACTTTCTCCAGATATCTCACGAAGCAAGCTTCAAGAACCCCTAAGGTCTCCATACCTTGAAAAAATGCAAATATTGTCTTGTCAACAAACGTAATTCGTAATCTAGGCTGCAGAATGGATGGACACAATTAGGTGTTTCATCTGCAAAAAACGTACTAGTGTATGTCCTACCATTTTTTTCATTGATTTTCTTTACTGTTCCTTATTCTACAACTATGAGGCGAATAGTTTATCACATGGAAGACAATATTTTACCTTATTTTATTTTTTCACAAGTCTACTAAAGATTCGTTCCAGTTACATAATGTAAACGGGTGGTTAATGCTTAATAACATGAGGTTGTCGGATAACCGGACTGTGAAATCAATGCTATGATTTTACATCTTTCAATAGCGACTTTGTTATAAAAACATCCATTAAATAATTCTATATTTTTCAGATTATAATAAAAAATTAAACTAAAAAGTGCACCTCAGCAGTAACACCAATGCTTGCTTTAAATTCTGGCTAACGTATTTCTCTCTTTGATCTAGTAGGTACAGAAGGTACATATTTCTGGTTTTTGGAAGGTTGAAGCTAAGACTATCAACTGATGAGTTAACACCTTGTTAATCCATCTTTCAAGGTTAGTAGAGCTCGTAAGAACTTCCCCAGGCAAATTGTTCTGTTATCTAAGAACAGAGGAGCGATCGTACCGGACAGCTCTGAATTTACGTAGTTAGAGTGGAAGGCAGAAGCCTGGCGGGTCCACCGACTAGTACAATTTGGGTTTCGGATTTCATAACCGTAAAAAAACCATATGTTAAAAATATGTACAACAATCATCACATCACACGCAATACATTCAATCAGCTTTACCATAAGGCTTAGTGCTGGTACCGTATATGTTTTAAATTTACACTGCAGATTTACATGATAACGTCAGTAATACACATGCTCAAGTTTTTGCTGATGATATACCTGTACAGATGAAGTGTGATTTTAATGCCGACAATGTCCACCAGTCCATGATGCTAGTAAATGCAGATCATGTGTTAATAGGTACTGTAGCTTTCACAATATAAGACTAAATCCTTCGAAATTGTCTGCCATATTCATTCAGAATTATATCAAAGCTAAGAGAAGAGAAGATTATATTTTCTGAAAAACTAAGACATTCCAGCATCTACTTTGAGTCGGTCTGACGCTTTAACTCGCATTTGAATATTCTCTTGAAGAATTGTTGTCTATTCCTCAGGCTTCTTTTTGCAAAGAAACACATGCAACTTAAAACATCAAAATTAAAAGGTGTCAATATCTACGTATTTCTAAAATACTATATGGTTTATTTGTTACTCTCGCTTGGCGTATTTAAATTCAAAACGTTTGCAGATAATGCAGAATACCTGTGTGAGGTTTATCGAAAACCTATAGATTATAGACTTCAGAGGAAAGTGGTTGGCTTGCCAGCCTTAAAGTCTCTGCGACTCAAGCCTTGATCCTTTAATCAGACTTCATAGCCTTGTCTCGGGGCCTTGCATGTGGCTTTCCGCTAGATGCAGGGGATGCACTGGAATGTCCTCATGGTCTCTGCAGGAGCGGCAGGTGACCTCTTCTGGCAGACCAAAGAGTCTCATATTTCGATTTAGACGACAGTGTCCTGTCAGGGATCGAATCGGAAACATGAGAAAGTTTGATCATGAATTACATTTATATTGCAATCTTGGATCGTCAATCGTTCGCAATCTTTTCAAATAGTCCATTCTGAACTTTCTCATATAATCGTGCTCACATAGTGACCTCAATACCTAAGCTGAAACCTGGTTTCAAAGGCGTATGAGCATAGTCTTCAGATTCGTAACTGTTACATCTTAACCATGACTATGCACCGCATAATACTCTATAGAGGATCTTTTACTTTAAAGGCAACTGTAACTTACAACCGCTTAAGCCAGGATCTGAAGACTAGCCAGTCTGTTCGAGGTTTTACAAAACAATCAAAAAGACATTTACAGAAATTACAGAACAATCGCTAGCGTAAGAAGCATTGTATTTTTAATGTCATTTTTCCGTTTCTTTATACCCTATTGTTTTCTCTTCTTCTTTCCGGAACTGCATAGGCGAAACTCATTCTTTTTATTGTGACTTAATGCATTCATTGTCACATTTTGTTTTATTTTTCTATAACTCGTTTTCTTAAGTTAATTCTTGTCTCATATGATGTACGATGTTTTGGTCAATAAATATGAGTATTATTATTAATTCCCTCATTTTTTGAGAAAGGAGCTTA
The DNA here is from genome assembly GCA_963669975.1 of Acanthoscelides obtectus. Taxonomy (NCBI): domain Eukaryota; kingdom Metazoa; phylum Arthropoda; class Insecta; order Coleoptera; family Chrysomelidae; genus Acanthoscelides; species Acanthoscelides obtectus. Next base: position 78,121,545 of record CAVLJG010000008.1, on the reverse strand, counting down.
ATTGTTAACCTGACCCATATTCTCATAAAATTGCTGTAATACGTTACTGCGCTTCAAGAAAAACGCAAGTAGAATAGTATCGCAAGACTGCTTGCCAAATTTGTACGCGGAAATATGCAAAGCCTGCTACACACAACAAAATGTAGTGGAAATTATCCTAATACAATGCAATGTGCTTTTCGCATCAGCGCACAGCGCTCACACAGCAAATTGAAGATTTGAAAAAGTGTCCTTAAAAGCGAATGATTTTGCAACCTCATTCGATGCAAGTTATAATTCATATTTCACACTCTTGACTGTCAACAGTTCATGTTGAATCGTGAAAAATACCGCATGCACGTTTCTTAGGGTGGTAGGTAAATTTTGTGGTAACAAAGTATAAAAATCAGAACTGTCACAAAGTCTGCATGTAATAAGTCCATGAAACCGTATCATAAAAAAATTACTGTTAAACCGATTAAGTACTTTATCTGTCACATTTTCGTAATTCTTTAAGCGATTCAGTTGGAGCAGCAGTATTGAAAGCATTCCAAGAAAGCTTCAGCTGATAGAAGTCATGTGACTGTCAGACTCAATAAATATGTTTTCGTACAAAGCAGATCACTCATTGCACATAACATTCGTTGTGTATTGAGAAGCTTTGGTGAATAAAAAGATGGTGTGAAGGCACCAATCAATATAGCGCTTGCGGAGGATTATCAATTTATACCCTTAACATGTTTCAGGCTAGAATCTCTTAACGGTCCAACGGCAAAATATACCAACAGCACACAGACACTAAATAGAGCAGATCATTTTTCCTTGGACTTTTTAAAATTAAGTGTGGGCTCAGGAATCAGGACCATCGGAATTGATAAAGGGTTCCTCCTGCGGTGTCATTCCTTTATAGCGTTCATTAACACCGATGGTGTGTTTTGGTATTGCGGCCCCGAGAATGGCGCCCGTATTATGTAAAATAATCGCTATGATAGCGAACTGATCGCAATACACTACTGTAATAGCTACATATGCTGTGGACGACAGTCAGTGGAGATAGGGTACAACAACCTATAGCGTAGGACTTGCAGGTTAAACCACAGAAGCTAAGAATGACCTCCGCTAGTGCCATATCTGAAGCGGATGATATATCACATCAGAGGAACATCAGAAGTATACTGACGTTTAGGCAACATACACAGCTAACATCTACTACAACTGAATATAAATCAGATGACAATTACGATAATCAGATCGATATCTTTTACATTTTGCAGGTACGTAATAGGGGTGCGAAATCGAAACCATGGAATCGAGTCACTAGTTGATTCCGTATTGCACATAAGTAGAGCTTAAAGGTGATACTAATGCGCAAGGCACCTGGAGAGGATCAGATCACCAATAAGGTGCCGAAGCTGCTGTCGTTAAAGGCAGTGACATATATGGTGACAATAATCAGCGCAATGCTCAGGATTCAATACCTCTCAGATGGTTGGAAGTTCGCCGATGTCATCATGATCCGAATGAAGGTAGGTTCAATGTTTCCGCATTAGTCTGCTGTGTGCTCCTTCTAAGCTCACCGAAAAGGTGGTTTATGGTCACCTTGAGAATTTTTTGTCAGCTCTCCAAGTGATTGCTGACGTTTAATTCAGTTTTCGGGCCGAGCATAGTACAGGCACTCAGACTGGTGGAGCGTACAACCAGCGGATTTACCCGTGACAATAGCACGGCAATCCTTTTTTTGCATATCGCGAAACCTTCTGATAAGGTGTGACACGTGGGCCTTCTTTATAAGCTTATTCAAAAGGGTTTCCATTTTTGGCTATTAAAACTACTCAAATACTTCCTAGAAGGAAATTTGAAATTAAAGTTGACCATGCATTTTCTATAACATGGCGCATTCGGGTCGAAGTTCCGCAGGGATCGGTCTTGGGACTACGCTTATACTCCGTATTAGTATTACCGTATTAGTAACAGTCATGTTCTAGTGATATAGTCCATAAGGAAGCAGTGGATTTGGTTTGCGAGTGGGCGAATCGGTGACTAATCAAAAGAAATTTTTCAAAGACCCAGGATGACATTTCGATACTAGAGACTAACACGGCCAAATATTCAGGTCTTACACTAGACAAGGGTATGCCTTCGCAAGCATACATTGAACGTCTGAAAATTAAATTCCAAATTGCATTTCCGCAACTGTATTCTCTTTTATGTAGAACCTCAACATTGAGTTTGTTCAATAAGATTCGGATACACAAAACCGCCATCAGACCTGCAATAACCTACGCATGTGCGGCTTGGTGCTTTTTAGCTAAGTTACATATGCGTAAACAAGTTGTGGAGAGTAGAACTATGTGAACAATAACTAATGCTCATGGTATGTATTAAACGATACCATCCATAGAGATCTTGGCATCCCCTACCTTGAAGATTATATCATAAGTATGACACAACGAAGCTACCAGCAGGAATCGCACAACAACCCTTTCTTGCATGAAGCAGTGGATTACGCAGTCGAGGAAATACCCAAACATTCCAGACCGCGACTTGCACTGTGAACAAAATCAAATTCATGTTTAGACCTTAAAAGTATAGTTTTAAAAAGCAAATACCCAAGATTTGGTTCAGGACAAGTCGAAATTTACTTAGTACATGTAACTCTAGATCTATCTCACTATTTACATAGAACAATTACTTTTCTTTCTTTTGTCGTTCCTAGTTCCTTCTTGTCTTTCTCCCTCTCCGCTTTCCCCTACCAGCTGTCTAGTATCTGGGACACCACGCCTGACAGACTAACGACAGCTACTATGACCTAAAGGTTAAGATACTCCGAACCGCCTTGAGAAGCAACGACGATTAGTAGTATCGAATTACTAGAAGGATTGATTTGGTTTAGCTTTGATATACTAAGTGACATATAAATCCGAACACCCAGTTTAAATGGTTTTATTTTAATAAAAGTTAGTGAATGTATTTATCTTACTGTAAATAACAAGTGAAAAAATGTTCAGCCTTATTAGTTGTACATTCCGGTTTTTATACTGCTTTTTTTTAATTCACTAACGCTCTAAAAACGAATATTTCAGCCGCAGTAAAGAATCAACGTTGGCGGATTTTGGTTCTTGACATCCTTTACGATCGGTTACGATGCCTAGAGTACGGAGACCTGTACGATTTCGTCAACTTAGTGAGTTTGATAGGGGACGTATAGTGGGACTTCGGGAAGCTGGACTTTCTTTTCGGGCAATTGCAGTTAGAGTGCAAAGAAGTGTAGACACTGTGGTTAGGTGTTGTCAGGCATGGCTTCGAGAAGGCCGTATGCAAAGAGCAAGGGGCACTGGACGCCGCTGTAGAACAACAGACCGTGAAGATCGCCACCTAAAATTATTGGCCTTAAGGGACCGTTTCTCCACTACCAGGTCCATTGTAAATGAATGGTTTGCAGAACAGGGAAGACCTATTGGCATGCGAAGTGTTTACCGACGAATGAGAAGTTTTGGCTTGTTTTCAAACCGGCCACACTGGGTCCTCCCTTTGACTCGAGAACACCGACGTAATCGCCTTGAGTGGTGCAGACAACGGTCACTCTGGGATCAGGAATGGAACAGTATTGTCTTTAGTGACGAGTCTCGATTTTGTTTAGGCATGCACGATGGTCGTGCCAGGGTTAGAAGGCGACGTGGTGAAAGGAGGAATCCACAGTTTTTTGTTGAAAGACATGTTCATCACACTGTTGGAGTTATGGTTTGGGGTGCTATAGCTTATGGTTCCAGGTCACCTTTAATCTTCATCAGAGGTAACATGAACGCGCAGCGTTATATCCACGAAGTTCTAGAACCCCATCTTTTACCCTATCTTGACACCCTGGCAGATCCAACTTTCCAACAAGATAATGCCCGACCACATGTTGCAAGAGTCACAATAGATTTCTTTCAACATAATGATGTCACATTGTTACCATGGCCACCAAGATCTCCCGACTTATCCCCAATTGAGCACGTGTGGGATATGATGGGTAGGAGATTTGCTCAATTTGCAACGTCCTCCTCAGACTCTAGAAGCACTTCGAGAGGAGTTGGTGGTTGCCTGGAATGAGATACCACAGGAGGACATTGACCACCTGATCAGAAGCATGCCTAGGCGCGTTGGAGAATGTGTAGCACATCAGGGTGCATCAACACATTATTAAAGGTCAAAGGGCTTTAAAGCAGTGCAATCATTTTGAAATTTTTATCATTTACTTATTATGCTTCATTAAGTACTTATACAAAATTTTATTAAAATAAAACCATTTAAACTGGGTGTTCGGATTTATATGTCATTTAGTATATGTATGGCCTAGGTAAGGCTCGGTTTCAAGTACTGTCCACATGATACCGCTTTTTAAAAAAATGACGTTTAGCTCGTCTCATATTGACAAGCACCTTAAATCACTAAAGAGGTGTTGCTTTCCATGTGCATCCAATGTCACTGTATGTTACAAAAAAGCTGACATTTTTTAGTTCGGAGTGCCTTTATGCACCCATAATATACAAATATCACAAAATAAGTTCAAGTTTCTCCAACTCTTATTATCTAACACAGTACTCTTTTCATTTTTTTTTTAGGGTAACCGTAATCATAGAAAAAATTGTGAATGTTCGAAATTTACTGCTGTAATTGAGCAAATTGACAGCCAGTTAATAATGATAGAAAAACGCTAAATACCCAGTTTGATCGACAGAAGGAGATTGCTGGATAAAAACATTTTACATGTAACATATGCTTATCCAGAAAAGTCAAGTTTTTGCGTTGTTTAATGCGAACTTTTTTCGGTAATCTCATTATACATATTAAATTGTTATGAACAAAAGATCAATTTATACTCATAGGTAGGTAATTCAACGGTGACCGCAAAATTTTTTACTCGATTGAAAATAACCTTAAGATTGTTTACTGTCACTTTTTCACAGAATAGCGTAACTGAGATGTTAAAATTAACACATTCCAAGATTCTGTTTTATTTCCTAACAGAAGGAAACCTCCAAATTCATAATTGTCATCCTTATTGGACAATACAATTATTGCTTTTGCCGTAACACTGCAAAAGAAGTATTGATAAATCCGTTTGATACCTCCCATACAGAATTTCACATCCGCGTTGACATCGTGGTATTGAGATATTTTAGGAACTCCCTGTTGAAGAACATTGTCTTATTGGTCACAAAAAGTAGAGCTATAGGGCTGGAGTTTCAAGGGCCTTCTTTTTTAGATAACATTATTACTAGGTACCCAATCTATAAAGCTGCACCTTTTCACAGTTCATCGATTGCAGCCCAGTTTCCTAATATAAAATGCAGAATGAACTACATTATCAAGGATATTTTCTAATGTAAATATGAAAATTAATACGTAAAACACACAGGTCATTACATATCGAAATTTCACGCCAGAAACACAACAGGCTGCAATGTAATCATTGCAATGGACTTATTTTTAAGCGTTTTCATGTAACAATAAAAAATCTTATCAATTATTAACTTTTTTGTCCAGTCACTCCTTCCGTATTAGCGAAACTTTCAGGTTGATGTAGAAGTAACAGGTACACTAAGAAAAATGTTTGTTTATATAGTCACAAATAATTTTGATAAATCAGATTATTGGAAAGAAGATGATATCATCCGATATCACTAACAATCTAGTTAAAAGTGGCCTAAAAATTACATTTTCCACAGTTCAGAGCTACTATTTTTCAAATTTCGGCACCTCTGGTACTAAGATCAAAATAGATATAACATCCGGAAATATGAGTGTTTTTTATCTTAAATACGGCAAATTATAGGGATGTCAAACAAGGGTAACTTTACTAGCTTGAAAGTCAGGCTGCTCAAAGAAGTCATCGGCGAGTCATCCGACAAGATTAATAATATTGCGCTGGGGCTGGTCTGTCCCTGATGGTATAAGTGAACTAATTGTTTTTTATGAACAGCGTTATATGCTACCGTGCTAAGCACAGAGGGTGTCTTTGTTTTTATACTGAAGTAGCCGCGCAAAGCAATTTTGTTAATACAATTTTTGAACTGCCTAAGGTTAGTAGAAACGGGAAAAGCTTCCTCTTGTAGATTGTTCCACAATTTCGGCACCCTTGGGACAAAGGATGCGGTCGTATCGGCCAGTTCTGGATGTACGAAGGTCGACACGGTTAGGATGGGACGCCAAAGTCAGGTGGGTCTGTCTGGCAGGCATATCGCGCGGCGGCATCATGGAAGAGAGCTCTGAGGAGCAAAGCCCGTTGGTGTAGCGGTAGAAAAGAGCTAGATCGCCGATGACCTGCCGGTGGGAAAGTGTCACGGGACTGTCTGTTAGAGAAGAGTCATCGATCAGTCGGACAGCATCGAACATCAATAAAATAGTTGGGACAGCAGCACCCCAAACGTGTGAGCAATACTCGAGGCTAGGTCTTGTATAGATTGAGAAGGTCAGGCGAAGAAAAGTACTTCTTAGCGCTAAACAAATACCCTAGCTTTTTCCCAGCAGCTGCCGCTATCGACGAGATGTGTTCGTGCCAGATCAGGCCCTCGGTGACCTAAACTCCGACCAGCCGAAATGAATGGCTCTTTGGCAGAACTCGGCCGTCTATCGAAATCGGAGGACGCTTTTTGTTCGTCAAAGTACAGTACTGTGTTTTGGAAGCAGCGGCAGCGATCGGTTTGTCACTCTGAATTCCTGCATGTAGAGTGCTGTCATCAGCGAAGCTGTGGATCGGGTTGATCGTGCAGGAAAGGAGGTCGTTGATATGTAAGGGGAACAGTGTCGGAGCCAAGACCGATCCCCGCGTTGACGTTGTGGGATGAAGAGGAGAACCCGTCAATTACGACGGATATCTTGCGGCCAGAGATAAAGTCAGCCACCTATCTGAAAATCTTTTCTGGGAGGCCATAGCATGGAAGTTGGAAGACTGGATGAGTTTACTCCACAATTGCGTGACGTAGGCTAGGAGGTCCCCTGTGGATCGCTGGTGTCGGAAGCCATACTGCCTGTCGCTAATCAAGCTGAGACGTCCGAAGTAGTCCAGAAGCTCGCGATTTATGCACCTCTCCATCACCTTACTTATAACAGAAAGCATAGCTGGAGGCCTGTAATTGTAAGTCGGTCTTAGATCCTTTTTTTTGGGATGGGTTGGACATGAGAAATCGCTAATCGGGTGAATAGAAACGAAGCTACTGTAATGAGATGTTGTCGAGCATGGTTTCAAGAAGACCAATCGACGAGTTATAGGTACTGGACGTCAAAGACAGACTACAGAGCGACAAGACCGTTATTTAAGGCAACTAGCACTTGGAGATTGAATTTTCAACAGCAAGGGCAGCTGCAAACCAGTGGTTTGATGTTGTCGGAAGGGCAATCAAAATGAAGACAGTTTATCGACGAATAAGGTCTTTTGAACTGTTCTCATACCATCTCCATCTTGTACTACGTTTGACCCCACAACATCGACTGGTATGGAGTAGGAAGAGACTTGAATGGAATATGGGATGAAACTTAGTCGTGTTCGGCTATGAGTCCAGATTCTGTTTGTGAGGAGACGTCGTGAAAGACAATATTCCATCAAACGGCATATTCATCGAACTGTGGGTGTTATGGTATGGGGTGTCATTCTTTAAGGCAGCAGGTCACGATTAGTGCTCGTTCGAGGTAGCATGACTGCCCAGCGCTACATCCACGAAGTTGTACAACCACATCTACATACCTTTATGGAAACATTGCAAGATCCACTTTTCCAGCAGGGCAATTCTCGACCGCATGTCGCACGTGTTAGTTTAGACTTTCTAGAAGAGTCCGAAGTAAGTCCGCTTCAGTGGCCTCCTTGATCTCCAGACTTTTCCCCCATCGAACATGTGTGGGGCATGATGGGAAGAAGGTTGCACCCTCCACAAACGTTGGAGGCTCTACGAAACCAAATTCAGTTGGCCTGGGATATACAATATACCAAGAAAACATCAATGACCTAATCCAATCAATGCCGCGGCGACTCAACGAATATTTTAATCACTTTCTGTTTATCGGTAGACCCAAAACTTGTGAAAGTTTGCTGAAAATTACAGCACTCCTAGTCGTGTTACATTTTCTGTCATTTAGTATATTTACCCATCGGCAAACTGTTTTTGTTTCGCATATTGGTACAAATGAATCAGAGGTTCAAATTTTGGGTTTTTCTAGATTTTATGCTAGTGCCAATGTCGTTAGGGTGTATCCGTAACACTTCTTTTATAGAAAATGATGACTTTTTTGTGTGTTCTATATGCATCGAAGAGATTGTGACCTGTAGCTGGGACACTTTGTATTTGCCCGTCCTTACCATGAAACAAGCTTGTAGTACCCTTGTGTGGTCACAACATAAAATGATAGCCGATCGGCCTATCTAGGTTCGTACTGGCCTCAGGTCCCATCACCTAAAAAATCTGGGGTTCCGACATGTTGGACCCAGATTGGCCTACTTCTCTTGTACCCTGAAACGTGCACATGTAATAACTTCAACCACCTCTATTCCATACATGTGTTATGGTGACACAACTTCTACAATTTTGTATACTGATGCAGCCACATAGGCGGGTACATAAACACCTAGGCACCGCAACTACAATAAGGATTCTAAAGGTATCTTGCTAATTCGATTTTTGAACTGTCTAATCTTAGCAGAAGTGGGGAAGGCCTCCACAGAAAAATTATCTCACAGCTCCGACACCACCGCAAGAAAGGAGCAGTATCTGCCAGTTCTGGATGTACAAAGGTTGACAGACTTAGTTTGGAAGACAAGCCTGGCGGGTCCCTCTGTCAGGCTCAACGCGCGACAGCATGACAGAAGAGAGCTCTGAGGGGCAAAGCTCGCTGGCATAGTGGCTCAAGATGATCAGATCGTCGACCGCTCAACGGTGCAAAGGTGTCCCGAGACCGTCCGTTAGAGAAGTGTCATCGACCAGTCAGACAGCCCTCTTCTGAACAGAATGAGTGAAGAATATTCCAGCCTTCCTGAAGGAGAGGAAATATTATGAAAATCACCCAACTAACAATTATCACTCCTATTAGAGTTGCAAGAATGATTATACAGTATTCCTTACATAGCATTGTATACTGTAAGAACATTGGCAAAACCCTCTTAGAACAGCTATACAAGCGGAATGGGCACACCTAATAGGACACTTCAGTCATTTAAGATGTTGTTTAAGGGCTGCAGGTAACAGTTATACAACAAAAGTGTAAGCCTTTGAAGTTGAGTCATTAATTTTCAGATAATGATTGTAGAAGGAAGATAAACCAAAATATGTGTATAAAAATAAAAAAAAATTAAAAAAAAAATTTACCTTGTTTTATAAAGTATCCTCACGACAAGTATTTCAGTGCGGACCTGTATTTGATCGTGAGGTCCCCTGTGAGGTCTTAAGTCACCTGATTCACGAGCCCGTTGTACTACATTAACAAAGGCACGAGGGGTTGGTTGCACTCGATTGGGAAACCGATCCGCATAAACATTTGCCATTTTTTATTTCGTTTGAGCCACGCAACAGACACTATTCACACGCGTTACCGACTGACACTGACTGTATGTATAACTGAACTGAATGAAATAATTGTAAAAACATCGTTCCAAATTCTTTCGCTTTTTTGTTTCCGATGCGATGAACCGATAAGGCGGATTATATTTGTTGTTGCCAAACACGAGCACATGATATTATTATTGAGACAGGGCGGTACTCAAACTTCCAAAGCGCTATAACTTTGTTACTTTAATTTTACCAGAAAAATGGTAAAGGAAAAAAACATTTCTTTTGATCAGATCTACTCACTGTTAAAATAAATGACTCAACTTCGAAGTCACCCTGTATAACTAACACAATACAGTCATCTTGTTTACTTACATATCGGCCATTGTGAATTTCATACACAGGTATATGATAAACTTCTACACTATGATATAGGGCTATTGAATTACTTGCGCAGCAAATTTTATTGTGATTATCGTGCAAAGTAGTTACGCAATTTCTACGGGCTTCGTATTTGATTCATATTTTGACAATGATCAAAAGTATGTCTAGATTTTTAAGATGGATAACTGAACTTATCTGCTTTAAATCTTCCACAAATCCTATATTTAGACACAATTACACTAACGTTTATCACTTTATATCTGTAATTTCGAACTGAAACATAATTATTTAATATCAAATAGAGGAATAAATGTTTGCCCAATATGGCGGGTGGTTGTGTATAATCATGGCATCGTCCATGTTGTCTTTGGTTTATTAGAATATTTTGGTGTTGCCTGCAGGTGTTATACAACAATTTGACAAATGTCAGAAATTAAATACCGACAGAGTCGAATGATTTACCTAGAATTTGTACCAGATCTATATCTTCTGTTTGAACAGTTGATAAAGCCTTTTAAACCAATATCCATGCGTTATTTGTCTTAAAACATTGGTTATGGCATTTTGTCTAAAATATGACAGCAGAAAGTTAGGTTATGGTGAAGTTGTATACCAACATATTTAGCATTTGTACAGCCTTTAACAGTTACTAAACAACAGTTGTATAAGTGCTTCCGTTGTGAGCAATTTGTTTGCTAAGGTCCGTTTGTAGGGCGCGTTTATGGCCTCCTTGACTGTCATACTCCAATCTCTCCTTCAAAAATTTCTAGATTACACTTGTCCCGTGTCAGCGTCAGCGCTCTCCTATTGTGAAGATATGTTTTATTTTTAAATTGTAGGAAATTTCAGGCTGATAAAACATGATATAACTCAAAAGCAAGCACAATTTGATGGAAATAGATGTTTGTGACATAACCTCAAAATAGAGTGCTGACAAGGAGAAGTAGAAAACTATGACAATCAAGGAGGCCATACAGGCGCCCTGCAATTGTAGGGACGACTGACGATACGAGCCTAAAGTAGTAAATTTGCACAGCAAAACAACAAGGCTCGTGTTTCTTTTATAAACGTTACCATGGATGCCACAACACAACCATTTTGACTAACCGGCAAATATGCCGTATAAAATAGTTGTATGAACGTTTATGCAACAGTAAAAAATTTGTCCTATAAGGTGTTGTGTAACTATGCTACAAGAATATTTTAAACACCTCATTTTAGAGCAAATATGTTGCAGAACGCAAATTTGCATTCCACACAACGTTAAGCCAGCATTTTGGTGTTCAGGCAACAACAATAGAGAGTTTTTATGGCTGAACGGTTCTTTTACCGATAGCTTATAGCGTTACTTTGCTAGTTGGGCAAAGAGGCCATAAATGCCTCCTATAAATGTAGGAACGACGGTACGGCCCTAAGAATGCTGCTCTATTGCTGCAACAAATCGAACGCTCTCTGATTCCTCTCTTTCTCTCTCTCTCTCTCTCAACAGCACGTTAAATCCTGCCCTGCGAAGGGATAGGCTTCTTTTTTGTTTTATGTTACTTATCTGTTCCTTCATTATCCACTAGAGATCTATGAACGTGCTACAACTCTCTCAGTGTACCCAATTCACCGGTTTCCTTTCCGATTATGTGAAAATAAGCATACCATTGACATATAAATCAGTCCAGAACCCGGCAAACTATCGTCTACACGCCAAACCGCAGCCGTCTTCGAAAATCCCAAATTCAAACATGCATGACGTTTTTTGCCGGCAAACCGTGTTACACCAAATCAAATTCAATTAAATCTATAAATTGTTCGAATTCGCTGAAAGATATTTCAGTTTCGCGCTAAAACTCCGCTGAGAATGTACAGCCTCCCATTGTATGTCGGCTTCGGGTATTTTATCGTCACTGTTCTAGCGGACTACCCGGAAAAGCCTACCAGCTATGCTTACACCTACCGTGTGTTCGGGAAGAAACAGAAATACACCGCGAAAAGGGAGTATACCTTCAATAATGGATACGGCAAGATGGTGGTCTCCAATTTCAAATCACCCCCCGTAGTTACTTCTTACAGTACCTACATCAACCATCCAGCAGATGGCCCCCACGAAGAAGCCCACTTCAAACAAGAAGAAGAAGGAGCCTTCTTTGGAGATGACGATGAAGAGATCGAGAAGTTTTGGAAAATCTACGACGAAGAAGATGAAAGGAAAGAAAAGGAGCAAATAAAAATAGAACCTCTACATCACGAGGAACACGAAGAAAACAACTTTGAAAAATACTGGTTTGACGATGGTGACCAAGATGCTCCAGAAGATGAACACAAGCACGTTGAAGTTGAGGACTTTGACAGCAAGGAATATTATAGTGATTACTGGAAGGAGTTTGAAGATATAGATGAAGAGCCGTACTTCCAGTTTCCGGAGGAGACTGATTCTGACTTTTGGAATTATTTTTGGAATGATTTTGAGAGACAAGGTGGTGAATGGTGAATTGTGATTATGATTTGTGAAATTTGTTGTGTGTTAGCTTGTGGCGTGGAGATCGAAATGGATTACATTTATGTCGAGGTGTGGAAGGCATAGGAGGTAACTAAAAATTAATGTGATATTATTAGTAATTCAGTGAGTGATGTATTGAAATATTTCCAAGAAGTTATAAGATATTGGTTAAGGTTTGAGATTTCTCACTTGCTTACATAAAAAATACTCCAATAGTTCCAAAATATAAGATATTTTCACGCCTTACACTATCTTTGTGGAAGTACAGGCTTAATTTTCAGTATGTAAACAGTCGATAGTTCCGTTACTATAAAAGCTATTTAAGAAAGTAAGTCACCAAAACTATATGAACAAATGTACGGATCTTAGAAAATTAGATGCTCTTCCCCTGACGACTCATAAGTACGTCGCGACACAAACATGCATTTTTTAAATCTGACGCCCTATACATTTCAGTATATTCTGGAAGACCTCTTTTAAACAAAAAAATTAGTATAGCAGGTTTGGATCGATACTCAAATGTTACAGATTGTAAACCACTTTCGTCAAAGTAAGCTTCGTATAATTTAGTTTTTCGTTATTTAAACATTTTTCTAAATTTGTGCGTCGTCCTTACGGGGCATGCACTTTTTCTCAAAAAAAATACGTTTTGAAGCTGGAATACTAAATTTCTTAGTAATTTGCAGTTTTTCAAAAATTCAAAATAAACAAATACCACATAACCCGGGACAAAGGAATGCTTAGTGGAATTCAGTTGATGCTAGTACTGATCCTAGTCCCGATATTTTTGAGATCTTTCAAAATAGCGGAGCTATCGATCGATAACACACTGAAATCTTACTATCTATATTACCAAATCGATATATGGATCTGTCTGTTTTCAATCATCAAGATCTGTAAATTCTGCAACAATGCACTAAACGATGACGTCCCATAGACCACAGAGTACCGCTATTCAGAACGAAATGCCAGAATAAAAAACTGACTTATGTTAGGTGCGTCATCTCTTGTGAGGTGTATGTACGGCGGAAACCTAGGGTGTACGAGTTCTAATTTTTCCAAAAAAAAAATAAACAAGTAAATAACGTGTCTTAGTTGCAATTTGAAGGAACTGGATTATAAATAAAACGCGAATACAAGATTCAGTGGCAGGATCATGTTCTCCACTTTTCAATAACTCTACCTCATCTGCAGAAATATATCTTTCACAAACATGATTTTTAGATTCAATTGCTAATTTTTTAAGTTTGTTTTTGTCTGTCTGTCTGCTACTCATCATCGGATTATATCGTACGGTAATTCTTGGATTTGGTGCTGTAAAATTCTTATGACGTGATGACTGCATCCTTTGACGAAAAAATGCTTATTCAAAAGCAGGGTATGTTTATTTTACGATTTTTATATGTTTGAGCCATTCTCAAAATTATTTATTCAGAATTAATCATATATGAGAACAGTAACAGCATCTTAACTAAAAGTTCTTAATTGTATGAAATGGTCGAAGAGGATAAAGTTTGAATTTTTTTAAATTTCGAGCAGGCTTGAACTATTAGAGTGTCAGTGGACAAGCTCGTATGACACGGAACTGCCGAATATGTACAGAACATGAAATGAGGAAAGTATCCAGCTGCTAGTAGCGCCATCTAGCGTGAGGTGGATTATACTTTCATCTATGTCCATTTCAATTTATTTAACGCCCTCCACTGCTAGATCGCACGGATATTACGGATTTTGAAAAACGACATATTGACGGTTTTTTTGACGTTTCGTAGTTTTTTTGTGACAAAACGTAGATTTTTCTACAAGATGCCAACTGCGCACAAGCTATTGTACACTTGTGAAGAACTCGTTTTTAGCTGTACGTGTACGTGAAATGGACTATTTGCACACTAAAAACCAGCTAGTCTGCTAGATGACATTTTGTCGGCTTTTTTACGTTTTTTAGGCTTTTTACATCCTGCGGTTCTTCAAGACGTGCTAGCACTTGCATTTGGACAGCGCTTGAGTGCGGCTATTTGCACTAAATGTAGCAATCACTCAAGTCAATGACAGCATTTTGAAAGGATGTAAAATATTTGACGTATTGTCTGTTAAATTATGAGGCACTTATGTTTTATATTTGCTTCCTACCCCTACTGGCGAGGAAGTATTGTAATCGCGAAAAAATTTGAAAATAAGATATGCCTTTTGAATGTTATATGACATACCTACATCACGAAAAACTATGTCACTCATTTCCATTGTCTGTTTGTCTGTCGGTCTATCTGCTAATCTTTGGAACGCCTATAACTGCTCGAATTTCGTTGAAATTTGTCACACAAGGTTACTACTGTAGCAAGAAAGAGAAGGCCTTTGCATTTATCTAAAGTCACGGTGTGGTGTGCAATTTTCTTAGCTGGACTTATTGGTACTTGATTATTTGAGGAACATGAAGTCACAGTGAGAGTCAATTCGGACTGGTAGGTGAACATATTACAGGAATTGTTTTCCCACGGCTAGATCAGTTGGACTTAGGGGGAATTTGATTCCATCAAGACGGTGGAACAGCACACATTACAAGAGCATCGATCGCTGTTTTGAGGAAACAGTTTTTTGAAATCCTGTGATTACGTAAACCATCTAAGGACCTCACAAGATATGAAGACGACCAACAACCAGGAAGAAACTGCCAACATAACGCCTGCTATGCTGGCAAGAGTCATGGCAAACGCCAGAAATCGGTTTACTCAGTGAACGGAGAATTAGGGACGTCACCTATCTGACTTGATCTTCAAAACTATGGCATGCACCTACAAGATAAAAAACAAATCAGAATGTTCCGATTCATACAGTGGATTTTATTTTATTAAGAGTTGAGGAAACTATGCTGCTGCACCCTGTAAACGGTTACCTAGAAATCCATTGATACTGACGGAATGATCAGTGAATACTGAAGGTACAAACCACACTAAATACTGATCGAACAATGGCGCAATTCTGAGAATTTTTCTTTAGAAATTTGGTGTTTAAATTTAAATTTGTCGTAATAAGAGGAAACGTACTTGAAGATGTGGACAAGCAACTCTTAGAATATCTGAAATGATTTAAACCTTTATATGAGCGTCTCAGTTTTTGATAGCATTTCAGCAAACAAACTGCTGAAAAAGGGACAAACTGCAGAAAATTGTTTGACATCCATTAACAATGAAAGGGAGAAAATCAAACCTAGTTTATTTATTTTCAGCGTTGCTTCCTCACTTTCTTACAGTTTTGCTCGCCACTCCACAATGTTTTTAGCCTTAGATACTCAAAGTCTGCCCCAAAAATATTAGTGTCTAGGTTTTGCTGCACTAAAAATAGCACACACTTCAGGTTAATCGCATTAGTGAAATTTTTGCATTTAAATATTCCGGAAAACTTATAGCACTTATGTGCAAAATCCACTCACTTTTTAATACAAACTTACTATTTTATATTAGAGCGCATTCTTATGGACCTTTCTACTTCAAGCCTATGATAAAACATACTGGGACAGAAAATATATAGATAAATAAATACCATTGTGCACACAATAGAAACAAAAGTTCAATTCTCATTACAAGTCTGTATTCGTTCGTTTCAACTCTTTTTATTTTTATTTATGTATTGATTCAAGGATTTCGGGCAAAATGCCAAATTTGCAAACCTCGATCTTTCAAAGGACAATCAAGTACTAAAATAAAAAGAAAAAGTATGATGAGCGATAATGGGAGGACACATAATGTGCTGAAATATTCAAATGCATTTATTTTATAGATGCGACCACTATAACATTTGAGTTATTTTCAGTGCCGGAAAACTATCTTATGTGATGTGTACGAAAATCAAAAGTTAGCGAAAAGTTGCTCAGCACTCTTTTTGTTCAGAATAATCCAAATAATCTAAAAACAACTTTGCCTAGAGCGAAAAAAATAATGACTTGAATTTTTTGTATAAGGACCGTTTAAATAAATTTGCACTTGGTTACCGCCTGGCAGCCTGTTGATTGTTGATGAGACATCGGACAAACGTGATAGTGAACAAAAATCGAGTTGAAATGTTTATCCTGTGCAGGCGAGGTCGCCGCTTCATCATCCTGCAGACTAGGTAGTTTTTAGGGTGCAAACAGTCATTCCACGTTTGCTCAACTACATGCATTGTTGGTTGCATATGTTTTGTGAAGCCGAGTAGTCTGTAGTTTTCATCTCTGAGAAGAAAGTTGGTTAAATAGCTAGATCGCATCTGGATAATTACGTGTATGGGTCGGCATATGTATAAAATCAGTGACATCTGCTGCGTGAGAAAATCATTAATGAATATGCTGCCAATGAAGTGTATTTGTTATATATTAGCTATACCCGAAGGGTTATTTATGTGTTGCCCTACCTGAGAACAGGTTATGTTCAAAGTTATAAATTACGTTTTTTACGTTTTTTCTGTTTTTAAAAACTTTTAAGAGAACTATTGGAAATCACCACCGCGCCCGCGTTGTGTGTAATGTATATGAACTGTAATTCTCTCTCACTTTTTAAATTCAGCGAATTTGCGTGAGTAATTTCCAGAATGGATAAGAAAGAGTGGATGCGCAACTAATCTCTAGCTTTGAATCTCAAGTAAGTATATTTGAGACAAGAATCCATTGGAATTATCATCAACACGTGTTATTAGCGCAAAACCTCACTACGCACCTATGCATTGCCGTTAGCTTCTAACTATAGTATACAACACACAGCTTAGACCTCCAGTAATTCCATCACTGAAGCAGATTTTGCATCACATCAGAGCCAAACATTGATAACTGAGGCCTCATGACATTTAGGCAACACGTACAACTAAAAAACGAGTTCTCAACGTGTCCACCAGCTAATGATAGGTTGACATCTTGTAAAAAAAGCTACATGATGTCACAAAAAAGCAACACAATATCAGAAAAAATCGACATAATGTCACATTTTAAGATATGTTATTTAGTTTGACTGCCAGATCAGCTGTTGCTCCATGAACTCAAAAATATGATGCGTAATCAACAGGCATCACAAAATCAAAGATGAAGCTGCAGTTTATGTACTTTCGGACGTGTTTGACAAGTCAGTTTTTCGTGCACTTCTACTACATGATGGGAAGCACTCAATGCAAATTACACAAAGATACTGTAAATGGATACCACCAAAAGTATAGAAAAATTACAGTGTGTGAATCGAGATGTCTTCTCCGAGCAGTGTTGGCATGGACTATGCCAAATCGTTCTCAAGGGAGATTTTCTAGCAAAGGCCCAAGTTTGGGGCGCAGTACACATAATCAAATGATGTCTGAGTCTTTGTGCACCCAAAAAACGTTAATCATTTAAACATAAGCTTGCAACAACGCTAAGTAGAGCGAAACATCGGAACTAAGCAATAAGGTATTCGTAAAGCCTAATTATTTCTCCTAGCCGATTGAATCATTCGACTTGGTAGTGAAAAATCTTGCTTCCACTAAGATGACGAGCAAGGATATGTCGCAAACTTGACCGTTTAACCTCAAATGACGAAATACGAACACCGACTATCTGGCGTTTAATAAATAATTGCGTTTACTATCACTGCGTGCAGTAACAATAACACTACAGGAAATAAATACTACTGTAATCGTCAGGATTTAAAAATAACTCTTTCTTTTATGCCACAGATGATGATGAAAAACTCACGAATTTCGAGCATAGTAGATGGGATGTGCTACATAATTAAAGTGCGTTTCCATATTTTTGTTGCTTCTACATACAGTGGTTATTTTTTAAACGGGTCACTCATGTTAGGAAGCTGAAATTCGGGCTGGTGGAATTGATGCACGGATACCATATTTTAAGCTGAAAATAACACTTGAAAGTTGCAAGATGCCGACATGTGAAATTTTGTTGAATAGAATGGGAGGTCATGTAATGCCACATTTGGGAGCTCCCGGTAAGTATTCTAGAACATAAAATCACTACCAATCAAAACATTAGGTTACAACAATCGTCTTCTTTTGGAAGGGTATATATATATATATATATATATGCGAGCAGTAGTCATTGCCATTGCCAACGACCAGTTAGGCAAAAAATACAATTAATTGTTAATTGTGAAATTAGCAAATTTTTAGGCTTAAGTTGACTCTTCTGACGATAAAATCAAGCTTTCGGCATTCTCTATGGAGCCTTCATCAGGATTCTGAAAACACAATTATGATGCTAGCAAAGAATACAGGACAAATTATAATTGTCAAACAACTTACTCGTCGTTGAGGTTGCAGCCACAAGGTGTTTCAAAACGAACGTAGAGAAGATAACGACAGATACCTTCGTTACATGTTAAAAATATCAATACACCCGAACATATTAAAAATTATTAAAGATGAGAAGACATTTTAGGGAAACAATCGGAATGCAGTCTCTAACCTCCTACTTCCGCTACAAGTGGAGAGGGGGACGACATGGAAAGATAATGCGTCGACAGATGACAAGTGATTGAAGCGACGGAACGTGGAACTGTAAACCTCATTGTCCAATTAGGGTATGAAGTATACGAGGGACGCTCGGTAAACCTCCATCCAAATTACTAAAATGCTGAATTAATTTGTTTTGGAAAAATGTGTAGTTCATATAAGTGTACGAATGTGAGATAGTGATACACACTTGAAAAGATGGGTTATGTGAGTTTATATTAAAGATTGTGAGTGAGAAATTTCAATTACCAGGATAGCAATTGGAAATGCATTCTAATTTTGGGACGATGTTGGTTCGATTTGGATATGTAGCCGTTCTAGCTTTTCGTATTATATATATATATATATATATATATTTATATAATATATACATATATATATATATATATATATATATATTACGTAACAAAATAAAGGACATCCAGATTAAAAGAAATTCACAAATTTTGACATTTTTTATGGAGTGTTTTATACTTTGTTACATATAAAGGGGGAAAGGTTGCTATACTACAAGGTTTTTGTATCTTTGTATCTTTGGGTGAACATTACCTTACCTGAATCATATGAGACGTATTCTATCGCCGCTCTGCAATTTTCACAAGGGTGTTTGCTCTCAAAAGCACTGCAGTCGCCATCCACCCACTCTTCAATTTTTTATTATAAATAATGAAATATAGTCCAGTCGAGTTGAGAACGAAGCATTGCTTTCATACATCAGTTTTATGCATTGGTGGTACGAATTCCATAGCTGGTTGACAAAAGTTATTTTATTTTTTTTTTTAAAGTGAGGTTAGGTTAAATTTGACCTGCCTTAATCTTATAAAATATGATTGTATTATCATATATTCGGCAGTATTGTAAATATTTACAATAAATTTCGACTTTTAAGAACGATCGCAGGTTATAAGTTTTGGTCAGATAAAATTTGCGACCTAAATGCAAACAAGGCACATCAGATGGCGTTATCAACCTACAATCCAGTCAATATTGAGGTGGTACTAATAAAAACATGTACAATACAAAACTTTTCTATAATAATGATAATATATTTATGAAAATGTTAAGTCATCGCAACCACATCCCCGAAACAAATGTCAAGCTTTTATGTTTCCAGGTTATTTTGATTTTCGTTCCTTATGAATGTTCATGCCTTTTTTCACCACATTAAGAGTTTTTGTTGAGTTCTCAATATCATGTGCCTACTTTCAATCTGAGAAAGATCAATAGATTTATTCATGGAAAATGTTGAAACTCCTTTTGGAGTTCTATCTGCTAAAAATCGAACACCTTTGACGCAACGTGGCTTGCTGGGTGTCCACTGATTACATAATTCTCTACTGCCTAAAGAGAATGGCAAATTTGGATTTGTCAGACTCACCTTACTTGGACAGGTTTTTGCAAAAATGTCATTCATGCAAAATTTTTTCATTAATATAACATTGATATATAATCCTTTGCCTTCCCAGCTTCCTCCATTGCTCACTACTTATTAAGCTAGTCCATCTCTCCACTGTCAGAAAGCTTTTTCTTGCTAGTGCCTTTTAATAATTATACCAACTGTATATAGTCATATTAACTATTTTTTATGTTTTATTCATTTATCTAAGTGCTAATGATATTTAATTTATGTATACTTGAGTTTCAAATGAAAATCCATATTTTGTGTATGATGTACCCTTGTTGATAGATACATCCAGATGTCGTTTGCGTATAATAACGCGAGCGAATATTAATAACTATTACTTCAGTAGTGCATATTCCTAATTAAATTGTACATATCTGTCTTATGTTGTAGTGTCCAAATTATGTTGAATAAGTTTATACATAAAATACGTTTTTGAGTTCCATGGAATGAGAAATATTTATTGTGTTGCTTCACAATCTTGTTTGTGGCTTATTGAAAATCCCTCATGTACCTATCACTGAGATAGATACGATCTGTAAAAGTGTAGTTTTCAATCTACCATAATCAAGGATCGAGTGTTGATCAACTGCTTTTTTATAACTTAACAAAAATATATGTATATACGAAACTTATTTAATAAAGCTTTACTACTTGATTGTTTTTATTCTTTATCTGAAGAAAATCTAGGTGCATGCATAAGAAGTTGATGAGAACCTCGATTCATAGTCCACGAAGGTTTTTTTATTAGTTGGCGAGACAAGCAGGTTAAGGTAACATGCGGTGTTTTGTTAGTATACCGAAGAACATATAAAACATTAATTGTCCTATTCCGCTGGTGGTACAAGAAATATCCGAACAATTGCTGTCGGATTCGAGTTCCGTCGTCTGTAGCCTTTATAGGTGTAATACGGTATCTTCAGTAGGCACTCTGTGAAACAAGAATACTGTAACTGTGATTATTTTTGTGTGGTAACTACTCGTAACTTCATCCTAATATGTGGTGACCCTTAGCATTTTCTGTGCCCATAATGATCAAAGTCTTCTCATGCAATGCTGTCGTCCGCTCGTAAAGGATTTTGTTTGGCATGAGTTAGCCTCTCTGAGAAAAATGTTAGCTAAGAACATGCATGTGTAACAAACAAATTTAGTTGTTCAAGCTGATTAATAAGGTCCATACCACTAGATTATAGTCTCCATCTATTTGGCAACGTCGCAATCTAGAAATTTCTTCCCCACCCTACCAACAGTACCGACCATATGCCATGTCTACGTTCGTGGCGTTGCAGGGACACGTGTCTTGAAAATATTTATCTATCATTCTATGTTGCAAGAATGTATGAAAGAAATGTATGAAGTATGAACACAAGGCGATGCGTGGACTTTCCAGTACGTTAGTTATTCTTCTGCAATACAAATTATATCCTAGTTCTTAGAGTCACCTTGCCAACAACAGCAAACAATCCAGCCAACAGTAATTCAATAATTCTTGTCAGAAATTCACGCCAAATATTCATAATAAACTGTCATACAACGCAACCCTTCCTTAACATCCAATCTCAACCCAGTTTTCACTTTTATTACATTCATCCTTTTACTTTCATTGTACTGCAGACGGTCCTCAACTTTTACTACCCGATTGCGTTTCCAATTGCCCCAAATTTGCAAAAAGGTGCTGTAAACCCCTTTAGAAAGTAATATACGCAACAAAAACGATTCTGCTAAGGAAGCCATCCAACCCTATCTTGTGGATATTACCTAAAATTGGCAGTGTTGCTGGAATCGACTACCTAACTCTGACTAGCCTCAGAACACAACCCTATCTCCGGTGATGAATGTTGTTTGCATACAATCTAACAAGATTAAGTGTGCTTTGAACGCGGCCACAATGGACCCCAGCAGCGGGTGGTACACAAATGACGCTGACGGTACCGTAATTCAAAGGAACAAATTGCTACTGCTAATTGTCACTGGGAATGAAATATGTCCGAATTGAATATTTATCGTAGTTTCGTTTTAAGAGTGCACTATATTTGCTAGTATTTATATAAACTTAAAGTAGAACCATGGAACAAAGAACTAACTAAGAAAGGAGAATGAAAGAACTCTTTGTTATAATGTACTTTTCTGTCTTTCCTGTTTATTTTTTTAACTGATCAAGTTAGCAAGTTGAAATTTGAGATAATGAAATTGTTACATAAATAGTATATTAGAATACTAAGAAATCTTATATTTTAGCGTAGAAGTGACAGCTAAAAATTTCATGACGAAGTATTACATTATTTCAGCTACTTATGAATGCCTTTTAACTCGAGAATATAAACTTCCATAATCATCAGCTTAATTCGACTATAAAAGTGGAATTTTGACATGCAATCTCAGAGCTGTACTAATATTTAATAACGAGTTCTTACTGAAAAAAATGCACAATAAAACGCAAAAAAACGCATTTTTTCAAAAAAAAACGGGACACGCAACACTAACTTGCTTATAGCTTAACAGATATCATCAAAGCGCCATATTATGTTATACCAATCAAGGGTACAGAACATTACCAAAGACGAAATCCTGTAAAAAATCGGGTATGTTGAGTTTCCGTCACTGTCACTGTGACATATTGGAACCATAATTTAGAAAAGTTGGTCAATCAACAAAATCATGTGTGTAGTATCTCACAGATTATTTTGCTTAGGGGATCGTAAGGAAAAGTTCCTAAGATATATTCTGTCAAAGATGTTTTTGGTGTTCAAAATAATTTCGGGAGCACATTCCTCTGTTTGTAGAACAATTATTATCGAATAGTTGTTAACACTGAAGCCAAAGCGACCACCAGTCACTGTCGTGTTTATCGAATTCGAGCTAGGCAGAAGAAGCAAGTGTACCACCTGCTGCCAACCAAAATTATGTATCCAGTAGTCAGGATGCAATTTCGTGCCAGCCAGTTTGAGAGTTATTGACATTTCACATAAAACTTAACTTTATTTACTTTAATTGTAGATCTTTCGCGTTAGAGTTGTAACTTTAGCACCACGAGATTGGATATCCTTTTCACAGGAAAGAATGTACGCCGATGAATTGATTTGTCCGTAATTTTACTTTTATTAAATATCCAGTGTCACTCGCACTGTAAAGACAAATCCAGAGATACCTCACATGTCAAATTCCTTCAAGCCGCTTAAGCTATAGCTGGTAAAATAGAAGTTTCTATTTGAATTTTTTTATCAAAATTCTCCATTCCGATTTTCTAGTACGTACAGGTTATGTTTTTAAACCGGTGTTCAATTTTTTCTTCTTGATGTCACATCTTCACACCTTGCCGCTTCAAATCCAATGTCAACTCTGAGGATTGCAGTTAATATTCAGCATCATGTCAGCAAAACCAAATTGTAATTATAACATTTAAATTTCAATATAAAGCTACAATCTAATGAGTCTATTAGTGTTCATTCAATTGAAACATCAAAATCAAATTTATATATCTAATCGGTTGAATAAATCGTGAATGTTTGATTTGTATCTGAATAATCTATTCTTAAGTCATTCAGATCTGATGTCCTTGACGGAGAGCGGTTTCTTTTATGTAAACAACTGACAACTGATATAATTACCATTACAATGTTAAAATTATAACAATGTTAAGGTCCAGGTTTCGTCAAGCATATCAAGTGGGTAAACTCGATGTTGCAAACGTACTCTATTTACCTATAGCCGTTATACGTCTTTTAAAAGAAGAAACATTGAACGTTTGTCTAAAAATCATGGTAGAAGAGTTATTGTTATGTTTTAATTGTGTATCAATGATTCTACTTAATAAACAGATGATGTTAAGAGGATAGATAACACCGACGATTGGTCACATACGCATTTTGAGGTTAGAGAAAATGGAATTTAAAGCATGCATTTCGTACACAGATATGAAATGTCACACAAGTCATGAAAACAACTTCTGTTTTTATAAAGCTGAGAGCATTCGCAAAAAATGTGTGCATTGGATTCAAATTTTTTCTAACATCAAAATTTGTAGGGAGGCCCCACCCAATCCCATTCACAGCTTTGCTGATGAGGGGACTCTACATGCAGAAATTCAGAGCTAGACAAAGAAGACTTGCAGCGACTTTCCCTCTGATGGGCGACCTGGAGGTGATCACTGCTTGCGGACGCAACAATCTGGTGCAGTATGATGGTTCCAAAAGAAAGTACTGTACCTTGACTAACAAGAAGCGCCCTAGCGCACCTCCAGTTTCGAAAAATGGCCGAGTTCATTTCGGCTAGTCAGAGTCCAGGTCACCGAGAACTTGATCTGGCACGAACATATCTCATCAATAGCGGCAGCTGCTGGGAAAAAGCTAGGCTATTTGCTTAAGGCTAATAAGTACTGTTCTCCTCATAACCTCCTCACTGTATACAAGGCCCAGATAAGACGTAAGCCTGGGTACTGCTCACATGTTTGAGATGCTGCCACCTCGGTTGCATTATCCATGCTCGATGCTGATCGAGAAGGGCTGTGATCAATGACTCTTTTCTAAAGGTCAGGCTCGGGGCCCTTTTGCACCGACAAGCCGTAGCTCTCTTCTACCGCTATATCAACGGGCTTTGTCACCAGACGTCTTCTCCATCACAACCCTGCCTGACTTCAGCCCCCCATCCTAGCTGTGTCGAACTTGGTACATCCAAAACTGGCTGGTACCACCACTTTGTTGACCCAGGATGCTAAGTCTGTGAAACAATCCGCCTAAGGAAGCGTTTCTCAGTTACACTATCCTTAGATAGTTCAAAAATCCGATTAATAAAGTGTCTTTAAGCTCCTTATACCAGCTGCTGTGCCCCGGTATTTATGCATCCGCCTACGCGGTTGCTTCGGTACAAAATCGTCAAAGTATAGGCTTTTTCTGTCCATTACTTCCCCGCGTATAAAGGGAGGAAGTATTGTAACCGCTAAAATCTTAGAATTTCAAATAAGTTTTTATACTTTGCAATATCTACTACCCTTAAATCCATATCGCTTATTTCCGTCGGTTTGTACAGGGTGGCCGATATGTAACTGACTAGTTTGTATCTTGAATATTTGTGAAATGAAATAAACTACGTCCATATTTTTTATCTCAATCTTTTACTGAAACTTAGAAATTATGTATTAAAAACAGACAAATTAATGTTCGCCTCTAGAAGCTCTTCTAGTCTCGAGAACGGCTGCACCGATTCAGACAAAATTAGAGGAACAAACAAAACAGTTTCACAGCTTTCTAACAGTTTTCTCCATTTCTTCTGCCTTCTGAAAATTTTCGAGCGTAATTAACTTTTATGAGAGTTTACAGTTTTGAAAATATATTCTCGTCGTTTCTGAATACCTACTACAACAAGTATTTTGCTTGCATATAAAAAAATTCTACACACACAGTGTTTATGTGACCAGGATTTTTAATTTGTGTTTATGAGAAATTTGGAATTTGGCATAATATGGATGGTGTGGGAAGAACTGAATATATTCGGGACTGGACAACAAATTTTAGTTTTTTAATTGTATCTTGTGGGAAAAGTGCACTTCTTTGTTAATTTTGGGGCGCTGAATCCAAAAATGACAAATGAAATAAAAAAATTAGTTGCGGTTTAGAAAAAAACTTTTTATTTTTAAGGATATATTAAAAAAAGTAACAAGATTCATATACTTATAAGAATCACTATATGCGCTGTCTTTGTGTTGTTCTTTTATGGATCGTTTCTGGAGCATCTCTACCAAGAGTCCAACAGTAGTCTGCAAGCATGGAAGGATTCCACTTTCCCTGGTACCTTTTTTCCATTGTTGAAATATCCTGATGAAAACGTTCGCCGTGCTCATCACTTACGGCTCCGCAATTGTCAGGAAAAAAGTCCAGGTGTGAGTGTAAGAAATGTATCTTAAGATACATATTACAGCCCATCTTTTGATACGATGACAGCATATTTTTGACAAGGGTTTTATAGTTGTCAGCTTTTCTATTTCCCAAGAAA
Organism: Acanthoscelides obtectus; assembly: GCA_963669975.1. Taxonomy (NCBI): domain Eukaryota; kingdom Metazoa; phylum Arthropoda; class Insecta; order Coleoptera; family Chrysomelidae; genus Acanthoscelides; species Acanthoscelides obtectus. Next base: position 78,095,327 of record CAVLJG010000008.1, on the reverse strand, counting down.
TTAGTGACCACCAGACGGAAATCATTCCAAACAGTTTTTTCAATACCTGTTAAAGTGTTTTCAAACTGTGTATCTTTCAAAATATTTCGAATCTGTGGCCCAACAAAAATACCTTCTTTAACCTGTGCCTCACTTAGTCTTGGAAATTTCTGACGCAGGTATTGAAAAGCTGACCCATCTCTATCTAATGCCTTGACAAAGTTTTTCATTAGCCCCAACTTGATATGCAGTGGTGGTAATAAAAATTTTTTCGAATCTACTAATGGCATATGCTGTACATTTTTTTGACCTGGCTCTAGGAATTGACGAACAGGCCAGTTTTGTCTGGTGTAATGAAGTGCCTTTGCCCGACTGTCCCATTCACACAAAAAAACAGCAAAACTTTGTGTAGCCTAGCTGCAGCCCAAGTAAAAGTGCAACAACTTTCAAATCGCCACAAATATGCCATTGGTGCTCATCGTATTTATGCATGTCAATAGGTACTTCATATTGTCATATGATTCTTTCATGTGAACTGCATACCCTACAGGAAGAGATGGTAAAATATTTCCAATATGCAATAACACTGCCTTTAAACTCAATGTTGAACTATCTATAAACAATCTCCATTCTTCTGGGTTATAGTTTATATTTAAAGCCGCCAGTAAGCCGTTAATGTTACTGCAGAAAACCAAGTTATTCTCCATATTGAAAAATGGTTCTATGTCTTTGTGGCGTTTACGAAAAACACATACCGAAACATCGTCTTCTAACAAGTTCCACTGCTGCAGTCTTGATCCAAGTAACTCTGCCTTACATTTTGGAAGTTCTAAATCTCTTACAAGATCATTTCATTCTGACTGTGTTATTTTGTGCGGTTGGTGGCATGACGTGCTCGGTATAAAATCAGGATCTCTTGACGTTGATGGCATATCTTCTTCCTGACGAATCACTCGATCGCCATGATCTGATTCGTTTTCTGATTCGCAAGTGTAGGATTCTGGGGGTTTTGGAATAGGATTTTCGTCACTGTGAGGCACAGGTCTCATCGCAGATGGTATGTTTGGGTCGTTAATAAGCGATTTTTTTTTCTTGGACATACCTGTGGCTTGTCCAACACAAGGTACCATGCAAAAGTAACAATCATTAATATGATTTGTAGGCTCTCCCCAAACCATTGGGATAGCAAAGCGCATAGACCGTTTTTTGCCATTTAACCAGCTCCTCAGACTTGAAGCACATGTATTACAGCAGATGTGGGGTGCCCACTGTTTGTCTTGATAACCTAGTTTACAACCGAAATAAAGCTGATATGCCTTTGTTATTAGTGGAGTAATAGACCGTCTCTGAGACGCAAAAGTCACATCACCACAGACGTAACAAAACTGATCTGGATTGTTTACACACTTTCGAGACATCTTGCATGAACGCTGTCAGCCAACTGAGGAAGAAATGGCTAATATAAAACAATATAATGTACACGTATGTATAACGTAACACAATCATGCCGATTACATCATCTTTCCTTGCCGAATATAAAAATGTAGCACGTGCATTCTTGTGAATTACAGTATATTAACACTGTCACAGCAGGAACACATATAATTACCGTATCTCTAAAACTTGAACTAGTATTGAAAAAATAAGTTTCATTCCGGTTTTAGCACATTAAAAATAGTAATATTTTGTTGATTTTATTTAGGATATATTTTGGCTGTTGATCAGTGATATTATTTCGTATGGAAACCTGCTCTAAGAGATCATCCACAGTTTAAGAATATTTTGGTGGTCCAAGATTGTCTGCCACTGAAGACAGTATCAAACATGATTGTAATAGTATAGCAGAGCTGAGATAATTCAGTCACTTTTAATTTCGAAAAGCTTATGCTCTGTTGCAGTTGTAATCTATAAAGTCAAAAATAGGAAGCATGCTATTAATATCTAGCCATCTAAGGATCTAGTGCTTGATAATTCATGGTTTGGCGTGCCGCCCAAAAAATTGGTTGATATTGTGGATAACACATTCATTTTTTATTCCATATGGTGAGCCTATACGAGGAGGGTCCCGTATTATTGATACTGCTGATACTTCCATCATTTTATTATCAGTAGCAGCGTTCCACCAACATTCCAACAGGTGCAGGTGCTCCGGCTCGGAATACTTCATGTTAATATGGATGAATGTTGGAATGTGTGGAACTTTTGGGCATCGCAATAAAGATGTCTGATGACAGTGGTAGCTTGAATACGTTTTTCTGGGAAAATTCAAACTGTTAGCCCGAAAAAACATTTTCAGATGAAATCAAACGCAAAAACAAATAATCTTGCCTATCTAAAAAGTATAATTTGAGTACAAGACTCGACTTAGAATATGTAGATAAATGATAAAAATTAGTACCTGCTTGTATGTGAAAAATAAGTAGTTCTGTAGCAGGGAAGAATAGTTTTGCTCACATGGTAATTATGTCTGGTTTCACTCTTAACCTAGATAATTTGTAACTGTATACCTCTCTGGCTTAACTGATACCTACGATGGAGCAATAAAGTGCTGCAAAGTATCCGGGTATAATAGATCAAATTTACCGGATATTATATAAAAACAGCTAGTTGTTCTTAATACGTTATCATATAGATTGTCTCTTTAGTAGCAGCGATCGAAGGTAGTCAAAATTGGCAAGATGCTGAAGTACACAGTTCTGAGTTGCCTTATAGCCGTTTCTTTTGCTGGTCATGTAGCACATGTAGCACCTGTTGTCCACACTTCAGTTCATAGTGTTGAGGTCCCTGTAGCGGCCGTCACCAGAACCAACCATGGAGTTAGCAGTCAGTCTAGGTAATATGTGCAATAATAGTCGGATATTATATATTTTGGTTGTTGTGGAAAATGTTCAAACGATCTTACAAAACTGTCAAATCAGAGAATTAGATCATTATCCCAATTTTCCTTATAACAGTTCTAATGTTCAAATTCATGATTTTCCCCATAATATTGGAGTTCAAGCACATTCAAGAAGCTGCTGTATATTCACTTGGATTAGATAGAATCCTTATTTTTCATGCCTTCAGTTTTGAAAAATTGGTGAAAGCTCTCGCTAAAAACATAAAAAAATGGTGAATGCTGGCATATTCTTACCCTTTCCTGTACATTATGTTATGACATTGATTAACGGTATTATTTATTCTACATGAAGATAGCCAACTTGATACTACATTACCGAGTCCAAAAAATTATTCGGGATGACATGAGATGGCAATGAAAATTTATCGCCGCTGTTTCCCCTCTCCGCACTAATTAGAAATACATTTTGAAAAAGGTGAGTGTCTCATAAATATACTATAGCCAAATATATACACTAAAAAAATTGAAGGAGCAAGAAAAAATTTAAAATTTTCGGTGATATTTGTCGGGCCGTATATCGGTGGAAAATGCTCGTATCTAGACTCTGAAAAAAAGCATTTTGAACCTTCAATTGCCAGGTTTTTTAGCCTAAAAATTATAGGAGCAACGGTTCTCATGCAGTTCTAATAACGCAAGAAAAAATTTTTGCAAAACAATTGCCTTCTTTTTTTTAGTCCACGGGAATGACATTTTTTCCTGATAAGGCATCATATAAATCAGGTAGTCCGTTTACTCAGCTAGAATATCCTGTTTTTGCTGTGTTGAGTTTGGAAAAGTAGAGAAAAGTAGCTTTATGCCTTGTTTTGGAAAATCAACCGCATTTTGAAACTGCTAATGAGAAGGCCAATATTTTAGGTTTTTTATAGTACCCTAATAACCCTGCACGACAGTAGATGGATCCACTGTACGGTCAAAATTTGAAACAAGTCAAAGGAGTAAAATGTTTATATCAAAATCTGGCTGAAAATGGAAAAGTCATTTTTCTTCACTTGTTGTCGCTATTGGATATTTGTAGCACCTTCAATTTCAAAAAAGCAATTGAAAAAATAGTATTTTTTAATTCATGGAATATTCTAAGAAACAAGAATACTGACCAGAGGCGGATCTAGGAAATATATTTTGAGGCGGTTACAAAGCCGGATTTAGAAATGTTTCGGTCCAGAGAAGTCGTACAATGGATCCATATGCCCTCATGCAGTATTATTAGGCATACATCGAGGTACAAAAAACCTAAAAACGTTAGCCTTCTCAGTGGTAGTCCCAAAAATGAGGTCGATTTTCCAAGCACCCTTACATTCTCTGTGGGATCACTTGTTACTGAGATAGTGGTCGATAACAAAAGGATCCTTATCATTCAGAGTCAGATATCTATGAGCCAAATGACCGCATAGATACTTTAAAAACAAACTACTGAAGCTAAATAAACATGCTATATGATCTGTATGCCTAAAAGCTGATACACACAGTGCCGGCGGCACAAGCCGCGTAAATCTGTCAAGCATCATTCCGGTTGTGACAGTCACATAGAAAGCTAGTGAAGTGCTGGACTTCTGGGATTCGATAATATATCATTTTCATAAAATTTTTCAATTAAGAGCAGCACAGCTTCGTCGTCCCAATTAAACGACATTTTAATTTGTTTAAACACACAAATCGCACAACACTACCGCTCGAATGCCAGGAACGAAGTGACGCCGGCAAGCCGCGTAACCCGCCGGCACACCAGGGCGGCTCTTTTGCGCGGCAAGGCCGGCGGCTTTGTATGCCGCCGGGTGTACGGCAGCGTAGCCGGCGGCTTGCCCAACGGCACTGTGTGTAGCAGCCTTAACGGAAAAAATGCTTAAGCCCGTGGACTAAAAAGAAGGACCAAAAAGTTTTGCCAAAAATGTTGTCTGGCGCTGTCTGTTAGAACTGCATGAGGACCGTTGCTCCTAAAATTTTTCGGCTAAAAAACTTGAAAACTAGAATCTCAAAGCTTCCAAGTGCGTTTCTTTACATCCAGATTCGATCGTGTTTCACCAATACAGCTTGCCAAAAATCACCGAAAACTGTTAGCGTAGTTGACTAGGGTTGGACAATGTTGATATAAGGGCGAACGGATGAAAAAACCTTCAATGATATATTCGCGTTTATAGTCTCTACATTACAGTTAATATACGGATTGACAAAAAAAGGTAAATACCCACATATTTTATGTTTATAATGATTCAAGAATTGGACAACAAGTGATAAAATGGTCAGGTTTTTCTGTTAAGTTTTTGTGGTGGCTGCGTGTATTGTTTGGTGATAAAGAAGCATTCAGTTTTCGTATATTTACGGTGTCCGTTAAATGTTAAATTTCGTGTAGCTTATTGGGAAGCCTTTTTGTGTTTGCTCAAAATGCCTAGAGTGCGCAGAATTTGCCTGGTGTCCCAGCTAAGTGACTTTGAGAGTGGTTTGAAAGGCAAGGAAGGATGGTTTGTATTCGAATCGCCGAATACGATAGTTTGGCTTTTCTTTTATCGCCCACAGTTATACATCGGCGTAACCGTTTGCTCTGGTATATAGAAATGATTCTATGGGATCGGCAATGGACTCAGGTGGTCTTTAGTGACGAATCCCTCTTCTGTCTGGGGATGCACGATGGTCGGGTAAGAGTGAGAAGGTGACGTGGTGAAAGACGTGATTAACAATTCGACAGAGAGCATCACGTTCACCACACCGTGTGAGTTATGGTATGGGGTGCTGTTGCTTATGGTAGCAGATCACCACTAATTTTCATCAGAGGCAATATGACAGCCCGACGCTATATTCAGAAAGTAGTGGAGCCTTATCCTATTCCTTACACAAACACCACCCAAAACCCGATTTTTCAGAAAGACAATGCCAGGCCGCGTATTGCCAGAGCATCGTTAGCTTTCATGGATTAACATCGCATCAACCGTTTACCTTGGCCACCACCATCGCCTGACCTACCTCCAATTGAACATGTCTGGGACATGATAGATCCCAGGTCCTTGAATTTGCAATGCCCTCCACAAACTTTAGCAGCTCTTACTCAGGCAAGTTGCAGTAGCCTGGAATGAGATACCCCAACAGGATATCGATCAGCAACCATTGACACGCCTGGGTGTCGATGAGTGTATAAGAAATCGTGGATCCTTAACGCATTATGGACCCAGCTTCTGCATTCAGTTGACGAATCAAGCTGAAAATCCAATCATTATACTAGGAAGCATTTAATTTCCCCAAATGATAATTCTCGGTTTGAATAGTAAAAATAAAAAGCTTAAATGATGAATAAGGTACACGTTAGAACACTCTAAGCTGTACGACAGAATTCTTACCGAATCTGATGAAGTTTAAAAAACAGGATCGGCTAGATTGAGTCGATACGCGTTAGTGTACTTTCAGCTTACGCAAATTGCAGTGTATCAACAATTTTAAATAAAAGAAAATCCATCCATCATCCACTTGGTTGGCAAAATCTGATTTTCGAATGTCTAATGGACAAAAATGTTGGAGCACATAATTTTTTTCTGAAGACGGCATACAATTTTACGCAAGCAGATTCTGGGCTATTCATGGTATCCTCTAAATTATTTCGTAACATTTGGATGTGCATACAGTTAATATTGACTTTGCAGGGCGGGAATTGATTCTACCCATACCTAGCTTAGGGAAACTTGAACGCCGAAAGTACAATAATTTTTACTTTACAGGGTGGATCACGCAGTTCCGATCGTTGCACCAGTTGTAGCATCTGTCCACGTCGCTCCGGTTCACCATGTAGCACCAGTCCATGGAGGATATGGAGGAGGATATGGAGGTGGTGCAGGAGGTGCTGGAGCAGGAGGATACGGATACGGGGGCTATGGATATGGGGGCTATGGATATGGTGGTTATGGACGCTGAATATCGACAGCCTAATATTTTTAATTATAAGAATTGTGAATAAAAGAGTATGTAATGAACTTTTTTTTATTACAACCATTAAAACCTATAGGTCAGTCACGTTGTTTGGTATGGCATACCTTTGTTAAGTGGTCGCTTAGAGAACACTAAACAGCAATGCCTTCTTTCTAATGGAAAATTCGTGTCAGGTCATAGCATAGTATTTTGGAATACGAGCCCCTTCCCACTTCAGTTGGCCCAACTATTGAAATCTTAGTTTTTTTCTTATCAAACACAATAAAAATGTAGCAGGGTGTTATAGGTTTAAAATATTAACAATGAATATTTTGATAATATATAGTAGAAAACACCAACTTTATCACTCCCTAATCAAATTTGCAGCATAAAAATAACACATGTAACACATTTTCATTTCAATGCAAAATAAGTCTATAACGCATAGATGGCTGTGAAAAATAAAAGCTATGACAATTTTTTTTTATTAATCACAGCTGTCAGAACACGTTTAAAATAGTTTTGGGTAGTTAAGGTTTTCAAAATGGGTAAAGGAAAGGTTATTAGTGAGAAAATTCGGTTACTGATAATGAAATCTTTTAATTTTGGGAAAACAAACTCAGAAACTGCAACTTTGTTAGACTTATCGCCGTACAGTGTCGGAAATATTGTTAGAAGATATAACGTAACTGGTTCAGTTAATATTAAGCCACGATATGTGAAAAAAGTAATATCACAAATGCCGACCGAAGAGCATTAAAAGGAATAATCGTGAAAAACAGGCGTGCCAATTATTTACAATTAAGTGCTCTGTGGAGTGAAGCTGTTGGAAGGAGAATTTCGATGTCCACAACTCATAGAGAGGCCCACAAACTGGGATTTAGCACTTGCAAGGTAAGTTTTCTTATAAAAAGGTGAAGTAAAAACCCTAAAATTGCACAACTTGTTTATAGGCCAAAGAAAAGCCACTATTGACTCCACTGCAAAAGAAAAATCGGCTTAGATGGGCTAAAGAACATAGACAATGGACACATCAACTATGGTGTGCAATACAATGGAGTGATGAGGCCCGATTCGAAGTTTGTGTTGGTGACAGTCGCAGTAGAGTTATTCGCAACCAAATTAAGCATTCCATGTTGACTGTCTGAAGATAAAAGTGAAATTTCCAGCATCCATTATGATTTGGGGGAGTATGTCATCAAAAGGAGTAGGAAAACTTCATTTTATTGATGGAAATGTGGACACAAACAAATATTTGGCAATTTTAGAAGAATCGCTTTTACCAGTGATGGAAGAATGTTTGACATCCGGCCAAGATTTTGTGTTTCAGCAAGATGGTGCAGCGTGCCATACCTCAAAAAAGGCTATGAAATGGATGGAAGAAAATAATGTACCACTTTTGAAATGGGTTTCTAGCAGTCCAGATCTGTCACCTATTGAAACTTTGTGGCACGAGATGAAAAAGGTTCTACGACAACATCCTGCTCATACAATCACCGAACTGAGACAAAAGCTTCAAGAAAGATGGGATTGTTTTACATTAAATGTTTGCCAAAACTTGGTTTACACTATGCCCCAAAGAATTTCAGCCGTAATAAAAAATAAAGGTGATGTTATCCAATGGTAATCTTTCAATTGTTCTTTGTTAACTTTGCGCATTTATTCGCACATTGTTTATTTGTTGAGATGTTCTATTAGTTATAGGTCTAAGTAAAATATGCATTTTTTACAACTGGAGTGTATCTAAAATGTTTTTGAGAAAATAAATAGTTTTAGAAGTGAATAGTTTCGTCATGTTTAGTTTATAAAGGCATATTTTGGTACAAATCTTGAAGTGAGCCAACTGAAGTGGGAAGGGGCTCGTATATACTGTTTGACATACGCTTTACCTCTGCTAAGTGAGAGAACTACTGATAATCCAAGCATTTCCGCCAACTGTCAGGCCGTCAGTCTGTTTGTTGACGCTATGCATACGACATCATCACAACTAGGGATGTTCCAAATACTCGGTTTGTACCCGGTACTCGGCAAACCTATATCGTTTCACTTACAAAAAATCGACCAAGTGCATAACTGCTCCTTTCGCGGTGCCTCAACTGCTTGAAAACATTAATCAATTTTGATAATAGTGGTACCATTAGAAAACTTAAATGTAATCTCAATATTGGTGATACTAACTGAAATAAGTCATCACTAACCACTCACCGAGTACATGGTACTGGCCCTTTTGAAAAAGTAGTACTCGGTGCATCCCTAATCACAACTACGTCTATCATGTAGCATGTAGATAAATTTTGTGCCGAGGATGTATGTATTCCAAAATATATCAGCATAGCATACTCATCAGGTATGGTGCATATTCCATATTATTACGATGAAAACGTATATTGCTTAAAACTTTTGAAGCCTGTATAGCTCAAAGAGTGAATTTTGAATCACAAGTGGAATAATCAAAAGCCAATTTTATGATGAGTCACTGCTTCTTCGATTTTTGGGCAGAATTAGATTTTCGGAACTGAAAAAATGTGGAAGTACAAAAGAAGTACTCCGTACACTGTTACCGTTTTCAACATCCTACCTCTGCGTAACCGAAATTTCTGCGGTGACTGCGTTGAAGACAAAATATAGATCAGAGATAAATGAATCGCCTAATCAGAGCTCCCTGAGTCTATTTTTCACACAAATTTAGTTAGTGTTGCCAACTGATCGCAGAAAGTCTAAGTTTGTTGTTTATTTTTATCCTTAAACACCTGCTTCAAAACCTTTGTTTATTTCTCGGGTTGGTTTCATAATTCCATAATTCCATAGGTGAGTGAAGTCCAAAAAACGCTGAATCCATTTAGTAACACAACCACCTGATAAATACACAATATGCTATTTAAATAAGGAACAAAATTCGCTAAATCCAACTGCTGTTTGTTTTGGTGCACCTTTACACAAACCACGTGCTAGAGTGCTTTCCCACACGTCAAAATCTTACGATAAATTTAACCAGTCCGGCGCTCATAGTACGTAACTTAAAGTGACAGTATATCGATTTCTATGATGTTGTGCTGTTCTTTTTTGACATTATGTGGGTTCTCCTATAAAATGTCACCTTTGAACTAGCTGACGTTTACTTAATGTTCACTTTTAATATACGCGGAATAAACTAGCGGCTCACTCGCGGCTACCTAATGCACAAGTTGACATTTTACCGATTTTTTTGACATTATGGGCTGCATCCGATCTTTTTTTATTCGCCATTGTTCGTCAGAGCGGTCTCTGGGACCTTCGCTCTTTCTTAAGGTATCGCAGGTCAGTAGGTCTGTCAGGTCTGGTTACCCAGACATCAGACGAAGTCAGGGAGAAAGGAAGCAAGAAAAAAGAAAGAAAATAAGTAAGGGAGAAGTGTAAAGAGGATGAAGTGCGTCAGTTAAAGAGGTGCCTTGCTATTGGTAACTCGAGTTCGGTTATTTTAAATTGATCCAAAAATTGTGTGTCTGGAATAAATGATAAATTTTGGCTGGACCTAAAATTGCACGATTTGATTTTGTTCACAGTGCGAGTCGCGGTCTTGTATGCTTGCGAACTTGCTCGACTGCGTAGTCAACTGACTCACGCAACATACGGTTGCTGTACGATTCCGCTTGACTGTAACGTAACTGCGCCTATTGTTTGATGTAGTCCCTTAGGTAAGGGCTGTCGAGGTCTCCGTGAAGGGTCTCGTAGAGCCATACCATGGTGCGTTAGTGATGGCTCGCAATTTTGTGTTCTGCAAAACCTGCAGATTATGCAAATGCGCTTTGGCGAGAAAGCACCATGTTGCACATGCCTAAGCGATTGCTGGTCTGATAGCCATCTTGTATAGCCGAACTTTGTCGACCAAACTCAATTTTGAGGTTCTACAAAGCATGGGCTAGAGTTGTTGAAATGTAATTTGGAATTTAGCAGAATTCCTCCACGGTATGCGAACTCCATCCACTGAAACCTCAGACGGGGCGCCGCTACGTTTTTCAGTACAATAGATAGCCTGCATTTTCGAGTAATTCATTTTAATTAGCCACCGATCTGACCATTCCAATGCCTCATCCAACGCGGTTTGTATCCTGTCGTGAATCAGGTTTCCGAAACACGACTGGGCCACCAGTACAGTGTCATATCAGCATATAGATATACCTCACAGTCGCTAGGGCAAGGGACAACATGCGTGAAAAGTGAGTCAGGAATTGGCCCTAGAACCGAACCCTGAGGGTCGCCGGCTCTGATAGGCCGTACTGCCGACAAGACATTATTAATTTTGATTCGAAATTTCCCACCGTCAAGGAAGGATTTCAAAAGTTTTCCGAGCCAAAAACGAAATCCCTTTTTGAACTAGTGTATAGAGAGGGCCCTTGTGCCACATCTTGTCAAAAGCCTTCGAGACATCCAGAAGCCAGGTGCCAGTACTTTCGTTAAGGGTGAAGCCCCTGGTTACTCGCTCCACAAGCCTAACCGCCTGTAACTGCGTACTATGCTCGAACTGAAATCCAAATTGCACGTCAGGAATTACATAGTGATCTGACGAAAAATTCGCAATGTGACTTAGAATCATCTTTTCAGCGAGCTTAGATGGAGCAGACAGTAGTCTAATGGAACGATAGTCCTATGGAAATATCAAACCCACCTTCTTTGGATTCATTATAACTTCAGTAGTCTTCCACGCCGATGGAAAGTACTGGGTCCTTAGCATGGGATTGATAATAGCCACGAGATTATTCAAGCACTTTACGCACATTGAGGTCTTTAATATGACCTTGAAGCTCTGCTGGTGTGCCATGAGGGAACTCGGGAGATGCCACTGATGTGCTATGTAACTCTTCAGTTGAAGAATCTTCCGAAAAAGAATCTTCCGGGGACGAATCACTAATGGCGGCGCCGGTACCACTGAAGCCTTTGGCCCTAAAATATCTCCTGACGTAGCTTACAATTTGTTACTCCTCGTCGAGATCATTATCAAGATCATACTTGGAAGAGAACTATCCTTCCGTAGCATGAAGGCTATGCCTCCAGGACCGTGGGTGTACGGGAGTTGTTCCCACTTTCCGTTCCTCAGCGACTTCGCCACTTTCCAGAAAGGAGTACTTGAGTCAAGCATCCGCGCCAGAAAGTCGTTCCATTGCCCATTGCGGAACTCATGGAGAGCATTTCTTACTTCATGAACAAGACGTGTCGCTCTACGAATGGCATTTCGTAGGTTTTTTGTGACAACGTAGGTTTTTCTACTAAGCACAAGCTGTTGTACTATATGTACACTTGCTGTGAACTAGTTTTGTAACTGTACGTGTTGCTTAAACGTCAACGAACAGCGATCATAGCGAGCAAACGTTTTTTATGTTTTTCACATAACACCCCTGCCAATCGGGTGAACAGTGTGAACGCTTAACTTATCCTGAACCCAGCAGAGATAATTATGTGGCGCTTACGACGTAAGACGTAACAACTAACCTAACGTGAACCGTGTTTTCAATCGTGTAGAGTTAAGTAAAGTATAACAACTGTTTCATTTGATACGAGTAATAGAGCTGAATTACCTTTTGCGTGCGATGAACTTGATCAGAGTAGTTCTCTTGAGGTTATGTAGCATGATAAAATCACAAAAGTTACAGAGTAGTAGAGTGACACAGAAAAGTAGAATACTGAGACTGATAGAAAAAATAACTTTTAATAATTAACCGTCATCCTACGAGCATTTCCGGCATGCTCTTCGAGCACAAACCCAGTAACACAAACGCGGATGAGCACTCTCCAGTCTCAGAAATGAATAGAACGTGTGAGGCATTCGGGGTTCAAAAACGAACGCACCCTTTATAGGTTTTTTTTGCGTATGAACTCTACGGAAAGACCTCATTCGAGTGCAATTTAATGCAAATCTGTCAATGTTATCTGTATATTAAATATAATTAGGTAAGGTAGATCTAAATGTGAAAAAGGTAAAAGATGCGAATGATCTGCTGCAAACATTTTGGGGCCGACTGGCAAAAAACTACATAAGAAATGTTAGTAATGGAGAAAATTAATTGGAAGATTTATGTGGGATAACACATATCCTTTCATAATTTTTTGCTTGTCAGCTAATTTCGCCAGAATGTGCGCTTTAGGACCATGTGCAAATTTTAAAGTAATATCCACTAAATGCGAAATGATTTCCAGAAACACATCCAAGAAAATTTCTTTGTTTTTCAAAAAACTATTAAGGTCAGATTTTCTCGCGAACAAAATCTCAAACATTGTTACTAACTACCGAATTCAGCATAGGTACAAGAATACTAATTAGCTTATGTTGTAAACAGAAGCAAGCTTTCGCTTTCCCCGAATAATGTCCTAAAGTGGGTTTAGCGCTTTTTGGAATTAGGCGACACAAATCTATATTTTTCCAATAAAAAAATTCGAGTAGCAATTTATAATATTAAACCTTCTTTTGAAAAACCATTTAATTTAGTAATAATAAGTTTAATATGTAAACGGGAAGGTATTTCCTATTATAACAGAATATCGGTAATTTCGATAATCAAATACTACTTTGTCTACTACTATAATCATTGTCATACAGGTGCTACGTTCTTGGCGGTTACGTCAATGCCTTACGGAATAAGTAAACAGATTGACTAATGGTACCATGTGCGGAGCTAAACTTCCTTAAAGGAAATTGCACCCTGCGCAAGCCAATTCGTAACACAGATGCTACTCGCTCTTGCACATACACATGATTAATTACAATTATATTAAATTATTAAAACTTAACGGTAATATTTATATTATTATTAATAATATTTATTTCTGGGTTAGTAGTTTTTGTTGTGAAACGGAATCATTTATTATTAATATTATTAAGGTTAGAATTTATTGTTATTTCTTTATATTTAATTTTTATAGTTTATTTGAAAATAATAAATTATATATTTTTTTCTATAATTTTTTTGGTTTATCAATTCTAGTCTCGATCATTCGTATTCATGGAAATGATAATATTCAAACTTTTTCTTTGTGGTGATAAATTTTCCATTAAGATTAGTATTTTTAATTCCTTTTTGTTATTATATAATTTTTAATTAATAGTACGAGTAGTATTTATTTCATCTTTTTTACTTATAATTAATTTTACTTTTAATTATTTTTATTTAAATATTTCTTATATTTTAGCAAGAGATTTATTTAGATATATGTAGGTACTTTAATTTTATTAAGTTTTTTGAATTTGTAGGTTGAAGTTAGGTATTAGCAAGAGAAAAAGTTTATAAAAATAATAATTATTATTATTTATTTAATTTAATAGTATTATTTTTATTAATTAGACTATTTTTGTTTTTTATTCATTAAATTTATTATTTTTTTTTTTTGAAGAGTACGTTTGTTTTTACCCACTTTCTGAAAACACTTCTAATGTTGATATTTTAGTTGTTTCTTCGGGCACTAACTATGAATGTTTTATATCGAAGATCAACGTGGGTAAACTCAAATCACACACCCATGGCAAGCAATTTGTCATATCGACAGTAACAAGCATATATGTGAAAGACTCATAATGAAGGGAAAGTTTTCATAAAGGTGAGATAAAACTAAAAAACGTATGTCTTTTAGTTCACACAAACTAGAGGCCGATTGCATAGGTATGTGTGAGGGAATTCCTATATATACTTTGACTGTGGCTCACCAAAGACTGTGAAAAGAACTATCTGATAACGTAAACGCGCGCGCGTACGTGCTGTGTATATATTTGAAATCTTCGATCAGCTGGTTCCGTAGTGTAGCGGTTATCACGTCTGCTTTACACGCAGAAGGTCCCCGGTTCGATCCCGGGCGGAACCACTATTTTTTTATTTTAAGTCTAATTAATATTCTATGAAAACCTGAATTTAATATACCATATACATGTGTGGACGGAATATTACCCATAAGCGAATACATTTTGGGAAAATCTATTTATGGCATGTGACACATGACATTTGAGGGCACATTACTAAAATATTGGCAATTATACAAGGTTGGGAATTTTTGAATATTTTATTTGCATATTTGGATAAACCAATTCAAAATAAAAAAAAATGGATATAACATACTACCGGATTTTGGTAATTAGCTACTGAGATGAAAGGTGTTTTGTCCAGAAAAACCGTCCACTTCGGCAACCCGCCAATCCGCCATTTTGAAATTTGGAGTGCTGAGTTTTGTCTCAAAAAAACGTACACTCCTCAGCTTTTATCTTATATGTTACTTTTTCGAATTTTTGTTTTTGATCACACATGGTGGTCAAAAACGCGAATTATACTTTTTCAAAAAAATTTAAATTGCATCACCCTGTATATTTGTGCAAGTTTGGATTACATTTTTTATAAGTTTTTTTTTGTATAAGGTTTGAATCAGATAAAATCACTAGATTTTGAGTTATTAAGCTTTTAATAGAACAACAAGAGTACAGATTTGACGTAAAACATAATAGCAATCAGAACAGTATAAATCAGCTTCAAGCATAATAGAGAAAAACAACTGTAACAAAAACATAAACAAACAACTATCACTACTCAAGAGCTAATCTATACGTACAAAAACTGCTCGAAAATATCTCCACCATGTTGAATACACAGCCGTAGTCTTTGGATGAATGACCGTTGCACATCCCTTAGCATGTGTTCCCTTATGTTCAGAAAAGCATCCTTAATCCCTTCCTCATATTTTCCGGGGTATATGAGTCCATCGGTGTAATATCTGGTGATGTAACATAGAAGGTCAAGATATAGGCCCACAACCACCGATCCAACGATTGGTACCTACTCCAGGTGTCCAAATAGTTACGCACACGATTATGATCATACGCAGGTGCGCCGTCATGTTGGAAGTACATATGCATCCGAGTTTGCAGGTTGAAATCCTCCAAAAGCAAAGGCAAATGCTCGATCAAAGTATTGTGTACCTGTTAATCTGTTGTCGAAAAAGAAAGACCCGATAAATTGTCTGCCAATCAATAACACCTCCTCAAACATTCAAGTTCCATTTATTTTTGGAAATCGATTTGCCTAACCCAGTAAGGGTTTTCAGTCGCTTAATAGTGCACTGTATGCCTGTTGACAACACCTATGCTGATAAAAGTTGCGTCATCGCTAAAACGAGCCTTATTAAAGAAAGTAGTGTCTTCACTCACTTTATTTAGCATTATTCTACTGAACTCCATTCGAGCTGCGAAATCAAGTATAGGTGATATGGATGGCACTTATGCTAGTGAATAAACCTTTGGACAGAAGTTCTACATATATCAGTTTCTGCTCCAATTTGCCGTGCACTTAAATGGGAATTTTCCTGCAACTTTACGAGAACCTCCAACTGATTCGCCTCATTGGTGACACTAGGATTATTTATACATTTTTTAGTATGTTCCACTGCTACACTTGATTCAAAACGTTCTCGTAGTGTGGAAAATGTTTCTGGCCTGGGATGTCGCATATTAGGATACCATTGCTTATAAATGCGAGATGATATCAAACTATTTCTTTGGGCTTCGCCCAAAACGAACACCATTTCACCATTTCTTCTTTAGAAAAATTTTCAAACACTGAGGGAATTAAGCCGTTCCATAAAAAGACGTGCTAATAACCGAAAAAATAGCCGTAAAAACCCTTATGTATCTAGTATGAAAAAAAGCTTATAAAAAATTGAATCCAAACTTGCACAATTATACAGGGTGATGCATTTGAATTTTTTGAAGAAAGTACAATTCGCGTTTTAGATCACCCTCTATGAGCAAAAATGAGGATTCGAAAAAGTAACAAATAATATAAAAGCTGAGGTGTGTAAGTTTTTTTTTTGATACAAAATTCAGCAATCCAAATTTCAAAATGGCGGACCGAGCGGTTGCCGAAGTGGGGGATTTCTAATGACAAAACACATGTTATATCAGTTTCCTTCTTTGGTTTATCCAAATATGCAATAAAAGTTGAGGCAATCCATTTGAAAAATCACAACTTTGATATGTAGGTCGAAATTGGGACATCCTGTATAATAGCCAATATTTTAGAAATGTGTCCTCAAATGTCATGTATAACATCCAACAAATAGATTTTCTCAAAATGTATTTGTTTATGAGTAATGTTCTGTCCACGCATGGATGGGCCACCCTGTATTGTTTACTGTCTGTCAGAGCGTTGGGTTCGATCTTTGCTTGGTCTTGTAGGTCACTAAATCTTTCAGGTCTGGTTCCCGAGATACCAGACACATTCAGGGAAAATGGGTGAAAAAAAGATGGAATGAGCAAAGAAAAGGAAGGGCGTCGGGTTTAAAATTGATCTAGAACGTTAATATTGAAGTTTGATGTTATAGAAAGGTTTAAACTTTGCTGGAGCTTAAATTGCACAAATTAATTTTGTTCACAGTGTGACTACGGCGTCGATTTACTCACGCAACAAAGGGTTGCTGTCCATCGATCAGATGGTTCCGTAGTGTAGCGGTTATCCCGTCTGCTTTACACACCTCTTTGTTTCAAATTTTTTATTTTTTCGTACAGGTTTTGAGTATATTTCCTGTAAATACACTTCTCAACCAAACCCCGGACAAAATCTATGAATATTGAATTTTTTGGACTTTCATTTGTTCTAGTTTGTTTTGTAAGTGTCATTTTATTATTTGGATGTGACAAGAATAATATAACCACATGCACATGTATATTATAAAATTATTTAGCTTAACACCAAGCATCTCTGTGGGTCAAATCGAGTGTGCGCCCGATTCCACAGAGAATATTACTATGTTAGCATTAAGCCTAACTCTCGTAGTGTATATATAATTTAAGTGCATATTACTGTATATAATCTTGAAAAATAAATATAAATGGTTGCTAAAAAAAAAGTGTTGCTTTACACGCAGAAGGTCCCCGGTTCGATCCCGGGCGGAACCACTTTTTTTTAATATGTTAAATATTCTATGAAAATCTGAAATCCAAAATCTTGGACAGAGGGCTGCTGCGAAATTAGCGGTGAGGATTAACACAGGATTGGGAGATCACCTACTGTGAAGTCTATGATTGAGCAGTCGAAATTAACATGGTAATTATATATAGTCAACGCCAAACAAAGTGGCGTGCACGTCATCAAGGTGGGTGTGTTGAAAAATTTACATTGTTGCCAAACTTTTTGTAAAATAATAAAATTTATTATTTACATATCTAGGTTTATAAGCAATATTAACCTCAAATGAGAACAAAAATAATAGTATAATAAAATTATAGATCTGTACTTGCATAATCATTAAGTATGACAATTATTGATCAGATGACACTATGAAACTACCATATTTAATTGATAGCTTAAAGGTACTGAATAAAAATCCAAATGGGGTCCTCCAAATTTTATGCATGGTATTTATTTTACAGAATTCATACAGAAAAATGCATTCTAAAATTAGGTAAGCTACTGGTGTAAGCTTTTTCTGTACAATAAAGTTAGTCGGAGTTTCTTTCTTCAGCGCTGTCTGAATCTGAATCTTCATCACTCTCAAAGTTGATTATTAAAGGTTCGATGTCTGGTCGATCAAAAATTCGTTCTCTTTCATACCATTTAAAAATTTCTTGCTCAGTATGTCGAACACTATTTTTCCACATGTCTGGGGTAACCGTTTGTAGAGCCTCGTTCCACATATCCAAACAGTCTTTTTCACTGTTACCATCTCTACCAATATGTCTGTTATAGTAACCTTTTGCTATGCCCCAAATTAACTCAATAGGGTTAAATATACAATGGTAAGGAGGCAGACGAAGAACTTTGTGCCCATGTTGTTCCGCCAATTCATCAATCACGTATATTTTAGGTGGTTTGTTTCTAAAAAAGCAGTTATTTTAAGAATAGGAATAAACAAAAGAAATATAAACTGTCGACCAAAATATATATAATTAAGAAGCATTATGTACCGAGCAACAATACTCAATAGCTCTGTTTTAAACATTGTGTTTAAAGATGGTATGTTTTGATTTGTCAACCAGTCTTGGATATTTTTTTTTGTCCATGCATTGTTGGGCACTTTGTTCAATATCATGCTGTGATAAGGGGCGTTATCCAGTATAATCATAGATGGACTCTCCAATTTTTCTAATAACTGATGTTGAAACCATTTCAAAAAATTGTCCTGGTTCATCTCTCCATGGTAATCGCTCAATTTTGTTTTCGAAGAAAATATCGCTTCACTACCCTCAATAAACCCATTTTCATTTCCAGCATGTAATATAATGTATCTAAAATATATTAGTTTTAAATTTTATAGTGCAAATTGTGTAAAAGTACATACCTTTTACCATCTGTTTTAATAGCTTTCACGCTTTTTTGGTTTCCATTTTGCCAAGAGCGACCTATGGTCCCATTTTGAAATATCCAAGTTTCATCGAGGAAGACAAACTGGTATAAGGCCTCAACCTTGGCTTGATTGTATTGTCTTTGAAATTCCACCCTTTTCAAAGCTATACTTGGTAGTTCCATGAGCCCTCGTCGCGGATTGTCCTTAAGCCACTTAAATCCAAGATCTTTAAGCAACCGCCTTAAAGACGTGGCACTACCATCAAATAATGCCCTATCTCTTAATCGAGACCATAAAGTTTGTATCGTAACTTGTTCTTCTGAAACCATGTGTAATATGACATTATAATTTAGTTAACAAATTAATGCAAATTTCTGATAAGTTATTATAATAAGATCTTACTTTTGTGATACATATTATAGATCACTTCTCGAATGGCACTTGTATCCAATGTCGCTGTGTTGGTTACACGTTTAATATAACTCCGCTTTTTCTTGGGCGATTCTAAATTTGCATCACTTTTCACACCCTCGGAAATACGACTAACTGTCCTTAAACTAATTTTTAAAGCAGCAGCAACACGCTACAAAAAATGAAATAAATTTTCACTATTATTAATATACATTACATATAATTATTAGTAACCTACCTCTTGAACAGCATTTAAAGGCAACAAAGGCCCGTTGTTGTCCCTTTCTTGCTCAAAGTAGTGCATTAACGAGGCCACGAGTTCCTTACACCGACTATTTAACTGTTTGGGCATCTTTATATACCAAAATTGCCTTTATCTACTCGTAAAATGAATAATTTTGTTTTGAAACAAACAGTTGTTGATTTACAGTATGCGGGGCCAAAGGATTTATAAAGATTTGAAATGCCACAAATTGATTCAGTGTCAAAATTAATACAAATGTCAGTTCCCAGTTTAAATAAGTTTCAAGGTGACAATGTGTCAACGCTGCGAAATCGGTTTAGTGCGTTTACATGTCGATAAGTGATTGGAGCGTTTGCAAAACATTTTATTTCGCATAATGCGTCTAAATTTATCAGAAAGCAACTTATGTGATATTTTAATAACAATGTTTATATGACTATTAACCATAATAAGAGAGTAATGACCATTTTACAATTTATATATCACATTAATATGAAACTGCAATAGAGCAATTGTTTGTGATAGAAACCTAGGCATTAGGTCGGGGAATTTTTATCGTGATGACGTGCACGCCACTTTGTTTGGCGTTGACTATAAGTATGTTTAGGGATATAGATCCTTCGTCAATATCCAGTAAATATACAAATTACATTTATTAACTAATCGCTATCACTATCAGTATAATCTGAAGATTCTGAGTCGTTTCCTAAGTTAATAATCACTTGTTCAACCACTCTTTCTATACATTGGTCAGTTGTCCACATTTATTCTTCCTCCTTTTTTCCAATTTTCCGGAGTTACATTTTGTACCTCGGTGTGAAAAAGCTGCTTTGCATCCGCGATCTTGAAAGTTGTGTTTTTTCTGTAAACTTCGTTTTTAATTTGTACCCAAATTAACTCGATTGGGTAAAACTCGCAGGCAGGCGTAAAATAGTCCGATTAGTAGATTTAGCCATTTCGTTGATGAGATTACTTGTCAGTACAAATCCTGTTGACTAAACTGCTTGCATGTGCATACGTAATAGCTTTTAGTTATAATTAGATGCAGATGATTCGTATACAAGACTACAGAGCCCAAAAGCAGACATCAAAGGGAGGTCATGGGCGCCATGACCTCTCCCATGGGTAAATCGCCGCCCACCAGTACTGTTCAGTTTATCAGTTTTGAATCGCTGATAGCCTCCGGCACGAACATCTGCGTGAACGTGAATCTTGCTACCACCTGTGCGCCCCTTTCTCAGAGCTCCTTAAGTCCGCCTCTGTGATAAGTGACCTCCCCCTGAATTAAGGCCTGAATCTGCTATTGGTAAAGCCCTTGGTATAATTGTAGGGAGAGTCATAAAAGTACCTACTTTTCCCTCAGCCCACAAGTCGCTACAAAATTAGTCTAATTGATATTTTTGCTGAATATCTTGAAAGAACTGTAAAATGAGGACTACAGAGGTTTTGAAAGCATTTGAATCATTTGCACGACACGCGTATAGCAGAAAAATCAACTGAAGTTACCTAATGCACTACGTAAACAGCAGAATATCCATCGGAAAATGAAGTTTACAGTTTGCTTTATCACAAGTAGAAACATCGGTAGAATTAACATTCAGAGTCTTTAAGATAATTGAACTTTGATATCTTAAGCCTTGCGAGACTACCTACAGAAGAGTAGGTCTTGATTTTTGTCACTACTGTGGGATCTGGTGCTGGATACCTAACCTAATGGCTTCGCTAATTTTGACGTCTACAGTCCAAAATTACAACTTGAATACCTATAAGAGATATAAAAAGTAACATAACCACATACGTATAGAATTTGAGTCATGTATGTATTTATCTCAGTTTTTGGTAGACTGTGTGACCTAGTATCGGCGGACGTGGATCTATTCTACATTACGAGTATTGTCCATTTATAGGCAGAGTTTTGCCTGTCTGTTGCTATATTGTTTCATATGAAACCGGAAATTCCGTCGCTTATTTTAAGGAAACGTAGAGCAAATAGAGAGATTCGATAAAATTGTCAAAATTATGTACGTATTCTGCCTATATCATGGATCAGGACTACCTCCCAATTAGACGTAATCAACAGATCCACTGTATCCCTGTAACATAAATATGTAGGTATATATGCGAAAAATTTCCGACAACGAAACTTATACTAATAGAATTCCTCACCATATCGCCTTTCCTACAAACCAGTAACCTGTCTGTTACTAAACACTCTTGCATAAATGCGTGGTATCAGCTTACCCCTTATTATCAAATATCACCACCTTCCAATACATATAAAAACACAGATATTTACCGTTAAAGGCCACAGTGATCTACTAGCGATCTAAGTCCACAGTAAATTTTGAATAATGTTCCAAATCGTGGTAGCAGCCCTTTTGGTATCCGCTGCAGTAGCGACACCTGGCGGAATTGGTCTTGGTGGAGGGCTTGGAGGAGGTACTGCTGGAGGAGCAGGAGGAGGTGCAGGAGGCGGAAATGGAGGCTATGGGTATGTATTCGAGGTCTGTAAATTAAGTGATGAAACTGTTTTTTTTTTTAGATAGTTTTGTATATGGTTTTCTACTTCGCAAATTAGTAACTTAAGAAATATTCCCAAATAGCGCAAAATCCAATTAGTACTAAACCCTATTTCACGTGTATCCATCACGTTTTGACGCCTAGTGAAGTGAACCGCTGATCAACAAGTGATAGCTTTGTATTAGTCTGTAACGGTGGAAATAATGAATCAGATGTAGGTCTAGTAAAAGTTGCTTGTAGTGTTTTTTTTTGTATGCAGATGAACTTTTCTAAATAAAAGAGTTGTTGGCAAGTACAAAATGGATCTGTAGCAAAACAAACTACAGCTCTGTTACCTGGCGGCGTTGGCGGATCCGTCAGAAGTATGTGTGGTTCGTCGATATGGGGAATTTTGAAATATTACTAGATAATCAGATGTTACTCTACCATAATGGATACTCGTGAAAGATACATTAGTGGACCAAGCGACGCTTTGTCAGTGAGTATCGCGCGGACGACCGAGGTTCGAGACAACGAGATGAACTTTCCTTTCTCTTTTTTATGTGAAATACATGCACCACATATGACTTATTTCTAATAATACATGCTGCCCATAAAAAGGCGCATGTAGGGTTAGAAAACGGGTATTTACAAATATTTCCTAAACTACTACTTTGCGGATTGGATAAATTCTTACAAAATCCATTTTAAAATATTCAATATCAAGTTTTTATAATTACCTAAACTCAACTTTTTGAGTAATCGATCGCTGCAATTCTACGTGGAACACTCTGTATTTGTTTAGTTAACGAACTCTTTTTACTGCTACTCTCAAGCGAAAAGGCTTGGAGGATATTCACAGCTATATTGAAAAATCTTCTGTGCCTCAACGCTCATTTCTGTCGCAAAAGAGTATCATTGTATGATTATCTTAATCTGAGAAAATCTGGAACTTTTTGAAGCACATCAAACGTACTTCTTTAAATTGAAATATTCGTTTCCCAGTTGATTTGTATTTGAAGATGTGAAGCTTTCAGTACAAGGAATTGCACTTTTCATATCGTTCCAGGGATATGGATGTTATAATGGAGTGAAAGAAATACAAATCTTAATTTAATATCCTTTATTTCTTTGAATCGGTGAAATTACTTGATTCCAAATATCTTTGATCGCGAAGCAAGGTCATATTTTTAGGAAAGCGATAGGCTCATTTGGTTCTGCAAGCATATAATGATAGAAAAAATGAACACTTCCAAATCTTGAAAATATTGATTATACTTTCTTATAGGCATGGCGCACATGGAGTGATATCAGGTTCGTCATCAACCAGCGTCGTGACAGCTCATGTACCAGTTGTCACCCATCACGTATCTCACGTAGCTCCCGTACATCATGTAGCTCCTGTACATCATGCTCCTGTACCCGTAGCAACAAGCTCACAGTCTAGGGTAGATCATATCAACCCCAGGCCATTGGTCAGCCATGTAAGTTGCAATATAGGCGCTTTACAAAACACGAAACAAAATGTCGACTGACGATAAAATCACTTCATCTCTAACATACATAATGTTCACGAAATAATACACTTTAACTAAAAAGTTACATGTCAAGCTTATCACTCATCAAAAGCTTTGTCATCTGCAGCTAAAGTCTCCTAAATATGCCTGGGTCATTTCTTATTCAGTTACGTTTATTAAGTGAGCTATTATAAACGAAGAAGACTTGTCTTACTTCTAGCGTGATCTAAGTTTTTCCCTGCTACTATTACTCGTTTGCTTGTCTGAGCTGTCTACAGGATCTTTGCCCGGTAGTCATTGTCTAATGTACGTGAGTGTACGTTAGCTGGTTCTGACAGTCCTAGTTGCTCAGGAACTTAGATAATTCCAAAGAAAAATAAAGAAAAAGACAAAAAAACAGGCGAGCAAAGAAAAGAGGATCAGTTATTTTCTATGAACACAAAGCTATTACTTCACATAACCTCAGTGAAACGACACTAGCGTATTTGAAAAAGTTCAGCTGTCTATGGGTAGATGATATTATAGCTGGATTTTGAACATTTTTTGTAAACGGAGATCTCTTTTAGCATCTTTTGAGGATGAAGTAGTCTCGGAATAGTTCAAAAAATTACCCTTTTTAATTTGCTCTATGTTTTAGAAACGTTGTGCAGTTTCATAAATCATGCTTGTTTCAATAAAAATTCAGACGAAGTCTTCAAAGTAAAAATGCTGAATCTCTAATTAAATATTCCAAAATCGAACGAGCTTATTCTAGACTATTATGAAATTTCCAAGACTTTACCGAGTTAGGTCAACTACTTTTGAATCAAGAACTTGATAAAGAAAAACACCTTTCCAAACGTTTATTCCTGGAAATGTCCCACATCTTCATGAATAACAACTGTATCAACAAAAAGACAGATGTTAAACAACTGAGTGTCATTTACCCATATTTGCTAAACTGCGAAAAATTGGAGAACTTACATATCTCCCCAAATTTCGACTCTTCACAACCATAAATAGAATCTGTGTTTTGGCCGATTCCACCAGTAAATTTCATTCCACTCAAAATATAATAATTCTCTTCTCACGATTTATTAATAATTGTTAATTTAAATTCCCATTAATTAAAATATAGTTTATTCAACTGCCTCTGGTCGGTTTAACAAATTCTTACATAACATTCTGAAAATCACATCATCTGAAGTGATTTGGCAACGTTAGGCACACGCCCACAATTCGTTCCATCTTTCAACACAGACATTGACAGCCTTCGGCCTTCTGTCAAAGGGTTTCATCTCACTCATTATTCCATGACCACTATTTTGTACAATCATCAAGTGGCTTCACGATGTAATGCTCTAATGTTTTTTAAATAATTTTTAATCTGTTTTAAACTTGTTCTTGTCATATTTTATATAATTTTGACCATTGTACAATCTATCCAGCTCTCACCATGTTACTGGACGTTTCCCTCATCCTATACGTAAACAACAATTAGCAACATCCTCACATACTACTGTAAGTTGAGTCAATTTAAATTCATTTTACACTTTTGTTGCTACTGTTATCATTGTAATTACAGCTCCTGATGATGATGGCAAAGTCCATTGAAAGCTAGAGAGAATTAAAAAAGTATAAAGAGTCCTCTTTGCTTAAATTTTGTCGAAGTACCCAACAAAAGGCGGAAGCTTTAATTTTTCACCTATATATATATATATATATATAAATAAGGAAAATAATGGGCAAAATCCGCAAAAAGGAGTAAAGTGGATTCGAGCAGAAAATAGGATAGGTAACCCGAGCGATACGTATATCTGCTGGTTGGCTTCATCAGACCCGAAATGAATGCACATATGCAACTACAAAAGTAGAGAAACACATGCCCACACATCCGGATACGGTTGTAACCTGAGGAAACGAAGATGGAGCGGGAAAAAAATCGACACACGAAGTCCACAACAAGAGCCAACCTACACATTGTAGTATAAAATGTCTAGAAGACTTTGAATTTTCAAGGAGACATCTAACCACAACCACGCGGCCGGTTATAACCACTTGCTGTGGTACTTCAAGCCTAAAGGATCTACAAATAGAAAATGATCATGCGGAGAAAGGTATATAACAAAAAGTAGGAAAATAATAATAATATGTATCGCTCGGGTTACCTATCCTATTTTCTGCTCGAATCCACTTTACTCCTTTTTGCGGATTTTGCCCATTATTTTCCCACTTTTTGTTATATACTTTTCTCCGCATTATCATGTTCTCTTTGTAGATCCTTTGGGCTTGAAGTACCACAGCAAGTGCCTATAACCGGCCGCGTGGTTGTGGTTAGATGTCTCCTTGAAAATTCGAGGTCTTCTAGCCATTTTATACTACAACGTGTAGGTTGGCTCTTGTTGTGGACTACGTGAGTCGTTTTTTTCCCGCTCCGGATGTGTGGGCATGTATTTCTGCTTTCGTAGTTGCATATGTGCGTGCATTTAGGGCCTGATGAAGCCAACCAGCAGAAATACGTGTCGCTCGGGTTACCTATCGGGTAGGGTGCCCTAACTTTGCGCAGGAGGTAAGATTGCGCAGCTCCCATATTTCGAAAGCAAAATGACATTGTCGACTAACTTCTCTCGTGTTCTGGGCCGTTGCTGTGAGTGAGTGCGCGGTAGAAAAAACAAACCAAAAACCTATCAAAACCTAGTCGCAAGGTAAGTTTGAAGTTAAATATCGATTCTGATGTTATTGTTTCTCAATTTCAAACTGTAATTACATGAAAACCTGAAGTACTATCAAATATTTGACCAGTGTTTTCGTTTGCGTGATTTAACCTATACAGCCGGCGAGCGATATAATTTTTGATATTTTCAATAGATGGCGTTAGGAGTCACATAATTGTATATTGGGCTATTCCCTAAGACTGCGCAGAGTCACGGTCCGTAACACTACGCGCGCAGACTTACCCTACCATAACTTTTAATTTGATATAACAACCTTAAATATTCATTTTCAGAATGCCTAATCAAAGAAAAATGTCGTCGGAACGTTCGCTGTGCCCTCAATATGTTTTAGAGGAAGCTAGAAGACGAATAGAAAATGGTGAAAGCAAAAGAAAAGTAGCATCGTCGTACGGGATGAAAGAAAGTACTTTGCGGTATCGCCTGAAGAGAAAAGAAGCTGCAAAAAAGCTTGGTAGATATGATGCAACTCTTTCTCCCGAAATTGAATAGGAATTTTGTAATTATTTGGAAGATCTTGACAATATGTTTCAAGGGATGACTCCTAAGAATTTGAGGATTGCTGCTTACGAGTTTGTGGTGAAAAATAATATTCCTCATCGTTTCAATGCCGAAAAGAAAATGGCAGGCAAACACTGGCTTCGTGGATTTCTCAGTCGGCACCCAGATCTTTCACTAAGACGTCCAACTTCCACAAGTATTGCTAGGGCGATGGGATTTAATAAGCCACAATGTGAAAGGTTCTACAAAAATCTAGCAGAATTGATGGACAAGTATAAGTTTCCTCCAACTTCCATTTATAATATGGATGAAACTGGTCTGTCTACCGTACCCAACAATCCTCCAAGGGTCATATCAAAAAAAGGAAAGCGCGCTGTTAATAAGATTTCTAGCGCTGAAAGAGGAACGAACGTAACCGTAGTGAATGCTATGAGTGCATCTGGACACTTCATTCCTCCCGCTTTCATATTCGGTCGCAAAAGGATGAAAGCAGAATTGCTGGATGGCGCACCACCAGCGTCTATTGGAATGGTCTCAGACACAAGTTATATTAATAGTGAACTTTTTTTAAACTGGCTAGGTCACTTTAAAGATCACACAAGACCAACTAAAGAACACCCTATCCTTCTGGTTCTTGACAATCATGTGTCGCATTGTACAATAGGGGCTGTAGACTTTTATCGAGCGAATAACATAATAGCTCTAACCATACCTCCACACAGCAGCCACAAGATGCAACCACTAGACAAAGGTTTTCATAGTGCGTTGAAGACTTATTTTGCGAGCGAATGTGAAAAATGGATGAGAAACCACCCTGGCAGAGCTATAACTGCTTTTCAGATGACGTCTTTATTCGCTCCAGCGTTTAATAAAGCAGCTACAGTTGGTTGTGCTGCTGAATGTTTCAAGGTGTCCGGAATCTACCCATACAATTCAGATATCTTCACAGATGCAGATTTTCTTCCTAGTGCTGTGACCGAAAGAGAAATGGATGATAACCAATGCTCAGAATCACAACAGGAGAATCCTCAAGAAGCAACACCCCATCAACAGAGAGAACCAGTTATGGATAATGAGCCTCGTGTTTTCAACAAGGAGCCAAAAAAACCATCAACTCCGAGGAACGCTTTTACAGCAATTGAGAATGTTTCTCTAGTAACAGAAGCTCCAGCCGAACCAGTTGTGAGTTCTGAGTCAGGGCAAAAGAAAAACTTCGACGGTCCTCCAGCTGAAAAAAATGGTGGTATCTTCCAAGTTCCTGCACAGGTACCATCTTGCAGCAATGAATCGGCCGCAATCAAAGTGAAACTCCAAGATATTTGCCCTATACCAAAATCAGGTATAAGAAAGACCGCAAACAAGCGAAAACATAAGAAATCTGAAATACTTAGTGGTTCTTCATATAAAGAACAGCTATTAGTAGAGAATCAGTTGAAGAAAACTCCTGAGAAAAAAATTAAAAAAGTTTGCAGAAGGCCTTCTAAATATCCTAAAAAAAAGAAATGGGCATGTGGTGGCTGCAATGAGGAGTATAAAGAGCCGATTACAGAGGATTGGATCGGTTGTTCTGTTTGTTCTGAATGGTGGCATGAGAAATGTACGGCCTACGTAGGCATTGGACAGTTTAAGTGCGATTTATGCGCTTAAGATACCTTATTCTGTTTTAGTTCCTACTTTTAAGTTTTTGTTATCTATGCGCAATCTTAACGATCTGAATGCGCAATATCCAGGGACCCGTAGTGGTAAGACTGCGCATTTACATCTTTGTCTTTTTTTTTTATTACTAACAAAATTGTTATCAGATGTTTGAATAAAACTTAAATTAACAAAGTACATTAATGTGAGCCTAAATAGAAATTAAGATTATTACAATAGGTTATTGATTCACGATTCTACGGCTTATCAAACCTTAAGTGCGCAGACTTGGGGCACCCTACCCTCCTATTTTCTGCTCGAATCCACTTTACTCCTTTTTGCGGATTTCGCCCATTATTTTCCTACTTTTTGTTATATGCCTTTCTCCGCATGAGAATTTTCTCTTTATATATATATACAGGGTGACTTCGAAGTTGAGTCATTTATTTTAACAGTGAGTAGATCTGATCAAAAGAAATGTTTTTTCCTTTACCATTTTTCTGGTAAAATTAAAGTAACAAAGTTATAGCCCTTTGGAAGTTTGAGTACCGCCCTGTCTCAATAATAATATCATGTGCTCGTGTTTGGCAACAACGGATATAATCCGCCTTATCGGTTCATCGCATAGGAAACAAAAAAGCGAAAGAATTTGGAACGATGTTTTTACAATTGTTTTATTCAGTTCAGTTATACATACAGTCAGTGTCGTCAGTCGGTAACGCGTGTGAATAGTGTCTGTTGCGTGGCTCAAACGAAATAAAAAATGGCACATGTTTATGCGGATCGGTTTCCCAATCGAGTGCAACCAACCCCTCGTGCCTTTGTTAATGTAGTACAACGGGCGCGTTAATCAGGTGACTTAAGACCTCACAGGGGACCTCACGATCAAATACAGGTCCGCACTGAAATACTTGTCGGGAGAATACTTTATAAAACAAGGTAAACATTTTTTTTTAATTTTTTTTATTTTTACACACATATTTTGGTTTATCTTCCTTCTACAATCATTATCTGAAAATTAATGACTCAACTTCAAAGTCACGCTGTATATATAAATATTTGACTTTGTCAGCTGCTTTTACTTAAATTGATGAAGTACTGAAGTTTTAACCTACTGACAATATTTGTAAAAATTGGGGAAGATCTTCCATCACAAGGAAAAGCTAGAAAAAGTGTTCTTTCCAGTTTGATGGTAAAATGTTGCTATTGAAAAAATCTATAATAATTCCAAAATCTTCTCAATTAAATTTCATAGCGAGGCCCAGTTTTTATCAGTACAAAATATAGCCTATCATCCGCAAAGCCAACAATTTCTCATTGAATCTCTGACAAAACGTGGCACTTATATATAGCGGTTGAACAGAACTGGCTCTAAAACTAGTCTCCGTGGTATACCATATATTTCGTGACCAAGTCTACCTGTGGTGATATCTGGTTGCCATTTCATCGCTTTTTCTTTACATTCTACAGGTTTTTTACGTAATAACCCTTATGTAAAGGTTTCCATGGATGCCACACAACATGACTGTTTTAACTACCGAGATAATATGCCGTGTAAAATAGTTGTATAAATGTTTTTGCAACAGTTGAACATTTATCCTATAAGGTGTTGTATAAGTATGCTACAAGAATGTTTTACACATCTCAGTTTAGAGCACATATGCTGCAGGAAGCAAATTTGCATTTCACACAATATTAAGCCTGCATCCTGGTGTTCAGGCAACAACAAAAGAGAGCTTTTTCGGCTTAACCGTTCCTTTACCAAAAGCTAATAGCACTAGTTTCCTAGTTGGGAATGCAGTTCGGTAAATAGTAAAAGATCAGATAGTTACACAGTCAACTATAATTTTCCAAATTGCAAATACTATACCTCTAATCTAAATTAGATCTGTTCTAAGTGTAACTTTTAAAATTACAGTCAGTGTCATCTGTACCCGTACACGTTCCAGTATCCGTCCCAGTAGTCAGTCACGGGTTCGCTGGATACGGGGGTGGAGCCGGTGGATCTGGCGGAGCTAACGGAGCCGGCGGATCTGGTAGTGCTGGAGGATACGGGGCAGCTGGAGGATATGGTGGAGCTGGGGGATATGGCGGAGCTGGAGGATACGGGGGATACGGAGGCTATGGAGCTGGACAAGGAGTAGGATCATCATCAGCTAACGCTATTGGTGCAGCGGGTACCGGAGCTGGTGCAGTAGGATATGGCGGAGGATATGGAGGATACAACGGTTGAAGATGAGTCAGACGAAGGAGTATTGTACAGATGATACCAGATCAAGTCTAGAGTATTTATATTTTTTTAAGTTAAATAAAGATTAAAATTGACACGTTGATCTATGCATAAAGGGTGTTCAAGGCTCTCTGTCCTGAACAAGAATGACCATAAGTCCTAATAGTTGCTAGTTTACTAATTTTTGAGCGTAGTAGAGTAGGATGATCGATAGGAAATGTTCCTTGAGGAATGATCGCAAAATTCTGATAGCTGTTGTAGTTGAACGGAAAACGAGTCTGAATCTAGGTTTTTCATACCATATAACATTTTATAAAACCTAACTTCGTCTTTATAGGCGAGACCGATAGACGATGGCGAGACTTCCACTTTCTATCTCCCAAAAATGTTTCTGCTAGCAGTGTCTCTATGTAAAGGCAGGAGTTCCACGCCCACTTTCTCTCAATTATACCCTACCCTACCCCCAGAGAGTAATTCTTTAGCGCAATACGAGAGGAATGCTCTTTGAGGAGTGATTCCAAGCACTGGAAGCTGTTGACGTTTATAAAGCAAGTTTGCGAATGCATCCATTTTGCTGCAAAATAATAAGTTCTTCACCCGAGAATGACTAGATGAGCGACTCTCCCAAAGTAACGCCCACTTCCTCCCAGATATTCTACTGCCTTATTTCGAGAATTGGCTCACTGAAGTAGTTGATTAGGAATTCAAAATCAGACTTTGATTAAGCCAAACGGTGATTGTTAAATGATGAGTGGTTTTCGATAAAAACAATTGATCACCCCAGTCAAAGGACACTTGTTTTTACTGCTTCATATACTTTTACTTCTCAAGCCTAGTGGCGTGGAAGGTTTGCGATCGCCAAAATTTTCTAAAATGAGATATAATGTTTTTTGGATGTTACACGACATGTACATCACGAAAAATCATATCACTCTCATGTTCGTCGCTTTATCCGCTAATCTTATAGCAGCTTATAACTTTAGAAGTATCATTCGGATTTCCACAAAATTTCTACACAATGTTAATACTATGACAAGGACGCAAAACCTTTATAGTTTTTAGAAATCACTCCAATGATGACAAAGAAAAGAGCCAAAAACGAATAAGAATAAAAATAGCTCAAACTTCGTTTTTTGACATTTCAGAAGATCCTGCTTTTTTTGGAAAAAAGAGGTAGGAAAACTTGTGGGTGGCAGTTGTAGGGAGTGGGGAGGGCTTATCTTAATTGTTTGATGTTACATTTGTCCGCTCACAACCTTGGTAATTCCACGCACCTATTAGACATACTTCACACATCATAGACTTCTCCGAACATTAGCCTTCAAAAGATAAGCCTAAAAAACATTCTCAGCAGAAGCAGCGTACCAACCCGCTACAGCTGCTGCTCCGGACCGCGAGCCGTTGGCGCTGGCGAGTTTTTCTGGTATGGTTTACACGTATTTCTGCCAGATCACAGCATAGCGTTTCCCATGCTCTGACCGCAATGCCGCAACTGACTGGGGAGAGGCGACGTTTCCAAATGCACTACCGGTAGGGTAGATAAGAAATGTCAATGGACCAATTGAATGGACCCATTTTTCTCAGAGGGTCCAGCTTGTGCTGAAGATAATCCTTTAGGAACTGATAACGGAGTTGCGTGAGAAGTGCAGAGTCAACCTACTTGACGCAATTTCTACCAAACTCATTGAACCCGATGTTTGACAGGCTGTCGTCTCTAGCCAAAGTCATATAGGAGAAGTTCCTGAAACGTGAGATGTAAATTTAGGGGTGATTTCTTGGGCCATTCCAAAAAGACTATTTTGTCCTTTGACTTTGACGATTTCAGAGAAACGTTTCCGTTTCAAAGAGATAGCTCAAGCTAAATTGCTCAAAATGACGACATCCGGGTAGAATTTAAAGCTTTTACTCTTGTCGCAGACCATCGATCTCTCAGATACAGGATCGCTTCTTATTAAGCTTCATTCAGCAATTATCCAGTTTTTCGCAGAAGTTATGGAAACTAATAACCCTAAGTTGTTAAATCTCACTCAATAAGGAACGATCTAGACGTATTCGAACGACATCGGAAGCCTAGGACCACCTAGGACGAACTTAGTCTCGTCTATGGACTAAGTCGGAAATAAACTCAGCTGGAAAAAATGAATAATGAGTATTTATTCTTGAAGGTAAGTGAAAACGGCCCACATCGAGAGATGCTGTGAAACTTTTCTTTATCAAACGTCTAATTATAAAAACCGCTTTTTCACGTATACCTATTGAAATATCTATCAAAGCTCAACATCTTATTAAACTAACCGTGCAAAAAAGTGTCGCCAATGCTATAAGAATATAATTCTGTTTTAAAACCCGTTTTTCAGCTTTTTATCTAAAGTTCTAGATACCCGTGTCTATCTTGCATTACAGCTGGATATATCTCAGTTATTTTAACTTTTTAATAACAAGTAATTTTTCCAGTAAAAAGTTGCGATTTTCCGAAAACTTCTCACTAGACATAGTGGTCTCAGAATTCCCAAATAATCGCTTTTGAAATATTTCCCCATGATTGAAAGCGCTCTGTATGTACGTTGAAGTACGAAATATCCTTTATTGTCAATACTCGTAGTTTTCATATTCAGTAGACCATAAATCATGGGAACAGTTTTTTGTACACTGTCATTTATTTACTCATAAAAACAGTATAAAGGTAAATAAATACGTATATACAAGCTGGACACCAACTATCTATGTGCAAACTTAGTGCAGGAACACAGGGCTCTTTACAATAGCTGGGGCGGCGATGATAGGGGCGGTCTTAATGACTGGGGCGGCAGCAATGACAGGGGCAGCCTTGATAACCGGGGCAGCTGCTACTACAGGCACTGCAGGCCCGGAATACTGAAACATTGAAAAATTCATGATTATACAGGATGTTCCTAAAACGTGGGACAAATATTTCAGAGGTAATTTTCTCCTCAAATTTCAGAAAACCATTTTGTTTCGGAGATATAGGCCCTGCCGCATGTCAGCAGAACACAGTTTTTCGTGAATAACTTGTGAATGACCCTACGAAATTTTTTAAAACAAGAATACACTGTTAAACAAAGGATCAGAATCTCTAAAAACATTAGATACTTTTGAACCATTAATATACAAGGTGTAAAGAGTATCATCACAGCGCTTGGGATAGTCCATTCCTATGTTAATT
Organism: Acanthoscelides obtectus; assembly: GCA_963669975.1. Classification (NCBI taxonomy): domain Eukaryota; kingdom Metazoa; phylum Arthropoda; class Insecta; order Coleoptera; family Chrysomelidae; genus Acanthoscelides; species Acanthoscelides obtectus. Next base: position 78,061,338 of record CAVLJG010000008.1, on the reverse strand, counting down.
GTTTTCCATGGTCACCACCGTGTGATGCCAGCCAGGCTAAAGAAGTCTTTTTAAATTTTTTTTTTGATTATATGGTGTTCTTCAGAGGTTATTTGAGAAAAACCGACTTACAGTAACGTGCTTCGGGAACCTGCATCTCCGATATTTCGAAAGTATCAAAAGCAAAATAGTCTGAGAATAATCGAAAAAAGACCGAGATAATCATGAGCCGCATAGCCAAACAGGATGTCGTAACTTTTAGAGCAGAATCAGTTTGACTTATAGACATACTAGTTGGTGCAAAAAAGAGTTTACATACCCACTGTACGTAAAGACTTGATGGCATGGACGCCACTGATGTAAGTGCTTTGGAGAACAATGTGTACATGTTACCGTGATTTTTGATATAACATTTGTGTGTACCAGAACTCAGCTCAATGTCTCAATCTATTTTCGCAAAGCTTAAGGTGAACTATCAAGACCAGACGAGCTTAAACTACCCAGTGTTAAGTAAGCGAAGCATTTTGGGACCTATAGTTACATGATATTTTATTAATATTTTAATGTCCTTCAGTTTGAAGTTAGATATGAGAATTATGAATTTCTTAAGCTTTTGAAAAAAATTCAAATGATATGCTATAAAGTTGAAAGGCTTTTCAAGTAATATAGTGTCCGAAAGTAGAAACATTCAAAACTAAATTAAACACTTCTAAAAATTGTGTGTTAGTATTTACCTGGATATGGCTGGCATATGAGGTAGCTACTGGAACTGCAGCCTTAACAGCAACTGGAGCTACGTGAGCTACAGGAACGGCGTGCGCTACGGGAGCTACCACAGGTGCGCCGATGAAGCCTGCATGGGCTACAGCGAAAAGGAAAGAAACAGCTGCTACCTGAAAATGAAGTATTCTTAATTTACAGATCATACAATCTAACATTTGATGTCCTGTTACCGAAACAATAGTTATCTGTGTCCTTGATGACAAACATTTTTTTATGAAGATACATGGTAGAAGAATATGTGGTAGGGTTCAAACGTACTTTTAACTTAAGAATAAATACAAAACTAGTAGTATAAGTGCTATTGCCCTACATTATCCTGTCTAGCTCTTATTTTTGATGCACTTTAATTTTTCTTTCTCTATTACTTTCATTTTTTTCTATTTACTGGTGAAATATGATAATTGGTACCTAACATTCGCACTTGGACGTGGGGAACCCCTAGAATCTGAATCGCCACTATCAGTAGGTATGTACCTATATCATATATTGAATTCCTTAGCACATCGCATGAGATACTTCACATAGATATAATATATTTCAAGAACCCTATGATAATAACAGTTGAGTTTTTCTAGGGGTTTCCTTCGAACGTAGCTACCAGAAAAATGATATTCCCCAGATAAAGAGAAATGAAAGTGAAAATAATAGAGGATGAAATAAAAAAATGTGCTTTAAAAATAATGGCTAGACAGGATAAATAGGGCATTTACTTTAACGACTTATGCTGCTGGTTATGTATTCATTCTGTGATTTAGCTAGTTCGCATTATATAATCTGCCAATGTCGGTCTGACGATGTTCTTCAAATAAAAGTAACCGTCTTTCTCTCTGTTGTCGAGATCTCTGTGAAGGGTCTCATTGGAGACATAACAATGTTCGCAACGTTTTGGCGAGAAAACACCAAGCCAACAGCCAAATTTTGTTGATAAAACTTAATTGTGATGTCCTACTTAGCAAAGAGTTGCTAAAATATAATTTGGAATATGGTTAGTTTGCTGAAATTAAATATTGCATAGTGTCAAAGCTATTCCACGGCTACTGCTATTTTGATGGAAACGACCACTGTGGTAGCCGAAACCTCAGTTAAAGGCAATTTGCATCTATGCGGTTTCATTTGGTCAGAACAGTGGTACGCGTTGCAATTTTTCTTCTGTTGGAAAAATAAACTGTTTTGAGTGTCTTCCTAAATTGACTCAGACTATAAGAAATATCTTCTGTTCTGATGATATACGAAGTTTGATCCAGGTTCCCAACAATTTTAGAGATATAAAACATTATTTATTCTCAGATAAATTTACATCGTTGGAAGGATGAAACTTTACTCTATTTTCCTACGTAACCATCATCTTTTAGGCATTTTTGTAAACAATATTTCAGTTTCTGTATCCCGTTGAGGAAGCGTTACCCCCTCCTTGATATTATCATCGCTTAGTAAGTATTTTTCACTTCAAATGTTCTTTTAACTCCAATTTTCAGTTTTTGCAATGTTCGGAATTAACAAAATTCTCAGTTTTCAAAATTTTCAAATGTTATTCCACACTTTTAAAATTGATGGGAACCTTATTTCTGGATCAACCCCGGTAGTTTTGCATTTCAGTTTTTTTTAGAATTGCACGAAATAAGGTGGTGCCTGATAGTTAATACTTTTTTTATAAGAGAATAAAGTTCCCTTATTCGATAATATGGGATATCTTAAAAAATTATTGCATAGTGACATTGGTAATTGAAAAAAAAATAGTCCAAACAGACTATAATGCCATTTAATGTATGAGACTTATGCTAAGAAACTTTGAATTGTATACTGTCTACAAAGAAGTACTTACGATTTTCATCATGATGAAGGAGTGTGTGGTGTATAGGTGCGTTTGCAATGTACGTTGAATCAATCTAAAGCTGCGATGGTAACACTGACGACCAATCAAGGGTTGTCGAGTTTTTATAGTCGTTGTTTAAGTTGGCGCTCCTCCAAGATGTAGTGGACCCCGTCGGCAACCGACGATATCGCTTCAGGCAATAAGATTCGGGTTCTGGGTCAATGTTACGCAAAATGGGCGCCTACTCTGCTTCACGATATGACTCGCTTTCATTGTGCATTGCGATTTGAGCCGTGATAAATTATCCATCGTACTCGTCATATAGTACAGGAATTTCTTGCAGCAAGTCAAACATTTTAAATGAAAAAATAGTGAAAATAGTGTCTATACGATATTTCATACAATGAAAGATTGTTCAGAATCGGAAACAGGAATGGATGTTATTCGAAGGAAAATTGGCAAACAGCAGGTTTCCTTTAGAACTCATGCTTTACACCAGATTAGATAAGCAACTAAATGCAAACTAGTATGTACTCATCATTTTCCAAATACCATCTAGAGAGGGGCTATTAGAAAAAGTTTTTTTATAATAAAGGGGTTCAGAGAGCGGAGCCAACAATGACACATTTGTATTATATTGAAACAGATCTGGCTCAATTTTCACACTCTGTATACATCAATAGCTATTTAGAAATTAAGAAACTCGTAGTTCGGTCCTGCATATTGTGTTTACAACATGCTAACATGTGTAACGTCATGCCTGATGATTTTTTCGTATCGACTTCAAATCCCCTACAACATACCATGCACTCATAAAATAATGATGAAAATAGTCCACGGAAAAGAAATATTTCCATAAAAAGCAGCTGCAAAACATAAATGCATGTCACTTAGTCGGAATTTATATGAAAAACTCGTGACTGTGACTTGTGACCAAAGACATTACGCTTTATCCCCAGAAGATTCTATATCAGCGATTTGAATACATATTCCTAAATTGTTCTACAAGAAAAAATATAGGGGATCAATTTATAGCGGTAAAGGACTTAATCAGCATCGCTATGGAGATGGTTTGACGTGAACGGGAGACGTTAATTGCTACTGATGTTGAGAAGAAGCCCAGTTGCTTATAAATATAGCTGTCTACTTTCTACAAAATCCAGATAAGACTCAACCTGTCTAGGAGCTGATACAGCTTCAATCTTCCTCCACATCGACGAATAATCAGCATTCATGCCAAAATTCCAGGAAACATGTTAGCTCTCTTATTCCTAGGTTACCGAAGATATTAAACTATCTGCCAGGACAGGTTTGTATCAGCAGCACCAGATCTCACTAACCAATCAAAATGAATGACTAGATTAGTATCATGTGTTTCATAGTTTCATAGCACAACTAGTACTTACTCTCAAACATCTATAGTAGGCCTGTTCTTCTAAATGTTCTCAAGGATCAAGTTTCATTTAGCATACAAATGATGACTTTTGAATAATCAATCAATGGAAATAATACGCTAAGAGTTCTAATGAATTCTTAAAATAAGATCACATAACCGCTATATCTGCACTATAAAAATCACGACGTTCAGCATCAGACTTAACCTTCCCTTGACCATTGTTTGCAAGTAGTACCATCTCGTCCCCCAAAGACCACTCAAGATAAATGGCTTCAGTTCAAAATTACCATCGACCATAATTGGAATCGCTTCTTTTAAAGTATTCGATTGCATAGAAACAAAACAAGCAGATTGCCTTTCGTTAAATTACAAATTATTTGCAAACAAATTGATTGTATGTATCTACTCTACTCTCTTTGTATAACATTTGATCTTAATAGATAGTTTTATTCCTCGCAAATATCACATTTTTTTAAATTGAAAAACATTTCTAGCGTTGGATGATCTATTGAACTTACAGGAATTTATTAAAGTATGTTCAAATTATGGGGTTTCACGTCTGTGTGATCATTGCAATCTCCTATATGCAAAGAGTTTGCCACTTAGTCCAAGAAATATCATCGCATCCGCCCAGAAAAATGCTCTGATTCCTTTTCTAATATTCTAATCTGAAAAAGCACCACTTCTAAACAAACTTGCATGTTGTCAAGCCCAAAATTGCGTCAACAATTATTGTTATTGTTTATAAATTCTAAAAGTCGATGCAATTGCGATGTTGTCTTTATGGATTTTTTATTTGCTTCTCTATTTTTCATTTGAGCGATCAAAAACAAACAAAAACTACAAATGAAATTAAACAAAATGCAGCGAAAGTCGGAAAGCAACGTAACTGTCCCTAGACTTTACAAACGAAATCGACTAATACGAATGCATAATTAAGGTTTATTTCTTAAGAAATCTGAATTTCACCAGCTATGGGATTTAGCAGCTTTCATTCGAGTTTCTTTTGTAACCTTCTCCCAAAGGCTCAGCTCAGATTTCTATTTGAGATTTAAATTCTGGGTTCCTGAAGGCCTTGATATGGCATCGATTCTATTAGGTCATTTTTCGAAATAGGTATCGCGTTGCCTACCATTAGTATCAATGTAGGTTTAAGAAGTGGGGTATATACCTTTTGACCGTCTCAAAAATGTGTTTCGCTGATAATGGAAAGGATTAAAAAGTGAATCAAAAACCAATTTTCCTCTCTTAAAAAACTGTCTGATAACTGTTTTTGAAGTGCGTTAACTTTTCGGAAAAGTAAATCAATTTTGATATCATCTGGACCTTTCAAAGACGCAAATATAATATGGCTATCACTAACAGCAGCTGGATTAACCCGGAGGCAATCAATGCACCGAGTACCAGGCCGAGTACCGGATAGTCGGTATTTGAATCTAACCGAGTACTCGGTAATCAGCATTTTGAAGAAAGCAGCACTTGGTGCATCCCTAATCATTGTGTCACTGCACCTTATGGCAGACAATTATATTGCATATAATCTGACATGCAAGAGTGTATGCAATAAAAAATCCATCTATACCCCACACACATCTTGCTTTATTTCATTTAAGCCCATCCTTATTGAAAATAAAGTTTTTACTGTACATCCTTAATTCTTTCAAACTCTGAACGCACTAAAAAGACTCATCGAATTTTGCATGTACATTGCATCGTTTGCTTGATGTGGCTAGAATATACGTAAGTTAATGAAGTCTTTCTATAGCAATACACGATCAGATCACTGAGGCTTCAATGATTGATGATGTTAGTAGATGTATTCTCATTAATCTAAGAGCTTCTCAATCACAAAGCTGGTCTTCTTCAGTACAACGACAATATATTTGATTTATCTATATTCTAGGTGACACTTCGTTTGTTTTTGGTTTTCATTATCACATTCATATCCAGTGTGTTACTATAACACTCCGAAAATTCCATAACATGCTGAAATTGTTGCGAAGTCATCATTCCGAATTTTAAGATGTGTCCACGCAAAGTCAACATAGTCCAGGGCCGCCTAGGGTAGGCATTCCCGTCCTCAAAAAAGGACGTCCAGCCCCCCAAAACGACATGCGAGTATGGAGCTATATGTTGTTTTTCAATATAGTAACATACTGTATAGGAATGTGATAATGAAAAGAAAAAACAACTGAACTGTCACCTGGAAGACAGATATATTGTCATTGTACACAAGAAGATCACCTTTGTGATTGAAACGTTTACAGTAAAGAATACCCTACCAATACATGTGGTTTTATTGGCCAAAGAAGCTTGGGAGATAAATCGATATGAAAACCATGGGATAAGTTTCAGCTGTTACAATAACTTAGTCTTTCCGGTACAATTGTACGGGTCTATTTGACCTATCATAGTTTTTATTTATTCACGATTGAAGTTGACCATGTGCAGAAGATTATGAACTGTGCATTTTTTATCCGACAAGTAAGTTAAGTGCACCTCTTTCTCGGCCACATCAATAGGCGGACTAGTTTTACTGTCTGGGGATTGAGATTAATTGCTCAGATTGACTACAACGTAATGTCTTACAGGGTCGAGTTTTTTTATTCTGCAAGATAGACTCATATTGGCATCAACCTTTACACGCGCGTGAGACATCCTTGTGAAATTTCGAATACCGGTTTCATATCAAACAGCAGTGTAACTTGGTAAGTTGTATTGAGCCTGGTCGAAGATTTCTGCACACGCTTCACGCTTCTAAGTCATCATAAGAGAAATCAAAATCTGTACCTCACAGCCAGACTAGGTTAAGTCCAAATAAATAGTTTTGTGATAATTGAATTTGAAATATTTTTCTTGTATTGTATGCGATTTGACATGAATTAAAAAGTCGTAACTTCCTTATTATTGCAAAGACATGGACGCTGAAAGTGGCAAATGAAAATTTACAATACGTTTTATCATGAGCCTAACATATTGGACTCATTTTTGACTAAAATGGACCTAATCTAGTATGGCACTGGGGTACATACAGGGTGGCGCATCGAAAACGAAACAGACGCATTTACTGGCAGTTCAGTTTTTTTTTTGAAAAACGCTCAGACCCGTCGATTTTGTTTTCGAGGGGGACACAAGTTTGGCAAAAAATCACGTTAGTACGTGCAGCCCCTTAAGCGGGTGTGACACCACCCCCAAATTCTTAGATGGAAAGGGGGGTCGAGTGATACCTTATTTTAAAGGTCTTTCAATTCCCTTTGTAATGATATGAAATTAATGTGAACTGGATGAACTGAAGTTCAGTAGTTTTGAAGATTTATTGATTTAAAGCTTAAATAAAACTAATACATCATCATTAGTGGAGATCAATACATTTGGCAGCACAGTAATTTAAAAATGAAGAATGAACTGACCCGTTAGGCAAGTAAATGTTGAAAATGGCCACCATGACTCTCCATGCAATAATAAAGATTTTGCTCAAAACGTTGTCTCACACATTTTGCAATATTTGAGGAGTAATTTGAAGGCACTCATTCACAATTCTTTGTCGCAGGTATTCTAATGATGTTGGCTGGGTAGCATAGATTTTGCTTTTTAAATGACCCCACATAAAGAAATTCAAAGGTGATAAATCTGGCGATCTTGGGGGCCATTCAATGGCACCTCTTCTACCAATCCATCGATCTGGAAATGTCTGATCTAAATACTGTCGAACACGTAATGCGTAATGTGGTTGGACACCGTTCTGTTGGAACATCAACCTATTCGCAATGTACCGGCGATCATTCAGATTTTCAATTATGGCTGTTAATGCAGGATCTATGGCGTCTTCCAGTAATTCCAAATACATTTCACTGGTCAAATTTCCAGGTAAGAAAAAAGAACCAACTAAATGATCGCAAAAAATACCAGCTCAAACATTTAATTTTTGTGGCTGCTGTGTATGAACCTCATGATAAATTCTGGGATTAGAATCGGACCAATATCGGCAGTTATGACGATTTACTACGCCATTTAAGAAAATGGAACATTCGTCGGACAAGCAAGTGTTGAATAGAAAATGTTCATCGTTTATAATTCGTTCACTCATATCTTCACAAAATTGTAATCGTCGATCAAAATCGTCTTCATTAATTTTGTAATCCTTCCTTTCCGAAAAAAGTCCAGAAAAGATGGATTCCAACTTTTCTGCACAATCACAGAAAGGGGGTTACCATTAGCTTCCGGTAGCTCAGTCGGTGGCATGAAGACATCTACTTACAGGCGTGTGGCTGTGTGTCAACCATGGCATGGCTAGAGGATAGAAGAACAAACAGAACACAAAAATTTTACAGATTTTATTTAAAAGCATTTTCATTACATTTGAGAATTAACATTGTTGAAATTTTAAAGAACAAAATAAAAGATTTAAATCTTTGGCGCTGTTACAAAATTATCCACTTATCTTTCGCTAAGCTGGTCCATTTTGACTGTACTGAAGCGAGGATGGCCAAGGGCTTCAAGCGGAGGTCCCAGTTATGAGGGGTGACCTCATATTTAGTGGCTTCAAAACTAGATGTAGGCGAAGGATGCAGTGAAGTTGAGCTTAAAGGTGATCTTCATCAAGGATGAAGCTGTAAGTGATGGTGCAGCCAAGGCACATGCATGGGTGAAGGCACGGCAAAGTGATAGGCCAAGCAATAGGTAAGCCAAAGTATGAATGAAGGCAAAGTCAAAGTCAAAGACAAAGGAAGGCAAAGTCAAAGACAAAGGACAAAGGAAGGCAAAGTCAAAGACAAAGGGAAAAATTCTCAGTTGTTGTTAGATCGGCGGCTGAAGTGAAAAAGAAACCGTGAGGAAGATCACAGATCAGGAACTCAACACGTGGATGTTATTTCCCGCATCAAGCGCGCTCCAAGCGGAAATTTTTCCAAGTAAAAAAGCTAGAGATGGGATTAATGAGTTGCGATTCTGAAATGAAAATCGAGAAGTGATTTAATAAATACAATCGGACGGTGAAACCGTTACAAGTTCTTGTACCAGGTGAATTTTATACGAATGAAAACTATGGGCCTTCAGAATCCGTTGGACAGTACGTCGACTAACACCGCACTCAGTCTCCAATTTGCGGGTACTTAACGTAGGATCTACATAAACTTGTCCTCAAACCCTCACTCCTATATATCGTTATGGGATTTTCAAAGTTGCATTTCTTATTGGCGACTGACCCAGTTTCCCGAAATTTAGCTACAAGTACTAGAACATATTTTCGAAGCACGTTACGTTCTCATGTCGCTCATTAAATTAATATTTCTGCTGCTCTATTAGCGCACTGATTATTTCCGAAAAATATTTCGATAATTTCAACTCTTTCTGCTGTGGAATATATCATGGTTAATTTATGTAATAAAGCGTAACAAGTTATTTTAGCAACAAAGTTTGGTCAAATCAATCGCAAACTATGTACTAAATTCCTATTTAAAATAAGTACGAGATATTTCCTTATCTTTCTTCAAGAAATAACTTCTTTCCACAAAAAAACGCTCCAATAGCTATTTTCAACATCAAAATGATAAACAAACCATGGTCGTAGTGAAGAAATGCATTTACTTATTAAGTAAATTCTTATAGTCTAAGTCTTCAAAACTACTGAACTGAAGTTCATGTATATATTTTACATCATTATAAAGGGAATTGAAAGACCTTTAAAATACTGTATCACTCGACCCCCCTTTTCCGTTTAAGATTTTAGGGTTGGTGTCACCCCCGCCCAGGAGGCTGCACGTGTTAACGTGATTTTTTGCCAAACTTGTGCCCCCCTCTAAAACAAAATCGACAGGTCTGAACGTTTCTCCAAAACAAAACTGAGCTGCCAGTAAATGCGTCTGTTTCGTTTTCGATGCGCCACCCTGTATAATGGTTTACTCTTAACACAAAAGAATGGTCAGTTGTCAGAAAATAAAAATTAATACGGTGTCTAATTGTCTATGCAACAATATTAGGATGATAAGATAATGTAAACTCCATTGTTAAAAAACAAAAGTTTTGATTCTGTCACATGGAGCAATCTATACGTACATGAGAAGGCTTTTCCTAGTTCCATTAATTTTAGGCAGTTCAAAAATCGGATTAACACAGTTTATTTTAGCTCTTCGTAGCAGTCGCGGTACCCTGGTATTTAGGCTTCTGCCTACGCGGCTGCTTCGATGTAAAAAAAGTACATGTGATGCTGGAGATTTAATTTAAGATAACGTATAGGTATAGTACATTTTTTAATGTTACAGAAATCATCGTCTAACGCTTGAAATTTGAATTAGCGGTTATGTTCAAATCGAAAGCTAAAATCTCACTTAACGTACCTAGTCCTAAAAGTTGTGGCACAAAATATTTATCGGTTTTTTTTTTGATGAAGAAATTTATTTTAATACCAACTAATTATCATAAATTACAACTCAATACTTAACTAAGCTATACTATCAAATTATGTGGAATGGCCCATTCTGCTCTACCAGACGTAACTTTCTTCATCCTGGAATTCAGATCAACTTCTCCTAGTTCTCCGTCTTAATTGTTCTTCATCTTGGGCTTTCCAGCATCCATGATAAACCTTCTTAGACAGAAAATCACAAAAACACTCTGTTTTGCTAGCCTGCGGCAAGTTTGGAGGGTTATCGTTTTTCGGGACAAAGGTTGTTGAAGCCAGTTTTGGGTATCTCTTGAGTAATAGGATGGTACTAGGTCTGGCCAAAACATGATATGGTCATTAGCATGATGTTCGTGGACAAACTGAAGTAATTTGCAAAGGCAGTTATCAATATAGCTCTGACTATTTAAAGCTTCACCCCTCACTCTGCCCACAAAAGGTTGGAATACACCCCTGTTAGAAATTGCGCACCAGACAAGGATTTTATCTGCAAATTTTCCCTTATGTTTGTATCTAACATTTTCAGGGCATTCCTCTACGTTGTCCGTACAAAATCCGTCGTTTCTCTTCATGTCAGAATTACTCAAAGTGAAATACTTTTCGTCATCCGATTTTTCCATTGGCAAAGTGTACCAGCCTCAGTTGACGACAGCATCTTGGTATACGAAGGAGTTGCGCTTGACAGTATTTGGAGCCCTTACGCCTCTCTTGATATTTAAGACCATTCCTTCTAAATTCCAACAATGCCGTACTCCTATAAGGTCTAACGAGCCAGTCTACTTATTGATATTAAAACCTCATTTTCTGCCTTTCTCACCAATATGTCTGACGTCTGTGCAGTAAATGCACGTAGTCTTCTACTTTTTGGGATATTAAGACCTGGTATTCCCTGCCCGCACTCCGCTATTGTTCGATAAATGATTCTGCGTGAAAAGTTTTCATTCTGGTATATTTGACAGATTTCAGCTTTGGATCCCCGCCCAACCAAGTTCTAATTTATACGACATCTCAATGCGAAAACTTCAAAATAAATAAATATCAACTGACACCAAAGTAAGTAAACAAACTGTTGTTACCAAAAGCAAATTAATATTATTTTGAGTTTGTTAAAGTTAAAGTCAATGAATTTTGTGTAAAAACTTTTAGAACATAGGTTATGAGGTATCTGGAGTTTAATTTCGTGTATGACATTTACGAAATGAGACCATCCGATACGTTTTCGGTCAACCTAATAGAGTGAACATCGCTTGGTCAAAGAAGAGTATTATTAGTCTTCAGAAGAAGCTCGTTTTTACCAAGAAGGCAACAGGAATATACAAAATTGACACATTTTGGGATGATGGAATCCACATTTTTGATCCGGCGGCATCATTGGCAATCTTTCTCGGAAAACTAGCAAAAAGATATCGTTTCAGTTAATAGCCAGCGTTACCAAGTTGCCTTTCAAGATATTCAAGCCCAACCAAAAAATTGATTTAGTTGGATAAGTTACTTTGAACGACATTGTGTTGTGTTCTCAAATATCAATATTGATCCTTTGCGGCAAAACCAGAAATTCGAATAAAAATCTTCTCTAGTTTATTTTTTATAATTCCAAATTTCCTAACTAGTTTTGAAACTGAATTGCTCTTGAAAAATTGTTTACTTAGATATTGTGTATTTCTAACTTTTGCTAGTTGTCGTATCGATGAGGAAGAAATGTATGCATAGGTGTTCAGTTCCTGTAGTTTAGAAGCTTATTATGTCAAAAATATGCGGTCAGTGGAGTGATTATTTAATACTTCCTGGTAAGTGGGATATCGCTGCCATATAACCCATTCAACAATAGGCTGAGACTAACTCAGGTAGTTTGCAGGATATGATGGCCTGCGCCACAGATTATAGTTGACCAGCCAGACAAACCTAAATATCATCAAGTATTATTCAAGGTCTCTGAAATTCGTTGAGCAGTTTGAGGTATCCATCGAAACTATATGGAAAAAGATGGCCTTTTATACCACGTTTCTAAGCTTCATAGTTATTCATAAGTTTCTTGGATTTTTTATCTCAATCAATGGTGATCAATCTCGACAAAATATGAACGCGTTTTAGAATTAGAAAAACTGGGTAGTTTATTTAAAAATAGATATCTTACACCATTCTACTCTAGTCAAAATAACTTTCGACTTGAGCCTTACTCATGTCAGGAAAGTTCACGCGCAATTTCAAGGTCCTTCGTGATAGATAAACAGCTACTGTTTTAACTTCGGAGCGACAAAGACAATTTGTTGTTCAGACTCATCTTCGTGATTCCGCAACTTTCCAGCTCACATTTCAATTTTGTCTATCGGATAGATCTTTAACTATGCCCCGATACTTCTAATCTTTACAAGATTTCCTCATATTGTTTAAAGCTTGCGGTACTTCGATACCTGGGTTTTGCGATGACGAGGCGAATGATCAAAACATACAAGAACAGAGAATTTACATTCGTATATCTAATCATAACAAACATGACCTTCAGAATGAGTTGTCTCAATAACAATGCTTTTATCATGATTATTCAAGACCACATACATAGCGTCAAAAGTTTTCCTGCATATACATTATGGAACTAGACAAAATAACTGCATTACTGACAAATATATTCATACAAAATAATTAGTTATGCAGAAAGTGTTAATGAGTCGATTAGGCACAGCATGCAGTATAGTTAAACATGAATGAAAAGCTCGGGAACATGCTGCCTTACTAAAAAGTCCCATTCATAACTATTGTTCTTAACATATCTTTATTATAATTATGTAGAATAAACTGTTATAACTAATGTCTTGATAAGGTGTATATTTACATTCCTATAAATACGATAAACACACCATAATAAATGGACTACGTTTCCATATATTATATATTAATAGCATTTAATATTAATTTGTTAATAATTGTGACATAGGTAATTAGTTAGATGTGAGTTATCCTGCTTTTATTCGCTAAATGATTTTATTAACGGTATTCAAAAATCAAGGTGAATATAACTATTGTTTTGTTTGCAGTCCATCTTTAATTATAGAAAATACATTAATGATAAACACTAACGTATAAAAAAGAAATAGGATCGTTTATGCTAAATACTGTAACAATAGAAATGATAGTGATCTTAACAAATTATTGTAATCGTTTTTAATTAGTGAAGGATATTCTACGTTTTCCTAACTGTTTAGTGATGAGTCATTTATGTTTAATTCTCACAGAGCTTCATAAATTAACCGCGTCAGATTTATTGCCATAGATTTAACAGCATCGTGCTATTCTTCTATTCTACAAAGAAAATGGCATCAAGTAGATTGGCTTTACACTTCGAAACGGCGTCTAGTACAATGTTACATGGAGTGCGATTTCATCTATACACAGTGGCATCAGAAACCCAGACCTCTGATTTAACCATTAATGCTAATGAATTTTTCACAGAAAGAATCCTCAGATTGCAGCAGTGAGTATCTCCGTGCATGGTGTCACATTTCTTTGGAGCTGCAGAATAAGCCTGTTCGTTATCAATGTTTGATAGCTGGTTATAAGAACTCTTAATACGTACTGGAAAGACATAAACTCACCAGCTGGAGTTCAAAATTACTACAGCAATAGGCATTACATGATTTTTGGTCTTGTTTGTCAGCAGTATTTTACAACTGTCCGGATAATTTTTAATCCGTCTGTCCGGCTTTTTATAGGCTTTTTGGTCTATGCGTATGCGTACAGGGTGTTTCAGAACTATGGGATCAAACTTGTAGGGGTTATTCAGTGTAACAGTAGAAAACATTTGAGTATAGAGATCCATATCCGGAAAAGTGTCACTACGGCACCACGGCCCTAAGACGCGTTAAAATTTAGAAAGGCGATGAATTTAATGCATTCAATTTTTGCCTTTTGTAGATGATATCATCACAACAATTGTTCAAAATGTCTTCCTCCAACCTGATTACACCGTTCCTGTGGGGATATGTAAAGTCTTTGGTTTACGAAACTCCAGTAGAAACAGAGCAAGACTTAATTGGAATTACAGCATTTGAAATCATCCAAAACGAGTATAAAATTTTTAGTCAAGTCCGCCGAAATCATGTGCGTCGTTTAAATCGGTGTATTCGGGTTAGAGGAAGACATTTTGAACATATGTTGTGATGATATCATGTGCAAAAGGCAAAAATTAAATGCATTAAATCCTATTTAGGCAATTCATCGTCTTTCTAAAATTTGGCGCGTCTTAGGGCCGTAGTGCCGAATTGTCATTTTTCAGGATATGGGTCCCTCTACTCAAATGTTTTCTACTATTACACTGAATAACCCCTAGAAGTTTGATCCCTTAGTTTTAAAACACCCATTTTGTTAATCGACTATTCAATTTTGTTCATCTCTGAGCCGCCGCTACAACTCTTCAGTTTCCAATAGTAGATTTTAGGAGATGGCAACCTTACCTACGAGTGACCAGCATCAACCACCCACGTCGACTACCACACCATGGTTACTCAACATTTTCCATTCATCTGCTGCTCTATAGCCTAACGGCGAGCAGGACCATCATTTATTATATAACTGATGTGTGCATAGTATCGCCGTCATCAAAAGCCTCTTAATGATTGAAAGTCTGTCAATGTTAATAAATATACAATATTAGAACAGCACCTCTTACCATCTACAAGCTCCAACTTCCACCACTCCAAAATAATTTTCAAAACTGAGTAGTAGTCTCCTCCATTTTTGTCCCTTGCATCTAAGTCACTTGACCGATATCGAAAAACTACACAGTTTTTTAGTCCTTGGCGTAGTAGTAATCTTGTGTAAAGGTCTCATCCAAATCTCGGCGGAACCTACCAAGTTATAGAAAAGCCAATGACTGGCAAACCGTATGTCATATGGCATCCAAAAGACACAGTGTGATTTTCGAAATTTCGAACAATTGCTGTAGCTCTTCGCCAGTGTCGTTAGAAGTAGTCGGTGTGCGTAGTAGCTATATTGTTTTCCGACATTTTATCTGACAGCTTTTGATGTCTAACAGGTATTTTTGTGAGCTTATCCATTTTTTGCGAAATAATAGAGGGGAGCGCTCTGTACCCTTTCCATAAAGCTGATTCCTGGCCTCGTTGACTCTGCATTCTCTGAAACTCTATCACTGCCAAGTGTAAACAGTATCTTAGGTATCTACCATATGCGACACATATTACCTGTTTGCCCACGGTTCTCCGTTTTGATAGCGGAAATAGATTTTGGGCAGTGCTGCACTTGCACCATTATTCCTAGTTATCAAACAAGTAAGCATTTATACCTATTTATATTTCCTCAGGTGGCAAGATCCCTACTATTGTCATTTAATCGGTCCTAGACGTTTTATTGAAATTTTATTGCAATATTGTATAAACAACGCTACCCTTCTCAGATACCTAAACTTCTGTTGAAACCTTTTCTCGGAAAAGACTAATAAGAGAAAACGAAGGCCTCCTGGAATGGCTAAAGCTTTTGGAATGAGAAGGTGCAGGAGAATTGAAAACCATTGTAAAATATTATTTAGTAATAACTTTCCGTGATACTTAACGAAAATAGATTTAAAACATACTGTTAGCTACTACTTATGTTTCTAAAGGTTAAAAAAAATTAGATCTAATTTTAAGTTCTTTTCTCTACATATTCCTAGGTTTTGCATATGATTAAATGTTCCACGACTTGTTCCATTACAACTTAACTGAATAGAGATGGGCGGGACTGTAGTGCTTTTTCCCTGCAATTTATCATGAAACAACTTTTCTATCAAGAAAACAGAGGATACAGCTCTAAGCCGAAATCAGAAATAAGCTATCTTTTATATAGAGGCAGCCGCACAGGCAAAATCCTAAATGCCAGGGCACCGCGACTACTATGAGGAGCTTATAGAAACTTTGTTAATCCGATTTTTGTATTACCTAAGGAGGCCGAAGTGAGGCGGGTCTGTCTGGCAAGCATATCGCGGGGCGACATCAAGGAGGAGAGCTATGAGGAACAAAATTCATTGGCGTAGGAGTAGAAGAGCTAGCTCGCCGTCGGCCGCCGCACAGTGTGGCGCCCAATGGACAAACAAAATTACTCAAAAACATAATTTTTGACATTAGAATTCTGTTGGTTTTATTGGATAGATAAATAGTCACTGCAACACGTAAGTATAGTACTTTAATCAAGTTTCCTGCGATTTACCTATTTTAGCAACTTTAAAGTTAGACATGTCGAGACCTGTCAAGAAGGCGAAAAATCTCTCTGTTTTATTGCTCGGGAAAGATATAAATTTTGTGTCGAAATATTTAAATATTTTAACTTTTCCAATATGGCTGGTAATGAGGCTGGTAAGTACATTATATTGATGTATAGATTTATTTAAAATATAATTATAATTAGATAATTTTTTAAGTTAAAGTGACTATTACCGATTTTTGTAATTTTTTTTAAACTTTTGACTTTGTTTAGAGTTTTATCACCTCCCATCACCCTAAAAATTTTTTTATTTGTTGTTTATCTGTCCATAGTAAGTTTTGATAAAAAGTTTAAATCACGTCATGCCACGTCTAAGGGAGATATAATTTTTTTTAGGACATGGTGCTATTGTCAGAAATAGAGATTTGATTGATGTGTGGATAGAAGCACCGAGAGGAAATAGAAAACAGGTGGTTTATGAAAAGATATTATCTCTTATTGATATAACAGATGAACCTTCCAAACATCTTAAAAGTAATATTATGAAATGCAGCTAGTTGTTTGGGTTGAAAATGGCAAATAAATGGCAGAAAGTAGGACAATGTCGGAATCGACTTTTACAAAATCAGGTATATTGGTTAGACAAGATTATATATAGAATAAATAATGATTCTGAAGTAAACACATCTTCGGATGAGGAACAAGAACCTCCTTGTCGCTCAGTTGGACGGCCACGGGTGCCATTTGAAGAGGCATCGAAGAAAACAAAACGAAGACGTGTAGCCGAACTAACCACAGACAGATCTGCAAATGAACTTCAATTTGCTGTAAATGTCGTTTCTGGAAGCAATCACAGTGAGGTCTCGCCACAAATTTTTAGTTTTAGTACAGCTGAAGCTTTAGCCCTTATGGTAGATTTGGATATATCCGTAAGAAAGTATTTGCTACTTAAGTCTGTTATTAATGGTAAGGCCCTGAACTGCCTTCCTAGTTATAAAGAATTACAGAAAACAAAAAATGCTATCCTCCCTTCACAATTTATTATTACTGAAATTTCTGCAGAAGTTGATTTGCAAGAACTTCTACAGGAAACAGCTGAAAGTATCCTTGAAATAATAAATTTTGAAGAGAGAGATTGCCGGATTAAAGTGATATGCAAGTGGGGATTTGATGGCAGTTCTGGGCATAGACAATATAAGCAGAAATTTTCTGATTTAGAAAACACCGACGAATTTCTGTTTCTTGTAGCAATGGCGCCACTCAGATTGATTGATATGGAAACGAATAAGGTATTGTGGAAAAATGAGAGCCCTTCATCTACTTTATATTGTAGGCCGATCAAGTTTTTATTTAAAAAGGAAAATGCTGATTTAGTGCGGAATACGGAAAAGAAAATAATAACAAAAATTGAAAATTTGATTCTTATTGAGATTAAAACAAAAGAAGGGCACTCTTATATAATTGAAGCTGATATGATGTTAACAATGTTGGACGGCAGTGTTGGAAACGTTCTATCAGAGACAAATTCAACTATGAAGTGCATCATTTGCGGAGCCACACCCAAGGACATGAACACGTTAGCAGGGATTAACCGTCCTCCTAACGTAGACAATTACCGGTTTGGTTTGTCAACTTTACACTGCTGGATTCGTTTTTTTGAATGCGTACTCCATATTGGATACCGCCTGCCAATTAAATCTTGGCAGGTTCGTGAGCCTGAAAACAAAGCTATAGTCGAAGCAAACAAAAAACGAATCCAAGCAGAGTTCAGAGCCAAGCTGTCTCTAATAGTTGACAAACCAAAACCCGGGTATGGCTCCTCAAATGATGGCAATACGGCCAGAATTTTTTTCCATAATCCATAAACAAGTTCAGATATCACAGGGATTGACAGGGAATTAATCGAGAAATTTGCCATCATCTTAGGAGTATTAGCTAGTGGTTGCGCTATTGATATGGAAAAGTTTGCGTCATTGCTGGAAGAAGCAAGAAATTTGTATATCCACCTTTATAAGTGGTACAACATGCCAAACACGGTACATAAGGTCCTTGTTCATGGGTGTGAGATAATTGATGCATTTTGTTTGCCCATTGGAGAACTGTCGGAGGATGCGCTTGAGGCTCGCCATAAAGAGGTTAGGAAACATCGATTATCTCACACCAGAAAATGTTCAAGAACAGATACGAATAAGGATCTCATTCGTGTTCATTTACTTACTTCTGATCCTTTTATATCCTCAAAAAGAAAGGTGAGCTCAAAAAAATATAAGAAATGCAACGAGGCAGTTCAGAACTATTTAAAAAAGCAAGAAAATGATGATTTAGGTATTGACTTAGGTACAATAACGAATGACACAGCGCCGAGCAAGAAATCCTATTCCGATTAGAATGGGTATATTTGGTGTTATTTTTTTAATATAGTTTATATTATTATTTCATACATTACCTACTAAGTAATTGTTATTTTGTTAAATATATTTTTTTAAATAAAAACCTAAATATCAATTTCAAATTATACAGATTTATTTTTTATTTGAATTATTCTTATTATTTTTTCAAATAGATAGACAAATTTAATAAATCATATTGCGCCCGCCACAAGTTGGCTACATTATCTTTTAAATCATTCGGTAAAGATCTTGAAAAATAAAAGCGTGACTTTTTTGTCTCTCTTAAGAATGCTATAATAATATCCTACCTTATCCCAATTTATTCGAGATCATCAACTTAATATTTTGACTTTTACAAAAAAAAACGATTTATGCGAAATGCATCCCGCCTGCTCCCCCACCCCTTCTTATTATTTTAAATAATTTTTGTCATACTTTAGAAAGCTACTTGAATAAGTAATCGCCCTGCGTTTACAGAATTCAAATAGGACCACTCGTTTTTAAGATATCGAATTTTGTCCCTGATCCCTATAAAGGAACACACTGTGCGCCGGTGCGAAAGCGTTCCGACACTGTCCGTTAGAGAAGAGTCATCGATCAGTCGGGCAGTTCTCCTCTGAACAGCATCGAGCATGGATAAATGTAGTTGGGGCAACAGCACCCCAAGCAAGTGACCAATACTCGAGGCTGGGCCTTATCTGGGCCTTGAACAGAGTGCGGAGGTCGTCTGGAGAAAATTACTACTTCTTCGCCCTCAACAAATACCCTACCTTTTTCCCAGCAGCTGCCGCTATTGACGAGATGTGTTCGTGCCAGATCAAGTTCTCCGTGATCTAGTCTCCGACCAGCCGAAATGAACGGCTCTTTGATAGAACTAGGCCATCCAGGAGTGGCCAACGTAGTGATATGGACAGCTATACTTCCAATAACTAGACAATTGTAGGCAGCGCGGTGACTTAGTAGTAGACGTCTACTAATCAGCCGCCCTGTGCTGCGCAGGTTCAAATCCCATCCCAAGAGAATTTTTTTCTATGGTAAACGGTCTTCGGACTGACGAATGCGCAGGAACCAGCCGGCAGGTCTCTAGGGCAGGCCCAGAATATGTGCATATCCCTCCCTCGCTAGAGTCCGTTCCTGTATCCCCCTATAGCCCCACGCTAACTACGGCTGTTTAGGACTTAAGCATTCGTGGTGGTTTCGGTATAAACAGAAAATCAGATCCATTAGCGGTTTGCAAGCTGATGCGATAAAAAGCATGTTGAATACATAAACAGTCGCCGTTTAAGTTTACCTATACAGGCCTAATATCATTTGATCTTGCGGTCAATGCAAAAATGCAAAAGGTACTTAAACTATTGGCAAGTAGTATAGAAGCATAAAACTGACCAACATGACAGCTTGTTATTATTATAGGCCTATTAAAATGCAATTTAGTATTACCATCATAACACTTTCGATGCGCATAAATAAGGATTTCCATATTTGTAAACCGCCGCTGAATCTGGTTCAATATCATACGATATTAACCATGTATACGTATATGAACAATCTTGATTATGCTTATACCATTTAAAGCAATGAACATGAACATGTGATTGAAATTGAATTGATCTCCTTTGTACCATAAACAGTACCAGCGTTTCCATTTTTATGATGTTCCAGCCATGTAATAATACTCATGAACCAAAAATATTTTGTCCCTTATACGACTGCAAGGAGCCCCAGGTTCATAAAAAATTTTAACACGCAAGACTGGGAGACTACGACTGTAGGTACCCACTAAACTGCAATTACACAATGGGCAAAATAAAATAACAATTATATAAATAGGATTTATTGAATAAATAAATAAAATTTCACAATGTTGCTCATCTCACTCATAATCATCTTCTATGTGTTTGTAACACTTGTCAGTCGAGGAGTTTTAATAGTGTCCATATCCTAGTCCATGTCCATAGCCTAATCCCAAACCATGTCCAAGTCCTAGTCCATGGCCTATAAAAAAATAAGGTTTAACATCAATCTGATGTCAAGCATTCAAGCTGTATCTTTCTTTCCATAACAATAGAGCATCTCTATACAGGTGAGTAGTTACTATTGAGTAGAAAAGTCCTGAAATTTAAAAGTACTGTGTGGAACCCTAAGTCTAGAACGCTTAAACGTCCCAGTACTCATACAGAAAAATCTGTCATTGTGACACTTTAACTGCGTCATATTCAAATTTAAATCTAAAAACATTCATTAAGCAGTAAGAGACTTGTAGTTTGCGCATTTTACCGTTTTTGTGTATGTTTTTTAAATCTAAATTTGGGCAATGCCGTGATAAGTTTTCTGCCTTTTGCCACTAGCCTTGCGCCTCGATCGCCGATCGCAGTCTGTTGTCTTTGTCTTCACGCAGAGCGCTACCTCAAGGTGACGTCGTTAGTGTCCGTAGTAAAACTGAAAAACCGACTAAATGTCATCTAGCATAATAGGTAGTTTTTAGTGTGCAAATAGTTCATTCCACGTTTGCTCGCTATGATCGCTATTTGCTGACGTTTAAGCAACTCGTACAGCTAAAAGACGAGCTTACAAACAGTGTAGCTAAACAGCTTGTGATAAATTAACATCTTATAGAAAAACCTACGTTATGTCACAAAAAACCTACGAAATGCAAAAAACGAAATGTCACTTTTCAAGATACGTAATACCCGTGCCGGGAACAGTAGTTTATATCTCCAAACTACTACTCAATGGACATGATGATATTGAATCAGAACTAAGTCGGGTGTTATATGGTAAGTAGAGGCCCATATAAGACGAATCATATAATTTTCCTCTAGTTTGATGGATATTTCACAAGAAATTGACTAAGTTTATTAGATTCATTACTTCAAAAACGCCTCCTCAAAATTGTGTCTGAGGGCTCTAAGGTTTGGTTTTCATATTGCGTGGAGCTAAGCAGTTGCAAGCTTATACATGTCAGAGTTTGTGTTTTTCATCATTTTAGAAACATGATACTTGTAAAAATATCAATCAAACTTTTAGATATTGCATCTGAAAGAGAAGGAAAGAGAACCTGTTGGGGCTACATTTCTTCGCGAAGCAACATCAATAGTTCACTAAAAACTTCGTAAGACGCAATATTGTGAGAAATCTGTTCAAACCTCCAAACACAAGTTTGCTCCTCGCACACATATCAGTAGAAACCAGATAACATAGTGTATTAGTATAACCAAACTGTAATTTTGTGTTTTGAGATTGTTTGTCAGGTGTAAGCGTTTATAGTCATGACCAGTCGTGAAAGGTTGATGTAGCTGGAGCCTTTTCCGCTCACTGTGTCAGTAAATGACGCATTTTGTCATGTTATTACTCATGTACTTAGAAACGATCTACAGATCTACCTGTCTGCAGGTTGTGAATAAGAAACTCACCATATCCTATAGCAACAGGTGCCGCCACAGCGACTTTGGACACAACAGGCGCAACAGCCACAGGTGCGGCAACCTTAGTGACAACAGGCGTGGGGTGCAGAGAGATCAGGTTGCTGTTCTGATAGGACGTAGCGCCGTGAGCGACAGCAACTGGGGCAGCAACAGCTACGGGAGCCGCTACAGCCACAGGCGCAGCTACTGCATGCCCTAGACCCAGACCGTAGCCACCGTAGCCACCGTAGCCGCCGTAACCATGAAGTCCTACTACGCCCGCGCGAGCTGCGCAGATGACGGAAGCCAAGAGTATCTAGGGGCCATAAAATGTTAGTTGAATAATGTGAAATCTGCTCTGTATAATAAAACAATGAAAAATATGAGCTTTTACCAGTTCCGTAGCCTGCAACTCAGGGACCCCATATCAAACTCTGCCGTATCTCAAACGAAGGGTAAAATTTGGACTATGGATTTTTACAAAGAAAACATAAACGCTTGGATTGAATAATGTGAATTATCACGTTGGCGCCCGCAGGAAGTTTTCTCAGTCAGAGGGAATAAATAATCGGCAAGAGATAACTTTCTGTAAAAGTATACAAAACTTTTTTGGGGGTACAGTAAATGCGAAAATTTTAGAAACGCAGATTTTTTTGTGTTGCAATGTCTGCAATATGTAAATCCATGGGGGGTCATAGTAGGTAATGCTACTGAATTTTGCGAATCGTTTAAATGGCAGCGGTGTTACGAGTGAGAATTAAAATAACTTTCAGATCGTCTCAAAGTTTGTTTTTGTTTGCTTTACAAACTTTCTGCGCATTTTTAGGGGTGGTTAAGCATCTTTGAGGAGGGGTTACAGTTTTTTGAAAATTCTAAAATTTACTTTCATTGTTTCTAATTTGTTCCAAGGTATATTCAAAACCAATATGTGGCTCAAACATTTAGTTTCTTTAGCAA
This sequence comes from Acanthoscelides obtectus, assembly GCA_963669975.1. Lineage (NCBI taxonomy): Eukaryota > Metazoa > Arthropoda > Insecta > Coleoptera > Chrysomelidae > Acanthoscelides > Acanthoscelides obtectus. The sequence goes on along the minus strand of CAVLJG010000008.1, from coordinate 78,038,027 downwards.
AACTCATAGAAAATTTGAAAATAGGCATTGGTGAATGCTTGGAAAGTACTGAGTCAATTTTCTATTTCTATTTTTCTCATTTTATCCGTTTTTTTTTATTAAACGTTCCATAGCGGAAGACGATTTCTGTGCTTCAAAATGTTTACCCTCTGAAGACCATACTTGATAGTCAGGTTTACCTAATGGAATTCCTAAATTACTATAAGTACTTCTAGTTTTGAAAAGCTTCTTTCAGCTGTTGCAGTTTTAATCTAGAGGGTTAAATATAGAAAGCATGCTACTATCATCTAGCCGAACAATCTAAGGTCTAGTGTTTGACAACCTTTAGTTTAGTGAAAATTAAAATAACTTTCAGATCGTCTCAAAGTTTGTTTTTGTATGCTTTACAAACTTTCTGCACATTTTTAGGGGTGGTTAAGCATTTTTGAGGAGGGGATACAGTTTTTTTAAAATTCTAAAATTTACTTTCATTGTTTCTAATTTGTTCCAGGGTATATTCAAAAACAATATGTGGCTCAAACAATTAGTTTCTAGCAAAACTCATAGAAAATTTGAAAATAGGCATTGGTGAATGCTTGGAAAGTACTGAGTCAATTTGCTATTTCTATTTTTGTCATTTTATCCGTTTTTTTTTTTATTAAACGTTCCATAGCGGAAGACGATTTCTGTGCTTCAAAATGTTTACCCTCTGAAGACCATACTTGATAGTCAGGTTTACCTAATGGAATTCCTAAATTACTATAAGTACTTCTAGTTTTGAAAAGCTTCTTTCAGCTGTTGCAGTTTTAATCTAGAGGGTTAAATATAGAAAGCATGCTACTATCATCTAGCCGTACAATCTAAGGTCTACTGTTTGAGAACTTTTAGTTTAGTGTATGGACCTAAAAACCTGCATGGGTTTGTGAAAAAGACTATTTTTTTTTCGTACGTGGGGGCCTCTGTAATCTGGGTATAATTGATTCTGCGGATAGGACGGTATCTACGCCCCTGGGTTTTAGGAAGTTCAGATAAAAATTATGCAACTATGTCTTGATCGCACAAAACTTTATCTACCTCGTATATGTTGCAGTTGTAAATTTGACCATAGTGTGAAATCGTCAACGTTTAACGATGTGGTTATCCATGATTGCCAATATCGTAATCCCATTAAACAAGAAAAAAACGCATAGTACTCGGGTACCTTTTTGTCGTAATGTATTCAATCTCACTTTCTTCAGCATGTATTAGAATTTTCAGTCTGGAAAACTTTGATATCAACGCCTGTCATGTTGGTACGTAATCAAAGTGCTCCCAGCGGTGAATAATGTAATTATTTCGTGGTTTGATCAAATAAACTTCACTATTTCATGAAGTAGCCGATGCTCAGTTTATCATATGGATAGACGTACGCCTTGTGGGTGCAATAACTTTAATAACCTCATAGGTCACACAATATAATTTTTCAGGAACTAACGAAAACTATGTCGTACACAAATAAGTTTTGAGGAACTGACTGTATTAGTCAGTGAATTCAAAAATTATATTATTATATGTCATTGATTTAAGTAGTGAATTTAAAAAGAGTTAAATAAGTCGAGAGTCCGCTCTGATTCAAATAGTAGACATTATACAATATACAATAATACATAAATAGTATCTTTAAAACATATAAATTGTAATTTGAGCGCAATCCACAACATTTTTGCAAACTTGATTGTCATACTGAATCCGTCATTTCGTTATTTGCAAAGCGATCTTAAAAACATATAAAACATAATGTTGAGAGCGATGAAATTTTTTTTTGGAAACATGACCGCCATATTAGAACCGATTTCGATATTTGATCAATCTACGTATATCAAGTTCGTTTTCAGCGGAAACATCTGAATCTTAAATTTCACCTCAATTGAAACATACCATATTAAACCCGCTATTTCGATTTTTGACAAATGGATATCATATTCGTTTTCGGCGATGTGGAAAATGTAGACATGGATTTTTTATAGAATTCAGTAGATCTAAGTTTGGTCATATTTTAGGACTTTTCAACCACTGTAGAATCGATCACGTGTGGGCTCATCATAAATGTACCAAAGCATAAAAGTGTTGCATCGTATATTTAACTAGTAGATATTATTATGTCAACCTTTGGAAGCTTAGAGGAATCGGTACACAGAAAACTGTCTTCCATTTTATTTATTGTATATCTGTTATATCCCACAACAGTCTATGAAATGAAATGTTTATTATTCTTAGCCCTAAAGCTACTTCCTATAGTTTATAATAGTGTCTTACTCCAGTAATAAACAAAAAAACAGTAATTCTAGATTCCCTTAAAATCATAGTAACTGCAACCACAGTAAATGCAACAATAGCAAATGCGAGATAATGACATACAGTTATCTTAACACAGAAAGTACATATATTATGCCATTTTATCTAAATACAATTGCTTAACCTTACGAATAAATATATTTACAGACGTCGCTTCTCTAATTTCTGTAGGTAATGCATTAAAAAGTCTCAAACCATCACTATAAAGACATTTTTGCATATGGGATGTTCTAGCGAATTCTATGTCAAAAGTGTTACGTGACCTGATATTATATGCATGCCTCTCGGACCTCGGTATTAGATATTCCTGCAAGTATTCAGGCAATAAATGATTTTTTGTTTTAAAAATAAATAAGACATTTGACATTTCAACCTTTTGCTGCATTGAAAGCCATCCGAGGGTTTTTAACATTAAATTAATAGGCGTATAACGTGTACAAAATAATATAGTGCGCATAGCCTTATTTTGTAGTAACTGGAGCCTTTGAATATCAGTTTTTTTGCATGATAGCAACAATGAAAAACAATAATTAAAATGTGGATATATGATGGTATTATATACAAGAAGACGACTCCAGTGACTAAGACTTTCAGATATTCGCCTAAAAAATCCTATTTTTTTCCCAATTTTTTTACTAACATAATCAACATGCAATGAAAAATTTAGCTGAGGATCTAAAACTACACCCAAATACTTCATACTAGATGCACTTTCAATTTGAATATTATCTATCTCAATACAAAATTTCTTTTCTAAAAATGTATTACAGTTCTGCTGTGTCCCAAAAACCATGTATTTTGTTTTTTCTACATTCAACTTAAGCCTATTCACACATAACCAGTTATACAGAATTTCCAGTATTGAGTTCATACTATCTACAACTTGTCTAAAATCCTTACCGTACACATAAAGCAATGTATCGTCTGCAAATAAGCTCAGAAATGTATTTACTAAAACCCTGTTCAAGTCATTTATATAAAGTAGGAACAAAAGCGGGCCCAACACACTACCCTGAGGTACCCCAATTTCACTATCAATTGAATTTGACGCCACGTTATTAATCTTCGTCACATGACAACGGTCTTTCAAGTAGTTCATAAACCATTTTAGTGCACTGTCTGTAATCCCATAGGTCTGCAATTTCTGGATCAGTGTTTTCCTATCAATAGTCTCAAATGCACGTTGAAGGTCGATGAATACACTTAACACAATATTCCCGTCATGAATGTATGAACGCCATTTCGAACACACATACTGCAGCGCCGAGTCGCACGAGTGTTTTTCCCGAAATCCCGACTGTCCCTTAAACAACAGTTTTCTTGCCTCCAGAAACTCCCGTAACTGCGCACAAACCTCGGTTTCCAAGATTTTTTCTATCACTGGTAACAAGTTAATGGGTCGGTATTGTGCTGGTTTATTTGGTGAGGACACTTTTGGAATAGGCACTATAACACTAGTTTTTATTGCTTTTGGAACTTTTCCTGTTGTAAGGGATGCATTGATCAAGTGAAGTAAAGGGTATCCGAGTACACAAAAAGCCGTTTTCAAAAACTTAACAGTACAAACATCATCCGCTGTTGACTTGTTTTTAAGTTCCATTACCCTTTTTCTAAGTTGATCAATGCTTATAGTGTTGAAGCTTGACAGACCATCACTTAACTGTGGCAATTCTTGAAATGTCGGTGCAACTTTTGGTATTTTGTCGGCTATTTCCTTTATGCTTTTTGCATAAAAATTGTTAAAATTGTCTTGAACAGATCCAGCATCTTCCTCAAATTCAATATTATCATATGACAGAACATTCTTGTTTTTGCTGCCTACAACTTGCTTTAAAGTTTGCCACATTTTTTGCTATCCCCCTTGCATTGGTCAATAGTAATTTCATAATATTTTTTCTTTTCGTTTGGAACAACACGAGCGTAAATGTTCCTTTTTTTCTTATACAGATTCCAGTATGAATTTAATTTGGTTATTTTAAACTTTTTATAAGCTTCGTCCCTGTCTCTTCGGGCTTGGATTACGAACCTATTAATCCACGGTTGTTTGCGGGTTTGAGTGTTTTCAAGAGGTACAACTTTATTTACAGTTTCTGTAATATTTTTCATAAACTTTTCATATAATAGGTCCACATCTGTTGTTGAATAGTCCCAATCTTTTCCGTAGAGTTCAGCTATAATAGTGTTAATATTTTCCTTATTAAATTTTCGTTTATATTTCATTTCCTCTGTTTTAATCTCATGTTGCACATCCAATACGCAGCCTATAATTCGATGATCTGAAATTTGTGGAAAATCACCCGTGATTTCTTCAAGCAAGTTATTGTTAGTCACAATTAGTCACAGTCTATGCCAAAATAGAAACAATATATTGCGACTGGGCAGCTTGAGCGCTAAGAAGGGATGTGATATGCAAAGGCCGCCGTGTCGTCCGGCCGAGTCAGTGCCGTAGCCCAGAAGCCGAACTTATGTCATATGACATCACAACCGAACCTCGACTACTACAGCAGGCAATGCAGAAACTGTCATAGCTTCCAGAGTTGTGAAAGATATCAGTTACATTATTATATTCGCAGTTTAACGTGGAACCTTCGAGTCTTACCGAATAGATAAAGTAGTGCCATGGGATCGGTGTCTATACTTATAAAAACAACCAGACCAATAAGTTCTTCGAAAAAAATTATTTTTGCAATTTAATAGACTCGTCAAAAGAAGTATTCCTTACCCCAAATATCAAAAACACCTCTTGTGCTCTTTATATAAATAAAATATTCTCCGCAGTTTTTAATCCCACGCCAATCTCCATTTTCGTGACGTCATCGTAATTTTTATTGCTACTATGTTGGTAACACGTTAAGTAACAGCCTCTACAGTTAACACATTTCTTGTCAGCGAATCAATCACAAAATAAGTGCGTATCCACAACGGTGATGAATTGTCCAGCGAAAATAAAGAGTTAAGGAGAAAAATGTCATATGGAACAAGAACATACAAAATCTAAACTGAACACGCCTCGACATTTTCAATTTACCTGAATAATATAGAAAACATTGAAACAAGATATGTAAACGGGATCGTCGTGAACACATCCTTTTCGAAGATGCTAGCCTATAGCTTCAGCCTTTTGGTTTGTCAACGACAACTATGAAAAAATGCAAGGTGATTTTTGCTTTTCGTCGCCTCTATGTAAAAACCCTCTCAGTCAAATTAATTATAGTCTGTAACGTCAGCATTATTACAACGTTCAGTATTTATTTATGATACTTAATGGCATTCTGAAATAAGCTTGCTTAATTGATTGAGAAACCATCAAGCAGTAAATCTTTATCAAACCTTTGACCAACAACAAAATCAGAAATGATTAAGCATCAAATACCCATAACTTAGTAGCTAACACATAATAATCAAAGTCACGCTTGACAACTACTCACCAATCTGTACATGTTGGTTATGATGCAACAACAATACCGTTGTACTAAGTGCAAAGCAAAATTTAAGAATGCCCGTTTCTTCACACGCTGGTTGCTTTATACCGGCCCAACCCCACACTGTATAATAATAATCCTGATAATTTAAAATATTATGCGAAACTAGAGCATAGACCAATCACAGTCTATCTAATGACACTCAAAACGGGTATGCCGGTGAAAAAATCGACCAGCGCATATGGGGAGCCGAGTACAAAACCGTATTGACGAAGCGGTGTAAGAACTAGGTTGTTCTACGTATGTAATTAATGGCTATTAGCTAAAAATGTGCACTGTAGGTTTAGTTTCTCGATTTTAAAATACTTGTATTAAGGAGAGGTTCACAGGTATCACGTGGGTGTTGAGCGGTTTAGGAGTTTAAGGCTTAGTTCAGATTATGTACGTACGACGGGCATAGGTGTTCAGTTGGCACATGGTACAAATTTTATACAGAATGAGACTAGGTCAGTGTTTCTCAATTTTTTGCTTTGATAAAAGCTTCGTTCATTTTGTAAATACAAATTCCGTAATTTCAGAACGACATTGAGGCATTTTGGTTTTTGTGTTGGTGACAATTTTAGTCCTAGATCTAGATAATTTGCCTTTTTCATACTGTACTTGTGTTGTTAAAGGTAACAAGAGCATACTGAAAGTTGTAGTTTTAGAAGGTTGAAGGACCTTAGATAATAAATACCATGGACAATTTGGAAGCATGCCAGAAGCTCGGCCAGTACTAGTTTTGTGCTAAATGTACTAAATGGGGGTATCCGCTACGATTTCATATTCGCGCATGTTTGCTAAATATTTTTTTATAGTTAGACGTGGCAACAGTACTCAAACTTCGAATACCTTCATGGACAAAATTGGGCCCACTCTTTAATTAAGCGGCACGAAAACCAGTATTCTGGTTGATTTTCGATGAAGTATTTATTAATGTCACCCCAAAATATTTCAAAATGGAACTTTTTTAACTGACCTATTTTTCCGTTCTCTATGAAAAGTGTTCTTTAAAAGGGTTGTTTTCGATAAATGTGAAAAAATTCGGGGGTATAGAAGGAACCCCACTTGCCATAATAGCATCACCTACGTTAATTTCTTTCTCTGCATATTTTTCATCTAAACTAATTCAAAATTGTTGCATCAATTCTTCAGCAAAAACAGATATTTCCATTTTTTTAAATTTTCGCTACGTTCTTACGTATACGTAGTTTAGGAATGTGCAAATTGAATTTTTACTCCAACCAATCACACCCCACTTTTTGGTATATTAGTTCTTACTCTGGCATATACACAAAATAATAACAAATGAAAAATAAAATAGATTCTTAGTAATACGAGCCCCTTCCCACTTTAGTTGTCTTTAATATAATCACCAATCGTAAAAATAAAGCATTTAGAACAAATATACTCAATATTATCTTTTTTTCGGTGTCACCGGATTTGCGAAAAAATCAGTATCATCCACTCCGAGGCATCTCTTTTACGGAATAATTTGAAAAAAATGGAACGCCTGTCTCAAATGGCACGACTCCTTCTAACTTCATCAGTAAAAAGATCTGTGTTAAGTTCTTCAGTTTCGATTTCAATGTCACACGGTAGAAAGCAATTTTCAAGTGCTCTGCGGTTAGTGGCGTAGTACAATTTCTGACGCGCGATTTCATGTGAACAGCTGGCACTAATTCTGTGTTGATAAAAGTGTCAATATTGCAGTAAAAAGCTTCGGAAGGTCCAAGCTTTTTAAGATGATTGAAGAAAAAAAATAATAAAAACATACAGGGTGGCGCAAAATGAATACTATGCAATGAGCGATACACCACAGAGCAACAAATGAAAGTCGCCGAAATGAACTTTTAATGTCCGGAATCTATTGTTTCATATCGGATTTACTTCAGCTTGAAGCTAAGGAAACCCTAGTACCAAGAGTATGTCAACTTGTTAAAAATTTCCGACAACAAGGAGCAGCATCGAACTTTGTAGTGCTGAGCGGGAACGGTCAAACGTTTGTTGCTGTTGAGGGTTCACAAAGAAGTCTACTTCCCATTGCGCTGTTTCTCAAAATCGCATAACGCTGCACATTTTTTTAATAAGAGCCTTGGAAAACTACCCAAACTTGTACTGTACTGTACGAGAATAAATTACATCATTGACTTCAAGGGAGAAATTAGTTTTCAGAAACTCTGGCATATCTACAATCTTTACTGACGACCGTTTTTGTCGAAATCGGGTGCGTAAATTACCAATCTGACATTAATTTTCTGTTTTGATTAACAGGAGGTAAACTAGGGTCCCAAATTAACTCGTTGCAACAAGTAACGCTTGTAACGATGGAAGAGAATTTAAACTTTTTCTGGATACTATTGGAATGAAGATTTATCGCATCTGTACAATTTCCACCAGAATGGTTTTGTGTATGTATATTTCGAATAATCAACGTAGAATAATAGTCTGGTGTTATTTTTTTCTGTAAAATAAATTCCGTTTCTTGGAGAGATCGCCTAGGTAGCTCATGAATCTGACATCAATTTTTGGAAGTAATTAGGACAAGTGAATCAAAACTACCGATAATTTTTCATGAAACCGTGTTGTCTAAAAACTGCACGAGTTTATTTCCTTTCGGCTCTTTCGCCAAAATATGAAAATAACCAAATGCGATTTTTTACTGACAATATGCTTGAATGGAAACTTATCAGGTTTATTTTGATGTACGAGTGTTATTCGGTAGAATATTTTCCGAGTTAAAAGAATAAAAGTATGTGTTAAGTTCGAAATTTTGTTTGAATTTAACACACAACGATCTTTAAAATTCGATCTTTATGCATGTCAATATGAGAAATACACATTCCATCAATCGTAACTATCATACGGACCTACAGGAAAATTTTCGATACCTACTGGGCAATTTTCACTTAAAATTTCTTCCCGTTGTCTAGGTAACGTAAAATCTTCGCTATCATTTTGCGATAATTCCACACCTCTTCTGGCATTTTTTATACATGATGGAAGTATTCGCTGACATTCACTGAGGAGTCACTATAAGCCCATTTTCAATAACTAAATAGGTCTTGACTGAATTTTACCGCTTATTCAAGCATTTTTCCAACAAGTCTTAAAGAGACCTTCCGTCAACAGTTGCGTAACCAAGTAACAACATACGAAATGAAAACAATGCGTCGTTGGTTACGGAATATTAACCGACCCGGTCCGCACACACTGGCCACATCGTAAATAGATACAAATCGAGTCACGATTGATTTTTTCCGCTATCAAAAGCCCAAGACCGTTTACATGTAATTAAAGTATAGGCGGCAAGGCATTGCGGCCGGTCATTTGTGATATACTACTTGCATTTGCATGGTTGGGTGGTTTCGGTGTGCAATACTGCAGCAGACGGCTAGTTCCCTATTCGAGGTTTATTGAATTCTCTCGTAATTGTTTGCAGTTAAAATTGTGCATCTTTGGATACGACGTCACATAGCTGCATCCAAACTAAACTTAAAAAATTCAAATTATCAATGTGAACAATAACAGACGGAAAACGCAGAGAACGATTGCTACACAGTGTGGTTCCAAAATATGGAGCAAAATTCAATTATCTTTTTGACTATTTTGTCCTTTAAGGTAGATGTCATAGGATCAGTGTATACTGTGATCTGTCAGTATTTATAATTGAATTTTATATTTATTGACCGTACACCCTAACAGACGTAAGTAACTATTGATGACGCCACTGACATTGACGGAATCATCAGTAAATACTGACTTGTATACTGTGATGTGGTGGGTTTCAAAAGCGACAACAAAAAAGCAGAGACGTTTGGCGTTTCTTCAGTTTTCCCAAATTACAAACGTTGAAAATTATAAAATAAATTCAATGAAGCAGTTTACCAATACATAAGATTTCTATTGATACCGATCCATTAAAAATTATTAAAAAATCATGTAGACACGCAAAACTTATAAAGATATAAAGTATCTTGTTCCCTATTTCATATCTGTCTAAAAACTTAATATAACAAATTAATATATGTTTCTGATGCATAAAGGTATTATTTAAGGTTAATTTGTTCCGATAAAGAAGCAAGGATGGATCTAAAGAAATTTTATTTGGGAAAGCTACAGGCGCATTTTCAATTACTAAATCTTAAACTACTCAGAACCTTAAAAATCGTCTATCGTTCATTTACCAGAAGTAATAGCTTTATAACGGCGATGTATTCAGTCTATAATGGTATACTTCATTGAATTGTATTGGCAAAATATCAAAATATAAATAGAACATTTTATGTAATACTAAAACTATTATGTATAATCGACATCACAAAAAATGTTAAACAAACAAACAGAATATTGAGAAGAAAACAGGTTTATACAATGCATCCCCTACCGACAAGCGGAACAATTGTCACCGAGTGACGTCATCCTCAACGACGAAATTCGATCACGAAGTTGTAGTATCATTTGGTATCATGATACATGAGCAATATTATTGATATCCTGGAACTATATGTTTAATCATGCAGTCTTGTATAATTCCGATAAGATTCGCCGTTTTTAACAAGAACGGTCTTTTTTCAACAGTTTTATAAATTATGATACTGATTCTCTTGAGTTCGACCCCCTTTTGAAAGCACAAATCATTTTGATAACAGATTCTTTACCAGCGACTCAACGCGGATATAAATTTCCAGATCACTCTATGAAGTTTTAGAGGTTTGAGCAGGATGTTATCGAAATCAAACAAAATAACATTTTTCCATTAAAAGGATCAAGCTTGCCAGAAATGTCACTTCTGGGCCATTATTATACAGGGTGTGAGAAATAGCAACATTTCATTAGAGCCAGTCCGTCCCTGGATAACTGAATGTGTTAATGGCCTTCCCTAGACACAGTCTTATGAGGCTAGAGTTGATAACTATACTGTCAAAAATTTGATGGATTATATTGTATCGTCTAAAAGTTATTTAGGAATTCGTTTCCGGCGTAGTCCTTCAGAGCCATAAATTTCGAAAATCATCAGAGCGAATATAGTCTTAGAACAGACCAAAGAATTAGGTACCTCATGAAATTTTAATCTGATGTTTCTTAAATACTGCGTGTTATATTTCTTATTACCGCTTCCTTAAAGCTAATCGCGCTCAAAATGCTCTTGTATACGAGTCCACTTTCAAATATGTTAATTGTTTTGTTACGCTGGTTCTCTTTCTGAACATATAAACAAAACCTGTATGTTTAAACAGTACATACGTTTATTTTAGGGATGTCAATAGCTATATATTCGCAAATCATCTTCGTGGCTGCAAGGTTTCGACGAAAGATATCTTAATCTCTGTACGGTTTCAGTCTGCTTTTGATGTTTCACTGGGTGCCAAAGGCTGTGATTAACTTTTCGACAAGGATCAACATTCTTGTACTTTCTAGTTTTTAGTTAGTGAGAAAATAGAACACCCATTAAAAATGATTTCATTTCAACGAAAATATACGGTTAGACATAAGTAAGAGAAAGTCGTGATTATGTTTTGAAGGGAACACATTTTCTGTAGTGCCAGATTCCCCTAGTAATGTGTTGGATAGCTTATACATTTATCCAGTCGAGTCTGAAGGGTGACTTGTGTCTTGATCAGGTATCTCATCCCAAGCTAACCACACTTGATTCCGAAAGACTGTCAGTATTAGTTGAGGAAGAGGTAAAGAGGTCACTCTTCCTTTCAACATACCCCAATCATGTTCAATGGGCGAAAGGTCTGGAGGTCTACATAAGGAGGCTACTTTGCGCGTTATTGAGGTAATCTATTGTAGCTCCAACAATATGACATTCAAGTAGAAACCTTACATCACGTCTTTCCCCGCAATACCACCTGACTTATGTCCGTCCATCATTCATTCCTAGACAGAACCGATACTGAAAAAAATGGGATGTATAATATTATTTCTAGTGATAAGTCTCGGTTTTATTCAGGAACGCTAGTAGTTTACTTCTTCATATGCCAGATCAGAATTATCTGACGTTGCCGATAGTCATCATGCATTCCTTCCAAGTTTGTGCTGCGGGATCTTAGATACGGTCACTGAGCTAACTTGGGATAGTCATATTTAATTCCACCCTTCTTTCTACATTGCCCTGTGCAAAACATAATATCCTACTTTTATACCTTGTTGGTATATTGAAACTTCATCTTCCTTGCTATTTGAATCGATGGAAAATGGCTGACTAAAGCCCTCCGCGCACAATATACTATGCAAATCTCTGGCTTCAGTATGTAGGTAAAAGTGTACTTCTTAAATTATAGTCTTTTCTCAGACGGAGAGCCGGACAGTCTCATTCTACGTAGTGACAGTTACCATGTCTGCTTCTCATTTATGGAGAATGTAGGTGCAATGCTAGTGCTGCAGCTGGGTTTTATCGTGAGAGGTACCCAAACGCTGATCGCCATCCCGATCAACGAGTTTTTATGATTTTGCACCGTTTACCCTTAGAGGGACGATTCCCAAATCGAGCACATGGCGAAAAAATAATTTCCTTTCCTCACGAGAACGTCGTATAACCAGCAGTCGAAGAAGACCCGAGTACTTCGGTACTTCAAACAGAAGCAAGCACGGGCGTGCCCAAAAGCAAATCCCACCAAATTTGTGAAAGTACGAGCTCCACATTTGCTGAGAGAGGATAGATCACAGTATCGTTGAAAAAAAAGTTGAAAATAAATAGCTTTCAAAAATAATTTCAGTTTTTTTGGGTACCCCCACGTATGCTGTTTGATTCGACAAGACTGGAGTCTCTCCTTAAAATACCAGAGTCGTCGGATACAGAAGAACTGGACAACGTTGTATATGAAGGACCTGAATATTCAGGTAAATAATAAAACTCGTCAAATCAATCAATATTTTTTCAAAGAAAATAAATAGATAATTATTTACAAATACATCTAAGCTAAACTCGTTGCTCATCTTGTAGTGAAGCGCATCCCTTTCAAATCCTCAATGGAGTCCATATCCATGTCCTAAAGCTAGAGGCGCATGCGCGATCGCTACAGGTGCATGGGCGATGACAGGAGCATGGGCAACCACTGGGGCATGGGCTACTGCTACAGGTACAGGATGGACTGAGATCTGATTGTGGTTCTGATATGAGGTGGCACCGTGAGCTACAGCTACAGTTGCGATGCCATGGTCTGGGATCAGTCCAGCGTGGGCGGTCACAATCATTGCGCAGATGATGGCTACCTGAAAAAAAAATTGCATCAAGTAGATAGACTTATAAAAGTCTACGTGGTTATCTGACGCTGTGACTGACCACTGATTTTTAGTGCTAAAAGCTTTACAGCATTAAAAGCAAACTTCAATTAGAAGAACTGTAAATGCCGTGTTTTTGTTTCTCCATTGATTCTTTATTGTATTTAAGCAAGTAAGAAATAGTTCAGAAGTTCTCCAATGTGCTCAAAGTACGTCTCAATCCTACAGCATAGGCGAGGAAAATATTGTGCAAGACATAACGTGATGCTTATATCACAAAAAGCCGTATTATTCAATTCCGATGGTAATCCCTAAATGAGTCTTATTGAAATTTGGAAGGATACGTACAATATTCGCAGCGATCAACAAAGAAAATGACATCAAGTAGTTTAACTCTGAACTTCCTACGCAACGCCGTCATCAGTTCATAAAGGATAAATTTCAGCGAAACTTAAATCCTCTGACAAAAAAGTCAGTTACGAACATGTATCGTTTATTTCGTCCATGGTCCACCTATATATTAATTAATTAATAGTTTTAAATTCGAATGTAAGAAAAAATCTATGATGTGTGAAATATGAGTAATGGGTACGAAGAATTACCCGGATTAAGAGCGTATAAATTACAAAGATCAAAGGATTTTGAACCATGAATGCCAACTCCTACAATTTGTTTTCTGAAAACGATCGCAGTTCGAGAAACTTTTAGTTTTACCTTTTTGGCTTTTTCTCCGCCGTCACTAGACTGAGTTTCAAAAACTACAGCTTTTTCATCCTTGATATAGTAGCAACTTTTTGTGAGAATTTTATCAAAATCCGAACTGTACTTCTCAAGCTATAGGCGGTCCAAGGATTAGCGGACCGACAGACTGTAGACAGACCGACATACCGACTGAAACCCATTTCATGATGTTCATGTCATTTAAAGTCCTATAAATACAATATCTCATTTTCCAAAATAAAAATGACAACTAACTGTCCTTAACTTCGTTTTTACGAATTATCAACTATTAGTAATCGTAGGTAGCTAGAAACATTTGAGAACTTATAATTTAGCAATAATTATCAGCTTCGTTTCTCACCATTTTTTAACATTTATAAAGGCAAACATTAATTCTCAAACTTCAAAAACTCAACTAGATTATCTCTGCACGTCTCAGGTATTGGTGCACGATACAAAAAATGCATATGCAAGATGGAAACAATGCTTTTGTCGGAGTTAGTTGAGTAATGTGAATCAATTTCCAAACTACGCACACATGAAAATTCTGCATTCCAGTCTCTACAAAGTTATGCACGTCTGAAAGGATATTTCTGTCTCCATCCGAAAATCATCGAAACTCTAGAAGTGTAAAGTTTTTCCTATTCATAATTTCGATAGATATGCAACGATCTCCAAAAATACCTTATCCCATAGTAAATGATATACTTGCAAAACTGTAAAAGTCGTTCCAACAGTTGCCGACAACATGACATACTAAGAAATTCTGAAATGTTAGCGATTACAATTCCTCCGTCTTCCCTCACATGTGACGCTAGACGTTGTGCTCAATCCTTACAAAAATTGTTACTGCGCGAATTCTAACTCTAAACTACATTGGAAACTTTATCCAGTACTTACAAAGTTGAACATTTTGAACGACTATATACCACAAACCGGCAAAACAACGGACAATGCGTAGAAACAAACAAATATACGAATACAACCATGCAAATGATCGTGTTTTATAGCATGCTGCCCCACTGTGCCCCTACATCTAGCACAAGGGCCATTACGGCTTCTATTTTTTTCGGTCTAGTCAAACACAGAATACGTTTGTACAGAACTGTCGCCAGTCCGTCTGATAGTTACGTAAACACACAGTATACCTGAGACACAGCAGCACGACTATTCGAAATTCAATTTTTTCTATTACCTTGAGAACTCGACATACACTATTAGATAATGCAATAATTTGTGCAGATATCAGAAGATTCCTCTGGAGCCAGCGCACTATACAATGTAGTACAGCAGGCAACTTCATGAAGATTACGTTGATTTTTTGGGCACACAGAGTGGTATCCACAGATACATTGCAGGTAATGGTTGGTGTCCCGCTGATTAATTTGCTGGTATAGGAAAGATGTACGCTCTACAAGACGAGCGCTGGAGCCAAATACAGAAAGAGATGCACGCTTTGTTGGATTACAGAAGAGGTTTTTTTTATATATCGAAGCAGCCGCGCAGGCAGAAGCCTAAATGCCGGAACACCGCGGCTGCTATGATGATCCCAAAGAAATTTTATTAATACGATTTTAGAACTGCCTAAGGTTAATAGAACTGGGAAAAGCTTCCTCTTGTAGATTGTTCCACAATCTCGACACCGTATGGACAAAGGAGCGGTCGTATCGGCCGGTTCTGGATGTACGAAGTTCGACACGGTTAGGATGGGACGGGGAAGTTAGGCGAGTCTGTCTGGCAGGCACTTCGCGCCATGGCTTCATGGAAGAGAGCGCTGAGGAGCAAAGCCCGTTGGTGTAACGGTAGGAAAGAGCCAGATCGCCGACAGCCCGCCGGTGCGAAAGAGTCCCGAGACTGTCTGTTAGAGAAGAGTCATCGATGAGTCGGACCGCCCTTCTCTGGACAGCATCGAGCAAGGATAATGTAGACGGGGCGGCAGCACCCCAAACGTACGAGCAATACTCGAGGCTAGGCCTTATCTGGGCCTTGTATAGAGTGAGAAGGTCATGCGGAGAAAAGTACTTCTTAGCCCTAAACAAATAGCCTAGCTTTTTTCCAGCAGCTGCAGCTATTGACGAGATGTGTTCGTGCTAGATCAGGTCCTCGGTGATCTGGACTCCGACCAGCCGAAATGAATGGCTCTTTGGCAGAACTCGACCATCCATCAAAACCGGGTGAGCGCAGGGACGCTTTTTGTTCGTCAAAGTGTAGTACTGCGTTTTGGAAGCATTGAACTGTACAAGATTGTTGCGTCCCCAAGCAGTGATAGCCTCCAGGTCTCTTGTCAGAGAGGAAGTCATAGCTAGTCTTCTTTTTTCCAACTCAGCGGCAGAGATCGGCTTGTCTGAATTCCTGCATGTAAAGTGTTGTCATCAGCAAAGCTGTGGATTGGGTTGATCGTGCAGGAAAGGAGGTCGTTGATATGTAAGAGAAACAGTGTCGGAGCCAAGACAGATCCCTGGGGAACACCCGCGTTGACGTTGTGGGATGAAGAGGAGAACCCGTCGATTACGACGGATATCTTGCGGCCAGAGATAAAGTCAGCCACTCATCTGCAAAGCTTTTGTGGTAGGCCATAGGATGGAAGTTTGCTTAAGATTGCAGCGTGCCACAGCTGATCGAACGCTTTCGTGATGTGAAGAGCAGCATAAAACTGGATGAGTTTACTCCGCAATTGAGTGACGTAAGCTAGGAGGTCCCCTGTGGATCGTTGGTGCCGGAAACCATACTGCCTGTCGCTAATCAAGCCGTGACGTTCGAGGTAGTCCAGAAGCTCGCGTTTTCTGGGAAGGTGCCGGATTCATAAGATATCTGGAAGAGACGCGAAAGAACTGGAGCAAGCTCCGGTGCACACCTCTTCAGTACAATGGCAGGAATCAAGTTCGGACCAGAAGCTTTGTTGATGTCGAGCGACAAGAGCACTCGTCTTACGGTCTTATGCCTGAATGTTACCTCCCGCACAGTGTAGGGAATCATTTGAATTGACGGCACTTGGGCGTTGGGGGGGACGTCCATGGTGGAGTTGGCAGCAAAGATCTTGGCTAGCACTTCCGCCTTGGCCTTTGAGTTGAATACAATAGTTCCATCCTGACACGTAAGTGGTGGAAGGCTACTGTGTGAGAAGTTCTTTTCAATCTGCTTGGCCAGCGTCCAGAAAGACCGACCGCCATTGCGCTGCGACATTACCCTGTGCCTAACTTTTATATCATGCTAGTTTTTGGCATTGCGAACCGCTGCTTTATATTTGTTTCTGGACTCAACGTCGGCTTGTCTGTTCTCTACAGTGGGGTTTTGCAAGAATGTTCTGTGTGCCTTGATCTTCTGCTGGCGAGCAGTGTCACACGATTTGTTAAACCAGCCGTTGGACCCTGGTCTAGGCACTTTCACTGTGTGAGGGATATATTCCTCCATTCCGACGTGGATAATTGCGGTTATCGAAGAAGAGACAGCCGACGCATCTACGTCAGTGAAACAGACATCTTTCCAAGGAAAGCTAAAGAAGAAGTCTCTGAGCCCCTCCCAGTCGGCATGTCCGTAATGCCAAGTTTTGCGGCCTGTACGAGTTTCTACTGCCACAGCGGGTTCTGACCGAAACCTAATCTCCACAACACCGTGGTCTGAGTTACCGAGGGGGGACAGGACAGCAGCGCTGTAAGGGACAGGATGCGTGGTCAGAAAGAGATCCAGCAGGCTACTGGCATGTGACGAGAGGCGGGCGAGAGAAGTAGGGCTCGTCACCAGCTGAGTCAGCCCTTGAGTAGGAGCGAACGCTTCGACTGCACGACCCGCTGCATCGGTCTTATTTGAGCCCAACCAAAGCTCATTATGGGCATTGAAATCACCGGGAAGAACTACCTCTGAAGCGGGGTGATTGATGTTCAGGAAGTCGATCTGGACGGCGAGGTATTCGAGTAGGTCATCCCAGTTATGGTCCGAGGGAGAGCGATAAAGGCAGCAAATAAACTTAGCTGTTGTTTTGGAGTTGAGGCGAAGCCACAGAATGTCCTTCCAGTCTGATTCCAAAGAAACTGGAGCAGGAAAGACTGCTGCGGACAAAAGCCACAACTCCCCCGTTCTTTCTCAGATTGGAGTACACCTATAGTTTGGGAAGTTAAGATGGTTAATCGGTGCAGTCTCTGAGATTTTTGTTCTCCGCCAAGAAAGCACGGCGGGACGATTGGATTGCAGGTAGTGATGAACAGCATCAATGTTGCTGTTAATCCCGCAGATGTTCGAAAAACAAATTTTATCGTCGATTCCGAGAGTGGAGTGAGTTTACGTCCGGAGTTCTTAGTGCTCGAGGGATCCATCATCATTAATTTCTTTGTTTTGGAGGATAACCGACTGCATAGCTTAGGTGTGGAAACATGCGGACATTTATAAGACACCCTGGGAAAAGCTAGCGGGTGGTACTGCCTCGGTCGACTGGTCCTTGTCTACACCTTCTTTTTACGTGTTAGTGATCCCTTAACGCGTGGACAATCACTTGAACGGGAAGAAGTTGTATACTGGATACAACAACTTCCGGAACAAGCATTTGCCACGGCCCCACTCAGTAGGGGAAAAGGTGACGTGCAACTATTGGTCATGGTGCATGGACTAGATATTAAAACCTGAAAAGGGAGCGGTGCGGATTACTTGACAGACAGAACATGTTTCGACAGCTACCTAAAGAGGGTACCAAAAGGAGAATAAATGAATCGCGTATATTGAAACGAAGATGCATGTAAGTGATGGCAAATGGGTTGCTATTTAACCAATAGTGAAGAGAATGATGCTAATCAAGGTACATGATAATAATAACTGGTCAAAGAACCAATAATTGGCTTGTTCTTTTTACTCCAATAATAAATTACGTCGGCTGTATCTCAGCTCAACCTATAGCTATCGTTTAAAATAAAAATTTAAATGAAAGTGGTCAAGAAAAAATATGAATGAATATCATTTTCAGCTTCCCAAAATGGCTGCTGGGTGGCAGTATTCTACTTTCAAACATTCAAACACAATCATTTCGCAGACATTCATTATCTCATCTCATTAAATATACTTATCGTGTTGACTAATCAGTTTCCGAACTTTTGTCATTTTTGCAAATTTTGATTAGTTAAGGATTGGGGGAAGGTTAAATCTCATTTCAGAGAAAAGCACATAACTTCTTTTTTTTGTACCGCTTTTGAAGGTCTTGATTTCATTTGAAAGAGTATTCCCTGCGAAATTCTGACAGATCAGTCTAGTTTTTGGACGGTAAATGGCGCTTTATGAAAGTGTTCAAAAATTTCAAATACAATAATATATTTTTTGTCATATTCGTACATTTTATACAACTATTCATAGCATAAATCCATCTTCTTTTGGCAATTGTAATTTAAGCCTATTTCTTAGTATTAGGAATAAAAATATTGATATGCGGTTTCAATCGTTTTATAGGATTTGTTATGCTCGTTCCGATCAATATATATAAAAATTGTATCATTGTAGTTGAAATTTTTGTAAAAAATCCACCGACTCGTGAACTTTTGAAATTCCAATTACGCCATATAGCGGCCATTTCAAAGTACCAAAAATAAATTAAAGCAGTTCCTTTTACTCACCCTTATCATAAAATTGTTCAACCCATAGCTCTAGGTTGAGCGGTTGCCGAGGTTCAAATATATACTTAACGCAAAGCCATGATGAAATGCTGTAAACATTATAATAATAATAATAATAATAATAATCTTTATTTGTTCTGTAGATCATTTGTCATGACATAGAACACGTCAAGGTACTCTATCTTGAAACTAAGACAAGCATTACAAAAATAGATAAATAAAAATAAAAACAATACACATATGAAATATATGACAGTCCCAAAAACAATGAACAAAAATACAACAAGTACATATTAAAATAAATCGGCCAAGTTAAAATATATAAATAAAAATAAATAAAATACAAGAACCAGAAATAATATGCTACAGTAAAAAATGTATATGGGACTGATAATAATAATAATAATAATAATTTATTCATCCTTTGGATCACAAAGTGATATAGGATAAGTCAATTGAATATTTGTATAAACAGAATTGCCTACATACATAAATAACATTCAAAACATCAAATAAAAACACGAAGTGTATAAACATGAGAACAAATTAAAATACAAATTAACAAATTAAAATTGAACCATACATTAAAACAATTAAAAAAGACTATCACTCATTAAAAACTCTTCTATAGAGTAGAAAGCTTTATCAAGTAAAATTTGCTTGATTCTTTTTTTAAATAATATCAGCGGTAGTGATTTACAATCAATGGGTAGTTTGTTGAAGAGTTTTATTCCCATGTATTTGGCACTCTCCTCCGTTCTAGACAACCTATGTGCCGGCACCTCCAATACTTCTCTGTTTCTGGTATTATAAATTCCAGAATTTATAGAACTAAAATAGTTCAGGTGAGATTTGACGTAAATCAATATATTCAATATATATACTGAAGGCACCGTCAAAATCTTCAAATCAGTGAATAGTTCCCTGCAACTAAAGCGCCTTCCCACCTTTGCAATAGTTCTAATAGCTCTTTTTGTAATATAAGAAGCCTTTGTAATTTGGAGGATGCTCCCCATGCTTCTATTCCATAAGTCAGAGTAGAATGGAAATGTGCATGGTAAAACATTAACAATATCCACTTATCAACGATAAAACTCAGCTGGTACATGCAATAGCAAAGAGAGGTAATCTTATGACTAACTTTCTCTATATGCGTATCCCATTTGCAGTTTTGCGATATGTGTATTCCTAAAAATTTTATAGTTTCTGCTTGTTCCATGGATCTACCGCTTGATTTTATAAGGAGACTACGATCCATGTGCATGTTAGAGTAGTTAAATCTCAGAAACACTGTCTTTTTGTGGTTTAAGACCAGGTCGTTATTAATGAACCATTGCTCTGCACTAGCTAAGCTTGTGTTGGCATTTCTTATCACTGACTCCAGGTTTTTGCCATTAATAAGTAATGAGGTATCATCAGCATACATTACCGAGGATTTGGCGGGAAAGTCATTGACATATATTATGTATAGGAGAGGACCAAGTATGGAACCCTGTGGAACCCCTGTATGATATAGGTGCTGGTCAGACTGTGCAGTCAGTACTTCAACATAATGTTTTCTGTTGCTTAGATAACTGTGAAACCAGTCAAATGGCTTACCTCTGATTCCATATCTATCCAATTTATCCAAAAGTATTACGTGGTCAACTAAATCAAAAGCTTTACTCAAGTCAAGAAATATTCCTACACACTTTTCACCATTGTCCATTTTCAAATACAGTTCATCAAGAAAATGAAGCACAGCGTTTTTGGTTGACAAACCTTTTCTGAATCCAAACTGTATGCTATTGAATAATTTGAACCTGTCAAAAAAATTGACAATTTGTAAGGAAGCATATTTCTCAAATACTTTCGCAAAGGGACTGATTAGGGAGATTGGCCTAAAATTACAGATGTCGTGGTTATCACCAGACTTGAACAAGGGCTTAATTTTTGCAACTTTAAGTTTATCTGGAAATGTTCCCTCCTCAATGGAACAATTAATTAGAAATGCTAGAGGTTGGCTAAGGAAACTAGATGACATTTTTAAAATATTTGCACTAATTTTATCTGCGCTGGTCGAGTTGGAGTTTTTAAGGTTATTTATTATTGATATTATGTCACAACTTACAGCGGGTTGAAAATAGAAAGAGTGACTGTTTCAATCTATATTATTTCCATTATTTCCTATTCCATTACGTTCATAGGAGCCTGAAATATCATTAAAATGCTGCATAAATTTTTCGGCAATCTCTTTTGGTTCGGTTATTATTTTATTTTCTATGTTTAAGTTGATGATTTCGTGCTTAGGTGTGTTTCTGTTTTCGTTTATTACATTCCAAGCACTTTTTGTTTTATTTTTTGCATTTAGTATAATTTTGTTGTAATATAGTCGCTTAGCTGCTCTTAAAACTCTGGCATATACCTTTTTATATTTTTTATAGAAATCTATAAGAAATACATCTCCCTTCTTAGACAAATTATACAGATAGTGAAGCTTATCTCTTGATATTAGGATACCTTTTGTAATACATCGTTTTCTGGCTCTTGCTTTTACGGTTTTGGTTATAACTGGGAATGCTATGTCAACGTAATACTGAAACGTTTGTAGGAATAAATCAAACTTCTCATTAATATCCCCAGTGGAATGATAAATGTGGTCCCAGGTTTCTTGACCTAGGAGAGCTAAAAAATTGTTGATGTTGGATTTATTATACAGGTCTTGGTACTGGTAGGAAATCTGAGGTGGCTGTTCATCTTTTTGATAGTATAGAGTTAATAATTGAGCAAAATGATCGCTAACATTATTGTTTACTACTGCAGTATCACACTTTACATCCACCCCTACACAAATATTGTCTATGCAATTAGATCCTCGCGTAGGTTGTTTGATAACAGGCTTCAGTGAATATGAGCTTAAAACATCCAACAGACAATTTAAATCTAAAGAGTTTTTGTTAAAATTTATGTTAAAATCACCACAAAGGACAATACCACATTTTTTACATTTAATGTTTAAAATATTTAAAAGGTCTTCAAGTTTTTCTAAAAAATTTTTAAAATCGGCATCAGGACTTCTATACAGAGAAACAATAACCGAATTGAGGTTTTCGGTTATAACTTGAATTCCACTACATTCGAAATGCTTATCAACTGAAATATCATTCAAATAGTCTAGATTATTGTATTCTAGTCCTGCTTTGAGGTATATACATCTCCCGCCATGATGAAAAAGCTTTCTACAGTATGAAGTTGCTAAAAAGTACTCGTGTATATATAAAGACATAATTTGGTCAGAATTTGCCCAGTGCTCAGAAACACAAAATATATCACAGTTATTTTCATTTAGAAACACTTCAAGCTCAAGTAGTTTGTTACTAAGGCATTGCACATTTTGATGAATTATTTTTAAACTATTTGAGTTATTTCCATTAAAAATACAACCATTTTCATTGAATTGTTCACTACATTGATTATTTGGAGCTCTATCAAAGAAAAAGCTTGCACTTTGATGAGGGGGTTGTATCAATTACTCTCAATACTATATTTGTGTGATTAGTGTACTTCATAAATTCGTTTGCTACCATTTTGAGTACCGCTATCGGGTTAGATACGTTAGTCTTAAATTTGAGTGATATTTACCATAGTGGGATGTTTAGCAAACAACTAGGGGTATTGGCAAGCATGCCACACTCTGGAGAGTCTCACACTTCGGACAGAAAAGGGCAGTAGAACAGTGCTGCCAAGCTTTTCTGCCTGAGAGTGGCTATAAAAGCTTGCCCCTCTTCAGAAAAATAGTACATTCTCCTGTGCAATCGAAGTGGATGTGAGCTACTGGGATACTTTGCATGATAGAAAGTGTATAGAGCTCTTCTTTTTCTGCTTCGTTATGATATTATTCTTATTTTGCGCGGTAACAGGACAAACTTTCGTTATCGGTTATCGAAATGAGAAAGCTTTGTTGACTACGGAAAATAAAAATGGTTTATTTCTTTTTGCCTTATTCCGGAGTTCTTGAAGCTTAAGGCTTAATTGCAATAATTGCAAGATATAAAACCATATTGGTTGAAATATAATAGAAATATGTTATTAATGTCACAGATAAAAATAAATGCACGATATACGCAGTCTTCTAAATAAATCGAATTATCCTGATTTTTGTGCAATGGTCCAAGGCGTTTTATCGTAGTCCTGTTGGTTTTGTGGTCACTTGTCCTTCAGAGGCTCTATAATTCTAAACTTATTCATTTCTTGTCTGGTCTAAAATAAAATATTACTAAAACCCCTTAGTGCAAGAATTAAGCAAAGTTTTGACGTTGACGTGTCATGACTGTCAGTATTCAGTACTGTCAAACTACCACGATTCACTTAAGTGGTCATAAAAGCTCTTTTTTCGTCGACATTCGATGTTTGCTCTCGCTGTCAAAAGTAACCTAATGGATCGCATAACGAATCCTTAATTTTGTTTCAGTAAAAACACTCCAATAAAACAGATATGCGATAACCTCACGCTGTCGAAAGTTGCGCTGCTGTTCATTAGATATGCTGTGACAAAGATGGAGAAAAGACGCTTGTTTCTGTATGAAAAGCTCCCACGGAATGTCAACAATTAATTATCGAATTATCATGATATTGATAATGAACTGTTTATCCGTTTTGTGCAAATTAACGGCAGTCGCGTGAATAGTATGCTAATTTTATGGTGTTTTATCAATAAACCCAACTGTTTTGAATGTAATTATCTCTTATTTACATTAATAAAACCACTGTTCATTGATAAAGTTCATTGACATTGACTTGTAGATTTTTATTTTAAGGAAACGTGATCAACATAGAATAGAGCACGTGTCGATGTCATTAGGACAGTGCAACCAAAACCAAAGAAAAGTAAAAATACGCTTGCGTCACGCGCTGTACATTATATATCTTGGTGGAAAAGCCATTATTGACCAAGCACTTTAGAGTCTACTTGAGACCAAGTGAGTAGTGAAAAAACCCTATTCTTCTAGAAGCCAAATAAGGACGTTCACCACATAGGCGTCCCATCGTCATTCACGGAGGCACTAAGTACTCACTGTGTATAGTACCTAATACCAGCGCGGAAACTATATTTCAGAGATGCCGGGAAAATGTGATTCCCTGATACCGTACAAAGGGATCAGTAGTACCACGATTGGCGAAGCCACTGGTAGGTGGCAGCCTCACCCTTACCTTTCACACATCACAATATCTTGAGTTTATCACTAGACCCTACTGGTGATTGATAAAAAGCATGAAACAACGTTGTACATGGTTGGTTATTGTCGTAAAGACGGAAATCAAACAGATCATATTCTTAAATACTTTTTACAACATTTATATGTATATATATATATATATATATGTACATACGACTAGTGTGAAACTATTTATAAATAAAAATTTGAAATAAATGATTGACTATCGAAAATGTATATCACTTCAGCTAATATAGAATGGTTCAGCGATGCCCGTAGTCGAGGAGTAACTTTGACAGCCCGTATCACTTAATCAACAAACTATCAAATCTAACAGCCAAGTGGAAACTGCTGTCAAAATAACAAAGCTATACTATGTGACTACTGCTCATATGAGCGCTGCACCACTGGATCCAACCAATAGGCTGGTTGATACTTTTAAGTAGGTAATAAATAGTTAATATTTGTTCTATTAGACCAACAAAATTAATAGTTGCATCGTCCGGGAATGTAAAAACACATCGATAAAGACTACAGGAAAGCTGTACCCAGAGGACCCAGAAGATGAAATATAAGTAGCTATGTTGTTCTTGTACTTGGACCATACATTATGTTCTGGACATATTTTACATACACGACTCCCACAGATGTGAAAAAGGAAATACAATATTAGATAAAATTATATTTAGAGGTTATGACACATGAGCTTAGCTTTGAATGTTTTCTGAAAAGAAAGATTATGTAAGTATACTACTTATTCTCTCTTGTTATGTCTATCATTACATCGCTTGCACCGGACTTTTATAGAAGGCTTGATGTTTTTCAAGTCAGCAGAAATCTGAGCTGAAAGCAACAAAATTACCTGCCATAAATGTGTGAATTTTCGGCAAATTTGTGCTTTCTGCTTTTACGAATCCAACGTCCATAATTGTTTTCTTTTTTTTCGATAAAACGCGAAAACGATAACTTACGCTGTTCGAAGAAATATTTAAAGAAGACAGCGTTAGTCCACGAGTGATATTTGGATAACGAGTCTTTGTTTACAATTTGTATGGCGTCACACAATGGCCGATAGTGTCTTCACCGTTTCATATTGAAAATAAAGAGATATTTTTATTTTTTAAAATGGACTTAAATATCCATCTTGTGCTAAGCCAAATACTCATTAAGTAGCCTATTCAGACTAGGTAGAAGGAGCACGCCTACGATTCGTTTGTCTCCAAAATCTCAGGATACAAGTGAACTTGTCATGGGTTAATTTTTTTACAGTTCTGTATTAAATTCGTTTTTTTAGTGTTATTCTTAGAATTCCACCGGTAAATATTATTATGTTGATACAGCGTTGTCACTTTGGTAGTCAGATGAGTCAGAAGTATGCAATAAAACTACCTGATTTTGGCGACAAACAATGCAACATAAACATATTGTAAGGGTGATTCTGAACTATTATATACTCCTGACCTACAAGTGTGAGACAGCTCTTAACATGTGCACTTTATCATTTTTATCCAACCATCATCTTCCTCTTCTTCGAACGTCCACCAGTACTAGAGCAAAAGGTGTGTACTGAAGGCCATCGGTTGCACTTGTGAAAGTAGAACAAGTGCATTTGAAATTTACTGTTTAAATCGTCCACCTTCCATATATCAGCATGTTCAGTATGCACAAAGTAGCGTACAGGTATGTTGGAATTACGTTCATTTTCTGTGGAATAGGTATTATACTGTTTACATCGCATGTTATGTGAACCATTCTGAAAATGAAGAAAATTGGTTCGAGCTTTACGTTTTACATAGAGAGTAACAAGAGTTGATTATCGACGAAACGCTGGAACTACATATACTAGTGACAGATATCTCTAATCTAACGCAACAGTTTGAATATCTTACATAGATGGCTGTTTGATCCGTTAGGCATACTTTTTCTGTGCACAAAAACTGGCAGGTTTGACCACTGCTTTGTTCCTAAGAGCCTTCTCAGGCGCGTCTAGGATTGGCGACTTTGTCGAAACCAGTAGACCGTCGCACAGCGGTCTATCTATGCAAAAATTGAAAAAATAAAGTATCACAAATGAATGAAAATTAGTACGTGTTTTAAAGTTAATAACTCACGCAATGAGTTGATCATGCAGTCAGAGCATACATTATGTTTACCATTAAAGCTTGAAGTTTGTGGTGCATAATTTGACACTACTTTTTGCGGCAAAAGAGCTTCTGTATCATCCGGTGTGTTGTGTGTTGAAAATTCTTGAGCATCTGAATATGAATTGTTAATATAAAAAGTACGAACTTTCATTTGATGTAACAGAAATCTGATAATTGATGTTTTCGTATACACCGTGAATTGAACGAATTATAATTATTTCCATAGATACCCTTACACTATTAGTATCAAATGGAAACGCTTGATGAGAGAAGCACAATGAGCTAGGTGTATGTATAGAAATTGAATAAAAATTACGAAATTAGTTATTTGGTATCATAATTACTGAAAAGCAAATACTTATTAAAATAAAAGTATACATTTTTAAAAACAAGCTTTCATTTAGCTAAAGACAAAACAAACTAAACAAACTTTTTCCGATTGAACATTCTCAGACGATAATGAAGCTCCTTCATCTCAAATTTTAAAATAAAAGCGTGTTACGTTTTGACAGCAGAATAGAATAACTATTTAACATGATTTTCATTAATCCCACATGATTGTCTCACCAACAAAACCACATTTATTGACAGATCTTCTTTACTGTAGTAAACGTTTCATTCACAAAGGTGATCTTCTTCAGTACATTGTTAGATTGACGCTTTTTGTTAGCAGCTGAATAAAAGCTTGTTTCTAAAAATGTATTTCTTCATTTCATTTATTAGCTGCACCTATTTATATCAGTATTATTCAGAGAGACTTTAAATGAGGTTCCGCCCACTGCCTTAGTTGTAAAACAGAAACAGCTTTCCGAGATCATTGCTGCAGTGAGTTACGTTTTAATTCGCTACTGACGTACAAATACTGCATAATCAAAGAGTACTACCTGCCAAAAATCAGGTACGTTGCATTTGGTCCAATTTCCGTAACTGTTACCGTGACATATATATGGTTTGTTCGTACAGTAGTCGGTAACTTGTCAGTGACTGTCAAAATCAGAATCAGAGAGATGTTACCTGTACTATTCGTCATTATTCGTCAGAGCGGTCCGGTGAACCTTTGCTCTTAGTTAAAAGTCTCGTCGGTCCGTTAGTCTGTCAGGTCTGGCTACCCAGATACCAAATATGTTTAAGGGGAAAAGGGAAAGAAAGAAACAAAGTAAGGAAGAAATAGAGCAAAGAAAAGAGGTAAATCATTTGAAATAGCTTAAGCATTATTGCTTTGACTACTCGAATTATTTTGTAACTCCAAAAAATAATTTTGATCGGTCTTGTACACTGAAATAATTTTGGCTGGTCTGAATTTACAATTTAATTTTGATCACAGTGCGAGGCGCGGTCTGGAATGTTTGCGAACTTGCTCGACTGTGTAGTCTACTGAATCACGCAACAGAGGGTTGCTGTGCGATTCCGCTTGATTATAACGCCACTGCACCTGTTGTTTTACGTAATCCCTTAAATATATGATATCAAGATCTCTGTGAATAGTCTCATTTGACACGTACCAAGGGACGTTAGTAATTGTGCGTAGGGTTCTGTTTTGGAGGACTTGCAGTCTCTGCATGTGCGTCTTGGCAAGAAAACACCAAGCCTCGCATGCGTAGGTGATTTTGGGTCTTTGACCATTGTATACAACCAAATCTTGTTGATCAAACTTAATTTTGAATTTCTGCACAACAGAGGATAAAGCTGCCGAAAGGTAATTTGGAATTTTGTTTTCAAAATATCAGTATGTTTCTGCCAGGTCAACCCCTTGTCAATGATGACTCCAAGATACCTGACAGATGATAAATGCAGCTTGTCTATTGTACTTAGCCATTCAATGGCTGCGGAAAGATCACCTGCAATGCCTGAGTGGCGCTAATCAGGGGACTTATTATTTGGTGAAGGGACCTAAGCGCAGTTGCTAGGTCCACATTCTGCGTGTTCAAAGTGGGTTGAACAGAGGGGGCAGCCGAAGATGTTGAGACGGCTGCTTCCGCGTATGACTTTGCTGCTATGACTTCCAGATTTCGCCTGGCGGTGAATCTGCAAGTGGGACTGTTAGCGGGATGCGCCCCTCCACAGTTCGCACACTTTTGCTCCTCTTGTCATGTGAGGGGGCATAAATGTGTCATGTGGTCGGAAGCACATTTTAAACATTTGGGAGGTGCTGTGCAGTAAGACTGCGCATGACCATACCTTTGGCAACGGTGACACTGCCCAATAAGTCTAGAGTTCTTTTGAACTTCAACTCTGATCGCTAGACCGAGCAGCTCAGGCTCATTGAACAGCTGCTGGGACTTTTCAATCTTGGGCAGTATCTCGACCACCAAAGGTATGGGTGCGCCGCCACTGCGTTTGAGATAATGTGGAGAGGAGTATATCCCCTCTGTTCTAATTCCCCTTTGATCTCCTGTTCCGAACACATTGCGGGTATGCCTCTGACTACCGCGTGGATATTTCGTTCTGAAGGAAGAGGGAACGTATGATTGGGCACGTCCTCCTCCCTGAACAGGCGAACGATTCTTCGGTAGTCATCCTCAGTTTTGAAACTTATAGCTATGGAAGCAGTTCTGATAATTGTAGTTATGTCCAGCCATTTTAGTTTTTTTTTATTTCAAGATGTTATTAAATCCTTTAAAATTTTTACTTTTCTCTTCTAGTAAGAGTCTGCACATACAGGGTGTCTCAAATTCGGCACTCACCATTGGGATCTTGGACACTGTAAGAGATACAAAGTTACATAAATGGGGTAGTCAACAAAATGAAAGTTTCAGATTGCAAAGTACTTCCGGAGAGAGACGGAAAAACTGAATTTTCGCATTTCCTGACTTTATTTGTATCGGGATTTGAAAATAAATCGCACATTAACATTGCCACGTTTTCTCCTCTACAAGAAGGTGTTAGAATAGAGTTTTTAATTTTGTTTCCAAAAATGCGTAATACGTCACACACTTACGTTGCTAAACCTTAGTTACTTAAGAAAGAAAACAGAATTTTTAGGTAGGCCTTCAAATTATCAGATACTTGTTTCGCTCACCAGATTTATCCGAAAATCACTTTTATTTTTTTCTGACCTTATTTGAGACGGGATCTCAAAATAAATTACATGTTGCCGTTGTTACTTATCCTCCTCTACAAAATGGCATAGTCAAATTTTTAATTCGACATTTCTTCTTCCGATTTAAATGGACTTTTCAGCCCTAAATTCAGTGATGTACTTCGTTAGTTGACCATAAATTTTATTTGGAATGAAATTATAGGGGAAATAAAAAGATATGGTGAAACCTAAATACGAAATAACAATGTTATTGTTGGAAATAACAATAAATGAGCAGAGATCTTCACAGTCTTCCAAACTCTGTTGCTATGCAAACATATGAAATCTGATAATTTCTAGGCCTAACTAAGAACTTCTGGAATAACAAATGTTTCGCAATGTCAATGAAATCAAAATTAAAGATTTTATTCATCTGTGTTAAAATCCAATATGGCGGCTATAAGAAAAAATAAAGTTGATGCTGGAGGACAAAGCGTCATATTGAAATTATAATTGCATCATCTAGTAGAGGGGAAAAAGTGGCAAAGTTGATGTGCAATTTATTTTGAAATCTCACCTCAAATAAAATCAGGAGAGAATCAAAACCACTTTGAGAAATTTCAGTTTTTTACGTCTCGCTCAGGAAGTACTTTCAGTTCCAAACTCTCTAAGCGGCGTCTGGCTGATTATATGAATACGCAACTTTGCCTCTATTTAAGCGATTTTGTATCCCTTAAAGTTTCCGAGATGTCAATGGTGAGGGAAAATAGTATTTTCATTCCAGCAAGGTCAGTCGGCTACTCCTTCTCCGTGGGCACCCTTGAACAAAAACTGTATCACAAAATCTCCAGAACTGGTTATTTTGTTTTTGTTTTCATCAGCTTTGGGGGACTTATACAAGTAAATACTGTTTGTGCATACACTTTGAAGCTGGGCGACAAGGGAACAGGGAACAAAAACCCTGCTATCCGAGTTTTATTAAAAGTCATTTACAGTACTTTATACATTTTACATGCATAATCACTGCAGATGTTTATTCATAATTCTTACTGTTTGCTTCTACAACTTGTCATTCGATGAGTGGAATCACTATTCTTCAAATCCATGTTTATACCTTTTAAATGAGAATTGAATGGTAATTACTGAGTAAATCTACTTGACATTTTTGAGTGCTGTTATTTTTCCTAGAAAGTGTCCTCTCTAGAAGAAAATTTAGGCACATTCGGGCAATTGGACGATAAATCCTAAATCATTCGGGTTTACAGCAAATCAACATACGCCAACTTTTACTAAATTGTCTACGTCATGCTGAAAAATGTAACATTCGAATAATGATTCTACTTGATTTCAAGCTCTGACAGTTTACTGGACAATAATCTTCTGACTAATTTGACAGTCATTAAACAGTCAGAAGTTTCTGTACGAACAGTGGATCAGTTGTCGGTAATCGGTCCAAGCTCCCTCAGCCAACTGGTAACGCTCTCATGTACGCAATTTATACAGTCAGTGAAGTGTCAGTGACAACTAACTGAGTAAACTAAGTCATGACTTGTCATTGACTATTGGTTTGCTGATTGTCAGCAAACAGGCTGTACGAACAAACCATAAGACAGTCATTTTGAAAAGGTTGGTCACACAAAAAGAAACCTTTATGGTGTGTGTTGGAGCAGCTTTTCTCTGGGAGTCATCAAAGGTGTGTTTATTTTGTATTCAATATATCATATAATTTGTATGGGAAGGTAGATTTCTTGGGGGTACAACCATACACCTTTTATTTGCGCCCTTTGGGAAAAATTCCTTTTAGTGCCCATGGTAAATGGTTCGATTATTATTCAAACTGTAGTGACACCAAAATCAAACGAACCGATACTAGATGTCGCATCTGTACGTAATCTGCGGCATAATTCTATGCAGAGCGGTATTTTATAAAATGTTTAACACCATGGAATTTCAACATTTTGCTGCCAAAAAGTACATTCTAAGTGTTATTTCTTTTTCGTAAAGTAACAAAATGTGCGCTTCAAAGTTGAAACCCAAAATTCTCGACGAAGCAGTAACGTAATACTCGTAAGTTCGTAGCGTGGTTTTTCCAGTACCAGTCAATCTGTGACAGGCATGAAAATCAAAATGTGCTTGCTGATTTCTTCAACGGAAAGTACAGAGGGTAAGACGAGGTTGAACTTGTAGCCGACCAAGTTATCAATTTCTAAATTCGTTGAAGTAATTCGTCATGCCGCCTACCCTTGTAAAGATTCGTCGCATCCATAAAATAGAAATAAACATAAAAACTAAGGGCAGAACAAACACTCGCATCTGCAAACCACCCAGCGAGCGCCAAGGGAAACCAAATTCATATTTCGAAGAAAATAGATAATAATAATAATAATAATAATAATAATAATATGCCTTTATTTTACCTGGCGGGTGTATCAGCTAATAGCTGCTTTTGGTACCAACCAGGGCTACATAAGTTTAACAAACATAAAAAAAAAAAATCACAGATACAAAAAAATAATGATCAAGACATATAGTACTGAAAAGTGACAAATACAACATAATAGTGTGTAAAATGTGAAGACAGATTTAAATCACATTCACTCACACACTCACTGAAACAGAAATAATGAAAAAAAAAAGACCACAACCAGACACTTAATGTAGAATCACAGCAGTTACAAGATGAAAGCTTAGTATAGAATTAGGTATTATCGAGAACAAATTGCTTTATTTTAACTTTAAAATTATTGTTACTCAAACTTTTCAGATCTGATGATAGACAGTTATAAAGGGAAGGCGCCATGTATGAGAAGCACTTTGTGAATTGTGTTGATTTATGGGGGGGCATATCGAGGGTATAACCTACAAAGCGTAAGTTCGCCGAGTGATGCTGACTTCTAAATGAGAGTTTGCTGCTCAGATATGCTGGATATTTGGTTAATAGGACTGTCTGTACTATGACCAACAAGTGTACAATCCATCTCTGACGCATCGTGAGCCACTTGACATCCTTAATGTATCTAGTAATGTGTTCCCTTCTCGGAACACCTAATGAATACCTGATACAACTATTTTGCACTTTTTGTATCCTATAAGCTTCCGACTGTGTCAGGCATGGACCATACACCGCATCAGCGTATTCGACTTTGCTGAGAATCAAAGAGTTACAAAGCTTGATCTTGGTTTGACTAGATAATACATGTTTATAACTGTAAATTGTCTTGAGCTTAGCATATGAATTTTGCACAACCCTGGAAACGTGATCGTGAAACGTGAGATGTTCATCCACTATTACTCCTAAATTTTTCACGGATTTTATATGAGGCAAGTCTCCACCTTCCAGGTGTAATTTTATCAAGTTACTATCGAAATTACTTTGTATGGACTTAATAGTTATGACAGCAGATTTGTTTGAATTGATAAGTAACCCGTGATCGTTATACCACTTTGCAACACGATCTAGATCACAAGACATTCTCCTGTTTGCCTCCAGGAAATCGAAAGGACGGTAAGACAAATACAGTTGGGTATCGTCAGCGTAAGACTGAATAGAACAATATTTAATGTCACGACTTAGATCGAACGTATACAAAGTAAACAAAATTGGGCCAAGTATGGAGCCCTGCGGTACCCCCTTCAAAATCGCACGCTTATCGGACATACAGCCGCCTACATTGACTAGCTGTGACCGCTCATGCAAGTAACTCCTAAACCACGTAACAGTACTATCAGAAAATCCAAGATAATGCAGCTTACCAAGAAGCAATTCATGATTGATAGAATCGAAAGCTTTGCTGAGATCAACTAGAATTGACGTTGTGACACAAGATTTATCCATAGCTCTGATATAGTCATCACATATGTTTATCAAAGTGGTAACCGTACTGTGACCTTTCCGAAACCCCGACTGAACATTTGGAATCAAACTGTTTTTATTTATGTGTCCTAGTATTTGCTCATAGACAATTCTTTCCAGAATTTTAGATAGCAATGGCAGTATACTAATAGGCCTGAAATCACCAGGTGCTATCGGATCATCAATTTTTGCAAGAGGTCTAACCATAGCGGCTTTCCATAGGCTCGGCACGACACCTTTTTCTAGTGAAAAATTTATAATGTGTGTTAATGCATCGATACAGTATGGAATTAGGGGAATCAAAAGATCTAAGTTTAGGCCATCCAGACCCTTTGCACATGACTTAATTTTAGAAAAAATATCCAAAACCCTTTCTTTAGTAACAAGTTTAAAGCTAAACGGTTGAACTGCAGGGGAAAGATGATTTGTGTTATAGAATGTCCGTAAGTAGTTATTAACCTTATTGACGGGAATAGAGTCTATGAAATAATCATTAAGCATGTCAGGCTGTATTGAACACCGGTTATCATTTTTAGAACCATGAACGCCAATGTTTTTGATAGCATTCCACCATTCTCGACTATTGTTGCTTTGTCTCAGTTTATATTTAATGTAAGCTTTCTTTTCCCTCCTGAAAGAGGCTGTGACAAGATTTCTAAGCTGTTTATAATATATCCATTTTGAAGCTATTATTTCACTGGGATACTTGTTCTTTACTGCTTTAATATATTGAGAATAAGCCTTATTTCGCAGTCGCATCATAAATTTGATATTAGTAGTAATCCAAGGATACCGTGCTTTGGTAATCTTTTTGGTTTTGAAAGGAGCACAAACGTTGAGTACCTTTTCAACCAATTCATAAAAATATCGCAACTTGTCTTCAATGCCTTCTAAATGGACTACATCTAACCAATAGAGAGACGATGCAACTTCTTTTAATAAGGAGTGATCGATGTTTCTTATGTCTCTAGTAAGTACATATTTCGGACACCTAACAATTTTTTTACATTCAATGCAGAAATATACCAAACTGTGGTCAGAAATGGTGGGGAGACAGACGAGACCTGTTTTAGTAATGCTTAGTTCTCTGTTCACAAAAACAACATCTATAAGGCTGCCACTATTGTTAGTTACTCTTGTCTTTTCGTTCACAATTTGTTTGAAATTAAGATCCTGGATAAATGTTGATACGAATTTAAAATCTGGGCTATTAGTATTATGGAAATTGATATTCAAATCACCCATGCCAATAATATCCTCGGATGTAGGAAGAAGAGATGCTAGCATCTCTTCTAGCGATGTCAGCGAGTTGTAGTGAACATCAGGAGGCTTATATATAACTCCAACATTGATTGTTTTTTTATTAACCTTGATCTTGATCCAGAGTTGTTCAAAACCATCATTCTGAGACACTTGTAGAAAAGAGCACCTAAGTCCTAACCTAACGTACAAAGCAACTCCCCCACCTCGCCTGTCTTGCCTATCAGATCTGAATAGCTGATAACCTGGAATATGAACACTTGAATCAATAATACTTGGCTTCAGCCACGTTTCAGTTAAGCCGATGACATCAAAATTTTGTGATAGTATATATTCTTTGAGATCACAAAGTGAACTAGTTAATGATCTCACATTTAGGCATGCTATCATTAAATTATGCTCCTCGTTCTCGATAATGTCGAAATCAGATAAAACAGACATGTAAAGTAAATCACAGTATAATAACTAATTTCCAAATAGAAAAAAGTAATAAAATCAGACACAGAAGAAAATAACAAAAGAGGATAGAAAAAATGTATTTGTTGTGTGGATTAAAAGATGTAAAAAAAAATAATAAAAAATAAAACCGGATAACCAAGACACAAGAGCAAAAAACTATATGGAGTAGTTGGTTTTACTTCGAATAAAGTCCTGAGTTTTTTGTAGGCATATACATTTGCTATCCCACACAGCATGATACATATCAAGGCTTTTATTCTGTTTATTACTGGCATTTGCACAATTAATGCAACGTCGTGAATTGTTTTTGCAATGCTTCATATCATGGCTACCAGAGCAAAGAGGACAGACTGTTTGATTTCTACAACTTGTTTGAATATGCCCATATTCACAGCACTTATAGCAACGAACTACTGATATATGCTCATACGCATGACACCTGTTCCACCCAATATTTAATTTACCCTCTTTAATAATCGAATGATAAGACAACGGATCTACATCTGCAATAAAATCAATCTTTCCATTTTTTATAGGATACTTAAAAACAATATTGAAGGTATGTTCTTGATGGCTTAACAAACCACTATTCTGATTGATAATTTTACTTTTTAGGACATTGTTATCAGTTTCGAACAAATCACTGCTAGCACCTGTAACTTTTATACGTGGATTCCGCATTTTGGGTAACATAACAGAACAATTGCCAGCCATCTGGGATTCTATTGATGCTTTCACTTTTTCCAATGATTTCTGATTGTCACATTTTAAAACAATGTCACCGTTACTGCCTACCTTATGGATCTGCAAACCAACCTGTAGATATTCAGGATTTATTTTAGTAAGAAGCTTCTGTTTCAGTGAATCACCCTCCGCATCGTTTGCAGGTTTCACCAATAGTACATGCTCTTTTGGTGGAGCAGCTTTCACTATGTCACTGTAAGATACAGTTGCATTTACCGGACAAGATGCTTTTGCAATCCCATCTCTGTCGTCCAGTTTCTTGCTGAGTTCCAATACAGTTACTGAGAGCTCCTCAATTTTTGCGTTCTGACCATTGATGATCTTGTAGCACTGATCTAGCTTCTTCTTAACATCGGAAAGAATTTGAGCAAAACTGGCGCACTCACAAGCCGAATTCACTGAACGCGAAGTCGTCCTTTTCGATTCACCACCCGCGCTACTCATATCGTTGAGGATATTCTAGGAAGAGCGGCAACGTTTCCACATTCCAGCTGTACAGCTAGCAAATTCCTGCAGCATTCCTGCAGCGACCGTGTCGAGAAATCACTCAAAAAATCAGAAAAAAATGCAGCTACTTATCACATACGATTTATAACTGTTAACCAACCGTATGTAGATACTTTTCC
This sequence comes from Acanthoscelides obtectus, assembly GCA_963669975.1. Lineage (NCBI taxonomy): Eukaryota > Metazoa > Arthropoda > Insecta > Coleoptera > Chrysomelidae > Acanthoscelides > Acanthoscelides obtectus. Next base: position 78,001,412 of record CAVLJG010000008.1, on the reverse strand, counting down.
TAATTTTTTAACATTCAACTCTGGAATAAATTCACACACACGCCAAGAGCGACCACACACCACGAGTTCACGCTCCAACGTATGTTTGATGAATAGTCTGATATGAATTTAATGTACGGTTTGGCAAGATGTAATGCATTAAAAACAAATATCTCGAAAATCATTAGCTTTAGAGACTTCTAACACGTAAATCTCGTTTGTTGGGAATGAGCAGGATGCGTTGGGATACGTTGGACTTTTCAAATATGCCGGGACAAAAACAGGGTTTAGAGATATATTCTGTAATAATATTTGGTTGCTATAACTATAAAGTTACAACCAAAGGAGTGCTGAGAAATTTGAATCTCAACCATTTGGCTAGCAGATGTTAGAAACTACCCCGAGCGCTGAACGGTCACGGATCAGAGGCGTATCATGGGATATCTAAGACTTCCGAAGGCTAGCATATTACTAAAAATTGTCAAAATTGTGGGAAAATATGAAAAAGAGGAGACAAACAGCTAGGTTTTTAGTAGAATTTTCCCCTAGCTGATAGGAGCAGGTGCGCCAGGCTGGATACGATTCTACCTTCTGTCAACGTACGCGTTGATAGATGCGGTTTGGAAATTATCATTTGAGAGGAGCAGGTGAAACTAACGAAAGACTGCGTAGTTCCAATGAAGCTAATTTTGTTAAAAATATATAAAAAATTTCCAGAAGAGAGTCACCGTTAGTTTTACCTAAATGCTATGTATAATTTTATAATTATTTAAGAGGACATCTCGAATTGTGGCCTCAGCATTACAGGAATTCCCAATCCATTGAAATTATTGAAAACTGCAGGGTTTGCCCCAAAGCAATTAAAGCCTCGAGACGCCACTGAAGCCCTCTTTCGTAAACTTAAGGGAAGACTGTACGCTGACGACACTCCTTGAGGTGGGACAAGGGAACGTAATTAACCAATAGAGTTTAAGGTCATTTTGAGTTCAAAAATTAAGTCTAACAATCATTGGTCAGGTTAGTTTCCATCTTTAGAGAATCAGACGCCCATTGCAAGGGTTGTAAACTGATCGACCAATGAGGAGACAAGGGCTGAACTCACTAAGTCAAAATGACCAGCCTTCTGATGGAGGGGAAAATCCGCAACTGACCTCCGATAATTTTGAAACTAAAAACTTCAGTTCATCTCTTATCTTTGATTTGTATGGTTGAAAAAGTTGCTTCGATTTTCCCTCAGCTGTTAATAAGTGTTGCATTGGTAGAATTTCTGTCAAGTTGTGTTCTCATCAGTAAGCACTTCCAGTTACTTAAAAGGGGGCTTTTCCCTTCTTTATTAGCCCTTCTGGCTAAAGCTAACACCGAGTCAACTAAGGATTCTATGCATTAGCTTGATTAATTAGCATTGTAAAGTTGAGATTCTAGAGTTTAATTTTGCTATTAGGTTCAAACTTAAATTTATTGTAATTTAGTGGTCACCGTTCCTTTTAACTTAGTCCCCAGCTATTAGTTTTACGAAGTTAACTGTTCTTTGTCATTGCTACTTCACTCTTCACGAGTGTATAGATGTTTTGAATCTGTAATTCAATAATTAATAAAAATGAGTCTCCTTTAACTTGAGTTCCATTAATTTCATTAACTGAAGCTAACTGAGTTTAAGGGTTCCGAAAGTATTCATTCGGGCGTTTGTCACATTCTCTGATTACTTGGAGAACAGTCTACGCGAGTCTACCTCCTATAGGAAGACAAGTAAAAGGTAACAGAATTTGAAATTCGAGGGGTCTCGGACCAGTCCAGAAATTGAAGTATTGGACTGGAGATCCGAACTATATATTCAAGGCACGACATTGAGAGGTCCGGGAGTCTCGGACGAAGATCCTGTTACAAACTGCATCATCCTTGAAAAATGAATTTTAACTATCTATACTATGTGACGTATAGAAAATAACATTCATGAATAATAAATTTATTACAAAGAGTTTATAGGTATATGTTTGCTTAGGTTACAACAAAATCGATCAACTTTTCAAGCATATCGACAAAGTAATTTTTTGGTATCGCCTCCTCTTACAGAAAAAAGTAAGTTAGCTGTGTCTTATAGCTAGAGGAGCTGCTCTAATCTGTTCATTATCCCTAGAGTGAGAACAGAATGAAGGAGAACTTTTTTTCAGATTAGCGACTTTAATATGACGAATAGTCAGCTTGCCTGAGGCTGTTTGGTCCTTTAGAGAAATAGCCACCGGGTGCAGAGAAGCTTAAATACAATGGAGGTTTGTTGTCGGAAATGGAATGAGGAAGGTTGTAAGAAAGGCTCCACACCAAGATCGTTGCATTATGCTTTTACTCTACGGGACCGGTTCTCCTCCGCAAGGTCAATCGTGGGCCAATGGTTTGGCAAGCATGAACAGCTTATTACAATGCGAATTTGTCTTACCTTTCACTTCTAGGTACCAAAGTAATCGACTGGCTTGGTGCAGAAAACGGCTGAACTGGGAACTCGAATGGAATAGCATTGTCGTTAGTGATGAAACCAGATTCTGTTTCGAGATGCATGATGGCCAAGTAAGTGTGAGGAGGTGTCGAGGAAAAAAACGAGTTTCTCAATTTTTTATGGAATCGCATGTACACCACACTGTTTGAATTATAGTATCGGGGGCTATTGGTTATAGAAGGAGGTCACCTTTGTTATTCATCAGAGTCAAGACGGCCATCGTGCGTCCAGGAGGTAAGACAACCAAATATTTTTACTTATAGACGGACACTTACCAACCCGCTTTTACAACAAGATAATTCGCGACCCCATATAGCCAGAATTGCGTTCGTACATTTTGATTTTAACCAAGTCTATTTTTTGCCAGTCATGGGAAAAATATTAATGTGTTTATTCCATCCTCCATAAACTCGAGCAGCACCTTTTTCAACGGCTGGATTTTTCTGAAATATTAATTACCTAACCCTAAACGGCAGGAATACAAAAAATTATTGTATATACTTCATTATAACTGTGTTCTATTTTCTATGTCACTTAATATATTCCATTTATTTAAAATTTAATATGGTCTATTTGGAGGATACCGAATTCTATTGGTCTTTACAGGCTTTGAGTGGAGATTCTAGTTATTAAATATACTCTAACGGTTAGACCTAATCACAAATATCAAGATAGAAAATATTCAAAGTTCCTCACAACCATCGCAGTGATGACTTACAGTTAAGTTAACACGCTCACACAATAATAAATCAGAAGGATTTATCTGACAAGTAAACAGGCGTATACAAAATTTAGATCGTTATTATATTGTACAGAAACATAATAGCTTAATGACCATAATCTCCATAGCAATGAAAATGGAAGACTACAAGAACAGTACAATTTAGCGACATCAGCCATACACGAAAAAGGTACCGTTGAAACAGTGATAAATAAAATAAATCAAAGATTGACTGAAATTGAGAAAATTAAAGAGAAATCATATGCCCAAGTACTAAAGCGAGATACTCCAACAATCAAGAAAGACCCAATGAAGAACATAATTGTCACACCAAATGGTATCCAAACATCTGAACAAACGAGAAAAGACCTTAACAAAAAAATTAGCCTTGCGGATTTGAAAATACAAATAGAAAATATACGAAATTCTAAAAATGGAGGAATTATAATTAAACTGGCTGAGGAACACCACAACACACTCAAAACTGCATTCGAAAAGAAATTAGGAGAGGAATACAAAATCACAGAACCTACAATGTTTAGACCGAAGATCAAAATTGTCAATTATAGATGCACGGAGAAACCACATGAAGAAGACATAGAATTAGATCTTGTCCAACAAAATCATTTTATTGAAAAAGATGACATCAAAATCAAATATGTAAAGTATCTCCCTTCGAAAAAATGTTACACATTATTTGCAGACATTTCTGGCAAATTATTCAGGGCAATATTTGAAGATAACAATGGAAAAATTCTTCTTGGATGGCAATGTTTACCAGTGTATGATAATAACGAAATAACGCAATGCAAGAAGTGTCTTCGCTTCAATCACACCGAGAAAAAATGCCGCAATAACAAGACCTGTACCAACTGCAGCAAAGAGGATGTACACGATACTGACTGTTGTAAGCATGAACCGGTTGTATGTTGTAATTGCAAATTTTCAAACTATAGATATAACAAAAATTATAGTACCAACCACTCACCATTAGATAAAAAATGTCCAACTTTTCTATATTATCAACAGCAGTACAACTTGAAAATCCTTTTTTAAGAAAGAAGAAATTTTAGCCAAAATTTTAGAATATTGCATCATTTATGACACACGACTATGGAAATAACTTCCAAAATCAACGTACTAGTACTAATACTGCTCATGATACTAGCGAGCTAGATTCTTTTTCACAAAATCCTGAAATATCTATTAGAATTTATCATATGAACATCAGAAGTATAAAACATAACTTTGACTACTTTAAATTAATTTTGAAAAGAATACAAAGTGATATAGATATAATCATTCTATCCGAAACGTGGCAAGTGTGCGATGTGACTCTGTTTCATTTAGAAGGGTACGATACATTGTATAATTTTGGTAACCATAATCAAAACGATGGAGTGATGGTGTATGTACGAAACAATCTGTCTTATAACCATACCATATTTACAATCAACAATGAACTAAAAGGTATCAATCTAACAATGCAAATTGAAAATCGTAGAGTCAAAATTACTTGTGTTTACCGACCACCATCTTCAGATCCTAATACATTTATAAGAGACATAGATGAACTATTAAAAAACAATGAAAACAATCACCTTCATAATCAAATATTTATAGGCTACATCAATATAAACATTTTAGAGGAAAATTCTATGGTGAAAGAATATTTAAACATTTTATCAAGTAATGGTTTTTTATCATACATAAATAAAGTAACACGACCCACCAGTAAAACCTGCATTGATCACTGCTTTATAAAGGATATTTCCAATATTTTTTCTTACATGCCTATTATCTATGAAACCGATATTACAGATCCTTATTCCACTGTATTATTGATATCTTCACAAAATAAAAACCAGAACTGCCCAAGGGCAAAAAATGAAAGAAACCTTGAATACAAATATTTCACTGACAACTCAAAATCAATATTTAACGCACAAACGGAATCGTGGGACGAAATTTTTTTAACAAATTCCTTAGACGAAGCTACAAATTTATTAATACACAAAATTCAAAAAGTAATTGAAGTTAGTACTAATAAGGTTAAAATAAGTCACAAGGAAAAAAGCAGAAATGATTGGATGACCAAAGGACTAATAAAATCTGCAAACGAAAAAGAAAGACTGTATAAAATCATGAAATATTTACCCACGAAAGAAAATAAAGATCATTATAATCAGTATAAAAACAAATTTATAGAACTTTTGAGAAAAGCAAAAAAAAATTACTATATAAAACAATTGAATAATAATTCACATGACTCTAGACACCTATGGTCCACTGTCAATGATATATTCAATAAGTCATCCTATTCAAAAAACAATATTAATGAAATAAAAACAAAAACAGGACAGAAAACAGACAATATTCAGCAAATATGTGATGAGTTCATAGAATTTTTCACGAATATAGGAGGAAACTTAGCAAATAATATCAAACAAAATGCTGATATTCATCTGCATGAAACAAGACTGAATAATTCATTTGTATTAACTGAAGTAGACTATCAGGATGTTTTCAATGCCATTATGACTCTAAAAAATAAAAAAGGCCCTGGAGTTGACGAAATTAGAGCTGAACATCTAAAGATGCTGGCCAAACAAATAACAGAACCACTTGCTTATATCATTAACAAATCCTTCTAATCTGGAGTATTTCCATCAGCTTTCAAGACAGCAATCATGATACCTATCTATAAATCTAATGATAATACGGACGTCACTAACTATCGACCTATTTCACTTATATCAAGTTTAGCTAAAGTTTTTGAGAAATTACTCCTTAATAAAATGATTAATTTTCTTAATAAATTCAAAATTCTAAATTCAAATCAATATGGTTTTATAGCGGGCAAATCTACAACAGATGGGGTATTAAGTATAGTAGATGAAATAACCCAAAATATAGATGGAAAAGTACCATCGATATGCGTATTTGTGGACTTACAAAAAGCGTTTGACACAGTTAACCACAATATACTTTTGGAAATCTTAGAAAGAATAGGTTTTCGTGGAAAGATGTATACTTTAATGGAAAATTATTTATCAAATAGACCGCAATCAGTAAAATTATTAAGCTCGTATAGTAAAGAAATGTTTGTTAAATGTGGTGTTCCACAAGGTACAATTTTGGGTCCTCTGTTATTCAATATTTATTTAAACGATATATTCAAAATTAACAGTACTGGTAAAATAGTCAGTTTTGCAGACGATACTGCTATACTCTATAAAGGTAAGGATTGGAACGACTTAAAAGATATTATCCAAAATGACTTTTGCAAAATTATTCAGTGGTTTAATAACCGAAAATTAACAATTAACTTTACTAAAACTCATTTTTTACCATTTTCATCACTATCTAATCATCTACCAAAATATAACCACCTTCGGTTTAAGGTAAATGATAAAAATATAAAAATCAATAGAGTTAATGATACAAAATATTTAGGAATTTATCTAGATCCCTCACATACTAAAGAAAATTAGATTCATAGCATATAAAATAAAATTTCTAACCGGTATATTAACTGAATATTATCTACGAATAATATATCAAGCTTTAGTCGAGCCACACATAACATATGGTATAGTAGTGTGGGGTGCTGCATGCACGACATACTTTAACGATTTAGATGTACTTCAAAGAAGAATTTTAAAATCAATGTTAGGCAAATCAAAATTATACCCAACTAATGACTTATATAATGATGCACAAGTATATGATACTAAACAACTTTACTTCTTACATACCATCACTCATTATCACAAAACTATTAGTGAACACGACATAATTAAACATAATCATAAAACCAGATATAAATTACGCGCAAAAAATGTTCCTAAACCAAACAAATCCCTAATGAAACGATGTCACCTGTATATAGCTCCAAAATTGTACGAACATTTACCAAATAATTTAAAACAATTACGCAATACATTAGGCTTCAAAAAAAAATTAAAAAAATTTATTAACACGATTGGGAGAAATCAAATTAATAAAATAATCTCAAATATTACACAATAAATGCTCTACCATTCTTACCAATAATTTCTTTTTTGTCTCTATTTTATTATATTTTGCAATTCAACATACATATGATCCATGCACAGGCGTTGTCCTCCTATGGATATATTATATTTATTTACTCGTTTCATGTTCCCTGTATTTTAGAGTAAATAAATATTATTATTATTATTAAAATAATAAATCAGAGGGATTTATCTGACAAGTAAACAGGCGTATACAAAATTTAGATCGTTATTATATTGTACAGAAACATAATAGCTTAATGACCATAATCTCGGTCATTGTTAACCCGTTGGTATTGCGGGTGATCCCAATTCATGTGTTTTTTATTCAAGTTTTTTTCTATAAAGAGCTGCTTTTACCTTATTCCTTCGTCAAGGACGTGCCATTGATGAGGTTCGTAAACGTGTCTAACTGAATGAATGGTGATTTTAAATTACTTTAAAAATGGATATCCGGTTGCAGACTGAAAGTGTAGCAAGGACATCTGCTACTTGTATGATAATGAAGGGGTACAACACGGCTTGTGATTTATCCAATGATAGTGTATGTTGTACATTGAATCTTATTACTTTGCACTAATGTAGCAGTAATAATATTGGAAGAAAAAGCATTCAGTAAAAAAAGACTAAGGTACATTTGACCCTTTTTGTAGATACCAATACCAAAACTACCTAAAACTATTTAAAGTACATTTGAGCTTGACGGCTAATCTACTAGGCGCTTGAATACATGAGTCTGCTAGATCGATCCGTATCAGTCACTTTCATACCAAATATCTTAGCCAGACCTTGACACACGATAATCTTGCCTAAAAAATGGAACGATGTTTCATCGCTATCACATCGTTTGTAACAGATACTATATTTTCTGTTCCCGTGGTGAACAATGTCCATTTAGCCTGTGAGAATCCCATCCAGAAGATTGAGCAACTCTATATTCAACAGCCACAACTTTTAACGCTTATAATAATAATAATAATAATATATTTATTTCCAACAGGTATACACCCAATCACAGGAAATTAGTGAAATCAAAACAAAATGGTACCATATATACACATCTATACACTCACATATATATATATACATATACACATACATATATACACATATATGTATATATATAGACAATAAATTAGAAAATAATAACAAAAAAAAGAAAATAGAAAACCATCAGTGATCTGAATGAACACATAATACATAGGTGTTTGAACAATTAAACACTTCTAAAAAAAAGAGGAGAAAAAAAACATAAAAGTGCTCCAATTGAAGAATAACAATAACTGACACCATCAACAAAACGATTTTATCTCAATTGCTCCCTGTAAATGTTTAATATTTAATTAAGACTGTCATGACATACATCAGCTCTGTTACAGATTGAATTGAATAAGGTACACATTACCATTACTGGGGATCTGCATAAAATATTCGTCCGTGGTGTATCACAGTAAAATATGTGATTATGCCGACCAACTAATCTGGGAGCATGGAAATTAATCTTACTCAGTTGGAACCCACAATCAATACGATTATTCATTAACTTATAAAGGAAAGTGAGAGCTTGAGCGTCACGACGATTCCTTAGTGATTCAATGCCAAAAAACTCCAATAAAACGTCATGATCAAATCCTCTCTCTGGGTATCTACCACTGCACTTAAAATAGCAATACTTTAGAGCTTTACGTTGTACAGCCTCCAGTTTACTGATTGCATTCTGATATAGAGGGGACCATACTAAGGAGGCATACTCTAACTTAGTCCTGATAAATGAAAAATACAATATTCTTAAACAGTCCACATTAGAGAAACCGGACCAGTTACGTACACAATAACCCATCAACCGTGATGCAGATGATACAATATCTGTTATGTGATCGTTAAAAGTGAGTTTGTTATCGAACACTACTCCCAAGTCTTTAAAACTTGAATCTCTTCCTAAAATGCTTTGATTAAGGTTATAATTGTATATGATGGGGTCCTGCTTCCGACTATACGACACCACTTTGCATTTTTTGACATTTAACGTTAGCAGATTTCTGTTGCACCATTCATATATGAAGTCCAGCTTGCTTTGCATCTCCACACAGTCACTCGAAGAGTGAATTGTCGAAAATATCTTCAAGTCGTCAGCAAAAAGCAAGTGCATACAGGTTAGCTTCAAAGACAGATCGTTAATGAAAATAAGAAATAACAAGGGTCCTAACTTCGAACCTTGTGGAACTCCAGATGTTGCTGTGTAAATTTTGGACTTACTTCCACCAAATTCAACATATAGTGACCTATCAGCAAGGTATGACCATAAGAGAGTCAACATAGAGGCTGATAACCCTAACGCTTCAAGCTTTGCCAACAATATATAATGATCAACCCGATCAAAGGCCTTCGCAATATCTGTGTATATCACATCTACTTGACCCTGACAATCAAGTGCACTAGCGGCAAATTGAGTGAAACAAGCTAAATTTGTGACCGTAGATCTGACAACCATAAAACCATGTTGATTTTCAGAGATGAGAGATCTTACGGACCTGAATATTGTGTTATAAATTATTATCTCAAACAATTTACTAAAATTACATAAAATATCTATTTGACGATAATTACTTACATCTGAGTTGACACCACTCTTAAATATAGGACAAATTTTTGTCATCTTCCAAATTTTAGGATAACAACGAGATTTTAAAATCAAATTGAATATATAGCAAAGATGCTTAGCTAGGATATGAATACAATCCTACTATGAAGCTAGGTACACTATCAAAACCAGACGTCATTTTATTCTTCAATTTTTTTGATGCCTGTATGATATCATGTTCACTGATATGATTTAATGATATGTGACAATTTTCTGAAGTGATATTTCTAAAAGTCGACGGATCTGAGGTAGTGAACGCACTCGAAAAATATTGTGCAAATCCATCAACAATAGCTTGAGGGGTATCAAAAACGTTGCCTTCAAAAGACATAAAGCCTGGTGTTCTAGACCGATTATTCTTTGAATTTAAAAATGACCAAAACTTACCCGGATCATGACGAATTGAATCTTCAACCTTCTTGGTGTAAGCAGCATAAGCAATTTTTATTTGAGCCTTGATGTTACTACGTAGCTGCTTGAATTTATTTTCGAAATGAATGAGTCCTGTTTGCTTAAAACAGTTTCTGGCCCTATCCTTCTGTTTTATATTAGTTATTATTTCAGTCGTGAACCATAAAGAGTAACGACGCTGTGCTTGCTTAGACCTTCGGATATACAAATCAAAAAGTTCATTCAATATTGAATATAAGTATGAGCAAGCATTCTCTACATCATTCATTTCCATGTGACCAATCAATATTCAAAACAGCATTATACAAGGCTACATAATTAGCACGATGGAAGTTATATCTAGAGTCGGTCTTCAAATTAAAATTATTTTCCATACTCCCAACCGTGAAGTTAAATTGGAGAGCTGGATGATACTTATCCTCCTGAACTAAACGGTGACAATCTCTTATCACTAAAATATTAAAATTAGTCAATACTAAATCGAGTAGTCTCCCATTGCAGTTCACAATGCTGTTAAAATTGTTGAGGTCCGAGAAAGCACAGAACTGACTCAAGGATTGGAATTTTCTGTCATTGATCTGGATATTAAAGGAAGGGACGTTGAAGTCACCATTTATAACAATATTATAATTACCAAAAGTTGTTAGAATTGTTTCAATACCATCCAAATAACACTCAAACTCATCAAGTCCTACAGACGGTGGAACATAAATGCAAAATGCAATTACTGGTTTTATCTGCAGATTCACCTTTACGGCAACAGTATCAATTAGCGGAAAGGAACTGTCCAGTATATTTGTATTAACCACAGATACACTAAACATGTCCCTAACAGCAATCAACGTACCACCACCTGTTGACAATTCAGTTGTTGCAAAGTCACGACCAGAGCGAAATACAGTGTATTCAACAGGAAAAAGTTCTGAGCTATTAACATGAACTGACAGCCACGTTTCGCTGAGACATATCAAGTCGAACTCACACTCGGTCACAGCACTATAAAAACTAGGAACTTTAGAATTCAGACCTCTAACGTTTTGATAATAGCATCTAAACTCTGTGGACTCAACATTATCAGAACTGCAAGAGGGTGGGCTGCCTAGTTTAAACTTATGATTTTAGGACTCCCGTTGACATATTTAATTTTGAGATTCCTTTCGCCTTGCTACGTGCGTTCCTCTAGTTTTTTCCTCATTTGCCGATATATTTCAACTTGTTTGGGGGTTCTATCGAATGAGACGGTTATTCTATACTGGCTAGATGCCACAATATCTTTAGCCTTTTTGATAACCTCATAAACCATGCTTTCTGCACCCAGGATAACTTTAAGTGGCCTAGATTAGGGTTCATAATATTTACCGATTCTGACTACCTTAATATTTAGCAATTTTCAGCAAATCTTTAACTCGAACAATGTCAGCGTCAGTTCTTTCTTTACTGTCAGTACTTTTTAACTCAGATAGGCCAAAGATCATCACGTTTTTCTTGCGCTTTTCCCGTTCCTGCACTTCATGAACCACTTCCTCAAATACCATCGAATCGGGGGAAGACATGCAATTAGAAGATTTCAGGTCGCTGATTTTATTCTCTAAAGCTGCAATTCTCTTCATGAAATTCTCTTTAATTGACAAAAGCAGTCCCTTTAAGCTGCCCAGCTCACCCAGCATATTATTACAGTTGTTACACATAAGTTTGATAGCCTTAGATTTGTTGCGGGTTATTCTCACTTCGTCAGCATTCAACCCTACGCATGCAAAATGCACCTCGTTGCCGCAACCATCGCAAGGTATAGATGACCCCTGCCTGGAAAATCCCGAAAGGCAGTTGGGACACTTGTTGCCACTCATGGCTAACTGATGCTGTTCGTTAATTGTGACACAAGAAAAACAGATAGCTCGTAATGAATTTTCTCCGTACTGCCACAACTAATCAAATCTAGTTGCTACGTTAAAGTGTCTCTGAATCGTCGAGTCAAAAAACAGATGGACTCTGCTGTTAATTCGTGTTCCTCAGCTCTTGTTTATATCAATTTAATGGACCAAAATGGACTTTTTCACATTACCTCCAATATATGCTACACTAAAGGCTTTAAACTAATTAATGCACTAATAGTTGCGTTAAATTAACGCGTTAGGAACGTATGGGTCTGTTATCAGCTTTTTTCTTCCCTAAAGCGTCTACTTAACCATGCTTCAAAATAATATTTAGGCAACTTTTACCTGCAGTAATGTCCACTAGATACATAGTTACAATTCAAAGTAAACCGCTGGGCTATTACGTAATAAACGTCATAAAATCTACAAGATTTCAACTTGCTGCTGGGTCCTAGTATGCAAATAGTACATTCCGCTATGAGCGTAGTGACGGTCAATTGATGGAGGAATGACTCAACGACACGACACGCTACATGACCATGCTGTAAGCTGAAAGTCAGTTCCCCATCATGCTTTGTTGGTTGCAGAATGCCGAGATAGTCTGTAAGGTATACTCTGAGAAGATGTGTGGTTGAGTAGCAGAGTAGCAAAATTAAATTTGGATGATCGTGTGTATTTATCTGCATATGTATAAAATCAGTGATATTTGCTATCAGAGAAAATTATTGCTAAATATGCTACCCATTAAATAAATGTATTAGCTGTGCCAGACGCGACAATTGTGTTGTCCTTTCTGAATGGAGGTTATGTTCAAAGTTATGCATTGTGATTTACCCTTTTTTTCTGCGTTTTCAAAAACTTTGAGAAGTATTATAGGAAATCAGCACCGCACCCTCGTTGTTTGTAATTAAGCCACAATACAGAAAATTAAAAAATTAATGTGAAGTTTAATGGCTTTTTTACTTTTCATAAATATTCCTGCATGTACCATATTTTCTCAGCTATTAGTTTTATTATACAGGCTCCGCCAAAGGAACCTGACGTTTTCAGAATGGATAGTACGAAGCTGTTTTATGACGTAGAACATCGGTTACAGTGGGCAAGACATCGTTAGTAGATGCCATGTCAGTAGTCATGGAGCTGTGGACAAGTGAACATCGCGCATTTGTTGTCGAGACGTATTTTAAAAATCACGACTCGGTGATCATTACACAGCGTCTATTTCGTACACATTTCAATGTCGGACGTCATGGTTCTGTTCCATGCCGTAACACAATTAAGTTGTGGGTCAAAAATTTTCGTCGATCTGCATCAGCAATGAAAGCTAAGCCACCAGGAATGCGTCGAACAGTTCGGACTCCAGCCAATATTGAGAGGGTGCGAACAGCGGTGCAGCAAAGTCCACGTCGTTCAGCTAGGCTACAAGCAATTAGTCTAAGGCTTTCAGAAACAACAGTGCGGCGTATTTTGCATAAGGATTTACATTATCACCCTTACAAATCAGCGATGGTTCAAGAACTGACAGCTGAAGACTTTGTGAACCGTTTGACTGCAAGCAACCAGCTTCTGGAACTTTTGGATGAAAACGCTTTAGGTGGCTTAATTATGTCTGATGAGGCGCATTTCGAGTAATCAGGCTACGTAAATAAGCAGAATTTTCGCTACTGGTGTGCAGAAAACCCGAGAGAACTTCACCAGCGACCCCTTCATAGTCGCAAGGTTACTGTTTGGTGCGGAGTGTCGCGATTCGGCATAATTGGACCCTGTGTTTTTGAGGACGATGCTGGAAATTCTGTCACGGTCAATTCGCAACGTTATCTGGAAATGTTAAATACATTTTTGGAACCAGAGCTTCGTCGACGGAACATAGATTTAAATACTGTATGGTTTCAGCAAGATGGCGCCACAGCGCATACAGCACGAGCAACAATGGTTCGACTGAGAGAAATGTTTCCAGGAAGAGTCATTTCGCGGAATGGAGATGTTCCTTGGCCGGAAAGCTCTCCCGATCTCACGGCTTGTGACTATTGGCTATGGGGTTATCTCAAAAGCAAGGTATATTTAACGAGCCCAAGGACCATTGAAGAATTGAAGGAAAACATTCGCAATGAAATTAGCGCGATTCCTATGAGTATGGTACAGCGCGTAATGGGGAATGTGCGAAACCGTTTGGAAGAGTGTGTCCGCAGTGAAGGACATCATTTGACCGAAGTTATTTTCCTTGTACAGTCACTTGAGATATATGCAAAGCTAAAAATTAGTTGCTCATTCACTTTTCTTTATTCAACCTGTAAATTATATATGCAAATTTGCTGATGTTAAAAAAAGAAAGTGATAAGAAAAGAAAATTTCTGGTTGGTGAAGTACAGGGTCCGCCAAAGGAACCTGATGAGCTTCAATATGAAACTACAAATGTATCTTTCAAGATATTTATTTTCATATATAAGTAATCGAAAATGTATTACATGCCATTTTATGGGACAAGAAACCAATGGAGTTATCATCAACACAGATTATTAGCACACAAATCCTCACTACGCCTCTATGCACTACCATGTCCTTCCAGCTATAGTAGTATACGACTTACAGCTTAGACCTCCAATAATGCCATCTCTGAAACAGCTGTTACCTCGAATGAGAGCCAAACATTGATAGCTGAAGCATCATATCGTTTGGGCAACACGTACAGCTAGAGAACGAGTACACAACAAGGGTACAACAGCTAGTGCTAGGTTGGCATCTACAACCTACTCAATCTAACAAACAATACATCATGTCACTTATCAAGATACATAATACCCCTGTCGTTCACTAATTAGGCCACACAGCAGGGCTGAGAGGTAGATGGAAGCAAAGTAGACAACATTTAAGGAAAGATTAGTAGAAGCATAATGGTAAAAAACAAGAAAAGAAAGATAAATAGAAAAGCAAAACAAAAGAAAAATATTGTCATTGCTTACTGCCAGGGAGTTCATAGAGCTTATGTGTGCAACATACCTGTATGAGTATTTTAAAAATATGTTAATACTGGAAAGATATTCGGATTTCTACTCACAAAAAAGAGCGTTCTTGGCCAAGAACAACTCTTTGAGGGCCGTGACTTCGGTATGTTTCTAAGACATATATCTTTGAATTAAGGTAAATTTCTCAATTGTAGGTGCTGCGTTTCTTTGAAACAACGAAATTACTTCATTTGAAGAATCTGTCTGTCAGTTACGTATAAGTAGTTTCACATGTTAAAAGTAAAATCAAAATAGACATTGAAAAAAATTCTGTTCATCAACTTAAGAACGGTATTTCTTTCAATTAAATGGCTTTTTCACAATTATAGGAACTTCATATCCCAGTCTCTCTGTTCTAAGTGGCCTTCGAATGACTTAGAAAACAAAACAAAATAATAATTGTGAATAGTTAGGCCTTCAAACAAGACTTGAAAAGTTGAAAATCCGCTTAAAGCTCGGTTTTTCAGTCGCAGGTTTTAACTCACAGTTGTCAATGAAAAGGCGTTTTCCGATATAATGTTTATAATAAAATAGTAATTAACTTCAGCCAGAAGACAATCCATGAGTTAAGTCGAGACGCTGTCGTTAAACAATAATACCTGCTGTTGACATCGAAATTGACGTTTTTAAAAAAAATCACAAATTTATATCAGTTTATCAACAAGTATAAATCACAGTTGAAGCATGCTATTGGAATACGACGTGAATACGCATAGCAGAGCCGAAGAGGCAAGAAGGCCAGAAATAATCCGCCATCGGTCGAATTACTTTGACGAATTTGACGACCTGGATTTCCTTGCAACATTTGGGCACATAAAAAAGACTGTAGAAACTGAACTGTCCTTTTTCCAAGAAACTATACAACTTTTTCTGCTCTCTATTATACTTTTGTTTTTATTGACCAATGATCATTTCCTTATCTTTTGAGAAATTTTGAGCTCTTTAGTTGATGTTCTCTCTCTCCATGCTAGAAAACAGTTTTTGATAAATTTTAGCAACAGTAATAGCTGCATTTCTTTGTTCGCTGTTGAAGACCTTTATTTTTGGGTCGTGGATCATGGAGGTGATGCTAAATAAATAATAGTTTAGAAAAACTAAAAAAAAACCTTTTCTAGCTAACCGAACTAAAAAGTGAAAAATAATGTTTCATTACAATAGTAGCCGGTCGAACAATCAAGCATAACTGATGACATCAAAATAAAATTGTAATAAAGTTTTTGTTTTTAACAGAATAATTGAATGAAAGCGTGGGTTTCTTGATATAATAAATGTTACAATCATTCTATTGGCAACTATCTATGAGAGGAGGGTTATGATAATGTAGCAAAATGCACCCCACGCTTTTTACTTTGAATTGACTTATTCTGTTAATAACTTGAACTTTATTATAATTTTATTTTGAGGTCATTATTTGTGATTGATTTTTCGACCATCTACTACTGTAATTGAAAATTATGTTCTACTTTTCAGTTCGGTTAGATATAAAAGCGTGTTTTTCTTTAGTTTTTTTAATCTATTATTTAATTTTCATTTTTTAGTTCGATTTATCGACTAGTTTCTTGTGGACGTGTGGTATTGAAATTTCTTACGAATCATTTTGTACTCTAATCATTTCATTTAAAGCTTCGCTGATGCATGGAGTTTTTCCTGTTAACTTAGAGCAATCAAGTTCGTCAATCCGAATACTGGACAACAAATTTTAGTTTTTTAATTGTATCTTGTGGGAAAAGTGCACTTATTTGTTAATTTTGGGGCGCTGAATCCAAAAATGACAATGAAATAAAAAAATTAGTTGCGGTTTAGAAAAAAAACTTTTTATTTTTAAGGATATATTAAAAAAAGTAACAAGATTCATATACTTATAGGAATCACTATATGCGCTGTCTTTTTGCTGTTCTTTTATGGATCGTTTCTGGAGCATCTCTACCAAGAGTCCAACAGTAGTCTGCAAGCATGGAAGGATTCCACTTTCCCTGGTACCTTTTTTCCATTGTTGAAATATCCTGATGAAAACGTTCGCCGTGCTCATCACTTACGGCTCCGCAATTGTCAGGAAAAAAGTCCAGGTGTGAGTGTAGGAAATGTATCTTAAGAGACATATTACAGCCCATCTTTTGATACGATGACAGCATATTTTTGACAAGGGTTTTATAGTTGTCAGCTTTTCTATTTCCCAAGAAATTAGTGACCACCAGACGGAAATCATTCCAAGCAGTTTTTTCGATACCTGATAAAGTGTTTTCAAACTGTGTATCTTTCAAAATATTTCGAATCTGTGGCCCAACAAAAATACCTTCTTTAACCTTTGCCTCACTTAGTCTTGGAAATTTCTGACGCAGGTATTAAAAAGCTGACCCATCTCTATCTAATGCCTTGACAAAGTTTTTCATTAGGCCCAACTTGATATGCAGTGGTGGTAATAAATTTTTTTTCGAATCTTCTAATGGCATATGCTGTACATTTTTTTGACCTGGCTCTAGGAATTGACGAACAGGCCAGTTTTGTCTGGTGTAATGAAGTGCCTTTGCCCGACTGTCCCATTCACACAAAAAACAGCAAAACTTTGTGTAGCCTAGCTGCAGCCCAAGTAAAAGTGCAACAACTTTCAAATCGCCACAAATATGCCATTGGTGCTCATCGTATTTTATGCATGTCAATAGGTACTTCATATTGTCATATGATTCTTTCATGTGAACTGCATACCTTACAGGAAGAGATGGTAAAATATGTCCAATATGCAATAACACTGCCTTTAAACTCAATGTGTTTGTCCAAAAAGAATCTCCATTCTTCTGGGTTATAGTTTAAATTTAAAGCCGCCAGTAAGCCGTTAATATTACTGCAGAAAACCAAGTTATTCTCCATATTGAAAAATGGTTCTAAGTCTTTGTGGCGTTTACGAAAAACACATACCGAAACATCGTCTTCTAACAAGTTCCACTGCTGCAGTCTTGATCCAAGTAACTCTGCCTTACATTTTGGAAGTTCTAAATCTCTGACAAGATCATTTAATTCTGACTGTGTTATTTTGTGCGGTTGGTGGCATGACGTGCTCGGTATAAAATCAGGATCTCTTGACGTTGATGGCATATCTTCTTCCTGACGAATCACTCGATCGACATGATCTGATTCGTTTTCTGATTCGCAAGTGTAGGATTCTGGGGGTTTTGGAATAGGATTTTCGTCACTGTGAGGCACATGTCTCATCGCAGATAGTATGTTTGGGTAGTTAATAACCGATTTTTTTTTTCTTGGACATGCCTGTGGCTTGTCCAACACAAGGTACCATGCAAAAGTAACAATCATTAATATGATTTGTAGGCTCTCTCCAAACCATTGGGACAGCAAAGCGCATAGACCGTTTTTTGCCATTTAACCAGCTCCTCAGACTTGAAGCACATGTATTACAGCAGATGTGGGGTGCCCACTGTTTGTCTTGATCACCTAGTTTACAACCGAAATAAAGCTGATATGCCTTTGTTATTAGTGGAGTAATAGACCGTCTCTGAGACGCAAAAGTCACATCACCACACACGTAACAAAACTGATCTGGATTGTTTACACACTTTCGAGACATCTTGCATGAACGCTGTCAGCCAACTGAGGAAAAAATGGCTAATATAAAACAATATAATGTACACTTATGTATAACGTAACACAATCATGCCGATTACATCATCTTTCCTTGCCGAATATAAAAATGTAGCACGTGCATTCTTGTGAATTACAGTATATTAACACTGTCACAGCAGGAACACATATAATTACCGTATCTCTAAAACTTGAACTAATATTGAAAAAATAAGTTTCATTCCGGTTTTAGCACATTAAAAATAGTAATATTTTGTTGATTTTATTTAGGATATTCTTTGGCTGTTGATCAGTGAGATCTTACACGACTAAGTGCTACATAAGCCTGTACAGTAGCAAACAGTCGCGAGCCTAGACAAATGACTACAAGATTGACTGTACAACCTTGCATCTTGTGGACGGTCGAAGCCCAACTCACGATTAATGGCAACATTCGCAATGAAAAAGGTGAGAATGCACTACCTCGAAAAAGTATCTGCCTCCGTTGTGTTGTGCCGAGTGCCCAAATCAACAAAGAGTAAGCCCGAAACTGCACGCATGCGCTGATCGCGCGCCAGCTCTGTCTCTCTTACTTCCCTACAGCGGATCTACAAAATAATTTATCCGTCCTGGCCGTTTCAATAAGGATAATGGAAAACTGTTATTAAATTATTGCATTGTCATCGACGCTTAATACGTGTGCGACGTTTCAAATTAATCAAACTTCTGGAAATTGGTGAAAATTATGCTCAAAGATTCCGTAACATACACATACATACAGACCAATCTAACAAAAGCGTGTTAAAAATGAGACAAACACGATATTCGACAGATATTTGCAAACTTAGTAATATTTTTAGCATATTTTTGACATATGTAAGGTTGATTAGACATCGTACTGGCCACTTTTTTAGCGCCATTTCTATAATCCCGTCTATAGGGTCTGCTACTAAACATTAGTACAAGCAATTTTTGATAAACCTTACCTTGCTTGACGAAGGCTTTATTCAAAGTTCGACGATTTTATAAAATCATATTAATGAAAAACGTACTGCCATGTATAACATGTATGACGGAAGGGTTTGAGACATAACACAGACACCAAGCGCACAAAATGCTCAGAATACGATATCTTAGAGCTGCGTAAGCAGGATTGCAACAGAAATATTTGAAGAACTTCTGATGAGTTAACTGGCGCTGTCAAAATATTTGAACAATGCAGTTGCAGCCTACTACAAGTTAACTGCCTGGTTATACTCAACTAATTAAAGTTAACTTGCGATTGAAAAACCTTGATTAATTATAGTTCATCAATAATTGTTAGTGCCACTGCCTTAGGATTTTTTCCTATCGAACACATCTTCATTGTCCTTTAATCATCTTGGATGACTAGGTAGCTTGAGCTCAATGATGAAAATTCATGCCTTTCATTTTTTGAGTGACTTTCGGTTAATCTGTTGTCACTAGAAAAATATTAGCGGGTTTCGCGTCTATTCGATCGTTGATATCTCCTGTTTGTACACGAACTATACTAAGTGACATATAAATCCGAACACCCAACAGTTTAAATGGTTTTATTTTAATAAAATTTTGTATAAGTACTTAAAGAAGCATAATAAGTAAATGATAAAAATTTCAAAATGATTGTACTGCTTTAAAGCCCTTTGACCTTTAATAATGTGTGGATGCACCCTGATGTGCTACGCATTCTCCAACGCGCCTAGGCATGCTTCTGATCAGGTGGTCAATGTCCTCCTGTGGTATCTCATTCCAGGCAACCACCAACTCCTCTCGAAGTGCTTCTAGAGTCTGAGGAGGACGTTGAAAGTTGAGCAATCTCCTACCCATCATATCCCACACGTGCTCATTTGGGGATAAGTCGGGAGATCTTGGTGGCCATGGTAACAATGTGACATCATTATGTTGAAATAAGTCTATTGTGACTCTTGCAACATGTGGTCGGGCATTATCTTGTTGGGAAGTTGTATCTGCCAGGGTGTCAAGATAGGGTAAAAGATGGGGTTCTAGAAATTCGTGGATATAACGCTGCGCGTTCACGTTACCTCTGATGAAGATTAAAGGTGACCTGGAACCATAAGCTATAGCACCCCAAACCATAACTCCAACAGTGTGATGAACATGTCATTCAACAAAAAACTGTGGATTCCTCCTTTCACCACGTCGCCTTCTAACCCTGGCACGACCATCGCGCATGCCTAAACAAAATCGAGACTCGTCACTAAAGACAATACTGTTCCATTCCTGATCCCAGAGTGACCGTTGCCTGCACCACTCAAGGCGATTACGTCGGTGTTCTCGAGTTAAAGGGAGGATCCAGTGTGGCCGGTATGAAAACAAGCCAAAACTTCTCATTCGTCGGTAAACACTTCGCATGCCAATAGGTCTTCCGTGTTCTGCAAACCATTCATTTGCAATGGACCTGGTAGTGGAGAAACCGTCCCTTAAGGCCAATAATCTTAGGCGGCGATCATCACGGTCTGTTGTTCTACGGCGGCGTCCAGTGCCCCTTGCTCTTTGCGTACGGCCGTCTCGAAGCCAGGCCTGACAACACCTAACCACAGTGGCTACACTTCTTTACACTCTAACTGCAATACCCCGAAAAGAAAGTCCAGCTTCCCGAAGTCCCACTATACGGCCCCTATCAAACTCACTAAGTTGACGAAATCGTACAGGTCTCCGTACTCTAAGCATCGTAACCGATCGTAAAGGATGTCAAGAACCAAAATCCGCCAACGTTGATTCTTTATTGCGGCTGAAATATTCATTTTTAGAGCGTTAGTGAATTAAAAAAAGCAGTATAAAAACCGGAATGTCCAACTGATAAGGCTGAACATTTTTTCACTTGTTATTTACAGTAAGATAAATACATTCACCAACTTTTATTAAAATAAAACCATTTAAACTGGGTGTTCGGATTTATATGTCACTTAGTATAACTTACATCTCTACCTTATAAGTCGATCTCGCAGAAGTATTACAAGCAAAAATACTATTATTCCTGCTGATAGCATACAAGAAATCCTGACAGTCAAATTCACACCGATACGTCTGAAGATTGCCGTCAACTACTTGTGAGTGTCGCCACCAACATTAATACAACTGTTATCTAAGTTGAAGGATCACTCACAATCGATTGAAAATGTCACAGGTGATTGACAGAAAAGATTATTGAAGCCAATTCTGATTTCTGACCTCTTTCGCATTCTATCTATTGAAACCATGAAAACTGTTTTAAAAAATAAGTGAACGTAGTATAGCCCATCCTTGGGATCATTATGTATTCATAAGCAAAGAGTGTGCTTCTTGAATGTTTAATTATTATTAAAAATCTGTTTGCAGAAGCCGGACGTATGTACCTTACGTACATACAAAACCAATAGCGATACCGTAAGAATAAGGTACTATCGTTTAAGCAGCAAACAACTTCAGTGATTTATATAGTAAACAGCGTCGTTAGGTTCATTTTGTCCATATATGCAAGGAGCTGAGTGACTTCGCATGATCGTTACTCGAAGAATCGAATAAAAAACATGCGAATGTCGTTGTGCAAATCATTCAAATTGAAATCTCTACTGTCATGCTATCAAGAGGAAGCAAAACAGAAATCTTTAAGTGCAGTAAAGATGTTAATAAGTAGATTGGGTGGCCCCTCATATCTGTTTTTATACAGTATGGGCTGCAAACAAATATGCGTACATCTATAAATTCTTCGAAACAAAAGAAAGTAGCATTACGTAGATTGGCTGTGAGCTGTCTATAGATGAAGTGTAAATACAGTACTGCAAACTTTGAAGCCGTGCCCTTACCGTCAATGAGCTTCGGAAATGTTTAAAACAACTGTAGTTAATTTTTTAAGGTCTTCCAGTGCTTATAATATCTACAGAATTCTTCAGCGCCTGGCAAGATTCTTGATCATTCAAATGCGTGAAAAATCCAGTCTACACTCTTATTTTATTTTTTTGTTACGAACAAATGCAATGTGAAGGGTTGCCAAGCGTGGCGATTTCTTGCCAAAGTGGAAACGTAGCCGTTTGAAATGGCGACTAAGAAGGATAGCTCGGTGACTGGCTACTTTAGTAATGCAAAGTATCCGGCAAAATGGCAATACCTCGCTATTATTTTTGTCAAACGTGGGAGTACCACCCAGCGGATATCTAAGGCGGGCCAGAATGTAAGCATGTTGTATGCACCCATGTCACCTCGCTAAAGCCCGAGTGCTGTCCCTCTTCGCCCTATGGCCCCACGGTAGCCTTTGTTTGTTTAAGCTTTAGGCCTCCGTGCTGGCTAGAATAGAAAAAATATTTCGTAATTAATCTTTGCGCAACACTGTATGGATTCATGCAACTGTGCTCTTAAGTATGGTCAATTGTCTATTTTAACCTCAAGGTGTTACGTTCCCTGCATATCAACAATATCGCACTCTTACACTTTCAATACTTTCACACCGTTTTGCGATTCACACAAGTTATCACACTTTCATAGGTACGTGTAGATACACTGTTTAGCTTGGTTTGTTGTATTGGTTTGCGGCAAGCATTTTTGCTTAATGACAAGACACTGTGTGCTGCTGTCAGACAAAATGAAAAACTGGTTCAATTATGATATTTTACAGTTTCTGTGTGCATTTTTCATTGTGTTTATACTGAAGATAGGGTGAACCAAAGGGTATGTCTGATGTCTGATGTACGTTCTTCCTAGCAAACATTGGATGGGTATTGAAAACTAGCCAAACGCTTGTAGAGGCCTTAAGCTTGCATCAGCAAACGACAAGCATGTATGAATGAATCGTAAATTTAGAAGTATTCCGGCCACCAAAAGGAGCCCGCGCATAGGCCGTTTAAACCGGCCCTTATGTACCTCTATATTTCTTAGATCGCAAGCCTCGCCTTTCTAGCGAAGTTGACGTCCTAGGAGTCCAATGGTATCGACGCCAGTATAGTCTGCCTGTAGTAGCTCAGAGCTCCACAGCGACACAGAACGTGCGCTCAGGTCTCTTTCTTTACCCCGCAGAGCTCACCCAAGGGATCCTCAGCCACTCCATCACGTGCACTTGGCGTCTTAACAGTCCCACCAGCAAACTTAGGTTGACTCTAAGATAAGCAGAAACGTCGATCCTTAGCGCTGGGTCCTACAATAAGTTCCCGTGCCCGACGGAGATGTCTGGAGATACTTCTGCGAGTGTTATCTTTTCAACCCATTTCTCCATTTTCGTCCTGACTCTTTGCGCGGGCACTCCTAAGGCTGGCTCAGGACTATCGAGTTTGCTGGCTGATCCTGTCTTCGCCATAGCACCCGCCGTCTCATTGCCCTGTACCCCAGTGTGTCCCTATACCCACATTAACGATACCGGAAGCCGTGCTGCGAGACAATCCAGAGCCTTCCTGCATTGCAGTAGAAGGCTCGAAGTAATCTTATCGGCACTTAGTGCCTTCATTGCAGCCTGGCTGTCGGAGAAGATTGTTATACTTCTCCTAGACACTACATGCTCCAAAATTCAGGATACACAAGCCACAATCGCAAAGATTTCCGCCTGAAAAATAGTGGTATAACTCCCAAGAGGCAGAGACAGCCTAGTTCTAGGCCGAGAGACTCCAGAGCCAGAGCCCTCTTCGGTGACCGAGCTGCCCGCGTACCAGACCTGCCCACTCACTCCGGAGAGTTTCCGGCCACCGGCGACCCACTCCTCCCGCGTTGGATATACCACACTAAACTTTCGGTTTGAGCGATATGTAGAAGTAATGAGGCCACGCCTGCTTAGAAGGACGGGGCCCTCGCTTTGCAGTTTGACTAAGATGGCAGTATGACCCTTGACAGGATTCAAGAAGGCCCAGCCGCCCTGACTCCACATTCGATGTGCGACTACTGTCGCTTCACCGCGGATTACTAGATCCAACGGTGGAAGATGCAGCAGAGCTTCCATTGCACCCAATGGCGTTGTTTGCACGGCGCTTGTAATGCTAACACAGGCCAAACAGTAAATTTTATTGAATTTGGCCTTAGTTGTCTCAGTTCTAATGCAAGGCCACCAGATTAGGGAGCCATACAAGAGAGATGGACGTACTGTCATCGTATAGACACAGTGTACCACTTTGAGTTCAAGCCCCCACCTTGCACCAACTACACATCTGCAGGCCCACATTGAATTGTGAGTCTTGTTAACTTTGAATTCAACATGCTCTCCAGTTCAGTTTGCAGTCCAGGATAATTCCTAGATATTTTACTGACTGGGATAGAACTAATCTAGTTCCAAAGATGGTCGGCAAGACAAGCCCGTCAAGATTAGTGAATAAGTTCAGCTCGGTATTTTCAGCGTTGACAGAAAGATCGACTTCCCTACACCACGATTCCACAAAGCGCAGAGCGCCCTGCATAATTTCAGAAACTGTTCTACAGAAACGACCTCTAACTACTATGCTTAAGTCATCAGCATGAGCTACGCTGACGCTGCAGCGTACGTCATTCAGCAAAGCTGTTGCTACCCGACCTTCCAGAGTAGATAGGACCCAATCTACTAGGATTGATCCAACTCATGTCTGATAGAATCGGTTGAAGTGCAATTAAATGCACCTTCAATATCCAAGAAGGCCACAAGTGGTTCTTCTCACAACCATGTAAATCCGACGTGATTGAGATTTTGGCATATGTTGAACAGGAATTTATAAATTTAGATCCTAATGCCTGGCTAATCCTGTTCAACGCTAACGAAATTTACAGAAAGATGGTTATAACCTACTACTCACATCATCAGAAAAACGGCGCATGAGAAGTGTATGGCGCAAAGAAACTTGTATTTTAGGCTCAGTCACCTTCATGCTGATATTTTTATTGGAACGGATTTCTGATCCGCCTTAACGCTTAATCGAATAAGTAATGAGTAAATAAATAAAAAAATAATTCATAGTAGAGATCTTTATTTGTAAGCAGTTTAGCATATTTACATCATTTACGTGCATAAAGCGAGCTTTGGTAAGTGATGAGAATGTGTTAGGTATGCTTATTTGCATATTACTAAAATTATTTACATTATCACATAAAATTTTATTGGCTTCAAAAATATAAAGAAAGTGAAAGAGAACATCATTTATACCTCGTGTCAAATGACCTATTGCATATTTTCTTAATCCAGCGCATTGGAATACATAAGTTTACAGTGACTAGAAATTAATCCATACTTTTTGGAGCCAAGAATTACATAAACTGGAATAAAAATAAAAGTAAAAATTGGTAAGAATATTGTCCCTATAGATGTTTGCAGAGTCTCGTTTGATGTATATATTGATTTATAGGAATCAAAATATTGCACCAGCCTTGAGATATGTTACCTATATAACAAGAATTCGTGTCAGACGCATGTTGAGCGACATGTACCTGTAGCTTGCGTAAATCGAAACTTGTCTGGCTGCACTTGCAAAATGTCACAACATGTCTGAACATCTGACACATATTGCACAACATGCACGCGTACACATTTACTTCGATAGCCACAACATGTTATCCGTACAAAAGTTCCAGTAACGCATTCTAACCAGAAATGTTCGCGACGCAACCTGCACCACATGTCACATGTTACATACTGTACAAATTTCTGGCACATCTCACAGAGCAAACTTGTTCTCATGGATAGGTAGGTACCTTTATAGACATCTACTATAGATCAGTAGCCCAAACCAAAAAAGTAAAATGGCATCACGGCTCGCATTATTAGATACTTTTTACTCTTACTTACTCTTACTGCTTAGTATGTGCTCTTTAAATGTATAACTGATATTCCCTTCTCACTTATATTAAGCATCTACACCCCTCTATCCTAACAGTGGAGCAGGATACGCGCTGTAGGCAACAGGAGCTATGGCAGGAGCATAGGCTGAAGCATAGGCTGGAGCGGCAACCAGCGGCGCCGCAAGTGGGGCTGATATGGCGTGGTTGATGACGTGTGCATTGTAGGATGAGGCGTAAGGAACAGAGTAGGCTGCGGGTATCGCTGCTGGGACTGCTGGCAGCAAGCCTCCCAAGCAGCTGCAGAATAGAGCTGCCATTATGAAGACGGTCAACTGGAAATGAAAAATGAAGTTGAGTAGATGCATCGAGTACCTAATTATGTCTCAGTCAGAAATAGTAGAACAAGTGGCGACAAGATTTTTCCACCCTAAGATCCTTTCGCTCATTACTATTATTACTACTTATACCCAGAAGACTACAGGCAGATCTACAGAAACGAGTAATCGGGATTCTTATCCGAAATTTGTGAAATTGGGCAACAAAATACTTGCTTGTGCATGAAAAGTAAAAATGAAGCTATCATACAATGATCTAAAAACCTGGTTCTAATGGTAGTACTCTCAGTATCTCTCTGACCTCTGACGAATGCAGCAACATTTTATTCATTTCACATTGTTTTGGTGAGATAGAAATACTTTCAAAATTGATATCAAATGAAAACGAGATAAACTTACCGTCACTTTTGAAGCCATTTTTCAATATGTGATTTGTGATTGTCTAGAAGACTATGCCACCATTGTTCGTTCTGATAGTATTTATAGTGAGCAACGTTTTCGACAAAGTGGGGTCCAAAACTCATTTGAAATGTTAATGATTTGTCAATAATTAAGTTACGCTATTAACACTTTCGTAGAAGGTAGGTATTACACATACTTTCATTAGTATTCTGAGTATTCTGTGACACTCTATTCGCTTTTGGTGACCCTAAGAAATGAATTACATATACACTAAATATAATGTACATTTGATCTACAATAAACTATACGCTCCGTTCAGCAGGTATACTCAATGACAAAGAAAACAGGACAGCCTGTAAAAATTATTTGACTTGAATGAAATCTTATATGCAGTTAGACATTCCGTTCAGCAGGTACACCCAATGTCAAAGAAAACAGTACACCCAGTAGAAATTATTTGACTTTAATGAAATCTCACATGCAGTTAGACATATGTAAGTATGAGAACGTCGTGATTAAATTTTTAAGTTAAAACATTTGCAATATCACTGGATATTGCTAATAATGAGTTGAGTCACCCCAATACCGTATACAATCGTTCAGTTGTCCTTTCTGAGGAGGTGATTCCCCATCCCATTCCAAGCTACCTGTACTTGGTTCCGAATAGCTACTTAAAAGGATGATTCTTCCCTTCATTTACCGCATATGTTCAATGCCCAAAAGGCCTGTAGATCTAGGAAGCTAAGGAACGAGGCTGACTTGAGCATTATTGAACCTGTTTATTGCAGCTCTAGCAATATGGCGGAGCCAGGTACACAAGGCTGATCACGTTCTTAGCAAAATTTCCAATTTTCAGGCGAATTATCAATTCGTTGCTTTGATGACTAGTTTTGGGTTCTATTCTATGCAGTTATACAAAAAAATTATACAAGATGGTGCATAGCCGCAATCTGGAAATTTTAAACTGCTATTTTTTATTAAACTAGCTGACCCGGCAGACGTTGTCCTGTCTTAGCTATGAACTGGGATGAATATTGAATAATAAAAGGGTAAATATATGGAATGTAGGTAAGTGTTTGAACCGACATTTGGAAGCACTGCCATTCCCCCATCAACTTACCTTGAAAGTAGGCACTATGTCGAATGAATTTTGTTGCGCCAAATGACGTCATTTGAAAGAAATTATTGTATTGCTGGATGTGAGTCAAGAAAATGTATAGAATCTGGCCGAAACTTGTGAATGTAGTAGCTCTGGTGATGGTACCAATGGAATCAATTTGATGTTTCCACCGACGCAACATAATCCAGGGGCTTCATTTTTTAACTTCAAAGCCTTGCAATGTGGACTCACAACGTTCATTGGTCCAATAGCAACGATTTTTTGTGAACTGTAATAGATTGCCACGTCTTAATTGATGCAGCTCGATTTCACAATTTTCATATAAGGTGTGTTAATTATTTTTAAACAAATACTTCACAAAAAACTCACTGAACAAACTGAAAACTGGTTAAAAGCTCTAATCGAATGGACTGTGCTCAACCAATTGAATAAAACAATATTTCTTCAGCAGCACTATCAAACGACTACATAAATTTGCGGCGTGCGAGCTATCAAGTTCAAAATGATAGAGTACTGAAAGTCAATTAAGCAAAGGAAACGTATTTTCATCCGCTTTTTGTTTATAGAGTTAACTGACAAATATAACAATTAGGCAACACTGTAGTTTCTTCCCTACATCCAATTTACCATTGAAAAAGAAGATGAGAACCTGTCTGTCCCCTTTCTAGACACAAGACTCATCCGCACCAACAACAACAGTTTATTGGTAGACTGGTACCAGAAACCTATGGCCTCAGGTCGGTTTCTCAATTTTAGGTCATACCATAAGCTAGGGATTAAAATCAATTTGGTAGAACAGATGAAAACAAGGGTAATCAGCATCTCAGATAATACTTTCCACACCTCAAATTTACGTAAACTATCAAAACTGTTCATCAATAATGGTTATCCGAAGTGTCTGATTAACAAGATCTTATTTAGTTCACCTTCCAATATTTTACCGAACTCTGATGATGCAGGTAATAGTCGCACAACCCCTAATAATGGAACTGATGTAATTCCCAATAATAGCATCAATCCAAACAGTACAAGCACCAACCCGGACTCCAGACCTGGTTTTGCTGTCCTGCCCTATATCAAGGAACTGACCCCTAAGCTGATCAGATTGTGCAGTCCTTTAAACTTTCGAATTGCTTGCAAATCCGTCCTCACTATAAACTGCATTTTTTCAAAAATGAAAGACAAAGTCCCGCTGCTTGGCTTAACCAGCACAGTCTACTCCATCATTTGCAACAATTGCAACCAAATATACATAGGTCAGACCTCCAGATCTGTTAAAGGAAGGATTACAACACACAAAAGTGATTCTAGGCTTCATCCTGAAAGATGCACTCTAGCATCTCATCTTAACACAACAGGGCATTCTATGAATTACACAAGTATCAAAGTTCTTGATAAAGAAAAACACCTTTCCAAACGTTTATTCCTGGAAATGTCCCACATTTTCATGAATAACAACTCTATCAACAAAAAAACAGATGTTGTCATTTACTCATATTTGCGTAACTGCGAAAAATTGGAGAACTTACATATCTCCCCAAATTTTGACTCTTCACAACCATAAATAGAATCTGTATCTTGGTCGATTCCACCAGTAAATTTCATTCCACTCAAAATCTAATAATTCTCTTCTCACGATTTAGTAATAATATTTAATTCAATTTCCCATTAATTAAAATATAGTTTATTCAACTGCCTCTGGTCGGTTTAACAATTTCTTACATAACATTCTGAAAATCACATCATCTGAAGTGATTTGGCAACGTTGGCACACGCCCACAATTCGTTCCATCTTTCTACACAGACATTGACAACCTTCGGCCTTCTGTCAAAGGGTTCATCTCACTCATTATTCCATGACCACCATTTTGTGCAATCATCAAGTGGCTTCACGATGTAATGCTTTAATGTTTTTAAATAATTTTTAATCTGTTTTTAACTTGTTATTGTCATATTTTATATAATTTTGACCATTGTACATCTATCCAGCTCTCACCATGTTACTGGACGTTTCCCTCATCCTATAAAAGTATAAAGAGTCCTCTTTGCTTAAATTTTGTCGAAGTACCCAACAAAAGGCGGAAGCTTTAATTTTTCACCTAACTGGTCTAGACGACAATGACCACGTCTCAAGTTATATATATACAGGGTGACTTCGAAGTTGAGTCATTTATTTTAACAGTGAGTAGATCTGATCAAAAGAAATGTTTTTTTCCTTTACCATTTTTCTGGTAAAATTAAAGTAACAAAGTTATAGCCCTTTGGAAGTTTGAGTACCGCCCTGTTCAATAATACTCGTAATATCATGTGCTCGTGTTTGGCAACAACGGATATAATCCGCCTCGGTTCATCGCATCGGAAACAAAAAAGCGAAAGAATTTGGAACGATGTTTTACAATTATTTTCTTCAGTTCAGTTATACATACACTCAGTGTCAGTCGGTAAGGCGTGTGAATAGTGCCTGGCGTGGCTCAAACGAAATAAAAAATGGCACATGTTTATGCGGATCGGTTTCCCAATCGAGTGCAACCAACCCCTCGTGTCTTTGTTAATGTACGTATGTAGTACAACGGGCTCGTGAATCAAGTGACTTAAGACCTCACAGGGGATCTCACGATCAAATACAGGTCCGCACTGAAATACTTGTCGGGAGGATACTTTATAAAACAAGGTAAACATTTTTTTTTAATTTTTTTTTATTTTTACACACATATTTTGGTTTATCTTCCTTCTACAATCATTATCTGAAAATTAACACTGCATCGGTGGCGCGGGGTATTGAGTACCCCACTTCAAATTTCAGCGGCTATACGTCCGGAGTGGGGATGACTAGAGCTACGCGCATCCAGGTAATCTTCAGCAGTAGAGTGCCCAACGTATTAGTGTAGAGCTCGCTAGTTTGTGTGCGACGGTTAGATTTTTGTTGGCCTAGACATTCGCAGTGGGGCTACTCAATACCCCACGCCACCACTCCCGTGACACTCGTGTTTTTTCGCTTATTTCTTTTGTAGGTTTTTACAGTTGGTTTTTAGGTAACATAAATACTATAATTGTAACTTATTTATAGTTTTACATAATGACACGCCCTGAAAAAGCTAGTACCGATCCAGCTCAGTGGATGAAATGGTTGGAGGAGTTGGAACAAGAGGAAGGCGCTGATGAGTGGTCAGAATCGGACTCAGAAGATGAAGACATAGATCAAGAACCGGATGATGTTCAAGAGGAACAGGGGCTCATCGAATCAGAAACGGATATGAGCGAGGTACAAGGTGAAGTACTGGATGAAGGAATACGCTCTGAACCCTACTACACAGGTAAAGATGGCCAAACCATTTGGAGTAAAATAGCGCCTGCCACATCACGCACTAGGGTGCACAATATAGTTGTCAAAGTCCCTGGTCCTCTTGGACATGCAAGAAACGCTAAAACAGTTTTGGAATGTTTCGATGTTTATATCAACAATCAGATGATTACTATGATTACGAACTGTACTAATATCAAAATTGAGACAATCAAAGAAAAGTATGCACGTGCAAGAAATGCTAAGCCTACAGACGAATGCGAAATTAGAGCATTTTTGGGAATTTTATACATAACAGGGGTTCTAAAAGAAGGTAGACTAAATACTGAGGATATCTGGAATACTGATGGCACTGGAGTAGACCTTGTTTACTGCACAATGAGTTGCACTCGATTCAAATTTTTATACCGTTGTATTCGGTTTGATGACATACGTGACAGACCTGGGAGGCGAGAGTTGGACAAACTAGCCGCTATACGAGAGCTGTTTGAATTATTTGTGAATAATTGTTGTTCATCATATATGCCAAGCAGCTATGTCACTATCGACGAACAGCTCATCGCATTTAGGGGCAAATGCCCATTTAGGCAGTATTTGCCCTCGAAACCAGCCAAATACGGCATCAAACTTTTTCTGCTTGCGGATCCAAAAACGATGATGACTATCAATCTCGAAATTTACTGTGGTAAGCAGCCAGATGGTCCATATAAGATATCGAATTCGCCTAGCGACGTCGTCAAAAGGCTTGTTCAACCAATAAGAAACACCAATAGGAATATCACGATGGACCGATGGTTTACCAGTTTTCCTTTGGCAGTGGAGCTTCTTACAGACCATAAGCTGACTGTGCTTGGAACTATCAAAGCTAACAAAAGGGAAATTCCACCGTGCTTTGTATCCACAAAAGGCAAGCCATTAGAAAGTTCGATGTTTGCTTTCCATGAAAAATGCACGCTAGTATCTTTTGTACCAAAAAAAAAACAAAAACGTTCTTATGCTTTCAACGATGCATCATTCAGATGAAATTGACAGAGAGACAAATAAGCCAGCCATGATTGTCGATTATAATCACACGAAGTATGGCGTCGATGTTGTGGATAAAATGTGTGTTATGTACAATGTGGCAAGAACTACTCGAAGGTGGCCTTTGGCCATTTTTTTCGATGTAATGAATATAGCGGCTATAAATGCATTAAATTTATATGTAACAAATGGGAACCTTGTAAATGTACTGAGGCGTCAGTTTTTGAAAAGTCTTGCATCAGAACTGGTCAGACCCTGCATAATGCGTAGAATTTACAGCCAAAATGTACCGAGGGTGATTCGACAAAAAGCACACAACTTGCTAAGAATACAAGAAACTCCTAATGAAGACGGAGGAGCTCGAGAAAGAAAAACAGGCCGCTGTCACATATGTCCCAGGAAAAATGATAAAAAAACAACAGCTAGATGCAGTGAATGCCGGAATTTTGTGTGCAAGGATCACCAACATAATGTATGTACCGCCTGTTATGACAACGCCAGTGACGGAAGCAGCGACCATGAAGATGAGTGAAATAGGGAGACTATGAGTGGTTTTATTTTTTCAGTTTAATTATTATTTTTCTATATTTTGCTTCATTCTGTTCAGTTCTCCAGTTACACAGTTACTTATTTAGGTGACTTGATGTATTATTATATTATATTATTAACAGTTCTTGTATACATTGATAATAATTATACTGTTTATACCCCAAAGATCCACATTCCTTAGATGGGGTATACAATACCCCACGCCACCACTGGTGTTAAAAAAACCAGCGCCACCGATGCAGTGTTAATGACTCAACTTCAAAGTCACCCTGTATATATTATAGTATTCATGCGCCAATTTCACTACTCTGCTTGCTAACTTGACTAGTTCATGAAATGAGTAGTCTCCCGTACTTGTCGAAAAGAACTGTACATATTTTTTTTGGTCATAAAATATATGGAAAAACACTACTTCAAAACGGGCAAATAAATCTTCCAAGATTTTCCTCCTGAGATCCATGTTGATCATTTATCAACTTTCCTGCAATACCTTTTTAATCAAATTGCACATCAAAAATATTGGATATTACAAGAAACTAGTAGAATATTTCGTGCTTTCTTCGCAAAAGCACGTTTATGCTATTTTGGAAGCATTTAACGGGTAAACAACGTTTTCTTTCTTTCTTTCTTTCAATAAAACTAAGTTTCCTCATAATTACGCAAAACTGATAGTTGTCAGTTTTTTAGGGGCAAAAAACATTCCTTCCAATATCGGTCCGCTACTCAAAAGTGGTAAGACTCTTCGGTCTCCTGATCAGCCGCCGTGCGCTGCGCGGTTTCGAATCCCGTCCCAAGAGAAATTTTTCTCTTGACTATGGATGTTATGATTGTACTCGTAGGTCTCTCTCTTTCGGGTCTATTATACACATAAGGAGAATTGAGTCTGTACAACAATCAAGTTGACTGCTTTTACCTTTCATCGAAAATCAATATAAATGTACCAATAAGAGTGAATCGGGGGTTCTGTCCAAAGCCTACCTTCTCCTTAGGTTCGTCGTGGTACTTATTGGACAAACTGTATGTAGATCAATTCTTACAATTTAATATGTTTAACTAAAACATTCTTGTGGCATATTTATACAACACCCTATATGATAAATTTTGAACAGTTGCATGAACGTTCGTGCTACTATTTTATACGTTATATCGGTTCGGTAGCTATATTGTGGCGTCCTCCCTAGTTGTTTTGGTGTGCAAATAACTACAAGTCGCGCTCGCTCCCAATGGAAGCATTTATACTGTCGCTTGGTAACTGCTAAAGGCTATACAACTTTTAGAGTACAAAGTTGCTGGGGTCGGTATACATTTTGTTGCTTAATATATATATATATATATATATATATATATACAAAGAGAAGATTATCATGCGGATAAAGGAGTATAACAAAAATAGGAAAATAATGGACAAAATCCGCAAAAAGTGGATTCGAGCAGAAAATAGGATAGGTAACCCGAGCGAAACGTATTTCTGCTGGTTGGCTTCATCAGGCCCGAAATGAATGCACATATGCAACTACAAAAGTAGAGACACATGCCCATACATCCGGATACGGGTGTAACCTGAGGAAACAAAGTTGGAGATGAAAAAAAGACACACGAAGTCCACAACAAGAGCCAACCTACACATTGTAGTATAAAATAGCTATACGACCTCGAATTTTCAAGGAGACGTCTAACCACCATACAAAAAACAAAACGCCACAAACAAGTTTTACTAGATTTATACCCTGATCAGCTGTTCACCTCAGTAGAGGTCAAAGTGTGATGGATACTCGTGAAATAGGGTATATATGTAAAATTTCAACATAACCTAAGTTCCTAATGTCATATTTTGAGGTTGAATGCCATAATCACCAATATATCAACAGAAGGTACGGATCGGGTACACACTCTGAGTAAAGCATTGGACCCTATCCATATTTTGTTTAAGAGATTTGCCAAATTGCTGAATAACACCATTTGCGCTAATAAACCAAAGACAATACGGAAAATTAAATAATTCTGTTTCAGTCCAGTATTACAGATAGAAAATTATAGACATAAGTGTGTCCATATAGGACTTGTGGATGATTTAACGTAGATCTAAAAATCTAGATATGTTTTTAATCATTATTAAAATTTGAATCAAATACGAAGCCCCTAAGAAATGGGGCACTACTTAGTACGATAATTACAATAAAATAAAAGTTATTCAATAGTCTTATATCACAGTTCAGAAACTTATCATATACCTATGTATGAAATTCACAATGGCCGATATGCTAGTAAACAAGATGAATGTGATGTGTTCGTTTGAAAATATTCTCCGCTTCGTCTATACAATTGTTTGGTCACCATAGTAGAATTATGTTGCAGAATGTTTATATGGTTGACAAAAACTGAACCTTGCACAGATTCAAACACTCTTGAGTGACTGCAAGAGTTTCTACACTCTTGTTGGATAAATGTTGCAACCTGTAGCCCTTAAACAATATCTTAAGTGATTAAACTGTCCTATTAGGAGTGTCCATTCCGCTTGTACCTCTAGCTGTTCTAAAAACGTTCTGCTAGAGCTCTTAGAACATAATATAATACTGGGTAAACGTTCTTCCAACTATAATAAGGGTGACAATTATTGTTAGATAGGTGGTTCTTTCGGCTTTTTCAGGACTAAGTATGAGTGCGCTTATCGATTAAAATATGAATCTGACTTATGTAAGAAACTCTTTTTGTTCGTTAGCATTCTGTCGTCTATTTTATTCTGGCTACTTTTCACTAATTTGTCAAAGACTGATTCATGGCTAAGAAAATTACTTCTTAAAATAAATAGTCCACGTGAAATGCGATGCCATTTTGCATAGAACAAACTAAATGGTCCAAACATCTATCTATTTTGGTTAACAGAACTGAATTTGGCGCTAAAGTCTGTCCCGGAATTGCAATTTTTCGATTCAAGCACCGTTTTTTCATTTCTCAATGAAAGCCGCATATAAAAAACATCTTCATTAAAAACATAAAATAAGTATCAACAAGTAAGGACCAGCCAAATCACAGTGACCCAAATACGAACATACACATAACGCATCACTTTGTAATGATGTTCGACATGGAAATGATTTGTCAATAAAGTGACATGTCCAGCACTTTCGATTGGAGACGGCTACTTATTAGTATGCTACTAGTAACACTAAGTTGTTGTATTCATAGAAGGTAAAAGTGTTTCTGGTCTGTTAGTTAATTATTGGACTTTGAGAGTATAAACGTTGCAAATACAAGGCGATTCGACTATGGTATCTAGTCGAGGTGCCGTATTACTTTTCAATGTGAAATCAGTTTTAGATACTATATTTACTGTTTCGGTTATACATTATTTGAAGACGTTGAAATCACCATCGCCTAGAAAAGCGACAATATGTTTCAGTTCAACTTTTCTGACACTCATTACAAATAAAAAGAACCGAATAGATGGAGAGTGTTCAAATTTGTCTCTCTAAGCCTACTCCATGCAGCAGCTTTATTTTTAAGATTATCTTAACTTTAGCCCAAATATGCGCTATACAACGAGAACCGATACTTGTCTATCCCCAGGTCAACGAGACCTCCGGTTAAATGAATTCAACATGTCGACATTGATACATGCTTAAGCTTGGTCTGCGATGCTGCTTAAGTATAAAATAAATGACATGGGCAGGTATTCTTGTTCTTTAACTTGGAAGCGTAGCGTTTTCCACTCAGCGTCGTACAGCAAAAGCATTAAGCATTTGGTACCACCTGTATGTACGAACCGCCGGCAATGGTGCTTTTTTCAGTGTTATCAACATACCCTCGGTTGAGTGAGATGGCTGGCTGGCAGTTACAGTATGATTTCTGTATACGTCAAGTTGGTAGCTCGCACTAGCAAATAAACGCAATGCAGGTAATATCAAGAAGAGTAATGACACATTGATATGAGTATCTGTATACGAAATTAACTGGATGACAGTTTGCCTTGCTTACTTGCATTCTAATAGGTGTGGCATCAATTGTTCTGTAATAGGTACAGATGCACATGCTCAAATCTAGCACAAAAGCATGCTATTAATGAGCAATTGATACTTGGTAGCATGTGTGTACATACGTTACTAGAAATAAGCATGCTTTTTCTGAGCATGCTATTATTGAGCAGCAGGTGTTCGCACCAGGTGCGCTGGGGTGATGACAAGACGTTATAGTTTGTCATTCTATATCGAAATCATGAATGTATGTGGAACCCAAAGTCTCAATGCCTATGAAAATATGTTAACGAATACGAATGACTCTACGATAACTGTAAAAATTTTTAAATCAAAAATGCTAGATATCTCAATGTCACTTCCAATTTCACTTTTGCTGGAATTTCACATGTGTGGATCTTGTTTCTGTATAGCGTTCTCAACTTTAGAGAGCAACAGATGCGGCAGCATACGCAAAGGATTTTTCCTTCCTTCTTCTTTCTTGATAAGAAAACTTTTTGGACACAGTGTATTACAGTGAAAATGATGACTTTATCACTTGGTTTTCCATTTTTGCAATGGAACACTGACAGACAGCTTTCTATTAAATAGCATATGTGCTCGGAGTCTTTACGTTAAGCAAGATCGAGAAGAGCATGCTCTAAACAAGCACGCTAAACACAAGGAAATGTATCAGTTTGAAGAGCATGCCATTTTCAAGCATGCTCATAAGCATGCTATTTCATGAGCATGTGTATCTGCACCATTAATGTTCCATTACTTTTATGTTTCAAAAAGATCCGCCAATATTTCTAGGATGGAAAGTACATCCAAAAATAGCAAAAAAAAGTTCCTATTAATATGGTTCCAAATTTACGAAATTTACAATAAATTATATCTACGGAGTGGGAAAAGGTACTGATTTTGGACGAACAGTGTGCACATCATCAGCAATAAACTCACCGATTTTCTCGGCCCTTGCTAAACCAAGGACGTAGAGATTGTACCTGGTATGTACCTGGACCACTAATAAGGAATATTTTCCACGCTACTGGCCTATTTTGAGAAAAGAGGTGTATTATATATATATATATATATATATATATATATAACGCCCTATGTCTCCATCCGATTGTTTTTATATTTGTATCAAGTTCTATCTTCTCTACGTTCCTTTTGAAACACATTTTGCCTGCAACCTCAAGTTACTTGACAATTTAAGTCGGTCCTGTGTTGGTTGCTAGCATCACATTTGTGTTTTCAGAATCCTGATGAAGGCTCCATAGAGAATGCCGAAAGCTTGATTTTATCGTCAAAAGAGTCAACTTAAGCCTGAAAGTTTGCCAATTTCCCAATTAACAAATAATTGTATTTTTTGCCCAACTGGTCGTTGAGAATGGCAATGACTACTGCTCATATATATATATATACATATAATGCATATATATATATATATATATAATTCAGAATCCTGATGAAGGCTCCATAGAGAATGCCGAAAGCTTGATTTTATCGTCAAAAGAGTCAGCTTAAGCCTAAAAATTTGCCAATTTCCCAATTAACAATTAATTGTATTATATATATATATATATATATATACCATTTATTTTTCCATAAGATTTGTCTCCCAAATAATTTTTGTCAGATCGTTCTGGAGATATCGACTTATGTTTAAATATTTGACGTAAAATCCTGAAATACCGTTATGAAAAGATTTAGCGTCCCCTATTCTAAAAATAATGTGTAGCTTGATATTGAAAACACTATAAGGCATGTGGAGAAAGCTATGACATCTCATTACAACATTAGTTAAATAATATGCGTGTCTTATCCTCATCCAATAGCGTAGGATGGTATGCCATTCATTAAACCTTGTCTATCGCCGCTACTGGTTTTCATGGTATACTCCTGGTATTACCTATGTTAGGTTCGCCAATCCAAAATCAAAACCAGCTATTGTGGAATCAATCAATTGAATGCAAATTATTATTATTTGACTTCTTGAAATTATCGCCTTTTTTCTAAAAATTCTTCAGCATTTCGCATCAAGTGAGCTCCAGAAAGAAGGCTAATCAACAAATCGTTCCCAAACTTGAACACGGAGTATGAAGACGAAGTATACAGGAGGCAGGAGGCTTTCATTCCTTAAGCATTTGGATACAAAAAATAAGTGAATTGTTAGTTGTAATATTTCGCAAGTATTACGACTTCAA
This sequence comes from Acanthoscelides obtectus, assembly GCA_963669975.1. NCBI lineage: Eukaryota > Metazoa > Arthropoda > Insecta > Coleoptera > Chrysomelidae > Acanthoscelides > Acanthoscelides obtectus. The sequence continues at coordinate 77,962,056 of CAVLJG010000008.1, read as the reverse complement.
TGACAAAACGTAGAATTATTCAATTTCTGGTAGAAATAACCTACAAATGTTATATTATTTTTAAAAGAGCATTAAGTAGGCTAGTTTTTAAGATCATTTGCCGATTTAGGCTAGTACATTTTTTCACAGTAATTAGTCAAACTTAAGTAAAGGTTTTTACATTGAAACAAAATGTATTAATTTTTTTAGCATACCATGCTTGTTTTCAATGAAATGAATACTTGTTTGTCTCAGCCAACTATTAATGGTAGTCCAGGAAAAAACTTATAAGTTAGAAGTTCTTAATAGCCTAAAGGCAAAAAAGGAGCAAACAGTGGCGATTTTTATCTCGAAAACTAGATAACTTTTACTGAGGTCATGTTGATTTTATCTGACTGATCTGAAGCCAATCTACCTCCCGTGTCACTGTGACGTATTATTTCTACTATTTATCATTCAAAAAAAATTGTAGGAAATTTTATAACTATATAGCGATGTTCATCGTAAATTGAGTTATAGAGGAAACATCGCCACAAAGGTGTGAAATCTATGAAGCTATCCACGTTCTAAAACATTTCGCAGTTATCTATGCAGGCCCTGTTCTAGCTCCTGAATCAAGTTTTATCACAGTTCAACGATGCCATCTGATATTCGCTAATATCATTTATGTTTGTTTACAAACGTCAATTGTAAATGAAATCACCCAATCACAATAAAGCTCCATTTGGTGAAATCTAACCAATTTATTCCCTTTCTGTGTCTGCCAATATAGTATGAGAATTTTCAAAACAAATGTGATTATAGCGATACAAAAAACCGGGTCATTGGCACAAAACCTTTTTCTTAATAACAGACAGAGATTTGGTCGTCCTAGACTGCTTGGTGGATGCTTTAAGAAGTACTTTATCCACTACTTACTACGTACAAAATAAAACACCATATAGGAACTGTAGCACTTTATTTATCTTAACAATCAGTCACACTAATAACAATTTTAACTTAAGCAACTCTCACATATCACAGCAACGGTGTTCAAGATAATTTCAAGCTGCTAGAAGTGATCCCGATATAGTGTGTATGGCTCTAGAATTATGCAACACAATATCTTCTGTGTGTGATGGTAGGCCATAACCAAATGGTATAGATAAAGGCAAAGAATATCCTGGAGCATATAAAGGTACGTTCTGATTCACTAGAACTTCTGGGGAGTGTAGGAAAGTTGGAGGATATCCCAAGGAATATGTTGTAGCAGTTGCTGGGTTAAAAGTAGCATGCGGAATAGGTTGAGGAGCTACTACATGATTAGGTACACCTATGGGAGCACCGGCTCCTTGTGGGCTAGAGTCCGATGGAAACGTTTGATGACTATCAGATTGATCATCAGCGAACTGTGGTTGTTCACCAACTGGCCCTTGGAATGCATTTCTTCCTGTAGGAGGAGCGGGAGTTTGAGGTTGATTTGTTTGAGGGTTAAGACCTCTGAAAATAGCCTTGGTCATTGAGGCTTCTACACCATCTGGTTTGCCTTGTGGCTGAGGCTGATCTCCACCTTGGGCGTTTCTTCCGGAAGGAAGGCTTTCAGGTGCTGGAGGAAATGTTGCTGGTGCTCTGCTAAAAAATGACCTTGATAATGAAATGATGGAAGGAGGAGGTAGAGAAGGACTTGGAGAAGGGATGTTAGGAACCTGTCTGGACTTAGGAGATGCTCCATCTTCTGGGGCGTTACGCTGTCCAAATCTACTTGGTGGAGGAGTAGGACCAAAGGTTGAGCTTTGTGGTGCTGGTAACTGCCTAGTTTGTGGTGCTGGAGTAGCAAGATCATCTGAAGCATAGAAAATTGATGTCTGAGAAGGAAATCCAGGATCACTCCTTTTCTGAAGCTGTTGATCGTCGTTTCCGAGATTTTTAGATGGTGCTGATAGGGGAAGTGACTGAGTAATAGTAAAATCGTAGATAGGCTGCGGGCCAAAGCTTCTTTCTCCTATGGACGCTGATCTTGGAGATGCACGACGATTGTTAGAGTGCTTCTCATCATTAAGGCCGTGCCCTTGTTGGCAGTGTATGGATGTCATGCACATCAAGATCAAGTAGAAACTAAGCTGAAATAAAATAAAAAAAAATGATCATCCACTAGACAAGGCTACTTGACTTGACATATATAATTTTAGGTCATTTAAAATTTTGTACTGGAGCTCACCGCTACACAAGAAACATGTGTTAGAACTTAATTCCACCGGCATAAGGCTTTATCTCAGTTATGTTAACTAATTGACAAATGAACAGGAAACGGCGAGAGAAAAATACAAAAACCTACGAAAATTATCACTCTAATGTAACTTTCCGGTTTTGCAAATTTACGAGCACTATTTTACCTTGTTTCGCAGCAACATCTTCGTTGAGTGCTTGATCAAAGACTACTTCCGACATTATTGCCAAAAGTCTATATAAACCTAGCCCACCTCCAAACCATTTGTTTCATAACAAGGAAGAGGTGAGAGTAAAAGAAAAAACAAAGTATTCAAGACATGGGAGTTGTCTGGGATATTCTTGTAACAGAAGCGTGACGTGAATTTTGAACCGTGTTCAGGTGATAATAACATTCTTTATTGCAAATTGCCAAATTTGCTTGGAATATTTAACGAACATGCACCGCATATAAAAACACGTAATCTTATTGTAATTCTTATAAAAGTACTATATCGCGGAAGTAACATAAAAATGTCAAAGTAATAAGAAATAATGGTAGTAGTATACGTTTATTTTTTCCCCAAAATACAATGTGTTAATAAATACAACTGCTAACTTCAGTACAATAATAAACGTAAAATAAAACATAATACCTGACTTTCACAAAATAATCTTAAGTTAACATGTTTTATAAGTCACAGAAAATTTTTAAATTTTCTTGTAAAGCCCATTGAAACCAAGATAGTTGGTTGTGCACGGCCAGATTTTTTTTTGATATAATTTTGATAATAAATTTTGCTTAGACAGGTTTTTATACAACAAGCACATTGTAAGTATGGAAGGTAAGGAGGAGTAGCACTTATATAATAAAGTTTATTCCACTAACTACAGAAATATGGAGGGTGGGGAGGAGTAATACTAGCGTAGTACGATTTCTATTAAATAATTTCTACTAGATTTCGTGTCTCTTGTCTACCAATTAAAAAAATATATTTTTTAAATAAAGATTTTATTAAGGACAATGAGTTTATTTTATCAACATACATACGGCACACGTATTGCAAACAATTATAAATTTTACATGATAGGTAGGTGTGGCATCGCAAGCTTACATTTCTTTGAAAAGTTTGTATTCCTAAGTTTTTAGTTTCTTTATATCTAGTACTATCAGCATGGTTAGTTTTATTGAAGTTGTTTTTGTGTTTGTATATGAATTGAATTTATTCATGCCTTAGGTCAAACACTCCAGTCTGAAAATAATTTATCAGAAGGATATTTTTTGCCAGATATTACTTCTAACATTCTTTTTTGCAGTATATCCACACGCCGCACATGACAATATGCGGCACTTCCCCAAGTCAAAATAGCGTATCGAAGACGTGGTTCGACTAATGAATAATACAACATTTTCAGGTGCATGTAGTCTATGAGATGTTTCAAGTATTTAAAGCGATATAAGAGTTGTAAGGTATTTGTAATATGAACATCCCATCTCAAGTGGCGATCAATGGTGACACCTAAGTATTTATAGGTTTTCACAGATGTTCAAGATATACTTTGATTTATTAAAAGTTGTTCATACTGAGGTAGACAACGTACTGTATTAGAAAAAGGCATAAAGAATGTTCTTTCATAGCTCACCGTTAAAAGTTTATGAGCAAAATAATCAAAAATAGCTCCTAGATCCCGCTCTGCTGTAATTTTTACATTTTCCCAAGTATGATCATCATACAGGACTACCGTATCATCTGCAAAGCTAAACACTTGACCAACTGACGAAGAAGCTAGAATGCTGTTTATGTAAATTGTAAACAAGATTGGACCCAACACAGTACCCTGAGGTAAACCGTAATCAACTGTCTTTTCATTACTGAATTTGTCACTAATCTTCACTACTTGTTTTCGATTTGAGAGATAGCTTGTAAACAACTGTAAAGGTCCACCTCGTACTCCTGCATCCTCCAAGGTGCCCAACATCTGCTGGTGATTCAGTGTCGAAGGTATCTCAATAATTGATAGATCACTACATTCTACCTATGCAAAAGGGGTACCAAGGCTATAGAACAAAATGTTAGTATGATCCTAGCAAAGAATTTTCCATTTTGTCAAAGTGGGTTTTATTTTTCTTTAATGAAATATTATAAAAACAATAAATTGACCTGTAGGTGCATTCTGCGAAAATCGCCATTTGAGAGCTGACCAGGCAAGGTTAAAAACTGCTTCGAAGTAAGCTAGGTGTACTTAAATTTGAGTAGAGTTTCTATGTTTTAATAATGCTCATTTTCAGACTTTTTCAGGCGCTAAATCGACCAACCTTAAGTGAAAGTTACTAGGGACGTTTTTTGTTCAGAATAAGCGAAAGAAACTAAAAAAATCTATGAAACCTTAAAACTTCATAAGCAAGTAAGGACTTTTTTGTTCAAAATGATCAAAAAAAACCTAAAAAAATCTGTAACACTTTAAAACCTTATAAACAAATTTGCATCGCCTTACTGTTTGGCAACCTTTTGATTTATATTGACCGGCCTCCAACACATTTGATTATGAGAAAAATCAAATTGGAAAATTTCGACCATGAACGCCAGGTTTTTCCTTTGTTTTCCAACATCTGTTCAGTAATGATCACTGGATATCGTGGAAGACACTAATTGGTCAATTTGGAGTAAGTAATAGTAGCTGACAGACATATCTCCGCACTTTCCTTGAATTCTTCAATCACATTATACATTATGGCTATTATTCCTTATGCTGAAGGAGTAAATTATGCGATTGCCTTAGATGCATCATCAAACTCGGTATTCTGCAATACCATTTGTATCTTTATAAGAACATTTTTCAGGTAAATGTGAGGAATTTGTTTGTCAGCAACAATTACTAATAATAATCGGTGATCGTCTATTAACAGAAGCTGCGATATTAGAGAAAATCTCGCATTCGAGCGAAAAATGTTGCAACTGAATTTTGAATCATTCTGAATGAAAAAGATTTCAAGTTTTCTTGTCTAACGTTGACCGTTTTCAAGTTTTAAGCTTCAAAATGAGCATTTGCATTGATCAAAAACTAAGTTGAAAATTATTATTTTTGAGGTTGATAAGCAGCTCAATTAAAGCCTGCAATTTTAGGGTGAGCTTACTTTAAACCTTGGTTACTGTCGATGAGATGCTACCAACTCTGAAAACAATATTTTTAAGCAATACCAATTTGCAACACTTGCTCAATTATTGTATCCAAACTGTTCAGAAAATAATTGAAGTTCAGTCATACAAAGCATAATATATTCTATCTCTTAAACAGTGTACCTATTATGTTTCAACATTCTTAATTTTTCAAAAAACTATCTTTGTGTTATAGGACGCTCAGATTGAACCTTGAGTAGTTATTGTGGAAAATTTATTTTGAATAATAACTAATGGTTAAAGTTACATTTAACTTTGCTTAGTAGGCTAACAAGTGGCAAACCCCCTCATATCAGTTATCGAATATTTTCAAAAATGTTTGCGGTTCTGCAGTCACGGCCAAATTACATTTCTGGAGCGATTTGGGTGCGTAAATCATGAATCTGATGTCGATCATTCGATGTGACGAACCGAAAAAGCCAAAAACTACAGTTTTCTGTTCCAAATACGACTATGAGGCACATTAGCATGTGTTGATACTCAGATACGAAATCTGGTTCAAACCCGATTGTTTCGGTAAATCGGATGCGAAAAACTCGATTCTAATCTCAATTTTTCGCTGAGATCAATAGGAGGTCCCAAGAGTCAGACTTTACTACTTGAATAGGGTTGTACGGAACGTTAGCATTTTGTGATGACCGTATTCAAAATCAGCATCTCAACCTCAATGTACCGATTCAAGAGAAAATGAAAAATGTTGCATCAGGAACAGCGTTGCCGGAAAAGCCTATGTAATTTTGACCCATACCAATCATACATATGCGTACACTTAGGCAATAGGACACACTAGGGACATAGATTTGGTTTGCCTAAAATTATGGTCGCTCATCCCTTATTCCACATTCCCTTCATAGCTTTTTGTGCGTACAAACTGGTAGATCTCCGTCATTACCTCATCACCGCAATAAGGAAACCCAAGCTCGTCTGTTCTTTATAATTAAATATTTAAATAAAATGTCAGGTGATGAAGTTTAGGGCTTTCCATGATGGTTGCGAAGCAGTTTGAAGAGCAACCAGTATGCTCATTGTATAAGTTTTAATAAATGAGCTAATTTTTTTTCAGAAAAATATTCTCTCAAAAAAACCTGTGTTGTGAGGTTGTGTGTCGCCGGGAAATAAAAATATGATTTTTTTCATAGACGGCGCTACTTGGCGCAAAGTCCCTTGATCTACTGCTGATCTTGCGATGGCCCTGATTTTGTTCTCCTGTCGATTTTGTGCTTGAATCTACCAACTTCCAATGACACTATCTACCGATTCCGGCAATACTGATCGGGAACTACCACTAAGAAAGCACGCAGTTCCAGGGTGAGGGGATGCTGTCAAATCTCGCATTCGAGATCGGCATCGGTGTCGCACGCGATGCTGGAATTTTTGTTTTTCTAACTCTTGTCGTATGTCGTCGCTTGCCACAAGTTACTTCATCATCATCATTTCCGTTGTTAGATACTTCTTTGGCAAAAGAGAAGCAGGTGGAGTTTTGTAGAGTTTTCATGAGAAAACCATTAGTTCAGGCAGGTTGCTAATTCTTCACTCCTACTGTCCATTTAGGCAGAAATATTATGGTCTCATTAAAAAATAAGTCTGTTGAATCAAGGAGCCCACAGCTCATTGAATGAAATTTATCTGTATTCAGACATTCGGAACAGTCATATAATTTAATTATCAACAATAACAATACTAATTGATTCCTTAACAGTAATTATAATCCAAACATTATGTACTTTGCAATACCGTAAGTTAAAGGGCTGTTGGAGAAGATCAAACATCACATAACAGACCAAATGGCAAGTGTTTTATGAAAACGGTTGGAATGTTATATACTTTACTGAAGGATGAATTAATTATAAGTATAATTTGGTGTATAGTATACCTTATGCGTATTGTCAAATGTTTCATACAAGTCAAACTAAACAAAATCAAAATTTGAAAACTAGAATTTCATCTCATAAATCCTCTTGGAAGGCAGTTCGCAGAAATGTCGGGAAACACACAGCTTTGGCATCTCATTATTTTCAGAATGACCATAGATTGAATTTTGACTCAGGTTATCGCACAGCAGGAACGTCTCAAGCGCGTCATTCATTGTCGCATGGCCGTAGCTTCTAGAGACTGTGTCGATTGATGTTGATTGTTAGATTCTAGAACACCTCCCCGGTATGTTTCCCAAAAGCAGTGTCTAGATTATAGACACCTGTCGATCGAACAATAATTTGCTCAAAAGTGTATGTATGATGAGTGTACTACATAATTTATAATTACTGTCAAGATCTAGCAAATATACTAAGTGACATATAAATCCGAACACCCAGTTTAAATGGTTTTATTTTAATAAAATTTTGTATAAATACTTAATGAAGCATAATAAGTAAATGATAAAAATTTCAAAATGATTGCACTGCTTTAAAGCCCTTTGACCTTTAATAATGTGTGGATGCACCCTGATGTGCTACGCATTCTTCAACGCGCCTAGGCATGCTTCTGATCAGGTGGTCAATGTTGCAAGAAGTCTATTGTGACTCTTGCAACATGTGGTTGGGCATTATCTTGTTGGAAAGTTTTCGACGCTCTCTGCCGGCTTTCAACAAAAGTATTTCAGTTTCTGAGGTGGGTATCCTCATTACAGTTCGCAGTCAATGTGTTAAAGGGAGGACCCAGTGTGGCCGGTATGAAAACAAGCCAAAACTTCTCATTCGTCGGTAAACACTTCGCATGCCAATAGGTCTTCCGTGTTCTGCAAACCATTCATTTGCAATGGACCTGGTAGTGGAGAAACGGTCCCTTAAGGCCAATAATCTTAGACGGCGATCTTCACGGTCTGTTGTTTTACGGCGGCGTCCAGTGCCCCTTGCTCTTTGCGTACGGCCTTCTCGAAGCCATGCTTGACAACACCTAACCACAGTGTCTACACTTCTTTGCACTCTAACTGCAATTGCCCGAAAAGAAAGTCCAGCTTCCCGAAGTCCCACTATACGGCCCCTATCAAACTCACTAAGTTGACGGAATTGTACAGGTCTCCGTACTCTAGGCAATGTAACCGATCGTAAAGGATGTCAAGAACCAAAATCCACCAACGTTGATTCTTTACTGCGGCTGAAATATTTATTTTTAGAGCGTTAGTGAATAAAAAAAAAGCAGTATAAAAACCGGAATGTCCAACTGATAAGGCTGAAAATTTTTTCACTTGTTATTTACAGTAAAATAAATACATTCACCAACTTTTATTAAAATAAAACCATTTAAACTGGGTGTTCGGATTTATATGTCACTTAGTATATATCTTAAGTATTTAAGGGCTTAAGGACTTGAGTAAATGAGTAGGAGCAGCTGAGGCAATCAGTACAAATGTTGGTTGATTTATTCGGAGTATCATATGTTACAGGAGTTATTGTTTTTTATTCTCATCATCAAATAAAGTGGCATTGGAGAGACAGCTAGGGCCTAGGGCTAATGCTCAGCGGTTAGGAGCTGTGACATCCGTCGCCGTCGTGAGTAGCGATATTTAGTAGCAGTATAAAATGTGGGACCTCTTTAGCTGGAGCGACCTCTTCGCCGAATCTGTCTGTTGCTAGAAAGACGTTTTCTGGGGAGGTTAGCGGCAACTTCTTGTAATTCGGGCTTTATGTCAGTGATTCTACAAGTTTCCTGGGACTGGACTAATATGCTGGTGCATTAAGCTGAAAATGCTTTAGCTTATGTTCTGGATGTCTGAAACTACTAGATTGAGACGAATACTCCACGCATATGTATTTTCGACAATTATTCGATAAGGGGCTGACGACCGGGATCGAATATGTGCGGTAAACGAACAACAAAACGTGGTCAACATACAGAAGACTCTAACTCATCGTTTCTTTTGGTGATTCAATTATATGGTTTCAAATCCGGTGTCGTAATGAATTCACACGACTTTTCCACAATAACTCATGATTCCGTTTTCTTTCGGTTTCGATTTCCACAGATCAAAAACATAACATCGGTGTTAATGGTGGCTACTAAGAAATGACACAGTATAAATCTATTATCCATTCGAATGGTCTGCACCCCAACTCGATGGTGTCGATACCAGCACGAAAGTATACCGGGGTAGGCGAAAAATTTGACGAGCTTCCCGTGCAATAAAAGATGACGGAAAACCTCTACGTTAACTGCTCTACGTTCTGTGCAATGCACATATAGATGCCACACCACACACATCTAGCAGCCGGAGTACCAAGTATTCACAGAGCAGACCAACAATGGCCTTCTATGCACATATGCATAAATAAAGACGATTGAAATGGTTGCTTTTTGTCTCTGTAACCACGATTACGCAAAGACCGTGCGATATAGGTAGGTTTTAAAAACTAAAACTACTGTGCGGCGGTAGGTGAAAAATCTGATGATCTCCACCTGCCAATGGTAAAGATCAATTTGGGGATTCACTGGTAATTGGATATCGTCAGACGTTTCGCCTGCGTCCGCACACTATTTTGAGTTTGTCAAACGACCATACCCACTTGTATACTTTCCGTTCATCAATATCCAGGACTACCAGACCTATAACTCATTGATGAGTAGCTGATGTTTACGAAACAGCGCTGTCAGCAGTTGGTCGTGGTAACAGAGACGGAGAGCAAACATGTACATTTCAATAAAGTCCACCAGATTGATTTTCAACGAACTGTTTAAAACGCATGCTTCAGTCAAGACTTACTTATTGCTTTTAATTTAAGAGGCTCCAAATGAAGAACTATCTGTGATATCTGTGGGCCGTGTGTATATTTTGCCATTGGATTTCAGACTTAAGCTTGAATCATATTGTTATCGTATCGTTCGATTTTGGGAGTAACAGACTAATGGCAAAGGACAATTCCCTTGCCACTGCTTGCGTTGGGGACGGTTTTGCTGTCTGAAATGCTATATAGTTTGCTTTCTTCAATATCACTAAACTTTCTTCCACATATTTTTAACTTTGTTTAATACTATTTTCGCTCTCTCGGTTTCAGTTTCTGCAGTAAACTCTAAAATGCACAACTAACAATTATCACTCCTATTATAGTTGCAAGAATGATTATACAGTATTCCTTAAACAGCATTGTATACTGTAAGAACATTGCCAAAACCCTCTTAGAACAGCTATACAAGCGGAATGGGCATACATAAAAAGACACTTCAGTCATTTAAGAGGTTGTATAACGGCTGCAGGTAACAGTTATAAAACAAAAGTGTACGCCTCTTGCAGCCGCTATAGGACATTTGCGTCAGTGCAAGATTCAGTTTTTGTCAACTATACAACTATTCTGTTACGTGGTTCTACTTTATTGCAACCAAACTATTTCTTATGTATTGTATAGACGACGTGAAGAATATATAACTAACACATTACAGTCATCTTGTTTACTTACATATCGGCCATTCTGAATTTCATACACAGGTATATGATAAACTTCTACACTGTGATATGGGGCTATTGAATTACTTGCGCAGCAAATTTTATTGTGATTATCGTGCAAATTAGTTACCTAATTTCTACGGGCTTCGTGTTTGATTCATATTTTGACAATGATCAAAAGTATGTCTAGATGTTGAAGATGGAAAACTGAACTTATCTGCGTTAAATCTTCCACAAATCCTATATTTAGACACAATTACACTAATGTTTATTTCTTTATATCTGTAATTTCGAACTGAAACATAATTATTTAATATTAGAGGAATAAATGTTTGCCGAATATGGCGGGTGATTGTGTACAATCATGGCATCGTAGATGTTGTCTTCAAGTTATTAGAATATTTTGGTGTTGCCTGCAGGTGTTATACAACAATTTGACAAATGTCTGAAATGAAATACCGACAGAGTCGAATGATTTACCCAGAATTTGTACCAGATCTATATCTTCTGTTTGAACAGTTGATAAAACCTTTTGAACCAATATACATGCGTTGTTTGTCTTAAAACATTGGTTATGGCATTTTACAAAAATATGACAGCAGAAAGTTAGGTTATGGTGAAGTTGTTTACCAACATATTTAGCATATGTATAAGTTGTATAAGTTGTATAAGTGCTTCCGTTGGGAGCAATTTTTTGGCTAAATTGCACAGCAAAACAACAAGGCTCGGGTTTGTTTTATAAACGTTACCATGGATGCCACAACACAACCATTTTGACTAACGTGCAAATATGCCGTATAAAATAGTTGTATAAACGTTTATGCAACAGTTAAAAATTTGCCCTATAAGATGTTGTATAACTATGCTATAATAATATTTTAAACACCTCATTTTAGAGCAAATATGTTGCAGAAAGCAAATTTGCATTACACACAACATTAAGCCAGCATTTTGGTGTTCAGGCAACAACAATAGAGAGCTTTTATGGCTGAACGGTACTTTTATCAAAAGCTTATACCACTACTTGTTAGGATGACAACCTAACATGAGTCAGAAGACCGTCCACAACGAACACCATAGTAATTTATGACCTTGGAGTCGCTGGGATTAAAAACGTTAGTACGAGGATCTGGGTTGCCGTATCGACAGCGACGTTATTCGAATCCGACTGGTTTCATTCCTTTTGAACGGTTTCTTCAAATATATGTAATCCGGTTTCAAATGCTGGTATCCCAACTGTCGAACCCTGGTCCCGTACCATGTGGATGATTAAAAGCTCACTTTGTGGAAATGCGTTACATAATGTACATCCCCGATTTGTCGCTGTCACTAGTGGGTTTGCGTTGCTGCCATCGCTATCGCTGATCAGTAGAAATATTTCGCAAAAAACCTATATAAGACCAAGAAAACACGATAAAATGTAAACTTGTTGACTATATAGCTGATAGTATGAGCACCCACAGCTACTAGACATAATGTCACTTTCTGCTCTCGGCAGGTTTCGCGTCTGTGTTATCGTTGGAGTCTCTTAATTTATATGATTTGGGCAAAATTTTTCATTTATTTAAACAATGTTTTAAGCAAGTTCCAAAGTTTTTCTTCGTATCGCATCGCATTTTTAGGCTATTCTGGGCCAAAAAGGTTATCCTGAGCTTTTTACACAAGCTTATAGCTTTCAAGGTATAAGAAATTCAACATTTGACAAAGCGTAATCCATTAGCCACCCCAAAGAACAATATTAGAAACAAAAAGTTTAATGTTTTCAAAGTTCCTATAAGTCTCAAAGAATTTGAAAGGTATTGCTGCTGCTGCCGTTATTTTTTAATTGTTAATCTATCAATGTGAGCCCCAGGCAGATCCAGCTCTCGGTCAAATACTAAATCGCTTATATCTCGAAAACTAACCTTGGGGAATAACTCATAAGAACCTTTTCCGTTCAGAATGACAAAAAGCCAAGAAAAATCTTATCCGGGGCAAAAACAATTTCTGGAATTTGTTTATAAAATTAATCAAACAATCTTTCGTGCAATTTTGGGAGCGGCAACATGCATATTTGTTAGTTGTTGTCTGCCTTCTGCATGCATCTGTTACTTAATATATTGAAATACAACTTCGCCATAACCCAAGTTTCTGATGTCATCTTTTTGGGTTGAATACCGTAACCAATATTTTTCTTCTTCAAGACAAGCAATGCATGGATATTTGTTTTAAAGGTTTTATCAACTTTTCAAACAGATAGTATTGATCTGGTACAAATTTTGAGTAAGGCATTCAACTCTGCCCATATTTCATTTCAGAGATTTGTCATACTGTTGTATAACATCTACGAATAACACCAAAATGTGATAAAAAACCAAAGACTACTCGTATATGGAGGATGCCATAACTAGACCGAACCACCCGCTATACTGTGTTAAAAATTATGTTTCTGTCTGACATTACAGATAGAAAATGATAAACATTAGTGCAATTGTGTCTAAAGTTAGGATTTGTGAAAGTTTTAATGCAGATAAGTGCAGATTTTCATATAAAAAATATAAACTATTTTTGATCATAATTAATTTGCCATTTATACTATCTATCATGACGGGAAGTGTAATACTGGTTTTAACATACTATATAACTTTTCAAGGGCCATTTTATATTCCCCAGTACTAATTTAATATATCTATTAAATAAACTCAATGATTTCAGAATAAAAAGATAAATTTGATCATAAAGGCTTAAGAAATTCGAACTCCCAGGATGTCTCTTATTTGTGTACCCTGATCTGGTGGCAATGAATCTACCTAATTACCATAATGCTAGGAAATGATGGGCAATTATCAGTATAAAACAATTTATTATATCAGTCTATCACAGACATAAGGTCGATTAACAATAACAATTCACTAAATGGCATTCACATATCTTAAGCATATAAATGAGCATGGGGATAGGCAGGCTCGAACGCTGGAGCTGCTGCATGTACCGACCTAGCATAAGCCGCCTCTGGAAGGAAAGGAGCTGGAGCAGCTAGCGCAGCAGGTGCGGGGAAGGCAGCAGGGGCAAATGCAGGTGCGTACGCAGAAGCATATGCAGCTTGAAAATGAGGAGCAAAAGCAGCTGGTGCTGGCAGTACTGCGGGTGCAGCCAGTGGCGCTGCCTTAGCAACGATTGCAGGGTGTGACAGCACTCCAGCGGCGTAAGGAGCAGCGAAGACGTTCAACCCTCTGGTGAAGGTACTCACTTGTGCGGCAAATGGTCGGATGTTGTGGGGTGTTACCAGGGAATACCTCAAGGCTGGTGCTGCGGGTATTGCAGGTACTGCTGCTGCTAAAGGAGCTAAACTGCATTCGATGTTGGATACTGCGATCATTAGGATCAAGGATGCAATCTGGAAAATGTATGATGCATAAGTATTGCTGAATGAGAACAAAATTTTCTAGTGGCAACATATCGTGGGAAAGTTTTGTTTTCCATTAAATCTAGATTATTGCAAGCTCAATTCGTTCTAATTAGTCTTCCAGGACTGTCAAACTTCCCAAAACCTTACACATTATTCCGCTCTTCAAATCGCTTCAATGGTTTTAACATTTCAACATATTGAAAACTATCCAAGCTTCTCACATGCTTGAAATACAATTTTTGTATATCCTAATTAGGGTTTAACTCCTAGAATTCGAATTTCTCAAAATTGTTAAGCCTGAGAGCATACGTATTTGTTTATAAAATTTTACTCAAATGAATGTTACAAGATCAGTCCGGTTGCGCCAAAGTGTTTTTCTATCAATCTTCATCAAAGAAGTGCCAAAATGAAAAAAATGATCTACTTTTAACTTTAACCTTTATCAAACATAAGGTTCCAAGCTACCTGATAGTAAAAAAATGAACTACTTACTTTGGAGTACATTTTTAGTGCGTTGAGGTCCTACCGCTGGAAAAATTGGTGGTTGAATGGATGATTAGTTAACATTGAAACCGTTTATATACCTAGTGGCCCCTTATGAATTCAAATCAAGTCAGCAAGAAAGAAATGTGAAATTGTAGCAACGGTGACCATACGTAACCTTAACATGCACTCGCTATCACATTTTGTCACCATTTAAGGCGTTAGTTGCTGACTTACCATGTTTTATTTATGTAACTGTTTCAAAATTAACGTGGCGTAAGGCATATGTGATAGTGACATGAGGTGAATCCATTCATGATATTACAGGCTTACTTGGGGGTCGCGACTAATAAGGTTTTCCAACAAATAAAATAAAATACCTGTACAACTAGGTTTTGGTTACTTTTCAATACCTCTAAAAAATAGCGTATTAACCATTTTTTGCAACGGAAGTATATTATTATTATTATCGTTGGATCATCTTAGGTCTCTTCCTGGTACATATACCGAGGTACGAGTTTTGACCAAGCATCCTCGTCTAATCCTGGCTTAAGAACCGTCGAAGTATTCTTGTGGTGTTCAATATAACTGCTTCTTGTAGTAGCTATAAGACATTTTGCTGCGATCCCAAAATTTAGATGCTATTATGAAAATCTTCTGTCCTATCAAGGATAGAACAATTGGCACAACAGTCACTTAAGTGAGATGCCACATTCTTTTAATTTCGTGTTTCTCTGCTATTGTGGTTAGTAAATGTTGTGTGTTGGGTACAGCCATGTCAATAACGAATGCCTCTTTTGCTTGTTTATCTCTTACCACGATATCTGGTTTGCTGCAGGCGATCATTCTGTCAGTTATAATAGATGCATCATAACACACTGTGTAATGGTTGGTTTGTATATTATTATTATTATTACTACTATTATTATTATTACTATTATTATTACTACTATTATTAGGTACCTTACCTATTTAGGCCCGTATCGTCAGTCGTCCCTACAATTGTAGGGCGCCTTTATGGCCTCCTTGATTGTCATAGTTTTCTACTTCTCCGTGTCAGAACTCTATTTTGAGGTTGTGTCACAAACATCTATTTGCATCAAATTGTGCTTGCTTTTCATGTTTTATCAGCCTGAAATTTCTTACAATTTAAAAAGAAAACATATCTTCATAATAGGAGAGCGCTGACGCTGACACGGGACAAGTGTAATCTAGAAATTTTTGAAGGAGAGAAAGCAGTATGACAATCAAGGAGGCCATAAACGCGCCCTACAATTGTAGGGATGACTGAAGATACGGGCCTAAGTGTCTTACACTGAGAACACTTCTTAAGGTCGGATTGCACTAAAGTCAATTTACTTGGTTGACTCATTTAATATTTGGAACCTGATATGTGGGATCTTCAAAACCTACGATCTTATCACTTTTAACTCTGTTCAAGTCACTTCATTCCCAAGAGTGTCAGACTGTGTGCATTCTAGTGGAAATCTGACACTCGTCTATAAACGATAGATAAAAAAAGAAAAGCGAATACTGGGTTGTGTAGTAGAGTCACACTGTCTGCCAAGTGGAGTATGGAGGGAGAACGAGAGATATAAATTACATAAGTTGTATAAGATCAAGACAAGAGATTTCCTTATCAAAGGAATAATAACATATATCTGGCGACAAGTTTGAGCGACATTGTTTGAATAATTTCATTATTAAAGTAATATTAAAAATGCGGTTAGAATCTACTATCACGTGGTATAGCGTGCAAGGTCTAGAATGAAGATTGATTCGTCTTTTGAAGCAATGGCAGTAGACCCTGTATCAAAGGATCAAAAAATGTCGAATAAACATTATGAATTATACTCTGTCCCGGTTCATACTATGATTTTTAACAGTTCACGCATTAAAAGTTACTCACATATTGTCTTTAAAATTTTGTGAATAAATGTCTTGAGACCTGTATCATGGGCGACAGTTTTCATACAAGCTAAATGTTAATCTGTAACCAGCCCAAGCTCAAGACAAGGAGTTCCTTTTACCTAAGTACGCATTGTAGAGCGAACCATGGTCACACGTGCTTTACCTGGATCGTAAATCAAATTTAAGTATACTGACCTTAGGCGCAATTACTAGATAATATAAACAACCATAGTGCTCATCTGTCTAATATTTTAATTAATATCTTTGGAGTGCAAAAACCATGATCTCTCGATTTTGCAATTTGTGCGAAAAATATAAATAGCAAGCAAAATCTTCAGAAACCATCATCAACATAAAACAATTATCAACTTTAAGTACTTTGGGCTAGTTACAGCTGCGAGAATTATGCACCAAGGTATTTCGTGGAATATAACAAAACAGTCCTAAAGGCTTGCGATTCAGTCTTATCTTGATTTCTACAAATGCAGATCAGTCTAGTAAATCAACTATTCGTAACAGGTCTTTATAATTTGTGTATTTTCGGGGATGTCGCGACTTATTTGACAATGTATCCCTTTCTAAATTTACTAATTTAATTTTCAGCAGTTCTTGTACTAATAGTATAATCTAGATCTCCGATAATATTTGTAGACGTAATGGTTAATGATAAAAACGTGTAACTATGTTTTTCCAGTAAGTTCTCTTTGATAATTGAATATCAACGCTTAAAGTGTATGACTGTTTCATGTGAATCGATGCTTTTTAATTTCACTGTTCATTATACCAGCACATCCTGCTTCTAAAAAAGGTCTCGCTTATTTTTTAAACGAGTCAAGTTAGCACACTGAAATTCGGGATGATGCAATCGGTGCAACAGTACAACATTTGGCCTCAAAATGACTTCAAACTTTCAAGATAGAGGATAGAAGCCCTTGGTCCGTTTTTTATGGAATTTGATAGATTTTGGAGTTTATTATGGATGCCTTATAACCCTAAAATATAAATTCTTCAAAAATGGTCATCAAATTTGAACGTTTTTGTAGATTGTATAACATAACTCATTAACGAATCATGAAAATACAATACTATGTTATACCAATCTTCCTTTCATGGAAGGATTTATCTGGACATGCAATAAAATAATAGAACACTCGGTTTAAAAAGAAAATGTCATAAACTGTCATTTTTATTAAAGGAATGTTCCATATCTTATTCCACATTCAGATAAACCCTTCCGAAAAAAAGGATCACCTAACTCCCATTCCATTTAAAAAAAATCAAGATATTGCCCAGCCGCCGTCTTACAGTTCATGCGTCAATTTCATTTCACCGAACTTTAACACGAATAAAAGCTATATAAAGGAAAAGCACTATATAGCGCGTCAAAAAGGAATTATCCTCAAGTCATCGCACCCCTCCTAGAAGACTAATCTGAAAGTGCTAATATATTTGTGGTTTTTGAACGCAATACCGCTTATATTAAAAGAAATGGTGGATGCGTATAGATACGACTAACGGGGAAAAGCAAAAGTGTCTGACTGCTTGAGTGCATTGTGTACGCGAAAAGTTTATATCAGCACATCTTAGAAAGAGATAGAAGCAGGCTGAAGAGAAAAGGTCATCAGCCTAGCACGGTGACGCAGAAAGTGGTGCACAGGCTTCTATAACAGGTTAGGTTATTCTCAAACCCAAGAAGGAGGTCTGTTCGCAAATTTAATTGAATATTTTGTTTTCATTTTGTTTAGAATGTTGATGCGACTTAGTGTTTTAATTTATTTTAGAACTGTCTTTGTTTTCCACCGATAGTGTTAACATCAATACATCCTGAGTTATTGTCACATTTTGCGACAGCGAGCGGTGGAAACCTTGACCTTGAATGTACGAGATCCGGTGTCACCAAGCGAACCAATGATGCAATGTTGCAGAATTTGTGGCAAACCTGATCTTTCATTTCGACCTAAACTGGAGCGCCGTTAGGACTGACCCGGAATCGATCCCAAACAGATTCGATACAATTCACAATTCAAAAATGTGCACGCTTAAAAAAACATTATTTGGGCGTAGAGAATAAACTAACGCATATTTTCAACATGCGTCTTGTTTCAAGAAATAGGTGTAACATATTGGTAACGCGGCAGATTGAAAGCCGGCTTTTATCTCTTTTTAACATATGTCTAAGCATACTTCTCTCTTGTAGTCATTAAACTAAAGCCGTCAGACAAATTTGGTTCTTACATAATGCGAACAGCAGAGTAATTTCTTAGCTTTTTATGTTACATATAGGCCAAAATATTTCGAGTACCTTATATATTTCACAAATCAATCTGAATTATCTCGACAGGATAAATATATCTAAATACAGGAAGAGTTTCACACCTGAGGGAACTGAGCTGGAGCTTGTCAGTGTAGCTAATACTTTTCCGATTATTCTCTACAAAGGATGAATCTAACAAGAGATGGTAATAATTGCTGTTATTAAAATCTAAGTGAATAAAAATACCGTTATTTGAAGTATTGACACATATCAGGACTTCTGTGAATTTTATTTATATCGATGTATACATTGTAGGAATGATTTTGCTTGAAAGGTGCAGATAAGGAATGCCTCTTTGGTTTACTTTTCTAGGTGAGCATATTTTACGATTCTGAATAAAATGTGAACAGATATATGTCGACGCAGTTTCATATTCCAAAAATACAATTGGCATTTGCGTATGCCTTTTGGTATTTTATTCCAGTGACAACTTGATATATGTCGCGTAGATTATTATCAGGAGCAAAGTAATAAGCAAATTGTATGAATGTATAACCGTGCACACAAGCAGGCTACAAATCATTGTGATTGCGAATATAATGATTTATTGTAGCGTAAGTTTATGTAGTGCGATTTATGCACACTATTATTGCTGGAACTAATTTTATAGATAGGTTTGATATGCTATACCTGCACATTTCAAAACCCAGCACTCAGGTATTCAGGGGATACATCAGTGCTTCGCTGTATAAAGTCCTTCAGTCGTCCGAATTTATTGTTTTTTGTGCTCCAGTTGAAGATAAAGCAAGTCTAATTGTGGTTCAAGGTTTATTTAAGATGGGAGTATTTTGTGAATGAAGTCTTAAGTATGCGTGAGACACGTAGCACTGTATTTCTTTTACGATTGGGGTGTTAAGATTTCTGATAAAATATTACAATCTCTATGATAAGAGGATCTATGTCTTCTCATATATTAAAGGTGCGGAGTTGACATGGCGCCAGCAGCTGATTTCAATTCAGCAACAGCTATAGGTAGACCTAGAAGAGTTTCTAGTAGACTGATATAGTATTTGGTTGTTGTTTCCCACCAGATTTAAATCGTACAAATTGGTCAAAGTGACATATTTATCAACTTAACTGGGTTTTGCTGGATATGTGTCTTTTACGAGCAAAATATTTTCATCATTAGTTTGTGTGTGCTATTTTAAGTAAAAATTGTCTCTTGTACCCTGATGTAATTACTAAATTGCTAGATATACAGAGTGGGGAAATTAAGCCAGGCCTGTGTGAATATAATACAAATGTGTCATCTTTGGCTCCGTATCCAGAAAAAGATTCTAATAGCAGCTACAAAACTACTGTTCTAGTAATGCCAAGAAACAGAAATATTCCCGAAGACCTTTAGGTAATTTAGAGATGTGGTTAACAATAACAATTTAGTTGCAATTGAAAGCTGGGCATTGTCGACACGCATTTATCTATCTCCTCTTTTGTTGGCTAGATTTGTGAACAATCAAACCCTTTTCATATAGGCTATCCCACGGACGGAGGCAAATTATTTACGCCATTAAGCCAATCTGTGTATGAACTTTACTATAGTCAACGCCAAACAAAGTGGCGTGCACGTCATCAAGGTGGGTGTGTTGAAAAATTTACATTGTTGCCAAACTTTTTGTAAAATAATAAAATTTGTTATTTACATATCTAGGTTTATAAGCAATATTAACCTCAAATGAGAACAAAAATAATAGTATAATAAAATTATAGATCTGTACTTGCATAATCATTAAGTATGACAATTATTGATCAGATGACACTATGAAACTACCATATTTAATTGATAGCTTAAAGGTACTGAATAAAAATCCAAATGGGGTCCTCCAAATTTTATGCATGGTATTTATTTTACAGAATTCATACAGAAAAATGCATTCTAAAATTAGGTAAGCTACTGGTGTAAGCTTTTTCTGTACAATAAAGTTAGTCGGAGTTTCTTTCTTCAGCGCTGTCTGAATCTGAATCTCATCACTCTCAAAGTTGATTATTAAAGGTTCGATGTCTGGTCGATCAAAAATTCGTTCTCTTTCATACCATTTAAAAATTTCTTGCTCAGTATGTCGAACACTATTTTTCCACATGTCTGGGGTAACCGTTTGTAGAGCCTCGTTCCACATATCCAAACAGTCTTTTTCACTGTTACCATCTCTACCAATATGTCTGTTATAGTAACCTTTTGCTATGCCCCAAATTAACTCAATAGGGTTAAATATACAATGGTAAGGAGGCAGACGAAGAACTTTGTGCCCATGTTGTTCCGCCAATTCATCAATCACGTATATTTTAGGTGGTTTGTTTCTAAAAAAGCAGTTATTTTAAGAATAGGAATAAACAAAAGAAATATAAACTGTCTACCAAAATATATATAATTAAGAAGCATTATGTACCAAGCAACAATACTCAATAGCTCTGTTTTAAACATTGTGTTTAAAAATGGTATGTTTTGATTTGTCAACCAGTCTTGGATATTTTTTTTTGTCCATGCATTGTTGGGCACTTTGTTCAATATCATGCTGTGATAAGGGGCGTTATCCAGTATAATCATAGATGGACTCTCCAATTTTTCTAATAACTGATGTTGAAACCATTTCAAAAAATTGTCCTGGTTCATCTCTCCATGGTAATCGCTCAATTTTGTTTTCGAAGAAAATATCGCTTCACTACCCTCAATAAACCCATTTTCATTTCCAGCATGTAATATAATGTATCTAAAATATATTAGTTTTAAATTTTATAGTGCAAATTGTGTAAAAGTACATACCTTTTACCATCTGTTTTAATAGCTTTCACGCTTTTTTGGTTTCCATTTTGCCAAGAGCGACCTATGGTCCCATTTTGAAATATCCAAGATTCATCGAGGAAGACAAACTGGTATAAGGCCTCAACCTTAGCTTGATTGTATTGCCTTAGAAATTCCACCCTTTTCAAAGCTATACTTGGTAGTTCCATGAGCCCTCGTCGCGGATTGTCCTTAAGCCACTTAAATCCAAGATCTCTAAGCAACCGCCTTAAAGACGTGGCACTACCATCAAATAATGCCCTATCTCTTAATCGAGACCATAAAGTTTGTATCGTAACTTGTTCTTCTGAAACCATGTGTAATATGACATTATAATTTTGTTAACAAATTAATGCAAATTTCTGATAAGTTATTATAATAAGATCTTACTTTTGTGATACATATTATAGATCACTTCTCGAATGGCACTTGTATCCAATGTCGCTGTGTTGGTTACACGTTTAATATAACTCCGCTTTTTCTTGGGCGATTCTAAATTTGCATCACTTTTCACACCCTCGGAAATACGACTAACTGTCCTTAAACTAATTTTTAAAGCAGCAGCAACACGCTACAAAAAATGAAATAAAATTTCACTATTATTAATATACATTACATATAATTATTAGTAACCTACCTCTTGAACAGCATTTTAAGGCAACAAAGGCCCGTTGTTGTCCCTTTCTTGCTCAAAGTAGTGCATTAACGAGGCCACGAGTTCCTTACACCGACTATTTAACTGTTTGGGCATCTTTATATACCAAAATTGCCTTTATCTACTCGTAAAATGAATAATTTTGTTTTGAAACAAACAGTTGTTGATTTACAGTATGCGGGGCCAAAGGATTTATAAAGATTTGAAATGCCACAAATTGTGTCACAATGTGTCAACGCTGCGAAATCGGTTTAGTGCGTTTACATGTCGATAAGTGATTGAAGCGTTTGCAAAACATTTTATTTCGCATAATGCGTCTAAATTTATCAGAAAGCAACTTATGTGATATTTTAATAACAATGTTTATATGACTATTAACCATAATAAGAGAGTAATGACCATTTTACAATTTATATATCACATTAATATGAAACTGCAATAGAGCAATTGTTTGTGATAGAAACCTAGGCGTTGACTATATAAAAATATTGACAGGTTTTGCGTCTGTGCGATCGTTGTAGTCTCTCAACTTATACCACAGCAGACTCAAAGTGTACGTAAAATAAAAGTTGAACCAGTCTCAGCCTTGCTTTACCTAAAACTATCTAAAGTTAAATAGTAACAAAACATGAAAGACACAGTACGCAATGTAAAACACTAAAACAATTCCATATATCGATAAATGCATCTAATAACATTTTAAGGACAAATTTAAAGAAAAAATCATCGAAAGCAGCAATAGCTATCTGATTACAAAAAACAAAACGTTTTTTGTTGTTGTTGCTAATGATGGTAAAATACGACACAATGTTCTTCCTCTTAACGTGACCAACTTTTCATAATTACAATTAATGAATTCCATTACTTGAATGGATACATTCTTCCTGCAAGAACATTGTAAAGTTCCTTCCCAGAGCTTTCCAGTATTCGAATATAATGGTACTACCGTGAAAATAATGAATTGCTCTCAAAAAAGGTGACCTAGGAAAGTTTCGTATAACTGCATTCGCTTGATATTTACGAGCTGTTATATATTACACTGCGTTATGAGTAATATTTTTTCGTGTATATTAGGTATAGAAAACGATATCATATTTTAGTGTAATTTGATGAGACGCGATAGACTCGAATGGTTTTATTTCTTTAAATAAGATGTGAGTATCAAATACAATATTTCCAAATTACTCAAAAAGTGAAAATCATCCAAAATACAATATTTCATGTATCGATATCATTCTAGTCGAGGGTCATCTATTAAGTCAGAACCGTTGTGTAATAGAGTCAAAGAAACTTTATTTACAAATGTAAATTGTATCACAAACTGAAATATGATCATTTTTTCCATTTTTCAACATAGCCATCATAAACATTTAAGCATTTGTCAAGTGATAGCATCAACTTTTGGAACCCGTCGCCAAAGAACGCTGCCGCCTGATTGTTAAACCAATCAGTAAGTTCTCCTTTCAACATATTATTTTTCAAGCGCTTTCCACCAAGACATTCCCTAAGTTTTGGAAGAAGATGAAAGTCTTACTGCTAAGCCAGGGTTGTATGTTGGATGATCCGGTAATGCCCAATGTAACTTATCATGTTGCGTCTCTGTTCTTGCCGCAACGTGAGGCGGAGCGTTGTCGTGAAACAAAACGACGCCGCTAAAGCTCATGCCCCACCGGTGGTTTTGAATAGCGCGCCTAATTCAACAAGTTCCTAGTGAATTTGCGACAATGGTACCTTGAGGATGTTTTTATGCTTTTAAAAACCGAATTATTGAGCACCCCTTACAATCAATCAATCAACCAGCACCGAGAGAGACGTGAATTGTAATCACGTAAGAGACTTGCCAAGAGTGTCTGAGGTCGGACGGAGGTCACGTTACAAGATGAGACTTCAAAAATGGACTTCGTAGCACCCGATCAGCGCAATTAAGAACTGCTAAATATCGGCTAGAGAAGCTATCAAAAGAATATCTCAAGATAGAACTATACAGCCAAAAATTGAAGTCAGAGACCTACACTTTAGTAACGATAGTGATTTTAATTTTCTGATGTAATTGTAATCTACTCTTGTGTATGTTTGTACACATGTCTTTCTTATTTCAACTCGCATCTGGTGATGTGGGGTCTGTGGTACCATATTCCGTATCATACTATTATAATTTCATCATTCAGCGCTGGGTGTGATGCACCTTGAGCTTGTTGTAAAACGTATAAAGCGAAATAAGTACCTAAGTCCATGTGTTCCAGTTTGCTTGGAAAAAGTTTTGTTTACAATATGTGCACATCCACACATCAATTATAACAAAATATGTTTGAACCCATGCGAACCAATCTCACTATATACGTTAGCTACGGGTTCATACTGTCTTATTTGTAGTCCCCGTAGGTTAGTTTAGGTTAGGTTTCTTGTGAGTTCATCAATTATGATCCTCCACTGCGACTCTTGGGCCTATTGTGACTCACACCTATTTATATTTCCCCCAGTAGCTCCGACCTAATGAGGAAGTAAATCAACTTGTTTGGAGAAATATTCTTCTGGTCTTCTGTTTGGAGTACTACGTCTCCAAGTACGTTGTACCTGATTCTGGCAATTGCAGGGCATCTGCACAATATGTGCATGCCTGGCCATTTCATCTCCCTCCATGCACAGTCCGCACTCAGCCTACTCATGTGGTGACCAATTTGCAATGACCCGTGTACAGTCCTACTAGAGCTTTGAGGCTATTCCTGTTCAGCCATAGCAAAGAGTCTGTTACCTTCTTTGTCAAGATTGGTATAGTTGCCTTAGCATGGCTAACCCTGCTAATCCAGTCCCAATATTGATGGATCTTTCTGTCCATCCCTGCAGATATGATTTTTTTAGCCGTATTGTATGCGATCCCAGTCGCTGTCTCAGCCAATATGAAGGGTGTGCTAGCCCCACTCTTTGCGAGACTGTCATCTGTCTCGTTTCCCTCTAGAAATATGTGCCCTGGTATCCATATGAGACGCACTTCATTTCCCTCCCCTATGCCACCGAGAGCTTCTTTGCTACAGTAGTCAAATAAATCCTATCACTCTATATTAAGTCCAGCAGTATATTTTTTCAAATAAATATAACACACAGAATGTCATTAGGCCTTGTATTGTAGCTATGTACCTTAGTGCAGGGCATTTTATAAAAGTGATTGGGTCCTAGTTTAAATCAACTGATTGTGTTTGTTTCGGAATAGGTCAAAAGTCCAGGATTATAAATTTAAGCCAGAATACCCTCGGAGGAATGATAGTGTATAGTTTAATTTACACCAAAACCCAATAATTCATGAAAAATATATTTATTAGTTACAAAAATGTTCAGTATACTTTGTACATTGCACATATTAGTATCACAATTTATGAGTTCAATTATTTAGATCGCACATAAGCCCGTCATAGCACAAAATGCGCTGGAAGAGCAGGCGAAGCTATCCTATAACTCGCAAAGGGAGCTACAGCAGGAGCTAGTGCTGGGGCAGCTACGGCAGGTGCGTAAGCAGAGGCTAACAGTGGCGCCCTCACAGCAGCGACGGCAGGGGCAGCAACAATAGGGGCAGCCAAAGCATGGTAGTTGCGGGCTATAACTTGGGAACTTTGGGCTGTCACCACTGCAGGAGCTATGGCTGGAGCTGCGACCACTGGAGCTGCGTGGAGGAAGCTTGGCTTGGCTTCTGGTTCGGCGAGGGAGACCGAGATTGCGATGGCAGCAAATACTACCTATAAAAAATAAAATACTCAAAATCATAATTGATAAGCCTCATTAGATGAATGGAATACACAAAATGAGATTCAAAAGGTTTTATAAAGTTCTGAATTTTGTCAAGAATACTTCATAAAATTGACCAAATATTTGAGGAATATACCTAGATACATCAACTCGGTAATTAAAAACCAACGTTTGACTCCCTGAAATGATCAATAATTCAAGAATACGAATACGGAAAAACTTTCACTAGTGTTCATGGCTAACGGCTCCGCCGGCAAAAGATTGCTTTTCAATTTACCGGCATCGCCTGATATAGTTTATCAACAGTTCCTTCACCATATTCCATTAAAACGATTCAGTGATTACTAAGAATACGCGGTGATAAAAGAGCTAATTTTCACAAAAAATTGCTTTTTGCTTAGGTCCTCAATCTAAATAAAATTGGTATAAGCCCAAAAATTTTATGAGCACTACTTTTTTTTTGTAAGGTGAAAATCTAGTGGTAAAACAAGAAGTTACTTACAAACTTGAACATTTTTGTCGATTTTTGGTGATTGATGAATCTACAATGTGGATGTTGGACGATGGTATCGTTTTATAGTGAGACCCCCTCCTAACGTTGTGGGTGGAATTTCGGGTTAACTTGGTATTGGGCAGTGATAAGATTAAGCAAAAATCATTTGTATTCAAAACGACAATCGAATTGAATGTCTGTGTATCTGCAAGAGCGATTGTTTGGTATGCATGTCACTTAGAAGTATTATATAATCTGTCTGGTGTGTGTAGGCTGAAACGGATTTATAGACTACTGACCTAGAATATTGTCAAGATGTTTAAGTCGAGTTATCCGTTGGATAGAAGAAATTATGAGAAAATTCCTTGAAAAGCTCATCCAAACTGAGTGCTTAATCCTCGCTTATTTGATTCTAGTTACTCAAGTCGCTATGATATAAGAGGAAAATGAAGCCACACTTAGCATGCCTTCAATTCTTTTTGCTTATATTCCCAGACTAATATGGATAAACAATTAAGCTATCTATTTTTCCTTTGCCGGTAGATGATCTATATTCTCCCTATAGACTAAGCTATCTAGAAAATAGGATCCTACTTTCAGTGTAAAAAAATAAAATAATCCTAGCTAAAAATGAACTGAGATTGGTATATGGATAGGAAGAGGAGGAATGTGGATTGGTGTTTATCAACTATAACTGATCAGATTTTAGTGAACATTGGACTTTACGAAACCTCATTTTTACCTTTATATAACTTTTAGAAAACCTCACGTGAGCAATTATCGAAAATGGACTCCTTTGGTGAGACGTATGAAGTGATCCTTTCTGAATCCTTTTTTACGTTGAACTCCCTAGGCAATACAACTGTAATCGCTAAGTAAAAAGTAAAGGTTTATTGAGGCTCTACACGGAACTGTCATAGAACCATCCGAATTCTGCCACAATGGCTTTGAATTCAAAAAGACTTATGAGTACTGAGACATTTCTATTTAGAGCTCGACTAAGGCTCTCTTGAGTTTTTCGGAAATCTATGTATGTAGATTTAATCCACCTGTTTTATGCCATAAATTATGGCCATAAACAAATATCCCGTAATTTCTACAAGATGGATATTACATTTTAAACTTATGCTAATGTATCTCTAGAGTCATATTCTTAATCTTCACTCACAAGTACATCAATGAAGCGACCCTTAAGTGTTTGTTGCAAGATATATATTAGAATAAATTAATATGCTTGTTAAAAATTGTGTCTCAATAATCATCGAGGAAACCAAACTTACTTTTATTAGTATTGAAGCTAAGGTAACTTCCTGTTGAATATATTTTATATGCGTATATCAGTGTATTTAAAGTTATGTCAGGTTGGATAAGTTAATCAAAGTACCTGTAACTGTACTGAATTTTCATGCTCCTTTTTTGTTCTTATGCATGAATGCGAAATAAGGTATACAGTTTTAAACTCCATAGGTGTTAGCATTTATTATCTAAAAAGCAACTTATCATTTCAAGTGCAGCAGAGGAATATAGTAAATAAATGTATAAGTAATCCATGTGTCACCAATGAGGCGAATCAGTTGGAGGTTCTATTAAAGTTGCAGGAAAATCCCCATTTAAGTGCACGGCAAATTGGAGCAGAAACTGATATATGCAGAACTTCTGTGTAAAGAATTATTCACAAGCATAGGTATCATCCGTATCACCTATGCTTGCATCAAGGCCTTCGTTCTCAGGTTTTCGCAGCTCGAATGGAGTTTAGTAGAATAATACTAAATAAAGTGAGTGACACTACTGTCCTGGATAAGGTTCCTTTTAGCGATGAGGCAACTTTTAACAGCATAGGTGTTGTCGACATGCATAACATGCACTATTATGCGGCGGAAACCCTTACTGGGTTAGGCAAATAGATTTCCGAAATGAATGGGGCTTGAATGTTTGGAGAGGAGTTATTGGTAGACAACAAGTCATCGGGCATTTCTTTTTCGACAACAGATTAACAGGTACAGAATATTTTGATCGAGCATTTGCCTTTGCTTTTGGAGGATGTCAATGACGGCGCACCTGCGCATTATCATAATTCTCTGCGTAACTAATTGGACACCTGGAGTAACAATCGTTGGATCGGTCGCGATGGGCCTATATCTTGGCCTCCTAGATCACCAGATATGACACCGATGGATTTCCATCTATGAGGCTACGTTAAGCAAGAGGTTTATAGATATCTACCATCTACCACGGAAAATATGAGGAAAGGATTAAGGATGCTTTTCTAAACATAAGGGAACAAACACATGCTGAGGAACGTTTAACAGTCATTTATCCAAAGACTACGGCTGTGTATTCAACATGGTGGAGATATTTTCGAGCAGTTTTTGTAGATTAGGTCTGGAGTAGTGATAGTTTGTTTATGTTGTTGTTAGAGTTGTTTTTCTCTATTACGCTTGAAGCTGATTTATACTGTTCTGATTATTATTAGTTTTTACGTCAAATCTATACTCTTAGTGGCAATATGGAACTAGCCCACTGTTTGTCTTTTGTTTCCATGGATGATGTGATTTTTTCTTTAATTTTAGTGTGTTGCTCTATTAAAAGCCTAATAACTCATAATCTAGTTATTGAGTCAAACCTTATACCAAAAAAAAGCTTATAAAAAACTGAATCCAAACGTGCACAAATATACAGGGTGATGCATGTGAAATTTATGAAAAAAAAAATTGAGGGGTTGCCGAAGTGGACGGTTTTTGTGGGCAAAACACCTTACATCTCAGTTGCTAATTACCAAAATCTCATAGTATGTTATATCAATCTTCTTCTTTTAAATTGATTTATCTAAATATGCAATAAAATTCGAGGCATTGCTTTAAAAAAATCACAACTTTGATATGTAGATCAAGATTGGGACACCCTGTATAATTGCCAACATTTTGGAAATGTGCCTTGAATGCCATGTATAATATGCCATAAATAGA
Organism: Acanthoscelides obtectus; assembly: GCA_963669975.1. NCBI lineage: Eukaryota > Metazoa > Arthropoda > Insecta > Coleoptera > Chrysomelidae > Acanthoscelides > Acanthoscelides obtectus. The sequence goes on along the minus strand of CAVLJG010000008.1, from coordinate 77,932,616 downwards.
TTTTCCCAAAATGTATTTGTTAATGAGTAACACTCCATCCACACATGGATGGGTCACACTGTATATATATCAAACGTTGTACTTCCAACTTTAACCTTTATATGTTGTGCTCCATGTAAGGAATGAGCCAATTCAAGGAAAAGCCTCTCATAACCACAGTTTATAATTTTTGCTTAAGTATGTTGCTGTCTATAGTGTCGAATGCCTCAGATAGATCAAAAAGTAAAGATACTACATATTCACCTTCGTTAAGTCTGCTATAAACAAATTCAAGCAAATGACAGCTTGCAGTTTCGATGGATTTCGCAGCTCTAAGTCCGTGTTGGCATACTTTCAAGATATGAGATTTTTCAGCAAAATCGTACAATCTGTGATACATGGCTTTTTCCATTAGTTTAGATATATTTCTCAGTAATGAAATTTGACGATAGTTGTCAACGTTATCATGTTCACCTTTTTTAAATATAGGTCTGATCATCGCAAGTTTCAGGATTTTATGAAAACAACAACTCTCAACAGATTTATTAAATAAAAATAGCAAAGTATCACCAATACAACTAAGAATTTCATTTAAAAGATGTAAAGTAATATTATCAAAGCCAGTTGACCTTATGTTTCTAATTTTGATTGAAATATTTTGTAGCTCGCGTAAAGTAGCTGGTTCAATGAAAATAGAATTTTGTCTGTAAGATGAAATGGTACACGAAAGTGATAAGTTCTGGCCAAAGTGTGACTCCATTTTCTGAGAGATACAGGCAAATTTCTTGTTCAGATGTTATTAGATTTCCTTGTGAGTCTTTCATTCAACATATATCCTTGTTTCTTCAGAAGATGATCTGCCAAGTCTTATATTGATTATTTTCCACGTCTCCTTTACTGTCTGCATTACAAATGTTTTCCAAGTAATAAAGTCTTTGTGTGTTTTGAATATCTTTGCGGTAATTTCTTTTTTCTTCTAAATAAAGCTCTTTTATATCTAGTGTTTCAATATCGATTATGAATTGTTACAAATTTCTTATATGCTTTCCTTTAAATTTTATAGTTTCATTCACCCTACCTTGGTCCTTTTACTCTTTTAATATGCTTTTGCATTTTTTTCACTTTGGTGTAGACTCCGAAATTTGCGACACTTACCAGTTTATCTATCATTTTGGATGATATCGTACTTTGGAACAACTTAGAATTGTTAGATTAGTTAAGTAGATAACTGCTGATCTTTATTTCCAGTGTTTATTTATACAAAACCACGAAAACGATTATTTCTTTTAATCCTTTAATGGAATTGGGTTTCCATCTACCATGAGCAATACGTTATATTTTTTGGAAGAAGACTCATATACATGTATTTCATTTGGGTTACGTTTTACCTCCAATAACTACTTAGAAGGTATTCTCTATACTGCTGTACCTGAGAGGCTAGAAGCGCACTAATTGTGATGCTGTTGGCTATTCGATATATTTAGAAATAAAAATAATATTGCATGTCTGAAATAGTCATTATACCTTTATATGTGTCGGCTGTGATTTCGGTAGAAAAGAACCACCAGATCACCGATGTTCCTTCCGTGTAGGAAAGGTTCGTTGTCAGTTAAGTGTTATCGATCGGTAAGACTACCTGGGCCTAAGGGGATATTCTCGGTTTCTTCCAACATCTGCCGCTATAGTTGAGACATATTCATGCCAAACTGTGTTCTTATCACTCTGAACTCGACAAGCCGAAATAAGCGGCTTCTTGGCCGAGCTTGGTCATCCATGGAAACCAGAGTACCTACCTCTTGTTGCATCAAACAACATTTATGTGTCCTTATAATATCCTCGAGGTCCTTCGTCATCTCAATCGCAAAGCACAGTTTAACAATTTTAATGCTTGCATGCAGATGGCTATCGTGCAAGAAAATAACTCAGCTATGTATAACAGGAACAGTGCTGGAGCTGAAACCGACTGGCTACGACTCATATTCAACACCTGGGGAGAAAGACAACTAGCCGTCTACTAAACTCCATTAGGATGGAAGCTTACATAGGAAGGCAGCATGTCACAGCTGATCGAAAGCTTTTGTAACATGAAGAGCAATGGCGTCCCAATTAGCAAAGTAGTGTTATAAGCTTTTAATAAAAGAATCGTTCAGCCATAAAAGCTCTCTATTGTTGTTGCCTGAACACCAGAATGCTGGCTTAATGTTGTGGTGAGTGCAAATTTGCTTTCTGCAACGTATTTGCTCTAAAATGAACTGTTTAAAATATTCTTATAGCATAGGTATACAACACCTTATAGGGCAAATTTTTAACTGTTGCATACACGTTTATACAACTATTTTATACGACATATTTGTACGTTAGTCAAAATGGTTCTGTTGTGGCATCCATGGTAACATTTATAAAACAAACCGGATCCTTGTTGTTTTGCTGTGCAATTTACTACTCTAGCCAACAAATTGCTCTCAACGAAAGCACTTTTGCAACTGTTGTTTAGTAACTGTTAAAGGCTGTACATATGCTAAATATGTTGGTATACAACTTCACCATAACCTAACTTTCTGCTGTCATATTTTTGTTAAAATGCCATAACCAATGTTTTAAGACAAACAATGCATGCATATTGGTTCAAAAGGTTTTATCAACTGTTCAAACAGAAGATATAGATCTGGTACAAATTCTGGGTAAATCATTCGACTCTGTCGGTATTTCATTTCAGACATTTGTCAAATTGTTGTATAACACCTGCAGGCAACACCAAAATATTCTAATAAACTAAAGACAACATGGACGATGCCATGATTATACACAACCACCCGCCATATAGGGCAAACATGTATTCCTCTATTTAATATTAAATAATTTTGTTTCAGTTCGAAATTACATATCTTAAGAGATAAACATAGTGTAATTTTGTCTAAATATAGGATTTGTGGAAGATTTAACGCAGATAAGTTCAGTTTTCCATCTTCAACATCTAGACATACTTTTGATCATTGTCAACATATGAATCAAATACGAAGCCCGTAGAAATTGGGTAACTAATTTGCACGATAATCACAATAAAATTTGCTTCGCAAGTAATTCAATAGCCCTATATCACAGTATAGAAGTTTATCATATACCTGTGTATGAAATTCACAATGGCCGATATGTAAGTAAACAAGATGACTGTAATGTGTTAGTTATATATTCTTCACTTCGTCTATACAATACATAAGAAATAGTTTGGTTGCAATAAAGTAGAACCACGTAACAGAATAGTTGTATAGTTGACAAAAACTGAATCTTGCACTGACGCAAATGTCCTATAGCGGCTGCAAGAGGCTTACACTTTTGTTGTATAACTGTTACCTGCAGCCCTTATACAACCTCTTAAATGACTGAAATGTCCTATTAGGTGTGCCCATTCCGCTTGTATAGATTTTCTAAGAGGGTTTTGCCAATGTTCTTACAGTATACAATGCTGTGTAAGGAATACTATAGAATCATTCTTGCAACTCTAATAGGAGTGATAATTGTTAGTTGGGGTAAGCCTCACCATATGATTGAAATTGCTAACAAAGAGATATGAAACACTTTTGTGTGTCTAGCAGTTTCAGCGAAATACGCTACAAGCGACTCTTTGCAGCACTTTTTGAAAGGCAGCTTGAAATCGCAGCTGCATGTATCGGAGGTGTCATGTGCCAAAAATCCATCAACAGCTTGAGCGCGTTGTACTGTTGTTAGAAGCAGACATAAGAAAGTTTTTATACAACTTTACTTTAATGCTTTTTGACAAGTCGCGTATTGCCACTTTGCAGTAGTGTCCTGTCCATATCCTTCAACGTTTTAATGATGTGTGAAGGAGTATGTGCTAGGGCTCGAAGTAAGAGGCGACTGAGATGCCGAGTCCAAAAAAGTGTGCAGTTTTCATTTGATTCCCAGCTTTGCGATTAGATATCGAAATGAGTGGGATATTCATGGCAGTTTATGTGAATTATTTTCCGCAGGTGCTAACCTCAAACCAAACATTTTTTTACCTGCTTTAAAAGCTTTGACAGCCATTTAACAACGGTTCGAGAGATGCACATTAATGTATTCTTGTAATGGATCCGATATTTGTTCAGTCACACCATTTCGAAGATGCTGAAAGAACCAGGAAGGTATTTTTCGCCGTATAAATATATATAAATTAATAGTTTGTATACTTTCTTCGGAAAAGTAGACTGACACTATTCTCAAGCTCTTTAAAAGGTACATAATGTTTTTCCTAATATTTTTCAAAACCCAACATAACGAAAAGTCTAAAAAGGTACATTAAAGTTGTATCGTTTTCACTCTATAAATCAAAAATGTAAAACTTTATATGCATGTCCACGAAGAAAGTATCGGAAAGGTCTAGTTGCCACTCTTTTAAAGGCAAAATAACTTTTGGTTTCAAGATCTTTTGTAGCCCGCCACTTCGAAATTTAAAAAAAAATATATGAACTGTAAGACTAAAATCATCCCTCGTGACGCTGTTTTAATGGTAATTGGAGGTACGAATATATTTTTTATTACATTGGATAATAGTCATGAAAGTCAAACTTATCACCCTCATAATTATTTTCATCCATAAATTTAAGATAAAAACGTTTTTAGGGCCCATAACTGAGGAACATATTAATTATGGTATACCATATTCCGCTTCCGTAATGAGCTTCAACAGACACGGTAATACGTGGCACCATACATTTCGTACCTGATTCTATTTCGAATGTCAGTTTTTTGATATTTGTATTTTGTTTTGCGGAGCCTCCCGTCGTAAAATATGCTAAATGTTACAATTTACACAACTTTACCGTATATCTTGAAAAAACACGAGAATTAAGCTAAACTTTTTTGACATCAAATCATGGTTGCATGTATATCAGTACCCTTGCTACCGTATATTTGGTAGACTTAACATAGATGAGATTGGGTAACTCTCATTATCAAAACGTCTTTGTCGGATTCTCGCTGCATACCAATTAGAACTGCAATTGCTTGTAGGCCAAATCTTTGTAAAAAACCTTGGATTTGTGCTTTTAGTGGGGTAAATAGGCAACTGTATAAATACAAATTGGAAATAATGATCGTCAGTCATTCGCTGATATCACATTTTAAAACCTTTTCAAAAATGATGTGCAAACTGGTGAGTCATAAAAAAAATCAGTTGCATAATCTCATTTCATCCAGGCTCAATTATAAATTAGGAGAGAACTAAGAAATTGAGCCTATTTTCAGCCACATCGGGAAACAAAATGTTTAACATGTGCAAGGCTGTATACGAGTACCAATGTCTTTGACATTTTAGCACCACATTTGCCTCAGTTTTATTTTTGTTCCAATCGACAGTGTTTTTGGATATGATTTAAGATTCAGCCTATAGCTCTTATTAACTTAAGTTTTTATCTACTGAGAAATCATTTTTCATTTATATATAATAATAACGTATAATGACAACACATTCTTCGAACCTACTTAATTGATTTACCCACGAACTAAAATTCTTTAAGTCCTACTAAGTACTACTTAATTTTTGGGTGAAGTCAAAAGAAGCTGTTATGGGATTGTTTTCAGATACTTACAATTAGAAAATACTTATATGTATAGCATCACTTTACTTGATCCATTTTTATAAGTCGTAACTAGAAATACCACCTTTAAGGTTCACTTCCGCAGTCTTCGACATTTGAGACTATATGGTCGAGGTTGCCCTTTACTATCTATATCTATCATGAATATTATTTGTCTTTCCGACAGTATTTTTTGTTCCTCTTTAGTTTGTGATCTTCGCCATCGTGGCCATCTCCAGCTGCTCTGCTGACCCAGAACCAAAGGCAAAACCCGGATTCCTTGCTGCCCCGGCCGCAGTGGTTACCGCCACCAGCCACCAGTCCTTCGTCAGAGGATACTCTGCCCCTCTTGTGGCCGCCCCTGCTGTAGCATACACCGCCCCATACGCCGCCGCTTATGCGGCCCCTTACGTCGCTGCTGCCGCTCCGATCGCGTATCTTTGAGCAGTTGATGGCATTTTGTATTGTGATATTGTTGTGTAAATATATGGTTGAAAGTTACATAGTCTTTTACTAACATTCAAGAAAGCAAAGGTCTGCCTCAAAAACAAGTATTCATATATTTAGTAATGTGGATAGTAATCTCAATCATTAATAAAGACTTGTGAGCACTTCCACGATAGACATCTGAATCAAAAATAAGGATATATCTAGGTCCAAAACATTAATTCTAGTTATCGACCTAGGAGCACTGAGTCGTTTTTATCTTTTGTTTCTTCCCTCTATTGATTTTTCAAGTCAGAAGGCTGAAATTTGGGGTAATTAAAGTGATATATGAATAATACTATACATTCGCGTAAAATAGGCAGTCGAAGATTCAAGATGGCGGCTAAGTGTCGTTTTGGAATATTTTTTCTTAATGTGTGATACTTCATTTTGAAGCTTATAACCCTAGAAAATAAAATCACCGTCTTTCAAAATGGCAAGCTGGTAGGCTGTAAAAGTTGAGAGTTTTTGTACATTGAGTCGCTTGTAACTCAACAGGCAATCATATCGATGACATGAATGTTCTTCTCTTGGGAGGGTCTATCCGAATATGTAATGAAATACGAGACCTGCAAAACAGAATCCTTCGCAGAATCACTAACGGCCCCTGGGACGTGTCAAATGAGACCATTCACAGAGACCTTGATATCCCATATCTAAGGGATTATGTAAAACAACAGGCACAGCGGCGTTATAATCAAGCCGAATCGCAGAGCAACCCACAGTCCAGCAAGTTCGCAAACATTCCAGGCCGCGCCTCGCACTGTGATCAAGATTAAATTGTGAATTTCAGACCAGCCAAAATTATTTCAGTACACAAAATCGATCAAAATTATTTTTTAGATTTACAAAATTGTTCGAGTGGTCAAAGCAATAATGCTTAAGCTACTTCAAGTAATTTACTTCTTTTCTTTGTGCTAGTTCTTCCTTTCTTTCCTTCTTTCCGTTTGCCCCTTAAACATATTTGGTATCTGGGTAGCCAGACCTGACAGACAAACAGACCGACGAGACTTTTAGCTAAGAGCAAAGGTCCACCGGACCGCTCTGACGAACAATGACGAATAGTAGATATACGATACATTCCATTTAAAAAAAGTGTCAAAATCTGTCAATTCTTTTTAATCTTGATGTCCTATATTTTATTAAACCACTCCAAAAGAAGACGATTGATCTAGGATACTATAACGTTTCGATGATTAGTTATTGAGCTATATTCGATTTAATACACAAAAGCGCTCAACTTTGGCAGCCTGGAAGTCATTTAGGTAGTGATTTTATATTCTATGGTTATAAAGTGCTCATCAGGAGCTTCATTGAAATTCAAAAAATACCGAACCATCATTTTTAAATTTCCTACTGTTATTTTTATTAAAATTCGTCAGTCTCACAACTCTGCATATTAGCGTGTTAACTTCACTCGTACAAAAAATAAGTAGGGGGAATCTCCCTGGAAAGCACTGTGTACATGTACATGTATATTTTGTAATAGGTAAAGAATGTACATTACTTCAAAATAGGAAAATAAAGCTTTCCTAGTAAAATCCATGTTTATCCATTATTTATCACCATTTATCACCGTCAATATTTTTTGAATCAACGTGCAGCTCAAAAATATTGGAAAATATAAAAATTATTTTCTCGCTGCAAAGGTGATATATAATAGTACATACTTTCTTTCTATGTTATTTTGAAGTTCTTTAACGGCTTAACAATGTTTTCTGTATTATTTTTTCAATTCATCATTTCTAGTCTAAAAATATCTATAAAACTTGTATTGTTTTCACTCTACAAACGAACAACATAAAAACAATTGTATATTTACTCAAATGTGCACAAATAATATGGTTTTTTAGGGGCAAAATGATATTTCTTTCTTCTTTATGACTATTTAATATACAATTTATGAAATAATATCATATCATGAAAGTCGTACATACGACTGCCATGAATCTTGTTTGATAATTTGATATGCCGATTTTTATTATCAAAATGTTTAAATAGTTTTAAAAAAATGGCGTCAAGTAAGTTAACTGTACTTCCTATGCAACGCTGTATTCGTAAAGAATTATGTTCGGTACAGGTTAGACCTTCTGACAAAATAGGTGTTAGCTATGAACATGTACCTATATTACAAAACGTTAGATGACCCCCCCCCCCCCCGCTCGCCCTGTGGTATCTCCTGGTAGGCGACCTGTTTGCCATTATTCGCTTGTCGGAAATCATAGAAAAATATTTCGCTCCTAGATGTATTAACCGGAATATTGGACTGGTGCGTCGAGGAAGTAATGTCAATCAATACACAAAAAATGGTCATAGTACCTTTCACCAAAAAGAAAAAATTGGATGGGTTTAGACCTCCAACAGTCCGAGGTGAAATCATATCGTTTGCGACAGAGGCGAAAAATCTGGACTTCGCATCTGGGAGCAGTCCTTAAGAATGCAAGGATGTCGTTGTGGAATTGCCAAATTGTCTGTGAAAATAACTGGGAAATGAAACCTAAAGGCCGTTTGTCATGATACAAAATTATGATCATAATTTGGTAACAAATTTTGTGAGAAAATTCGTTACTGAATTCAGTCCTCAATTTGTTTATAAAAAATCACAATCCTGTCTGTCACGAAAGAAGTATTGTGATCAATTTCATACAAAATCATGCGCAGTCGGTAAAAAAACTACTTCGAACTGCCATTTATCATGTCAAAATCGTGCTAACCACACTCCTTATTGAGGCTTGCTACTTTATTACTTTAAACGAATAGAAAATTGTAGAAGATGGAGCGACCCCTATTCGCATATAGTATACGTATATGCGACTGTGGGACCAGCGATCTGCGTTGTAGCTGCCCACCTCATCAAAAAACGAAGTAAACGAACCTTAAAAGAATTTATTGTCGAAAATGGTTCAGGGGGAAGGACCGGGGAATGGACGTGCTCCAGTTGCTGGATAAAGGACCTGCTGTGGAGGATACAACGCATCTTATTTGGCGCTTCTGTTTTTATAGGCGTTGCCTTTTACAGCATATAAACAATCATATTTCTCATACTCGTTTAGTAGTATGTCACACTGCTCTTTTGAACATAACATCTTTTAAGGTCTTCAATCTACAAGTAGAACAGCATACAACATAAGCTGGAGGCGTTTCCGAAACTGATGACCTGATCACAGCAACTGATGAAAGTGCTTGAGGTTGGGCTTGTTCTTGTCAGCCAATTATCATCTCATCTAATCATCACAAAACATCAATATGATGTACAAAACATGAAATTCCGTGTCACGTAGCGTTTCTACCAGCCAATGTACCGCTCCAAATGCACAGTAGGCATCCGCCCACTTTTAGCATGAAATTATTTAGAACAGGTTCTAAAAAATGTGGCACTCAATTTGTTAATAGAAAATTAAGAACTAAGTGCCGTCGGACACTATCCTTAATTTTGTACGAAATTAGCGTAAAAAATTTAGCACAAAATTTCGTATCGTGACAGTCTGCCTTAAGCAAATGTTTTGGCGTTATTCTATAGTCATTTGACCTATGGATCTATAGTTTTGTGCTTTCAATATATAGGGTGTTCATTTGAAAACTTTCTACCACGAATTTATCAAAAACCAGTGATTAAGAGAAACAAACGCCGAGACACATCAAAAGATTTGTCAAGGGGGACAACATTCTAACCAAAAACCACTACAACCCCTTTCACTCTCGCCTCCTCAGGGTTATTCCCTTAAGAATTTTAAGCCGCTCAAGTTAAAGTTTTGGGTCACTTTGGAATAAATCCTAATACTCAATTACGCAAAATTGTTGCCCCGTCTGGTATTACATTAACCTCTGTACACACAGTTACTAAGCTCCATAAATGTCATCCATTCAAAATGAAAATATTGCAAGAGTTAACAAAAGATGATTTCGATAGGCGAGTTGAGTTTTGTGAGCAAATAGCTGCAGCGATTAATGACAATACCATTTATGTAAAGAATATCGGCTTCAGTGATGAATGCACATTTTATCTAAATCGATTTGTTAATAAGCATAGCTGCATGTATTGGAGCAATAAAAATCCTCATGCTTTTGTAGAAGGGCATACCCAGTACCCCCAAAAAATTAATTTATAGGCAGGCATTTTGGGAAACAAACTGATTGGGCCGTTTTTTATTAATGGAAATTTGAATGGAGATAGTTATTTGGATATTTGGATATGTTGGTTAATACCATCAATCCTCTTATCACTGAAACCATTGAAAACCAACTCGAAGAGGATGGAAACCCTATACTTGATGAGGCTGAAATATATTTCCAGCAATACGGCGCTCCTCCTCAATATGTTATAATTTGAACATCGCCTATATCATTGTTTGACGAATAACGGCCAACATTTTGAACACTTATTGAAATAAAAAGTGATATTTTCGTGGATTTTTGTTGTCTATCTGCACAAATTAAGTTAAATAAAGATTTTTCTAATTTTCTTGAAAACGCATCGACCGATTTAAAAAAATAAAACGTCGAAATAACTTCGAAAGACCTTAAAAACAAGCTATTACTCGATACCCCTTGCCATTTAAAAATTTTAAGGGGATGGCACTAGGGAGCAGAGGGTGAAAGGGGGTGACGTCTTGGCGTTTTTCCTTTCAGTGGTTTTCGATAAGTCCGTGGTGAGAAATTATGTGCATCTCAATCGAGAAAATATAGAAGAATTCTAGTTGCCGCTTTTTTTGGAGGCAAAATGACACTTTTTTCAATATCTTTTGTGGGCCCGTCACTTCGAAATTTTGAAAGAAACAACATATGAAATGTAAGACCAAAAATGTCATTCATGTACATCCATCGCGACGCAAGTTAAGATTTAAATATCTTTTTATGTTGCGGCCATTTAGGACAATAGTCATGAAAGTCAAACTTATCATCCACATAATTATTTTGGTCTATTTTGATCAAAAAATTTAAGATTAACAGAGTTTTTAGAGCCCCTAGCTGGGAAACATCTTTTTCTCTTCGTATACTTGCAGGCATATTCTTCAAAAGTTCTTCCACTTCCGTTTGCACCGCACATTTCGTACTTCATTCTATACTAAGTGACATATAAATCCGAACACCCAGTTTAAATGGTTTTATTTTAATTAAATTTTGTATAAGCATAATAAGTAAATGATAAAAAATTCAAAATGATTGCACTGCTTTAAAACCCTTTGACCTTTAATAATGTGTGGATGCACCCTGATGTGCTACGCATTCTCCAACGGGCCTAGGCATGCTTCTGATCAGATGGTTAATGTCCTCCTGTAGTATCTCATTCCAGGCAACCACCAACTCCTCTCGAAGTGCTTCTAGAGTCTGAGGAGGACGTTGCAAATTGAGCAATCTCCTACCCATCATATCCCACACGTGCTCAATTGGGGATAAGTCGGGAGATCTTGGTGGCTATGGTAACAATGTGACATCATTATGTTGAAAGAAGTCTATTGTGACTCTTGCAACATGTGGTCGGGCATTATCTTGTTGGAAAGTTGGATCTGCCAGGGTGTCAAGATAGGGTAAAAGATGGGGTTCTAGAACTTCGTGGATATAACGCTGCGCGTTCATGTTACCTCTGATGAAGATTAAAGGTGACCTGGACCATAAGCTATAGCACCCCAAACCATAACTCCAACAGTGTGATGAACATGTCTTTCAACAAAAAACTGTGGATTCCTCCTTTCACTACGTCGCCTTCTAACCCTGACACGACCATCGTGCATGCCTAAACAAAATCGAGACTCGTCACTAAAGACAATAGGCGCGATCTTCACGGTCTGTTCTACGGCGGCGTCCAGTGCCCCTTGCTCTTTGCGTACGGCCTTCTCGAAGCCATGCCTGACAACACATAACCACAGTGTCTACACTTCTTTGCACTCTAACTGCAATTGCCCGAAAAGAAAGTCCACTTTCCCGAAGTCCCACTATACGGCCCCTATCAAACTCACTAAGTTGACGAAATCGTACAGGTCTCCGTACTCTAGGCATCGTAACCGATCGTAAAGGATGTCAAGAACCAAAATCCGCCAACGTTGATTCTTTACTGCGGCTGAAATACGAGTATTCATTTTTAGAGCGTTAGTGAATTAAAAAAAAGCAGTATAAAAACCGGAATGTCCAACTGATAAGGCTGAACATTTTTTCACTTGTTATTTACAGTAAGATAAATACATTCACCAACTTTTATTAAAATAAAACCATTTAAACTGGGTGTTCGGATTTATATGTCACTTAGTATATATTTGTATTTTGTTTTGCATGGCTGCCCACTCCCCCGTGAAATGTGATAAGAGGTACAATTTACCCAACTTCATCCTATAGATCTTCACAAGATCTTCATGACTTGAAAAATCAAGAGAAGTAATCTAAACGTTTTTGATTCCAAATTATACTTGCAACTATATCAATACCCTTGGTCCGTATGTTTTGTAGACTAAACACAGGTGGGATTAGGTAACTCTCATTATCAAAACATCTTTGTCGGATTCTCGCTGCATATCAATTAGAACTGCAATTGTTTGTAGGCCAAATCTTTGTAAAAGTCCTTGGATTTGTGTTTTTAGTGGGATAAATACACAACCGTATAAATACAAATTGGAAATAATGGTCGTCAGTCATTCACTGATATCGCATTTTAAACTTGTACCGAAATACAAAAACAAAACCTTTTCCAAAATGATGTGCAAACTGGTAAGTCATAAAAAAATTTACATGCATAATCGCATTGCATTTAGACTCAATTATAAATTAGGAGAAAACAAAGAAAGTCGAATAGACTTCTTTTAGCCCCATAGGTCTATGTTTGTATACTGTGAGTACCTACGTACAGGTATGTCTTCACCATTTTAGCTCCCACATGGATGAACCGATTATTAACTTTTGATCTACTGAGAAATCATTTTTCATTTATATATTCAACAATAACGCCTAATAACAATACATTCTTCACATTGGGTTTCCTATTTCAAGTGAAGTCAATAGAAGCTTTTATGTAATTGTTTCCAGATACTTGAAATTTAATAACAGGTGTATAGCATATCTACTTGATTCCATTTTTACAAGGCGTAACCAGGAATTCTGCCTTTAAGGTACACTTCCGCAGTCTGACATTTTTGCAGATGGTATTATTATCTCGTCTCGTTGGACCTCTGCTCTTGGTAAAAGTCTTGTAGGACAGTAGGTCTGTCAGGTCTAGTTGCCCAGATACCAGACAAAGTCAGGGACAAAAAAGAGAAGAAGAAAAGCATTAAGGAAGTGAGAGAGAAAGTAGGAGTAATTGCGTCGGTCGTGGAAGTGCCTTCGAATTGTTAACTTCTATTTGATAATATTAAATTGATTCAAAGGTTAAGTAAGAGATTGATTGTCGTGGAAAAATTGTAGTTTTGTTTTTGACATAAAACTGCACGTTTCAATTTTGTTCACAGTGCGGGACGCGGTCTTATGTGCTTGCTAGACTATGTATTATACTTTCTCCCGCAACAAAGGGTTGATGTGCAATTCCGCTTGACTATATTGACATCACTGCACCTGTTGTTTGATGTAATCCCTTCGGTAAGCTATATCGAGGTCTCATATGAAGGATTAGGGGAAACTTGAGCCATGAGCTGTTAGTGATATTACGCAAGGTTCTGTTCTGTAGAACTTGCAAGCTTTGCACGTACATTTTAGTGAGAAAAAATTCTACAAACCGCTGATGCTCAGCCAAAATTGTATGATCGAGTTTGACCTTTACTATGTATCCTACTATCAATATTATCTTATTTTAGTATTTTTTGTTCCTTTTTCTTTCCGCAGTCTTCGACATTTAAGTCTATATGATCGAGATTGCCCTTTACTATCCGTATGTACTATGAATATTATTTGTCTTTTCTACAGTATTTTTTGTTCCTCTTTAGTTTGTGATCTTCGCCATCGTGGCCATCTCCAGCTGCTCTGCTGACCCAGAACCAAAGGCAAAACCCGGATTCCTTGCTGCCCCGGCCGCAGTGGTTACCGCCACCAGCCACCAGTCCTTCGTCAGAGGATACTCCGCCCCTCTTGTGGCCGCCCCTGCTGTAGCATACACCGCCCCATACGCTGCCGCTTATGCGGCCCCTTACGTCGCTGCTGCCGCTCCGATCGCGTATCTTTGAACAGTTGATGGCATTTTGTATTGTGATATTGTTATGTAAATATATGGTTGAAAGTTACATCGTCTTTTACTAACATTCAAGAAAGCAAAGGTCTGCCTCAAAAACAAATATTGACATATTTAATAAGGTGGATACTAATCTCAATCATTAGTAAAAACAGAATAACTCAAAAATCCATCCGTGGCGGATATAAGAGACGCCCAAAACAAATAAGAATCTAGTTCCCAAACATTAATTGTAGGCCCGTATGGTCAGTCGTCCCTACAATATTGTAGGGCGCCTTTATGGCCTCCTTGATTGTCATAGTGTTCTACTTCTCCGTGTCAGCGCTCTATTTTGAGGTTATGTCACAAACATCTATTTGCATCAAATTGTGCTTGCTTTTGAGTTTTATCATGTTTTATCAGCCTGAAATTTCCTACAATTTAAAAGGAAAACATATCTTAACAATAGGAGAGCGCTAACGCTGACACGGGACGAGTGTAATCTAATCGGAGAGTTTTGGATGAAGCCGCTCAAGTTGAAGTTTTGGGTCACTTTAGAATAAATCCTAATACTTGAGCTCGTATCGTCAGTCGTCCCTACAATTGTAGGGCGCGTTTATGGCCTCCTTGATTGTCATACTCTTTTCTCTTCTTCAAAAATTTCTAGATTACACTCGTCCCGTGTCAGCGTCAGCGCTCTCCTATTGTTAAGTTATGTTTTCCTTTTAAATTGCAAGAAATTTCAGGCTGATACAACATGATAAAACTCAAAAGCAAGCACAATTTGATGCAAATAGATGTTTGTGACATAACCTCAAAATAGAGCGCTGACACGAAGAAGTATAAAACTATGACAATCAAGGAGGCCATAGACGCGCCCTACAATCAAAAAATAAACTTTAAAGCATCCCACAAACCGGCGCGAAATAATCGCGGCGAAGTATTCGCAACGAAATTCAGAGCGAAATTCGCAATCTGTTTCGCCTGTTTATTCATACCAAAGCGTCTTATTCGCTCCGCGAACGTGAAGGTTTCGACAGGTTGCGTACATTTTATTTTTGCCTTTTGCAATGAGCTCGTCTTCAGAAGAAGAGGAGGCACTTCTATTTCTTGCTTTAGAAGAGGAACAAAATGCACGGTAACTTATGTTTATTTAACGCCATTTGATAGTTGGGTATGTATTAAGTTTAACGAAGTACATAAAACAAATATTTTCAATTTTGTTTAGGAAACGAAGGAAGTGGGTACATGATATTAACTTGGAACGAAATAAATTTGGGGAATACCATACCTTGATGCCACAACTTCGGCTGGATGAACAGCGCTTTTACGTATATTTTAGAATGACTCCAGAGTGTTTCGATGAAATATTGAACTTGGTGAAAGATGAAATACGAAAATCTGACACAAATTATCGTGAAGCTATTTCGCCAGAAGAACGACTTGCTATTACACTCAGGTAAAAAAATTATATGTATTAAAATTAGTAGGCTTATCGAATACGAAAACTTCAGGGATCGTGAAATAAATATTTTATTGTAATAATTGGACTACATTTTGCCACTAGGATCAAATGTTGCTAAATAATTCGAGGCAGAATTTGCCTCCTCTGTTGGGTATATTATTGGAGTAAACCCAGTGCCGCTTGGGAAGGACGACATACTACTATCATACATACTTGCAGAATTCTGGGTAGACGCTGAAGACATTTCTTCAATATGTTCAAATTCTTCGTGCGCTATTAATTCGGCTATTTTTAGTTTTATTCGGGCTTGACGCTTTAAGGGAAGTGTTTTCACAGTCTGTGCATGTGCCAAGAAAAGTGAATCAATGGCCTCGTTCTCTTTTTTAGGTTTTTTACCTTCAAAATAATCAATGAGCTGTTGTACAGACGAAGATGGTGGTTCATAGCGTTTTCTGTTCGTTTTATATTTTGGTGTAGTTGCAGTCTGCGGAAAGGTATGCCCTGGAGTAGTCACTGCTGTAGTGTTCAATGAAGAAGGTGGTGCTGTCTGTGTTGCCGAGGCGTTCTGTGCATCTTCTGCATCTACATCAGCATTTTCATCTTCTCCATGGCCGTGGTCTTCCAAATTTTCGGTTTCTACATTTCCAGCCCTTTCCTGATATATATTTGAGTTAAATTCGGCAGTCTCATAATGTATGACGTCAATATCTTTCACATTAGACGACGTTTTGGCAAATGCCAAAAAAGGACGGAAAAATTCCATGTAGTCAGCCCACTGCCATTTCTTTATGTTGCCCACTGCTTGGCCGGTCTTTGGTTTGGTAGATTTTATATATTTTGCAAATGTGTCTCTGATATTCTTCCACCTTTTTTTACTTCATCACCTAAAAACGATTTTTTTTATAGATTCCTTGCCACTGGTGACACCTTCTATACCATTGGGCATAGCTTTCGAGTTGGCTTTACAACAGTGAGTGCAATCGTAACCGAAGTCTGTGAAGCGATATGCAGACATATGGAGCATATATATTTACCAGAACCAACAGAGAATATATGGAAAAAAAGTGCTGAAGAATTTGAAAATAGATGGGGATTTCCCAATTGCATTGGCAGCGTGGACGGTAAACATGTAACAATCAAGAGACCTAACAACAGTGGCTCCAATTACTGGTGCTATTTACATAAATATTCAATAGTACTTATGGCCATTGTTGGCCCGGACTATAAATTTATATGTGTTGATATTGGTGGTTTCGGAAAAAATAGTGATGGGGGTATTTTCGAAACCTCAAACATGGGAAAACGATTTGAACAAAATTTAATGAGTGTCCCTGCACCTAGATTTCTCCCTGGGCAAAATGAAATCTGCTCGTACGTCTTAATTGGTGATGAAGCATTTGCTTTAAAACCATACCTTATGAGACCATTTCCTTATAAGCAGACTTTAACAGACGTCAAAAACGCGGTCAAAGGCGAACTGAAATACGCAGCGATAAAAACGCTGGAACAATCGCATTCGCTTCGCACAAGTCTGAGCCTGTCCGTAAACCGACGCGTTTTAATCTGATCGCGAATTCATCGCCGCGAAATTTTCGCAGGCAAAGCGAATATTTCGCGCCGGTTTGTGGGATGCTATTATTCTTGATAAGAAGATAGTTTGGCGAAGTGCAAAGTTCAGATGTGCACCACTGCAGTGACACAGACCTGTTCTTCCATTTAACCATCCAATTTAAGAAAAAAAATTGTCATATTCGCTAAAGCTTTGATCTACTAAGAAATCATTTTTCAGCGGTTTATAAAAATAACGTCTAATAACAATATATTCATAGAACCTACCTTTTCGGTTCCACAGGTTAACTTACAGAAACGTTGCCTGGTATAAATGTAACGTTCCACAAGTTCTCCAACTTTTCACTTAATAACGTTTTGCTTGGAGGGTAGTCAAAAATTCCTTTGCGAGTTCTAAAACTTTCAATTGATTATACCGACGCAATCACGTTTTGTAAAGAACAGTCAGACTTTCACGGCCCACAAACAATATAAAAAGTAGTAGGTACGAGCTACATCTTCCGTAAAACTTCGCGATCTAATAGTTTGGAAATTGCACTATGTGGCTTCATATTTTGATAATTCTAACAGCAGATATAGAGATTAAAAAAATAACATCTAAGTTATCCATTGCTCGTTTTCATGAAATCAAGTTGTTTATTTTCTGCTACTTCTTAATTTAAAAGACGCTTTTAGGTCTTTGTTTTCAAATGCTTATAACCAGAAAATGCTTAGATGTATAACATCAATTAACTCGATTCCATTTTTATAACGCGTAACTAGGAATACTACCTTTGAAGTACACTATCGCAGTCTTTGATATTTTTGGTGAAGGTATTATCCCGTTCTCTCTGTATTCCTCAGTCTGTCAGAGTGGTGCGTTGGACCTTTGCTCTCGGTAATAGCCTTGTAGGTCAGTAGATAAGCCAAGTCTAGTTGCCCATATGCCAGACAAAACCAGGGAGAGACAAGATAAGAAGAAAAGCAGGAAGGAAGAGGAAGAGTGCGATAGCGTCGGTTGGAGGGGTGTCTTGGAGCTGTTAACCTCTATTCGGCAATTTTAAGTTGATCCAAAAGTTAATTTAGAGATTAGTTGTCATGGATAAATTGTAATTTTGTTTTAGACCTAAAATTGCACGGTTTAATTTTGTTCACACTGCAAGCCGCGAACTTGCCAGACTATGTAGTACACTGACTCCCGCAACAAAGAGTTGATGTGCAAGTCCGCCTGACTATATTGGCCTCGCTACGCCTGTGACTTGACGAAGTCCCTTGGATTAGCGATGTCGAGGTTTCTATGAAGGGTTTCGCTGTAGACATTTCAAGAGATGTTAGTCATATTACGCAAGGTTCTGTTCAACAGGACTTTGCACATACGTTTTAGTGAGAAAAAATTATAAAAGCTACTGATACACAGCCAAGACTATATGGTCGAGGTTGCCCTTTACTATCTATATCTATCATGAATATTATTTGTCTTTCCTACAGTATTTTTTGTTCCTCTTTAGTTTGTGATCTTCGCCATCATGGCCATCTCCAGCTGCTCTGCAGATCCAGAACCAAAAGCAAAACCCGGACTCCTTGCCGCCCCGGCCGCAGTTGTTACCGCCACCAGCCACCAGTCCTTCGTCAGAGGATACTCTGCCCCTATTGTGGCCGCCCCTGCTGTAGCATACGCCGCCCCATACGCTGTTCCGTATGCCGCCCCTTACGTCGCTGCTGCCGCTCCGATTGCGTATCTTTGAGCAGTTGATGGCATTTTGAATTGTGATATTATGTAAATATATGGTTGAAAGTTTCATTGTATTTTACTAACATTCAAGAAAGCAAAGGTCTGCCTCAAAAACAAACGGATACGAATTCAATAATATGGATAGTGATCTCCATCATTAATAAGAACAGGATAACTTAACAAGTATTTGTGACATCTCAATCAGTGGCGTATGTAAGAGGAACAGGAGAGATACAGTGCTTTTCAAAAAGCCCTGTAATAGTTTTTCGAACGAGGAAGTCAGAAAGATAAAATTGCGGATAAAAAATTTGATACATACTTTATCGTAAAAGATACAGGTTTCACGATGGCCATATTGGCACATTTTTTCTCAATGGAATGGGGGATCGTGTTATAACTCATTTTAAAGGCTTAAAACTCCAGAATATAAGATCACCATCTTTCAAAATGGCAAACTGGAAGACTGTCAAAGTTATTATTTGATAGTTTTTGTATATTGAGCGGCTTATAAACCAACAACCAAACATCAAATCAATATAGTATACCAAAGTGCTTCTCATAGGAGTGTCTATATCCGAATACATAACAAAATATGAGACATTCCATTTAAAAAAATATCAAAATCTGTCAATTCTTTGCAACCTGGATGTCGTATATTTTACTTGACATTCAGGTAGACCACTCCAAAAGAAGAAGATTGGTATAACATACTATAACGTTTTGATGATCTTATTTGTTGAGTTACATATATTCGATTCAATATCCAAAAACGCTCAACTTTGACAGCCCGACAGTTTGCTGTTTTGTATGGTAGTGATTTTATATTCTAGTATTATAAAGTAGGTACTCATAAAGAGTTTCCAAATAAAGTTTCCATTCCATTAAAAAAAATTACAAGATGGCGCCAAGCCGCCATTTTGAAATTTTATACTATTATTTTTATATTTAAAATGCATAAATTACACCACTCTATATGTTAGCTTCCTAACTTGACTCGTTCAAAAGATAAGTAGGGGGATCTCCTTGAAAAGCACTGTGTATGTATGGTATATCTGAAGTCACTTGAAATAGCATAAAAACTTTTAGTCGGCGCGTCCTTTGTAATTTCATGACGTATCATAGGCGTGCGGTGATTTATTTAGAACGATAATAATAATGTTTTTATATCACAATAAATGGATTTTACTATCTTCTTATTTTTTTTGATTTGGGATAAAAAATACTTATATTGGGAGTTTAATTTATGTTGACTGAAAGTTAAGAAATGGAAAAATTTCAGAATTCCAACGTTTGACATAGGCAAATATTTACATAGCAGGTAGGTATATAAAAAGGTATATAAAGACTTACATTATAGGTATTTATATATCATCCTCGTCTTCGGAGCTGTCGCTAGAGTCATCTTGTAGAGGAATTACAACGGGATTTACATGAGGCAAAACACAATATTCATTTTCTTTTTCAATAATATGCCTAGAACACTGCTTCCATAGGTCTGTGGCAGCAATATGAGATACTGCATCTCTTATTGTGGCCAATAGCGATTCACTTAATTGAGGGGTCTGATTATGTTTTCTTACTTTTTTTTTAAAGCAGCCCAGACCAACTCAATCGGGTTAAAAATGCAGTAATAGGGAGGTAGACGTAATACTTCATGGCCATTTTGCTGAAGCAGATTGTCAACAACATACTCTTTTTCAAATTTTTGTCTTTTAATAAGATCCAATAATATGGCTTTTGTTGATTTTTGTGGTATTTCCATTCCCTTATCCTTCATAAAATCCATAATGTCTTGTTTTTTTGTGCCTGTATTCGGAATTTTGTTTTTCTGTCGGGAATGGTATGGCGCATTGTCCATAATAATCACTGAATTTGGGGAAATGTTTGGTATTAACTGCTGCTCTATCCACTTTTCAAATAAGTCGGAGGTCATGTCCTCATGATAGTCGGCACATGATTCTTTGATATTTTTGGCAGATAACAGCAAGGCATTAGGTATAAATCCATTTTCACTGCCAGCATGAAGAATAATGATTCGTTTTCCACGGTTGCATGGTGCATTTAAAATGCACTTGTTGCTGTCGTCAACCCAGCCGTACTTCACAACATCATGGGTATCATACCGCGTTTCATCCAGGTAAATCAGATTTCTTTTCTGCTCTCTATAGATTTTAACTTTGTGCAAAAATTCTTGGCGCAATTCAACGATTCGAGACGACTCCATAATCACCATTCTTTTATCTAATTTTTTGTATTGAAAACCACACAGTTTTACAATACAGTGCAGTGAGTCTAAGCATTTGTAATTATAAAAATCTTCAGGATAATCTTTTAATTTATCCCGTATCATTTCCAACGTGGGCACCAAATTTTCTTTATAAAATCGGTATATTATACGACGAATATCTTCCTGAAAACCCACGTCTATTCTTTTTAATTTTTGCCCTATGCGCTTTCTGTGGAAGGAATGGTTGACTACATCTCCCCTTTTTATAACCCGATAAATGGTAGACCGACTGATTTTTGTCAGGATACAAATTCTGTTTAAAATTTGATTTTGCGAGGAATCTGGATTTTCGTTTTTCAAACAATCATACATATTTAGGATTACTCTTTGGGTCTGTTCCTCTAAATCTTTATGAAAGAATTCTGCCTGCACAGGTTCATCAACCATCTCCTCGTGGCTTGGAGCATTTTCCCAAGGTCTCCAAAGAGCCATATTTAGGACACACAAGAACAATCAACACAACAATTAAATCAACAAGTAAACTGAGTATTCAAAAGTCAAAAACACACAAACTAATAAAATCTATGAAAAAACACGGACAGACTAAAGAAAACACGTTTATTCACCGCTACACGTCACTGGCTAAACTGTTTCAATTTTCAGTAGCCACCTGCACTTTTTCGGAGCTATGAAATACACGCTTTCTCATTGGCTATGTCCACGCATAGGCGTGCTTTACTCCACGTGGACCGGTGAAACTGCCTTTGATCTTATATATATTTGCTGCGAAATTTGGCGATTTTTGCAGCAACAGAGCGTGTTAAATATAGATATATAATACGCACCCGGTATTTCACAGTGTTTCAAGTGACTTCAGATAAACTATACATGTATATTTTGTGATGGGTCATAAAATATATGGAAAGATATACTTTACTTCAAAACGGAAAAATAAGTCTTTGGAGACTTTCCTAGTGAGATCCTTGTTTTTTATCAAATATCCTCCTACATTTTTTGAAGCAACGTGCACCTCAAAAGCATTGGGGAATATTTAAAGTATTTTGTCGCTGCAAATCGTGAAAGTAAAATTAAAAGGTTATGATCATCCCTCGAAACGTTGTCCTATTGAATGTTTAATTTTATTTTTGTTGTTTAGTTCCAGATTTCACCGTACCCTATTATCGTCGGACAGATACTTATTGAATGGCCCCTGTATACAAAAATCGTTTCCGATCTCTTGATTCCCGCTATTTCAAGAAAAAAAAAAGATGGGCATATAGCAGCCAGCCGCTTGTCGGAGGATAAGCATTACGGTATTCAGCAGCGGATGTATGAGCGAAGCAATGCTGTTGCGATCCTGTGTGAACCATCTGGATCTGGAAGCTCGGCGAAAGACATTGAGCCCACTTGTAAGAAAAGCCTACGAGTTATATTTCGGGTTCATAGTTGTAGATCAAGACAAAACTTGGGCTCCCAAAACATGCTGCCGCACTGGCTCAAGAACCTTAGCAGCATGGCTACGTAATAGTCACTCTTCTATGAAATTTGAACATGAGAATCATGATGATACTTTTGTTTAAAAAAATCTGTGATTTTCTAGTAAAAGCAAGCATAAAATAGTGTATCTTAATATCCCCTCTCTGCCAGTAGACCTGTACCTGTAACCTTCTAGCATACCTGTTTCTAAGCCTCCAAAGAAATATGATGAACCAGATAATTCTGAAACGGAGGAGCCAGAAGCCGGTCCAAGTTTTGAAGAGGAAGTCGTTTTCGAATGTAGTAGCAGCAAATAGCAACATGTTATATCACAGGGAGAGCCCAATGATCTAGTTCGTGATTTAGATCTTCCAAAAAGAAAAGCACAACTACTTGGATCTCGTTTGCAGCAATGGAACCTTTTAAAAACAGGTATGAAAATTTCCTCGTTTCGGAACAGGCAGTCTATGCTGGCCGTATTTTCTCGATGGAAAAAGACTTAGTTTACTGTCTTGATATTCCAGGTTTACTGAATGAACATGGCATTTCCTATGTACCTACCGAGTGGCGACTATTTATTGACTCTTCGAACACAGGTCTAAAGGCAGTTTTGTTGTTCAATGGAAACGAAAGGCCATCAGTTCCCGTTGGTCATGCTGTAGATATGAACGAAACGTGCCAGAACATGCGCATATTACTCCAGATCATGAAATACGAAGATCATAAGTGGAATATCTGCGCCGGTCTCAAAGTTATTGCATTGCTCACAGCACTGCATGGTGGCTTCACAAAATTCTGTTTTTTATGTGAATGGGACAGCAGAGCCAGAAACCAACATTATTTAGTTAAACATTGGCCGTTACGTAAAAATGTTCTACCCTTAGTAGATCAGCAGAAAGTTTATTTACCACCTATTTTCGTGAAAGACTTAGATAGACAAGGAAATGCATTCATTTATTTGAGACGGAAATTCTAGCGTATATGTGGAGCCAATCTTAAAGAAGTAATTTTTGTTGGACGTCAAATATGACAAGTATTTAAAGACCAAAATTTTAAAACTACACTTTCGCGAAAGGAAAAAAGTGCATGGGATGCCTTCAAAAATGTATGTAGCAACTTCCTAGCCAACAAAAGGTCGGACAACTACAAAGTTATAGTTGAAGAACTTATCCAATCTTATAATGCCTTAGGTTGCAATATGTCACTTAAGCTGCATTTTCTTCACTCCCATTTAGTATTCTTTCCTGACAATTTGGGTGCAGTTTCGGACGAGCACGGCGAAAAATTTCACCAGCAAATTGCTCAGATGAAGAAGAGCTATAGTGGAAAATGGACTCCAAACATGCTGGCGGACTACTGCTGGACCATTAAACGTGAAACCGCTCCCGGCGAATACAAGCGAAAAAAGACAACCAAATAAATTGTTTGATTATTTTTTTATACAATAATATCTTCTAGAAAAGTTGATTTATTTTATTATTTTTAAAAAATCACCACTAGATCGCTTATAATTTGGGATTTGGGTGATGGGGACGAACTGACCGCATATTAGATTTCAGTACAACACAGTAAAAAAAACCGAAATTTCGGAAAGCGACAAAAATTTTCGGAATGCCGAACAGTGTAATCAGCCTATAAGTGATTTTGTTTGGATTTTTATTGATATCCTACAATACCGGCACGTGAAAACAAGGGGAAACAAAATAATACAAAATGTCACTTTTCAAAATATATTTGGAAAATGGTCCCCAAAAGATAACATTCCACTGACCTAAAATACAAAACCATTTACAATGACCACATAGATAATGCACAAACATTGTATGTACAAGATAAAACGTCCAATGTAAAAAATTAACTAAAGCCCGACAATGATTGTCAAACTAACTTATTGATATAGATATTTTTGTATTTTTTTTTTATTTTATTATAAACAAACAGCACGATGCTCAAATTAGTTATACATACAATAGCAGCTAAAATATGTGAACAGCATAAAAATATTCAAAGCACAAACCTATTTACAATACACAATTAATAAATCATGTAACAAACTCAACATAGTCGACACAGATTAAGAATATAGGAAAATATTTTGTTTATAGGTGCAACGAGAATTATTAAGCGACAAACAAAATATGAAAGACCCCCCTTCTAGCAATTCTACAATTTTACTGGCAACCCTGTTCAGTAACACATTTAAACACCAACCGGATAAATAGCATGTACTGGACCTATATATGCTTAATTAATTTATCATATTATTGTCTTATTGAATGTTGCAAACATCTAGAGTGTAATCTTGAATAAAATATTCAAATTTTAGAGTTTGTTATAGTTCTATAGGTTATATGTATAACCTATGGTCAAGGGGTCGATACAGTGTTGTCAATACACATTGTAGTAAATCATTATCTCCAAAAGAGGCGATATGGAATGGCTGCCAAGATCGTGCGACTTAACGCCCTGAGACTTTTTTCTCTGGGGTTATCTCAAGTCGCTGGTTTTTCGCAACAAACCAACAACAATTCACCAACTGGAGAACAACATCATTCAAACCATTGGTGTAATCCAGCCTTACTTATGCAGGATCGAGTCCTGTAAACAAAGCCTCGGAGGCCATTTGAATTATGTAATTTTTACAACGTAATGGTATTGAATGTACTTTAATACGCAATTAAAGTTTCCATCATATGTCGCACACAACTCGATTTATTCAATTTTAAATTTCAGACCCAATAAAAAAAAAACCTTTAGTAGATCAGGGTGAAAAGATATATGTTAGAAGCAAAATGAGACCATCTGATATCTTATTATGTTGCACATGAAAGATCGATTATAATAATTGTGGACTAAACTCAATTAACTAATCATTTCTGAAGTCAACTATTTTGCAGAGCTAAACTGACAGCTGTGATTCTGTTTGAATGTTTAAACACATCGCTGATTTTCATAGAGAAATTTTCTATTACCAATTTAGGCTAGCTTCTCTTCAGTATTGAAAGAGTGTGTTGGTTTCGTTATGCACTCATATCCTTGAACTCTTGCAAGCCTTCTTTAACTGTCAGTTCAGTCAATTGAACTTCAATGGTTGACAGGCCGGTGAATAAACTCAGCACTAAATTTATAAATAATTTGATACTAACTACAATCATATTCAAACAATTAACACTATCCTACAAATGGAAAGATGAGTACACCACATAATAAAAAATAAATACATTAAATGCCAAAAAAAATTAATACAAAATGCGTCAAAGGCCACATTGATAAACTCATCTGGTGTTTGATCTTACAGCATGCCACTGCTATAACCTCTGGATTGTAATTATTAGATGATTTTGAGAGAAAAGTAAATCAAAAACTGCCCAGAGACACTTCTGATACTTTTACAAAAATATAAGATGGTGGTAAAAATATTTTTTTAACAGTATTAATTGAGGCCTGTATTTAATCAGTTGCTAAGTACAATACACATGAACAATAATAATTATAAAAGATGTCATAATATTAAATATTTATTTTGAATTCCAGTCGGCACCCTTGATATCGCTGAATGTTGTAACGTTATCTTGGTAGTAATTATTATATGAATCGTTTGTTTTAAAACAACTGATAGTAAAATGCTAACAAAGTGTTAAATTAATATGTAGTTAGCAAGGATGACTAAACATTGGTGCAATCTAGCAAAATGATAACATGTCTGAACAGTAGAAAATTGAAAATGAACTATAATTCCGTTGTTAAAAAGTTATAAATTTATAATACGGGTATTATTTGTTTATGCTATCCTCAAGGTTTTGCCATTTGTGGCTCAATCCTTTATTGGTCAAATGTTATATATTTTTACAGTGTGATATTCTTAGTATAATCATGAATAAATATTTGATATAAATAGAATGTAGATACTGCTATAATAACAAACGCAAATGATCCGTTTTTTTCTTTTTCAAATAAGACATGATCTTAAAGTACATTTCATATGGAGATCATAGTTTTAAAAATTTAAAAAATCTGAAAAAACATACTGTAAGATCCACTAACATACTAGCTAATACACATTGAAATCAAATACTTCCACATTGAAGCAAAATGTACACTCCACAACAATAATAATAAACCAATTTAGAAGTATCGGAGATCTGCTTATTATCACATTGATCTAGATCATGGCTGGGTGTAAATTTGATGATTTTTGTGTATGAGGCATGGAAACAATAAAATATGAGGGCGGTGAAAAATAATGTTCGGCTCTGCTGTTTTATTATACTCGTTTTTAAGAAGCACTTATGGATTAGCTTGCAATATAATCAAAGATATTTGACGAATATATTTTGGGCTGCTTGAAGTTTTGAGGCAGTCGTAAAATAGATTTGAAATTATTTTTGTGAAGCCTACAGATGTTATCTTTGGCACATCCTGTATATAGAAGATGCCAGCAATACTGGTTTCGCGACTGATGCAAACAGAAGTTTTTTGTATATTCCCTTTCAGTCTTTATTTCAATGGCAAGATATATCTAATTTAAGCTATAGGTAAAATATAATATTGTATTCCATAACAGTACTGTCATCTTTCCAGAATAAGCCGCTAATAGAAAAATAAACATCAAATTAGGGTAATACTTCGTTACCCGCCGCTGATTTTCGAATGATTTTTGATGAGATCTTTTAACTCCTACAAGGGATGATTTAAAAATGGGAGCCACTATATGGATGGTAATTGCCCTGAAATCCGAACGTGCTCACCTTAGCCTAAAAAGCGACTCTTGGATGCTGACAAAGCTAAGAGGCGAAAAAAACTGAACATCAGCGATTTGCGATGCTCCAGATCAAAAATTGGTAGCACGTGGCTTTGACCAGTTTTCACGATGATGATGTACAAAATTCATCCGTAATCAGAGGCGGTGCAAAAACGAACGATTTCCCAAATAAGGGTGGAAGACTACGCCGTAAAACTATCGTTTTTGAACTTCATTGCAAAAATATATCATTCATTTGCAAATATGCCATGCTATAAGGCCATACATTTTCATTGGATAGGTTAGAATGTTTGATTTTTAGTAATATGATTTAACATGCTTGTTTGGCACATTGCTAGAATTTATGATTACACTTATACTATTAGATGATGGAATGCAGGATATTTTTATTTTGACAGTCAGTCAAATGCCTTATTATGCACCTATTTGCAGTAACTAGCAATTTACATGTCATTTACATCTTAGATTATTTTTTGGAAAAATAGTAAACAAAATAAAATGTATTTTATATTAAAAATAAGTTTTTTTTTATTTTTTTTTTCTGGTGAAATACCTAGTAACCCAACTAACAAGCTCCTCGAATTTATACACAGTGACATCTCATGTTAGTCTCCAGAAGCCATTCTGGTATCAATCAAATCTCAAGATGATAATTTCAGGCAGAACTTCAACCATTCTATACATAAACAGATTTCAACAATGTGCTATTTGAAACTCAGCCAAAAATGAGGATATTCAAAACTTTACATATTTTAACTGTAATCTTACAAAGGTTGAAAAATCTACGTTTATCACAGAACCACGAGTCCTAAGAATTTACCTAAAAGTATCACCCTGAGCAGAGATTTTATCCAACCTCAGGTAGCTTCAATGCATTTCTCAGTGTGCATGAGTCTTTTTGGTTATGAGATCTAATCTCCTAGCACTTTTCTGGGGTTGTAATCACATTTACCTGACTCAGCATCAGGTATTTGCAGAGTTAGAATGAAACTCGTTTCACGGGTTAGGCTGAGAATAGTTTTTCTAGTTGTCCCTACGGGCCTTTTTCTTGCTCTTTTTCGGTTGCTTGGCTTCTGTCCAAGTATCTAGAAAATTATAGCGGCTTTAGACATTTAAATAAACTCAGAAATATGTAAATCATTAGACTCTCAAAAAGTGGTCACTAACTATAAAAACCTACAGTTTTGCTTTTTTAGTGATTCTTAAATTACTGCTGAAAGACATCATACAGAGAAACACATAAAATGAATTCAAAACAAGTCCTAAGTGGATAGACAAGACTTTGAAGAACACTGTTTTAATTATTCTAATCTATGTTTCACAAAGATGTGTTTCATGAATATCTTTTTTATTCATATTTACTAGGGAATAGTGCCAGTAAATCTCATTCCAGAAAGTTATAACATTGTAGACCGTCTTTTATCACTTTTGAAACTAAGTAAAACTTCCTAATAAATGGCAAATTTAAACTAAAATTCTTCTTCGCATTATTTTTTTTATACCGAAGCAGACGCGCAGACACCGCGGCTGCTGATGATCCCAAGGAAATTTTGTTAATACGACTTTGGAACTGCCTAAGGTTAGTAGAAATGGGAAAAGCTTCCTCTCGTCACCCTCGGGGCAAAGGAGCGGTCGTATCGACCAGTTCTGGATGTACGAAGTTCGACACGGTTAGGATGAGAGGCCAAAGTCAGGCGCCTGTCTGGCAGGCGCGGCGTCATCATGGAAGAGAGCTCTGAGGAGCAAAGCCCTGTTAGAGAGGAGTGATCGATCAGTCGGACTACCCTACTCTGGACAGCATCGAGCATAAATAATGTAGTTGGGGCGGCACCATCAGAAACGTGTGAGCAATACTCGAGGCTAGGCCTTATCTGGGCCTTGTATAGAGTTGGAAGGTCAAGCGGAGAAAAGTACTCCTCAGCCATAAACAAATAGCCTAGCTTTTTTCCAGCAGCCACCGCTATTGACGAGATGTGTTCATGACAGATCAGGACTCCGACCAGCCAAAATGAATGGCTCTTTGGCAGATATCGGCCATCCATCGAAAGCGGATGAGCGCTAGGTCGCTTTTTGTTCTTCAAAGTACAGTACTTTGATTTGGAAGCATTAAACTGTACAAGATTGTAGCGTCCCCAAGCAGTGATAACCTCCAGGTCTCTCCTCATAGAGGCAGTCGACGCTAGTCTTCTTTTTTCCAGCCGAGCGGTAGAGATCGGCTTGTTACTATGAATTCCTGCATGTAGAATTCTGTCATTAGCGAAGCTGTGGATTGGGTTGATCGTGTAGGAAAGGCGGTCGTTGATGTGTAAGGGGAACAGTGTCGGAGCCAAGACTGATCTCAGGGAAACACCCGCGTTGACGTTGTGGGATGAAGGGGAGAACCCGTCAATTACGACGGATATCTTTCGGTCAGAGATAAAGTCAGCCACCCATCTGCAAAACTTTTCTGGGAGGTCATAGGATGCATGATTGCTTAAGAGGGCAGCATTCCACGGCTGATCGAACGCTTTCGTGATGTCAGGAGCAACGACATGAGCCTCACCATAAGAGTGGATGAGTTTACTCCACAATTGCGTGATGTAAGCTAGCAGGTCCCCTATGGATCGCGGGTGCCGGAAACCATACGACCATGTCGCTAAACAAGGTATTCCAGAAGCTCCCGTTTTATGCAGCTCCCCATCACCTTACTTATAACAGAAAGCAGAGCTATAGGCCTGTAGTTGTAAGGGTCGCTCTTAGATCCTTTTTTTGGGATCGGTTGGACATGACCAAATTTCCAGTTTTATGGGAAGGTGCCCGAATCGTAAGATATCTGGAAGAGACTCGAAAGAACTGGAGCAAGCTCCCCTGCACACCTCTTCAGTACAGTGGCAGGAATCAAGTCGGGACCAGAAGCTTTGTTGATGTAGAGCAACAAGAGCTCTCGTCTTGTCTTATGCTTGAATGTTACCTCCCGCATAGTGTAGGGAACCCTTTGATTTAACGGCACTTGGGCGTTGGTGGGGGACATCCATGTTGGAGTTGGCAGCAAAGATCTTGTCAGCACTTCCGCCTTGGCCTTTGAGTTACATACAATCGTTCCATCACGACACGTAAGTGGTGAAAGGCTACTGTGTGAGAAGTTATTTTCACTCTGCTTGGCCAGCCATATTGTGCTGGTTTTTGGCATTTCAAACCGCTTCGTTATATTTGTTTCTGAACTCGACGTCGGCTTGTCTGTTCTATACAGTGGGGTTTTGTAAGAAGGTTCTGTGTGCCTTGATCTTCTGCTGGCACACAATTTGTTAAACCAGCCGTTGGACCATGGTTTAGGCACTTTCACTGTGTGAGGAATGTAGTGCTCCATTCCTACGTGGATAATTTCGGTTATCGAAAAACAGACAGCCGACACATCCGCGTCAGTGAAACAGACATCTCTCTATGGAAAGGTAGAGAAGAAGTCTCTGAGCCCCTCCCAGTCGGCATATCCTTAATGCCAAATTTTGCGGTCTGCACGAATTTCTGCTGCCACAGTGGGTTCTGTAAGGGACAGGATGCGTGGCCAGCAATAGATCCAGCAGGCTACTGGCATGCGGCGAGACGCGGGGAAAAAAAGTAAGACCTGCTGCATCAGTCTTGTTTGAGCCCAACCAAAGCTCCTTATGGACATTGGAAACATCGAGAAGAACTACCTCTAAAGCAGGGTGATTGATGTTCAGGAAGTCGATCTTGATGACGAGGTATTCAAGTAGGTCATCCCAGTTATGGTCCCCCCCCATTCTTTCTCAGATTAGAGTGCACCTCGTGATTTGGGAAGCTAAGATGGTTAATTGGTGCAGACTCTGAGATTTTTGTCGCCGACAAGAAAAATATAGTGTGACGATAAGAATATTGTTTCTTACAATAAATAAGTAAAATGCTAGTTTTGTACATTAAGCAAATCAAGCAGACTTGGAATTTAAATCAGTCCCACTAAAGTGTATTTTAACTTGGTTTTGTGAGCAAAACAAAACTTCAATATATAGTCTTGAAAGTTCAGTGCCTATGGGATGCTTTAACACCTAGTTCTGACAAAACCAAGTTCTCCGCAAGATCACCAGTTGTTAATTCCCTAATACTTACCTCCTAATTCATCAAATACAGGACCTGCATTCTTGGTCTCATTTTTCACCTCAATGGTAGACTTCTCTTCCTTCTTCTCTTTTGGCACCACCTTTTCTTCTTTCAGTGGTGTTACCTTCTCCTGCTTGGGAGCTACAGTAGGAGTATCTGGGACATGTTCAATGACAACATTCACCTGCTTCTGTGGAACATCTTTTTTGGGCTTCTTCTCCTTCTTTTTCTTCTCTTTTTCCTTTTTCTCCTCAATAATCAGCACAGGTTCCTGTACAACAGGTTCCGAGATCTTTCCAATTACTTCTGGTTCAACTGCTTTCTCCATGGATTTCTCTTTCTCTCTCAGCTCTTTGTTGACCAACTCCTTAGCCAGCTTTTCAATCTCGCCTTTCTCAATGTCAATTTTTTTATTATTGTTAGTTTTCTTGTCCTTCTTACCTGGGGACTGTTCAACTTTCTTCTTTTTGTCAGCTTTTGATGGGACCATTTCCCAATCACCTTCATCATAGTCTACTGGTTTTTCAATGAGCTTCTTATTCTTTTTGTTTTTCACTTCTTCCTGAATATTTTTTTGTTTTATTTCATTCTTGACTTCATTCTTTTTGCCCTTTTCTGGCTGTTTGGATTCAACCTTCTTCTTGTCTTGCTTAATTTCTACAGCTTCCTTGACAGGTGACTTCTTTGACTCTTTGGATGGAGACTTTTCATTTTTAAGTTCTCCAGTTGCTACATGGCCATTTACAGGTGACTTCTGTGAGAAAAACAATGGCAGGGTTAAGTAATTTTATAATTATAAAATATGACATTTAGATGTTCTTTGAAAACTTGGTTCAGATTGTAATTTTTTAGGTTAAATGAAGTTATAAGAATATATTTTACTATGAAAAGTCATAGCTCATAAGAGTATTTGACCAGTGAAAATAAGATAACTAGATAGCTATTATCAGTAAAAGATTCAAATCTGATAAAATGGCAAAAACCAAAGGAACTTAAAATTCTTAAAGGATATTTCATACGATAATCAGCCCACAGGGGCCCCCCGACAATTCAGTTGAA
Source organism: Acanthoscelides obtectus (assembly GCA_963669975.1). Classification (NCBI taxonomy): domain Eukaryota; kingdom Metazoa; phylum Arthropoda; class Insecta; order Coleoptera; family Chrysomelidae; genus Acanthoscelides; species Acanthoscelides obtectus. The sequence continues at coordinate 77,900,089 of CAVLJG010000008.1, read as the reverse complement.
CCCTAAAATTAGCATATTTAGCAGGATCTTGTGTAAGATTATGGGAAATTTTAAAATATCACCCAACCACCCTTAGAAAATTTGCTACCCCTGCTCTTCAAACAGTTTTGGGACAGGTACACTGCATCAAAAAGTTATCTCTGACCAAGAATCGCCAACCCATCCCCCCTTGAGGAAAATTCCTAAGGACTATTAAAGATTATATATCATCATAGCAGCTGCGGTGTCCCAGCAGTTAGGCATCTGCCTGGGTGGCTACTTCAGTATAAAAAAAATAAAACCTCAAAAATTAAATGTTTCATCTACTTAAGACCCTTTTTTATAGATATACAGATTCATATTCCAGAAGGAAATGGTATAACTGTCAAATTAGAATAAATTACAGCATGAAAACAAGTCTTGAATAATAATTATTATACAGGTATAATAAAGTTGATGCCATTGACTTGTGAAAAACAAAAATTTGTGAATAATAATAATCATACCTATTACCATAAAAAAATCATGCAATAAGACCATAATTATTTACAAATGAGTGCCTAAAAACTCCAGCTTAGGTTAAAGTGGACTTTTGCTTAAACATCAAAATTTCAGTTTAATTCTCCAATACATTAACTCTAGAACCATACCTGTCACAGAATTAATTGACAGTACCCTATGGTACAGTTAATGTTAAGAGTGTTACTTAATCATATGCCATAATTGCAAGGCTAATGATATAAATATATGTCCTCAATTTTCAAAGGAAAAAATAAAATCATTTTACGGGTCAAAAAAATATTGAAATAAGATCAAATCTTGATGTTGTTCTGTTGTTAATAACATATCTGACTTTGCATAATAGTTTTTTCCTCTGTTAAATCTTTAAACACTCCACCTATAAAATACTCTATCTATAAAACTGGACATTTTAGGAAATATGTTTATATGAACTTTTCTACTTGAATTTGGTTTATGACTATGTCCGTGTAATTATGGCCTATCATTAAGGCCCGTATCATCACGTCGTCCCTACAATTGTAGGGCGTGTTTATGGCCTCCTTGATTGTCATACTGCTTTCTCTCCCTCAAAAATTTCTAGATTACACTTGTCCCTTGTCAGCGTCAGCTCTCTGATATTGTAAAGATATGTTTTCTTTTTAAATTGTAGGAAATTTCAGGCTGATAAAACATGATATAACTCAAAAGCAAGCACAATTTGATGCAAATAGATGTTTGTGACATAACCTCAAAATAGAGGGCTGACATGGAGAAGTAGAAAACTATGACAATCAAGGAGGCCATAAAGGCACCCTACAATTGTAGGGACAACTGACGATACAGGCCTAAGTAACACCCTATATAATAATAAGAAGAATCTATCAAACTGCCTTCTGGCACAAAAGCTACAAATGTTTTTAATTATTTGTTTTCATTTGTATGTATCCCAGATTACAGTTCCAAGGTTGAAGTAACTTTGAAAAAAGAAATAAAAAATGTGTTTCTCTATGTTTTTTATGTAAATACTTATCTTTTATACCCGAGATTTATCTGAATGTTACTTACACTAGGATAGCTGAAGAATAGACTCCCCACCCTCCCAAGCGGACCCCCAAGGATAAGGAATATATGTATCCTATAAGTAAAGCTAGTGCTCATGTTATGCGGCCTCTTAAACTGTAAATTTTGATAAACCCAAATAAATTATATATGGTGCAGAGGTTGTGATAATGTACTTTATAATACTGGTTAAGCAATATTATACCTAGTAGGGTGATCATGTCACTAGCGATGTTTAACTAACCAGTCTCTAAACCAAATATATACCATTGAAAATAATATAGAGCTACTACTGGTCTTGTAACATTTTTCAGCAGGTGTGATACATGAATATAATTTAATGACCCATTTACTGCCAATATTATTCCTGACCCGTATTTTCAAAGAATCCGTACTAATTTTAAACTTATCAAGATGAGCTGCTTCATTGAACACGTGTAACTTCTACCCAGCAAGAGAACCACTTGAATTAAAAATCTCTTCCAACATATGCTGCTATGAGACACTTTACGGTGCCTACATAGAAAAAACTATTTATATAAAATGTTTGTCGCGAAGATGACGAGATGTACAGCTACAACATTACCTTATCTTTAGTTTTCTTCTTTTTGCCACCTGATTTCCGTTCGTCACTGGAAAGTTTATCGAAGGAAGGTGGTTGTTCTGCAGATTTGAAGCCAAAAGTAAACACCAAAACTGCGGCTACTATTGCCAGGGCAACGGGTATATATAGGACGTACTGATTCGATAATTCTTGTACGATTTCCATTGTAATTTAGATTTTAGGCTTTCAATCGAAAAGCTGCCACGGTTAAACGGTGAACGGAGGCAAGTGCAATTTATGATGACGCGGCTCTGACGCAACAACATTCATCTTTCAATCGCCATTTGCCAAGTGACTCTGTTGCCAAGTTGCTATTTCGCTATCTGTCGACGTAATCAAATGATAATCTTATGGGGATTAGACTCATAACCGTGTTAAACACGAAAGCATTTTAGAGATGGCACTCTTTCTTAACGTAACCGGAGTACTCTTTCAAATCCGTACCAATAAATTCTTGCGTCTGTCGATGGTTGTATGAGTTCGTGAATGCTGAGCTTTACCTTTCAACGAGAGATGTGTTATGTGAAAAGCAGAAACATAGCAATAATTTGTGTACCATGTAAATAAAATAGTACGAATATTAGTGAAATCATACAATATTTTATTGAAACTGTCAAAATTTTACCCAAATGTGTGATCTGAGGAAATCTTGAAGTACATCTGACAACGCTGCTTCCTATGTGTAGACACGTATTCCAACGCGTGCGCAGATTCAATCCGTTGTTCATTGTTTTGTCCGGGAGATTTTTGACCCCCGAAAAGTCCCTATAGCTGCCAACCCAAATCACAGGAATATATTCGATACGAGGGGCGTCGAAAGAGTTCCGTTTCTCCCATATTAATTTATTAGCCTCTTAAGTGGCTATGACGTATATATCCGGACTTCAAAGTACTAATCAGAGTGACTATGACGGATATAATCGCGACCAGATTTTCCTTGGTGCCTTCAATGGCTATGCCGTATATAGTCGTATGCGATGGTTCCCAGCGTGGTCCAATGTTCTATGGATGCGCCGGTGCGAAAAAAAACGCGCTTTTTTGTCTGTCTTTGTCTTTCGTCATTATACCGCGAACCACGTGGCACGTGCTGTACTATTTATTTTCGTCTATAAATTCCTGTGTTTTGTTGTATGAAAATATTGAATATGTCGGCGTCGTGCTCTGAAATGGACTGTGATGATATCTCGGGTACTAATGAATATGACTTTACGAGTTCCGATGAATCCGAAAGCAGCTCAGAATACAGCGAAGATAGTGTTGAAAGTGAGGATGACGTACTGGAGGAAGAGATTGAAGTTGAAAGTGAACACGAGGATTTTAGTTTTGATATGCCTTGGACCGAAAATGGAATTCCCCGACCACCTTTTCCATTTACAGCGACCAGTGGCGTACAGGTAGATGATATTCCTGATGTGCTGGACGTTTTTGAGTCTTTTTTCGATGATGCACTAATAGAACTGGTTGTAGAAGAGACAAATAGGTTTGATGTTCAATTCATTATAAACAATCACGGAAAATTAAAAGAACAGTCCCGGGTAAGAAAATGGACACAAACAAATAAAAATGAAATTAGAACACTTCTAGGACTACTAATTTTACAAGGTATAAACCCTAAGCCAGAGTATAAAATGTATTTTTCCCGGAGACATAGCATTGAAACGCCATTTTTTCCAAAAGTTATGAGCGGAAGAAGATTCCACTTACTGATCAAATTTTTACACTTTGTTGATAACTCAACAATAAATGAAAATACAAAATGTCGAAAGCTTGCTAAAATTCTGCCAGTTTTAAATCATTTGAGGGGAAAATTTATGTCCACTTATCTACCGGAAAGAGACGTTTCAATAGATGAATCTTTGATAGGTTGGAAAGGCAGGCTAAGTTGGAAGCAATATATTCCATCAAAACGGAAGAGATTTGGAATGAAAATGTTTGCATTATGTGAAAGTTCTTCAGGATATATGTTCAATTTTATAATATACACTGGATGTGACACTGACTATGGAGAAAAGTATTCTAATGAACCAGTAACTGCTAGGATAGTCCTCTCACTAATGGATCCCCTACTAGGAAAAGGTTATCGACTCTTTTTGGATAATTTCTATACAAGCGTCGACCTGTCTGATAAATTAGTAAAAAATAGAACCGATTGTGTAGGGACAATGAGATTAAATAGAAAAGGCGTGCCCACTGACATAAAAAAGAAACTTTCTAAGGGTGAGACTGTTGCTCGTTATAGAAAAAAAATTATGGTTCAAAAATGGCGAGATAAGAAAGACGTCCTAATGCTCAGCACAATACATGACCGAAGCATGGGAACTATTCAAAAAAGGACCGGCGATGTTGAAAAACCTCTATGTATTCTGGAGTACAACAGTAAAATGGGCGGAGTAGATCTAACTGATAACTACTTGCATTTTTATGGAACTACCAGAAGCAGAGTGAAAAAATTGTATATGAAGATATTTTGGCATTTTTTGAGTGTGACGACTCTGAATTCCTACCACATTTACAAAAAATCTGGAGGAAAGCTAAAAAGGCTAAATTTCCTGATAGAACTTGGTGAAAAACTAGTAGAAAAATATAATCAATCAAATTCAAGACAAAAGAGAAGATCCAAAACTCCATTACCAACAAGATACAGTGAACGCCACTTTCCTTCAGTGATTCCACCCACTACAAAGCAGAAACCAACAAAAAGGTGAATTATATATTTTTTTGCTAATGATATAATTATATGAAAATTTATTGATTCCAGGTGTCAGGTATGTCATGAAAAAAAAATTCGGAAAGAAAGCAGATATTGGTGTAAAGAATGTCACACTGGCTTGTGCCCTGCCCCATGTTTCGGCATATATCACACCAAAGAATAATGGTATGTTGCTTTTCATTTTTGGATTATAAAATACTAATGAAAATATTTTATTTGCAGATGTAGAATGTAATAATAATAAGAGCATATCAAATGTCATAGAAGAATGATTTCCCTTCAGTTACCATGAAAGATACTTTTGTTAGGTTTTTTTATAAATTCTATGTGCATGTATTTTTAAACGTAAATATACGCTTTCTTAAAATAGTTTGTATTATCAATGGCCACAACGTATATATACGCATCCTTGATCATGTAATGGATATGACGGATATGTTCGCATGTGGTAAAGAAGCTGGCCATCTGGGGTGCGACTCTGAGATTTCATTCTGGCCACTTAAGAGGTTAGAGTATATTTTTTCAATCATTGATTATCCGACTAGTAAATTCCTAGATTGTAGTTTGAGTCCAGTTGGAATTAAACATTTTATATAGCTTTCAACAACGTTTTATTAAAACATAAAGTGTAATTATTACAAATATCAGTCTTATACAAATGGGTTGTTTGTCTGTATATTCCGGAAAACACAGGGCGATACACTATAATGAACTGTATACATATAGTAAAATCTGACTCAGTGCCACCCTGTGTGAAAATATATGACTAGAAACTATTTTATATAACTCTTGTTTTCCACATACAATAAGTATATTGCAGATCTGATAATAGCCATTCCTCAATTTTGTAGTGATAAAATCAACAAAATCCAGCTGCTACTAACTCAAAAACTTAAATAATTTATTCAGCAACTAACAGTAATAGCTACCAAATACTCTATATTGTTTGGTATACTAGAAAAGTTTTGCGTTGATCATAATACATGAAAAATAACTCCTTCAACTACCTAGAATACTGCATCTGTAATTCAAAGAAATGCTGAGGTAAAATCCATAAAATCATGTACCTACATATTTGTAGATGAGTGTGCAAGATGAAATTAATATTGTGATATATTGTATCATAAAAGTTGTATACCAAATACCAATTTACAAAAACAGCCAAAAAATAGTGATAAAATCATGCAGAAAGTAAAGTATTTTTAGGATTCACTAAATTATAACTTAAAAAAATCACTCTATCTAATGAAAGGCAGAAATTAATTTCTGATTTCATATTGGACTACATAATCACAAAAATAATAACAAAAACTTATGTTCTAATAACAGTTCTGTTATTGTTCTCTAAAATAACCAATGCATTTTATGGTCATTTCATATGTGCTAAAATGTAGAGCAGATGTACACACAGCCTTGATAAGACTGGGTTGAAGCCCTTTGAAAAAGCCAGGCACCCCCTCTACTTGATAAATACGAACCAAACAATCAGTCATTCCACTGCATTGAAAAGTTTTTCCAAAAATGTTTCTACCTTCCTCAAATCCTTGTATCTGTAAACGTTTCTTCACCAAGTCAAATGGGTAAATTGATGTTTTGGCACAAAGCCCAGCTAGACTACCAGAAACCAAACTATTTGAGAATGAGGTATTGCTTGAGTCAGCCATTAACTTGTACAGATCATTGAAGAATTTGTAACACATAAACTGAATGCCTGCATGAGGTCCTACTTGAAGCACAGTAGGCCACAAACCTCTAAACATGACCATTGGACCTTCTTTCTTGACCAGCTCTTGAGCACAGTGGATGAAACTATTATAAACTCTTTTTTGTTCACTTTGGGCTACCAAGCGAGTTCGAATTACATCAAAGGGGAAAGATGCAAGTGTAGCTAGGCCCCCTGTAAGGTAAGGTATAGATTAACACAAAGACTAAAAGTAAGGTAAGGTAAAAGAATGGCTTTCTGGATGACGCTCCTCCTGTACCCCCTACAGAACTCAGAAACCCCAAAGTAGGGGTTATTGATAGATATAGCAGGACAACATAAGATTTAAAATAATACTATTAGAGCAGCAAAAAGCATACTGTTGCTAAGATGTATCAATAGTGATCATAGATTTGACCATGCCAGTGACATTGAAGATCATGGTCAAGGTGAGGTAAATTTATATAAATGGGGCCCCTAACTGTAAATGTAACTCCTGAAACTTATCTTGCAGTTTTCATGTTCATGTATACATTGTCAGACCGAATCAAACCATGTATGTTTGAATTTCAGTTTATTATATGATATTTTGACTATTGTGGTAGCTAAGACATTGTACAATAAAAAGAAATTAAAACGGATATGTTGTTTGATTTGGCAAAACAATGGAGTCTTGCCCCTCCAATGTTGTACCCCTCTGACAATTCAGGGCTGCTGATGGCCCAGTATGTCTGTGAACTCTATATTCAAGTTAGAATACAGTTAGAGTGGAATATATAATTTGAATTCATTGGAAACTAACCTGCTATGAAGCCTGAAGAAAAATTTATAACTGGGACTAAACTTTTAAGTAATTTCTGGTTATGAGCTTCTTTAGACAGTGCTTCAAAGCACCAAAATTGTACGACTCCATATGAGACAGACAAAAACTGTGCTGGAATGTGCCCCTTCCAAAACGCCTTCATACCTTCCTCTTTCAGTATCAATGTTACTGCTTGAAACACAGATCTGTACTTCGAAACTGCATTGTTTGAAATCGGCTCTACTTGAAGCTGGAATCGGATTTTCAAAACATCTAAAGGTTGGCACAACGCCCTCGTTATGAAGCCGGAAAGGCCTCCAGCAAATGCAAAATCATAATGGGATAGTTTTTCCTTTTTCTGCTCATTATCAACCATGTTTCTGGTGATCCAATCACCTATTACATTATCAAGTTATCTTTACACAATATACTCCTACATAATTTTTTTGGGTTGTATAACAAGTTAAATATAAATGTCTACAGTTATTGATAACATTTTGCAAACAGATTTTGAAAATGTAAAGACACCCGCAGAACATCTTGAAAATTGTGACAGATGCTGTTATGTTGACAGAATTCGAGGCGTCCATAGAACACGGAACACTGAGAGGGGATTAGAATTGAAGGCCATTTTTGGAAGTGTATAATGTTCCGCATACTAACTGTTGGGAGCTCGAGGAACGTTAGCATTACAGAGCTGTTAGCGATCTTGCTTTACTGTTTCGTTATGACCATCCATATTTCGATTTTCTGTAGTAGGACAAACCTTGGTATTCCGTTATCGGAATAAGAAACCGCCGTTAGCTACGAAGGATAAGGAGGGCCACGAAGACTAAAGATTCTAGTCTTCGTGGGGAGAGCTGACTTCGTCAGACTATTTTTGCCTTATGTTATATAAGCAATATTGCAAGGTAGCCTTTTGTAGAATGAAGTCGGATAAATTAGAGCGCCCCAGGCCTTTTTTATACCGAAGCAGCCGCGCAAGCAGAAGCCAAAATGCCGGGACACCAAATTTTGTTATTCAGATTTTTAAATTGCCTAAGGTTAGTAGGACCGGGAAAAGTTCCGTCTTGTAGATTGTTCCACAATCTTGACACCTTCAGGACAAAAGAGCGGTCGTATCGGCCAGTTATGGAAGTTCGACACGGTTAGGACGGGAGGCCAAAGTCAGGCAGGTCTGCCTGGCACGCACATCGATTTTGGTCTAAATTGCTTACTTGTTACAGAAGTACAGTAGATGGTGCTTTGTTGGGCGCATATGGTTGCAAGCATTACAATACAAGATAAACTGGTAGGTCTTTCAGGTTTCCTAAGTATTCAAGAACAACGATTCCCTGGGTAAAACTAGCAAGATAATACTTTTCTACTCGAATTAGAAATATATATATACATATATATGTAAATATATATATATATATATATTATAAGCATTACAATACAAGAGAAACTGGTAGGTCTTTCAGGTTTCCTAAGTATTCAAGAGCAACGATTCCCTGGGTAAAACTAGCAAGATAATACTTTTCTACTCGAATTAGAAATATATATATAAATATATGTATTATAATATTAATAATAATAGTAATAATAATAATAATAATAATAATAATAATAAATGGCCTTTATTCGTCACATGATTACAAAATAATTGGCTCAAAAGGAATAGTGACGAAAAGGTGGAGTGTCAGCTAATGCCGTTTTTCAACCCGACCTAAAAAAACATTGACACAACCTATAAAGAGAAAAAAAAATACCTACATTTAAATGGCAGATTTCACAACATTGACCACGAAAAAGAGAAAAGTTTAAAATATTACACTTCTCTGAAAAAGGAAACAATCATTATATGCGTAAAGTTGAATTCTAGCCATCCGATTGCTTTAAACTCATCTTTAACCTTTTTTTAAAATTGCTTAGGCTATATTCTTTATACTCACTTGACAAGCAGTTATATAGTTTGGGTGCCCAGTACGAGAAACTACGTGTGAACAATGCTGTCGAATGGCGCGGGATAAGTAAGATTCGTTTATTCCTAGAGGATCATTGATCGTACTGACATAGGAGGTTTAGCTTTGAATAAATATAATATGGCGCTTTAAGGAGAAGGGTCTTATGTACCAGAGACAGGCAATGCAGTTTCCTCAATTTATTCATCTTAAACCATCCCGATTGGTCAAAAGCGCTACTAATATGATCAAATTTACGGATTCCATAAGAAGAAGAAATGCATGAGTTTTATATCATCTGAATCCGCTCGGCATCACGTTGTAAGAGAGCAGGTCCATAAACAGAGTCACGGTAAGATAGTTTTGGCAGGATAAGGGATTCGCAGAGTTTAAGCTTGAGCTGTGTGGACAGGACACTCCGACTCGGGTATAACTGACGAAGCACATTATAGGACGCATTGCATAGTTGGTTAACATATTTAGTGAAACGTAGCGAGCAGTCAAACCAGATACCGAGGTGTTTGCATTCGTTTACGAAGGATATGTCTTCATTATTCACCATAATATTAATGCGATATTGATTTATTTCACGATTCTTTTTGGGCCCAAATAAAATGCAGCAAGATTTGCCAGCATTCAGTTTTAGATTTTGAGCACTAGATATGTCAAAAATAGACTGCAGATCTTGATTAATTTGATGTTGGCCAAGCATATATTCATCAGGATCGAAGCTGTTATAAAGTCGGGTATCATCGGCGTAATGATGGACGATTGAGTAGCTGGCGGTTTCATGAAAATCACATATATAAAGAGCAAATAAAAGAGGACTCAAAATAGATCCAAAATTTTTGAATAAAGAAGTTGATATATTGTTTTCATATATGACAGACTGTGAGCGATCAGTTAAGTAGCTTCTAATCAGCGCGCAAGGCGATGAGGACAGGCCAAAGTATCTAAGCTTTTTACAAAGAATATTTGGGTCAACCGCATCGAAGGCCTTGCTAAAATCAAGAAGCACTAAGCAAGACAGCTTTCCTTGATCAGCCGCGCTATAAATATTATCCGATATAGTCAGGAGCGCAGTGGTGGTGCTATGTAATGGTCTGAAGCCAGATTGGGAGGTGGCCAGTAGATTATTTTGACAAACAAATGTGTGCAGCTGCTCATGTAGAGCCAGTTCCAAAAGCTTAGATAGACTTGGTAAAATGCTTATAGGACGAAGATCAGAAAAACTTGAAGGATAATTAGACTTAGGCAGAGGGAGAACAAGAGCATTCTTCCAGAATAAAGATGATTTGTTATACAAAAGTTAATAATGAAGGTAATATACTTGAGCAAATGCCGATCATATCAATTGTGATGCCATCAGAGCCTTTAGCATGACTTTTGATGCGATTGTTAAATTTCTCTACAGTGGCAGGGAAAACTGTCGTGAACAGAAAAGTACCATTATTCTTGACGTTTTCATATTTGTCTAAAAGGTTTAATTGGGTTAATGTTGTGGTTATTCGAGGTACGTTTAAAAAAGCACGATTAAATGAATCGAGATCCTGAAGATGTGAAGGTGACTTATGGAGTTATGTTTAACGATATTCAAAGATCTGAGTATATTCCATCTGGTCTTCGAATTTTTCTGTCTCATAACATAATCAAGATAGGCTTTTTTCTCTCACCTAATAGCACCACAAACATAATTTCTGATTTCCTTATAGAATTCCCAGTCAGCAATCATTCTTGTACGTTTAATTTTTTTATATGCGTCACTTTTTGTTCGCATCATGAGTTTTATGTTGAATATTCGCCAAGAAGCTGTGGTGGCTTGGTAACACGAATTTCTCTGACAGGAGCATTCCAGTTGAAGGTGCACAAGATATTAGAGCTCAGGAAGTCAATCATTTGATCCACCTCTCTCAATGTATATATAAAATCCCAGTTTATTAAAAGGAAATCATGGTAAAAATTGTCTAGACTAAAGGTAGTGTAATCACGATATGTCCTTAGCTTACACAGGTTGCCCATCTCCGATGCATCTACATAAAATATTAGGGCCAGATGGTCAGATATTCCATCTACGTCAACAACTTCATAACCACATATTATATCAGCAGAGCTAACCATGAGAAAGTCTATAGCTGTCTGACTTTTGGAAGTTATACGTGTGGGCTCTTTCACTAACTGAGACAGATCAAAGGACTCAGTATCTCGGATCGGCCGTCGTTCACTAAAACATTAATATTAAAATCGCCCATGATATTTGCGTAATCATTATCGAGTAAAAGGTTGGCTAAAGACTCAGTTAATTGATGAAAACAATCAAGCAAGTTTACCGAGGGTGGACGGTAGACTACAGCTAGACAATATTTGCGTTTATTAATCTTTACAGAGATCCAAAGTTCTTCCAATACTGTGGTGATATTAGAGTGCAATATTCTGAAGACAATAAAATTTCTCACATAAAACGCCTCCGCCTCTGCTATTTCGATCTGCTCTAACGACATTGAAGTCGTTGATAAATACTGCAGAGGTATCAATGTCTGGCGTTAGCCAAGTCTCACTGATACCCAGGACATCGACAGCACAGTCAACAACATACTCATTCAAAGTTAGAAAACCAGATTGAATTGACCTTACGTTGAAGCTCATGAATTATAGATGTCTAGACATATTGAAAACAGGTATAATGAAATATATATAAAAAAGTCTACTAGCGAAGTTGGTTTGGATACTGGCGAAAGCTTATTCTTAAAGAGGAGCCAACATATTTTGCAAGTAAAATGAGTATAACCACGTGATAAATATATTAAATCTATACAGAATAAAGAAAATGCAACAAATATATGCAATACTAATAAAAACAACCGGATAAACACAGAATAATAAATCGATAAAACAAGGTATAAGCTCAGCGTTTGTAAATTCACGCAAAAAAAAACACATAATACAAGCACACACAATAGTTCAGTTACTTTGAAGTACTGCGTAGTTTAGGCCCCTTGTGGGAAGGAAGTAGGGGTACTTTTAGCTGAGCCTGCGGGAACTATCTTGTTAACCTTGCTTGATTCATCTTGCAGTCTCTTTTCCCCTCTTTTCGTATCTTGAGGGATCAGTTGTTCTTCGGTATTTTTATCCTACATAGAGATAACTGTCTCAATGATTCCTTCATCCTAATGGTCGTCAATATCGTCATTCTGTAGCTTTTCCCAGGTAAAAGCTTCGCCATTGACATAAAGAATATTGATTTTAATAAGCGCATAATTAGATGCTTATCTGGCTTTCTTCAGGTTCTGAGAAGTAATTTTCTCTTGGAGTATTCTTTTGGAGTGTAATCGTTATCGACAAACACGCCAACAGTTTTCTTGCCTTCTCCAAAACTTTTTGATTTACGTTGTAATTAACGAATTTGATGACAAGTGGCCTAGCTCTATTATCAGAATCGGATAGCTTGTTGCCAATACGAAAACAGTCCCTTACGGCACTTAGGGAAGTTTGAAATTCTAATTTTTCTTCGATAGTGCTTAAAGTATCTTCCACAGGCCCCTTATCACTTTCCTTTACCCAATAGATCACTATGTTATATTTTTTCAGCTTATTCTCTAGATTAAGGATTTTGTTTTTCAATAATGAGTTTTCCTTTTCGATATCTCTATATTTATTATTGATGTGGTTTATTTCTTTTTTGGCTTCATTAACAGTCTCGCTCAAGCTATTAATTTGTCCCTTGAGTTCTTGATTACCATCGTTGATCAGCTTGTTTATGTCCTCGAGAGTTATCAGTGTTGTAACCATTATTTACGTGATCTCTACCAGTCTATTTGTACGGTAACTTTATCGTACGGTAGTGTGCTCTATGTACTGTTCTGTGGCCTAGGGACTGAGATATACTCGTATTTCGCTGGAACTGTTTCGATAGCTTCTCCAAAAATTTGGCGTGACTTATATAAGTGGGGAGTACCATAATATGGATTATTTGTACACAAATTTGACCATGCAGAAAGAATAAATTGCGTTTACTCACACATGCTTTCGAAGAACCGTGTAATTCTTATACTAATCCATTGAGGCCACTTAATCAGATCATAGTGTTATAAAAGCAATAATTATACTTTGGTTAAACCCACAGTTTGATGATTTTGTATCAGAGCAGACCCAGCGTAGACTCGCGACCTCGAAATATTTTCATACCCAATTATCAAAGTATCAATACATGTATTGCTCACAGAAAAAATGGTTTTTGCTCTATTCAACATAGTAAGAATAATCAACGTCAATATCATATATTAAGCCTTATGGCAATATTTTTAAAATAAATGTGATGCGTGAACACCTAATGTTTGAAACGAAATATTTTTTGTTGTAGTTGTGGATGTTTATATTTGTTAACTATTCATATTTCTGGACATGAGTGTTGCCCTGTTTCTGAATAATTTGGATTTACCATCAGCCAACGGAGAAGACACGTCTATAAAATAAATCGATCAGAATACTAAATAGATGACATTATTTTATTTTTCACTATATAATATTTAATAAAAAATATTTTAGGTTCCATTGAATGATTTTATACATCTAGATTGTGTTTCCCTTCTACATTTTATGACAACTCCCACAATGAAAAATTATCTTGGAATCCATATTAGTAAATAACTTATGCAACTTCAACGGAATTTGAATAGTTTTGTTTCTCAAGCATGATCCCCAAAAAATTGTTAAATGAGATATAAGATGTTTGTTCTTTGTCAGTACATCTTCCAAATTTCTGTGATTTATGTATTGGAAACCACATTGGATTTTAAGCAGTATTCTACAAGAGTAGCATCTGCTATTGCTTTCTTAAATGCATCAAGTGCTGACGCTATCACATTCCCTTGATTTGCGTTGGACCCGCCATATTTTTTGCCATGTAAACGTTCGTAATTTTTATAGTTAGTCCACTTTTTGATATTTTCCTTTTGCTCCACATAAGTGTTGCCTGTCACATGCTTGCCAATTAGCATTATGGTGAGCATGAATGGAGATAGCAGTCGTATGTTGACAGACATCTAGGCCTCTCGGAGATGAACATATTGCAGCTACCATCCCATCCTACATATTATAAGAAATGTAAAATAACATAAACTACTCTACACATAAATCCTCATACATAGATTAAGTTATTACCCCTACCGTATTAGTGTTCTACTTTCATACTAGCGTTGATTTCTTCTTTAAACAGCCAGAGGGGCAAAATTTTGCATCAAATATCATTTGTGAACTTTCTCACTTTTGTAAGCGTTTTCGCCACGTTGAAGCTGTACCTATATATCGTCCTTAAAAAACTCTCCTATCACCGAAAATGGTATGGCACGCCTTGAAGTTGGAAAAAATCTTTTAGCTTTACGTACATTCATAGCACAATCATAATTTCATAGGAACATAACAATGCTATTTATGAGTGAGATAGGTATTTTCATGTGTACCAAGCACATAATGGCTAGATTTCAGTATTTTTGGTACTTATTTTCACGTTACATTTAATATATTATTATATTATATTAAGCTTACAAAAAAATTTCCTTTGCGAATTTAGATTCAAACCGCAAAATAACTCTCTATGAATTCAGTGACGACTGTGTGACGTAGAGGACTGACGTGACACTAATGAAGCCAAAACAACTAATGACTTTAGCGATCGCGGTTCAATAGACACTTCCTTTTGATTTTCTTTATTCTTGCTAGTTTATCTCCTATGGTCCCATGTGACTGTCATATTCATTGACGTCTTACCCAAGTAAGGTAAGGTAAGAAGTCAATGGTCACGTTGCTGTTGTTTTCTGATTTCTAACCTACAAATTTTCCTGATTATCCAAATTTGAAATTTCAAAAATGGTTTGTAAAGATACTTTGAAGATAAAAAACCTCCCGAAGGAATTATCGGAAGCACAGAAAGAAGATTTTGCCAGGCATTTCGGCGCATCGAAGGTGAAAGTGGTAACTTCAAGAGTAAAGGAAAAATCGGTTGTTTATGCTAAGTTCGATTCAGAAGAACTAGCCAAGAACGTTTTATTCAGGCTGCATCAAATATGTGTGTTGAACTGTCGGCTTAGCGTAGAGTATGCCGAACACGATATCCTGCAGGGTAAGACCAAGCTGAAAAAGATAGATGAACCTGAAGTCAGTGGCAAGAAATCCTACAAGACATTCATCAACAAACTCAATGCCTTCAATGACTCTCTTGGATTTGACCAGCCTCCACCATCTCACTTGAAGTACTTATACCCTAAGCCTAACAGGGCCACTATCAATAATATTGCTCATGCATTGGCTACCATACCAAGGTATGTGTTAGAAGCTGTGTAATTGTTCATCTTGCGGACTAATTGTATAATAAAAAATGATCACCAATATCTGAGCTAGTTTTACGATTTCATAATGACCAGCGTCTAATACAAGTAGTATATGAAAACACAACATACCATCTACATAAGAGGTCGGAAAATTAAGTGATAAGTTTAATATTTTTATTCAAATATATTTACAATTTTCTTACCTTCAAAATAATTTTCTTCTGAAGCCACACAGAGCTGGAGACAGTTCTTCCAGTTCTCATAGCAGTGCTGGAACTCTTATACTGGAATCATCTCCAGCTGGAGGGTTACAGCCATTTGAATCTTTTCAACTATCCCCTTAAGGTGATTTTTCAACTTTATTAAGAGAAACGTCACAAGGCCTCAAGTCAGGCTTTGTTGTTCATCTTCAATTGACTCTCTCCCTTCTGAAAATGCCTTACCACTGAAAAATCTGGCTCTTGACAAAACACTATCTCAGTAGGCCTGTTTATCAAGAATTTCTGTTGCACTGTGCCTAAGTCTGATGCACAAACCTGTCACTTATTTTTAGAACACAATAGAAAAAACTGTTTTACAAAACAAATTGCTATGGACAACCCAATAACTTGAGTGAGTTCAAACTGGTACTGAAGGTGGGTCACATTTCCCTGAGATACTGGGAATTGAGCTACAAGGTTCCCTATTAAGTCTTTTTGAGTCGTTTGAATGACATTTCTAGGGAAGCCATTTATTCAGTGGATTCAAACTGCCCTCACTATATCTTCCTGATATAAAAAAAGTAATGATTATTATTCTAATTCAATCATTTTTTTCCAAGGTTTTATACTCAGGTGCTCCATCTGATGAACAAAATGAATCTTCCACCACCATTTGCTGTGGAACAACCTCCAGTTAGGATCATTACACCAGCTCAACCAGCTCCAGTAATACAAAAACCTGTTGAGAGGACTGTTCCTCCTCCAGAAACTACACAAGTGCCTCTTCAACCCCCACCAAATCAACAAATTCCTCTACAATCTCAGGAAGTGAAAGCAAAACCAGCTGAATCATCATCAGAGTCCGAGTTAGAGAGTGATGATGGTGATTACTTCAGGTTTGTGTATATATTAAGCTTTTCAGAAGAATCAGGCATTACAACAGTTTCACCACTCGCCAAACTGATTTATGTTTAGTTAGAAAAACTTGTGTTGGCTGCTTTGTAAACTGATTTGGCTAGTTGTAAAACTGTGTTGTTGAAATATTTGCTGTGCCAAAGGATCCATCATTTTATACATTCAGAATACACTCGCAAATCCTCAGTAACAAATACTTATCATAAACTAACATTATACATGGAAAACCAAATTTGCCTGATGACTTGAGTTCAATGTGTATGAGAGAGAAGCGCGAGAAGTGTGTATCAACACATGTTAGAAAGAGATAGAAGCAAGCATTTCTAAGCAGGATGATACTTTCCAATGAGCTCTAGATGGGTACTGACCAAAATTGCTCATCTGTGATCATGGAGGTGGAAACCTTGCCTTGGAATGTATGAGAGGTGGTGTTGCAAAGCGAGCCAATGATGTAATGTTGTACCTAAAATGAACCGCCGCTAGGACCGATCCGGAATTGGTCCTAAACAGATTCGAGACCATTCACAATTCAAAAATGTGTACGCTCGAAATAAAACCATTATTTAGGCATAGGTAATAAACTAACGCATATTTTCAACATGCATCTTAATTCAAGGAACTGGTATAACAGATTTGCAACGCGGCAGATTGCCGCGTCAGCGTCGCTAAAACTTAAATTGTGTATAGACAAGTTCATCATTACAATAGGAGTGTACCATTTTAATTTTTTCCTCAATGTCTATAAATGAACAGCTTGAGCTCCTTTCCAGTTTGCATGAGAATACAAAGCGCCGTGGATCGATAATGGTGCTGAGCATTACCATGTTACTCAGAGTAATTAAACTGGGCAGTAGAAAACAGCTCAGGTTTACCTACACGACTGGTTAAATACGAACATGCATCGTATTTTTTACCTAGTCATTTGCACGATCTGCATTTGATATCACAGAATTTTTGAAACTGATGTTATCTCTAGATTTTGGTGTATGTGTTAATGCTAGTAGGAAAATTTGCCTATTTATGCAATAACTATATGATGAGTGAACCATCAACTTCAAGAAAGGCCTGTAAATAAATTTTTGATATTGGTAGTAGGTTGGATTTTTTATTTTGTAGCCACGACATTACCGTTTAATTATTACCAAAAATATATTCATTTTGAATATGCATCTAGGGTTATATTTTTCTCAAAATAAATGCATTTCCTATGTGTGCTTGCAGGGGGTGCCAGTGCCCCCTATGAGAGTATGGTAAGACCTTAAAATTTGCATATTTATGATTTTGTGGTTTTTTTGAGAATATTTCCTACTCCCTGTTTTCCAAAATGTTTTGGAGGCAGGCTCATTTCCACAAAAAGTTACCTCTTCCTGATGATCGGCCATCCCTCAAAAATTCCTGTAGGTGCATGTCGTTTAAAATTGCATCCTGTCAATTCCATTGTGTTAGTTTGACAATTTAATTTTGTATTTGGGAATATCTTAGAACAATTGAGAAATAAGTAGTTTAAAGTATAGCTCCGCATTAGATCTCCTTTTACTGTTCTTCTTGAATGAATCAGTTCAAACCATGTCCACGTGGTCTGTTGCATTCATTAATTTGAGTTTGTCAGTTTCACACCAAGTAACTAGATGTTTTAAAGTACTTGTAAAATGAGTTAGCAGCGCCAGGATTGTGGTGTAAAATTCTTTCCATACCAAACTAGATAAGTAATGTACACTATTCTACAAATATTTATTTCAATTTGTATCTCTTCCTAGGAATAGGGAATTTGTACCAGTGAAGCGAAAATCCAAGTCAACAAAACCAGCAGTGAAAAGGCCAAAATTTATAAAACCACCTACTGCTCAGCAATCCAGTACTTCTACAAAACCTGCTGAAAAACGTGAAAATGTTTTCGAAAAGGTAATATTATTTGTTTGAGAATGTACCTTTAAGTAGTCACTGTTATGGAAAAAATATTCTGGACCTATGATTTAGTGGCTGTAACTTGTTATCAACTGTTTCTCAGTCATTTTCTTATCCCAGGGCCTCTGCCCATGGCTAAAGGATTCCAATCCTTGAAAACGAAGAGGGAAGGATAATCAGTAGAAATTAGTCTATTACCTTATGTTTTGTTGTTTATGAAATTTTGTCAATCCATCGACACTCGGCAAAGTAATATGTTCCTAGACCATTCATACCATTAAATGTTTGATGAGAAGGTTAACTTCGCTTATAGAGATGAGACTGATGAATGATGACGAGACTTTCGCACTTTGCTTATCAATAGAAGAATACAGTTCCTCAAAAGGTAACAAAAGCACGCCTACTTTTTATAATAATTATTCTACCCCCTTGTATCAAGAATTGGCCTCCAGGACATTCTTGAAAACGAGCTAGTAGAATATCTGGGAGAAAGTCGGCCTGGTTTTCATACCTGGGGAATGATATCAAATTCTGTCAGCTGGTGACATTTGACAAACTAGTTTGACAAAACAATAGATTGCTATAGGTTCTTCAAATCATTAACGTTCCATCACTGATGGACGACGGCGAGAGTTACACACTTTTTGTCCCGAGAATGATTTAGGGAGTCGCTATTCTATTAGCGTTCAGGAATACAGTTTGCCGAAAAGTAAGAGAACCACGCCACCTTCTTTTAGTTATTATATTCTCTCATTCCAAGAATTGGTCGAATGTCGTTCCTTAACAGTTAATCAGTATATATTTTTAGTTGTATAGGCTTTAATCGAGAAATATCTAAATAACATTTTCAGGTCGATGTTCAAGTACAAAAGAAAATAGAAGTAAAAGTAGCATCAGATACGTTAGAACACCCTAAGCAGCCTACAATACCAGAACAGGTTGGTTCTATTGGAATACTTCAGCCCACACAAAAACCTGAAGATCAGAAACCCCCTGAGTCACAACAGACCGAAGATAGATTAACTGAACCTGAGGAAAAGAGTTACATCACTGCAGAAGAACTGGCTGCCAATCAGATTCCAAATAAAGACCTTGGTGTGCTGCCTGTGTTCAAGAACTACCACCCAGGGGCTCCTACATGTAGACTGTACATAAAGAATATAGCAAAGACTGTTGTGGTTAAAGATTTGGAGTATATCTTCAATAGGTACAAAGTTCCTGAGAAGGAAGAAGCACCTAGCCAGTTTGATATTAGACTGATGCAGGAAGGTATGTAGTTTGTATTTGTTTTAGTCTTTTAATCTTATTATATTTGGCAAATTTTCAGTGTTCAATGCAATTAGCATGTATTGTTGTCCATCTACAAAGTTTGCTGAGATCTGTTCACCAACATTTTTGCAATGCATTTGCCCCATTTTTACAATTTCCTACTCATAAATATATCCAACCTTTAACGGTGGTTGGTCGACCAACTGTATGTAGATTTTATATTTTATACCCATTTTTTGTATATCCTTTCAGCTTAGTTTCTGTACAAATTGAAAAAAAAAAACAGTTATTCTTACAAAGCTGTGTCTGCTAGGGAAGAACTGTGCATATATCAGTAAAACAAGTATTATATTTTTATTGCAGGTAGGATGAAAGGTCAAGCATTTGTGACTTTCGATAGTGTTGAATTGGCGCAGCAGGCAGTAAAAGAGACTAATGGCTATATCTTGAAAGAGAAACCTATGGTGGTGGTATTTGCCAGGTCTGCAGCTCAGAAGAAGTGAATATTTTCCACAAAGGAGCCAGTGTGGGCATGTGTATAGTTTTATAGACTTTTCCAATTTTTTACCGAAAACTTGGGCCATGCAATATGCATTCAAATTTCAGGTCCCAATGGTATATATTGGATGGGAAGTACGCGTTTCCCCCATAATGGTCTTGTGTAGCGCGATATTTAGAATACATTTGCATGAGTTGTGATAATGTCCATGTATTTTGGGCAATATTTTCTAGAATATAAAATACATACACGTTTCATGTATTTTTTTTTGTTGTATGATCAATATTGGTTAACAACATAGTCAGGGCTGTATTCAGAGTTTTATGCTCCCTGGGTCAAAGGATGAAATATGCGCCCTTCCGCGCGGCTGCCTCACTCGCTTACCGTCTGTGGCCGGCACTGAAGAGCGTAAATTGTAAGGCATTGTTCTCACCAAAATCAACTCGATTTCGACTTCAGTTGCGTTTCTTCTGTTATGCATTTTGATCGATAGTCTAAATCATATTAGACCAAAATAACCCTGGCTTGCGAAATAATTGTAAAGTCTGATTTTACTGATGCAAGTTGTTCAAGAGGGTATTTAAAACATGGACGCATAAAATGGGTACAACAATTTTTGTGGTAAAACTTTTAATTCGTCAACAAAGAATGAGAAAACGTGTTTCTTGAGACTCAATCGAAAGTTTTGGCAGGAATGAAAAAACTCTTTGAATAAGATTTTTAGGTATTTATGAGATCTACAGAATGAGAAACGCAAAAAGATCCCACTAGTAGCAAAAAATCTCGTACAATTGAAACGACTGCGGGTTCAAAATGTTGGAAAATAAACTCGAGGAAAAGAAAAACCAGTAGACAAACATCAAGCAATTGTAGCGAACTGACTGTCTGAAAAAATAGGAAAAATGCTCGGTATTAGTCTCTAATACATTATTTAAAGTTTCAGCATTGTATCTTGTATAGTTTACTTGAGTATTCTAATTGTTTCTAACAGATTTGATATGCCTCCAGCGTTTGCTTGACATTTGTCAGTGTCAAGTATAGTGGTATAAAGATCGGGTAAAACAAGAGGCGTCGTAACGTAATGGGAAGAATTAGCGATTGCAGAACAGTAGGACATAGGTTCGATTCCATATAGCTCTTTTTTACCTATTATTTTTTTTTTAATTTAGAGAAACAAATATTGTTATGCGTACTTTTATTGCAATGATTAGTTCGTCGAGCTCGAGAGTGTGTTAGGCAAGGCGGTGCTCATTTTGAACAAATTTTGTAGTTATTATTTCCGTTTATTAGTTTTGTTGCCATCCTCATTTGTTATTGTTAAAAACCATAGCAACGCTACTCAGATATTAGCCGAAGCAACTTGATTATTATGTTGTAAAAATGTTTTATCATCATCAAATAATGTATTGGAACTTTTTAAAATCAAATATCTCAAAAACTATTAGCTTTAGACACTTCTAACAAGTAAACCTTTTTGTTGTGGAAATACGAGAAAATACGATTTTTCGGTCAGTTGTTGTTTACAGGGTAGCACAAAAAAGTTATGATATGTTATTTACCGAAATAGTGCTGTAAGTGGCCATAAAAATAATGGATTTTTATTTCTCATACTACAAAATCTGAAATACTTCTCAAGCAATAAGAAAAAATAGAAAATTAAATTGTAACTTTGACACCCTGTATCTCACAAACTATCAACTTTTGGACTAAGGTATGTTTAGGTCAATTCACATATTTTTGACTGTAGTATCTCCAGTTT
This sequence comes from Acanthoscelides obtectus, assembly GCA_963669975.1. Taxonomy (NCBI): domain Eukaryota; kingdom Metazoa; phylum Arthropoda; class Insecta; order Coleoptera; family Chrysomelidae; genus Acanthoscelides; species Acanthoscelides obtectus. The sequence goes on along the minus strand of CAVLJG010000008.1, from coordinate 77,877,919 downwards.
CGAGATTTCCCAACCTTTCATATATATAATATATATCAGCCTCAAATTTTCTACAATTCAAGACAACGTAACCTCACAATAGGAGAACGCTGACGCTCACACGGAATAATAGAAATCTAGAAATAGACCAGCCTGTCTGTACGGGAGAAAATGCTACGAAAATCAAGGAGTGCATAAAGGCGTACAATAGTAGGAATAGTAGGCCCTTGGGGCTGTACCGTCAGTCTTTCCTACAATTGTAGAACGCCTTTATGGCCTCCTTGATTTTCATAGTTATTTCTCTCCTCCAGAAAGGCTGACATATTCCGTGTCAGCGCCAACGCTCTCCTATTGTCAAGCTAAGTTTTTTCTTGAATAATAGGAAATTTCACACTATATAACCGATTATATAATCAAATTGATGCAAATAGATTTGTAACATAACCTCAAAATACAGCGCTGACACGGAACGATAGGAAACTATGAAAATCAAGGAGGCCATTAAGGCATCCTACAATTATAGGAACGTCTGACGATACGGCCCTAAGTGTTAATTTTGATTTTCGAGGTTTTAGCATAAAATGCTAAATGTCATAGTCACTGCGTAATAATAAGCGCGTTTAATGCAAATATTAGTAATGAAGAATGAAGAAACAAGTCTAAAATTCATAATTATCATTTATTTACACATTATGGTTAGCGTACACCCGAAGATTACAGATGTAGGCATTGAGAAGGATATCGCTAGTATCCATCGGCATAACGTCACTTATCTACAATATCCATTATCTGGTAAATCTGCACATAACAAAGCATACCGGCGGGTACCTACGCACATGACATCACCTCTTACACGGTATCTCCCAGCATGCTCCTTGAAACGAAGAAGGAATGGTGACGATATACCGACGGATGTGTGCGGTATCGAGGAGGTTTTTCTCTCTAACGAAAGTATGCGCTGGCGGGACGAAATCGTCGATCATTTTTCTGCCATCTCCCAGTATACGAGCTCGTAGAATGACATAAGTGTGCTAAAAAACTAATCATAGATCATAGTTAATATCCCTGTATACAGCAACCTATAGTACAACAAAAAATCTGTACAATAAAGAGGTACTATTTCACACCTTTACAAAAACGAAAATTAATGGATAATAAGTACTGTAATAAATAACCTAAAGATCAATTCACGGTTTCCGGTGATTACGTGATATGTGCCACGTTCATGTCGTAGGGTTTCCAAGCTCTTAGATAGCGACTAAGCATCATAGTTCTGTGCATAATTGCTGTTCTGCGCCCGTTTACACCGTGGCTTATATGTCATATAAGCGGTTGTGGCTATAATATCCTTTTTACGGTAGAATGACAGCTGATTATTTAGTAACATCTCAACAATCCCCATACCAGCACAGGACACAATTCTGACGGATCTGTCAACGCCAGGTAGGCAGAGCCGTATTTTGTTTGTTTTTTTTTGAACGCTATAGACTCATTTTGTACTTGCTAACAGTTCTTTTAGTTATAAAAGTTCATTTACACACAAAAAACAAAATGCCATAAACAAGTTTTACTAGATTTATACTCGATTCATTATTGCTAACGTTGCAGACTAACACAAAAATGTCACTTGCTGATCAGCCGATCACCTCAGTAGACGTCAAAGCGTGATGGATACTCGTGAAATAGGGTACCCTATGGTGTAAACAATGCCAATGTCATGCAAAATAAGTAAACAGATTGACTAACTATAACATGTGCGGAAATTAACTTCTGCTTCTGCTCGCTCTTGCACCTTCGCATGAGTTGGGTGACAGAGGATCGTCGCTTTCATTCACTTCCTTAAAGTACTTCAATAAATCCAACATACTGTTGACATTGTAGGTGCATTTAACGGTATGTTTTATATTGAAAATTGAAGGTAAACTGAAATGCACGCCCATGACGAGCAAATTATCATACTGGCAGTAACAAAATTCTTGTGGAAGACTCATATGTAAACGATACAATTTTTAAGGCGGTGATACAAAACCAAAAACTGATATCTGTGAGCTTAGAGAGAAACGTGCGCACATAGAGGCCAATTCCATACGTATGTGTGAAGGAGATGGCTGTATGAAAGTAATGGGTGATTTTTTTGCTAGTATCTTTTTGGCAACACTGTTTTTAACAGATGACGCGTGAATCGTGTCTTGTGTCATTGTCAAACTTGTTCAGTTTGGTCTATAATTTAACCACGAATCGACTTACGAACGAACAACGCTTGCAAATTATTGAATTTTACTATCAAAATTCATGCTCGGTTAAGAGAGTGCATCGAGCACTGCTTCCAATTTGTGGGCAATTTGGTCGGCCTACTGAGGGAACTATTCGGAAGCTTGTGACTAAATTTCGAACCCAGTTTACATTATTGGACATTAAACCACCAACAGGCAGACGTAGAGTGAGGACTGAAGAAAATATTGCGGCTGTATCCGCCAGTGTTAGTGATGACCGTGCAAGATCCATTCGCCGCCGTTCGCAGCAATTGGGCCTCTGTTACTACACTACGTGGAAAATTTTGCGTCAGGATTTGAGTGTAAAACCTTATAAGATACAGCTGGTGCAAGAATTGAAGCCACACGACCTCCCACAACGTTTCCAATTTGGTGAATGGGCGCTGGCAAAGTTGGAGGAAGATCCACATTTTTATCGAAAAATTGTGTTCAGCGACGAAGCTCATTTCTGGTTGAATGGGTACGTTAACAAGCAAAATTGCCGCATCTGGAGTGAAGACTAGCCAGAAGCATTGCAAGAGCTACCAATGCATCCCGAATAAATCACTGTTTTGTGTGGATTATGGGCCGGTGGCATCATCGGGCCGTACTTCTTCAAAGACGACAATGGCCGGAACGTAACTGTCAATGGCGAGCGCTACCGTGCGATGATAACAAACTTTTTTTTGCCCAAAATGGAAGAGCTGGACTTGGCTGACATGTAGTTTCAACAAGACGGTGCCACATGCCACACCGCACACGAAACAATGGCCCTATTGAGAGGCGAGTTCGGTGAACAGTTTATCTCACGTTTGGGGCTTCGTCAGTTGGCCGCCTAGATCGTGTGATTTGACGCCGTTGGACTATTTCTTGTGGGGCTTGTTAAGGCTAATGTCTACAGGGATAAACCAGCAACGATTGACGCACTGGAAGCCAAGATTGAAGCATTTATTCGTGAGATACCGGCCGATATGTTGGAGAGAGTGTGCCAAAATTGGACCTTGCGCATGGGCCATCTAAAGCGGAGCCGCGGCCAACATTTACATGAAATAATCTTTAAACATTAAATTATATCAACCGTTCTAACGACTCAAATAAAGATTTAATCGTTTTTTCAAATTTCTTGTGTTTTTTTTTTTGAAAATCAAATCCTATACCTCTTAAAAAATCACCCGTTATTTCCTGTAGTTTTACTGTCACCTGCCAAAAACCGTCTTTTTTATGCGCTAAAATTTCATTGAACAGTTTTTTTTACTGACCAGTGATCGTAACTCAAAAGTGCTTGAGGATCTAGAATTTTGATAAACTATTTTCTAGAACATTCCGGAGGTAACAAAAAATAAAGAATAATGAAGCTTTAGCATTCCTGCGCGATTTCTAGAATGCTTAAAGCTTTGTGAGTTTTTTTGTATCAGATCAAAAGAGAATTATCAGTTTGAAATTTTTTCTAACCTCAAATTGACTAAATGTCCGTCTTTTTCATTGATATCAATTTTGTAGGTTATACATTGTCAAACGCAAGTATTTCTGTCCGAAATCTGATAGGTGGCGCTGTCATCGCGCACTCAGCGAATGCTTAATTATCTAAGGAGTCTTTCACTTTAAATACAATCACACAGTTCCTAAATCTGTCATCCATACGACACAGTATAGCCCATATTCCTCATAAGCGTCTCCTTGATAGCCGGCTGGAGCTCCTTCTGCATGTATGTCGTGAGGAGTGACCGTATGCCTTTGAGGAAGATGTCCTCCATCTCCCTCGATAGATCCTCCTCTTCCTCCTCACGCAACTGCCGTCTGTGCTGTCGTAAGCGAGGTTCGCAACCGTAGGCATACACCGAGATGAAGCCAGGTTCGACGAAATGGGAGTCGGTTCTGACGTTGAACTGGCCACGCTCTCGGCGAATGGGTTCTGTGTGAAACCTGCAAGAAGAAATGTATACGGGTAATTAATAGGATTTTTCTCGAATGGCATCCTATGATATCAAATAAGGGTAGCTCCATGTTTCAGTCTAGGACCAAGGTAGATACATATACGCCCTGTAGAATTGAAAAAAAAAATGGCGTCAGGTAGATCGACTCATACTTCCACACCTTCGTTCAAATTCGCAAATTTCAAAGCGACACTTGGAGGTACGTTCACGAAGTACGATGTACCATCTCAAACTATTCATATTTTTGTTGCAAACGTAGATGTGTGGAAAATATGTGTGATATTAGTGTCTCCTTAGTACATCACTGATACCAAAAATGCTATATTTACAACTACTATCCGAGTTATAAAGCGGTTAAATATTAGAGAACAGACAACATACAGAGAGGCCTTGCAATTTAGTCTCTCTTTCTCTCGGTCAAGTAATATATCAAGAGGTGTCTTGCCACCTATACGTGTAATCAATGAATGTAAACGATGGAATTAACGCAATTACGAGTATATTCGAACTTTTAACACGGTTTTCCTTGTTCAAAAATATTTTACACAAACTGACATGATTCATTTTTGTCGCTTTGTTATTCTAGATCTACATGTCGGCCTTCTTGTAACTATGTAATGTCACAAACCCCTGCATAATCAAATTTGTGGAGCACTATTTAATAAGCGAATTCAGAAAACACATCGACATCATACCGTTTAACAACTTCGTTATCGGATGTTTCTGTTTGTGGCACTTTTGAACATAATGAAAGTGTTTGTATCAGGAGTTTTCAGAAACTCATAACTGTATTACGATGCACATTCAGGAAGCATTTTTGAGAAATGTAGTTATTTCAGTATATTGTAGCGTTTTTCTGGGTTCTTTTGGGTGTGGATTATAATACTGGATTCCACAAAAAGAAGTGCACTAATTTATTTAACTTGACTAGATCAGTTATGTACACCGTTACTTATGTCTGACTATTTATTTACGAATTATTGTCGCGCCATTCACTGAGAGATCGGCCATGAAGCTCTGGTGAGTAGTAGAGTCTGGCGCAGTCCTCAACAGATGGAGGCAACAGTACTATTCATTCTTGTTACACTATGAATGCCTGCGAGGTACTTGGTATTAAGCCCGTGAGAGTTAGGTTCCTATCTACGAAAATATGTACATATCTATATATATATACCTACTTATAACCAGAACAACATTACGAGTACGCATAGTTAAGAATACAAAGTAAAGGCTTGGCGAAATGGTTACACTCATGATGGCTCATAAAATTCAGAACAAATTACGGTAGGTATAAAACTTGTCAAATCATCATTCGCTAAAAATATTTCCAAAAACATAGCCCTATCGACTATTTCAGTTTCACGCTCAACTCGGCTGTTTCGCAGAACCCGAAGTGATACCTGCTACGCTAGTCGGTCGGATAACAGCTTCATTCCAATCAGGTAGTTTGTCTGTTTGTCTGCTGCTGCAGCACCATGGATCGCGCGTAGAGAGATCGATCGTTCATTATTTCAAATTGTGAGCCCAGTATTCGTCGGATTTTTGTCATTTAAATTTTCAGTCATAACCGGGATCAGAAGCTTAATAATAAAATATACCGTCATTCACTGAAACGTCAAAAAAAACTTTGAAAGATTTTTATTTTTTTCGTTTTTTCGCCACTGGACTAATTTTTATAAACTACAAACCTTTTTTCCTTAGCACAGTATTACTGTGTAAACGTTTCATTCAAAAAGTACTTTCCAAGTTACAGGCCAGGGATTAGCGGACAGACCGACGGAAATGAGTGACACGTTTTTCGTGATGTACTGTGATATACCTAGCATCTTTTTTTCACGATCATAATACTTACTCACCTGTGTGGCGTGAGAAGTAAAAATGACGTCGACTACATTTTCTACGCATCATCAGTTTATAAAAGATGTACTGCGGAAGTTGACGACTCTTAGACTTTACTATTATCGTACATAAGAAAGGAATGTAATGGTCAAATAAGTTCATACAATTACTCAATACCCAGTTGACAATGTTGCGATCTAGAAATTTCGCCGGGGCTTCGCACCACACGTAGCTGCCGTATTATGTTGTTGAGTCGCACATCTGAGATTGAAATTTAACTAACGTTCATCCTACTTTTATTATTTTCTATATATTTCCGATCTACTATATATTAAAAAAAATTGATAAACAATAAAAAACGTATATACTTCTTTGCATACGACATTGAGGCTGATGGTTTAAGTGTAAAAAGGAATATATGTTTAGATTTGGTATGCCTAAGGCCCGGTTTTTCAAAAGCAATTTTTTACTTTTCCTCTTTAGCTGTACCGAAAAACTTCAAAGCTTTTTCGTCCTTGGTCCTTGCATAAAATTTTTATCAAAATCCGGTAGGTACTTCCCAACTTACAGAGTAGCCAACAATTAACGGACAAACAGACCAACGGAAATGAGTGGCATGGTTTTCGTGATGCGCATATATGACATCCAAAAAACATATCATTTTAGAAAAATTTTGCTATTACAAAATTTCCTCGCCAGTGGCGTAGGGATTAGAAAAAGTAGTAAGATAAATAGTTGAAAGGTTACCTTTTTAACTGTTTATTTACGAGCTAAAATAGCGAATATCCCGTGATATTCTGCATGCCTCAGTATGTAGAATACAGACAAAAGTGTGACCTTAATTTCCATCACCAGAAACAATCGATCGTTTCCTGCACGTTGGAATTGTTTCGGAATCAGCAAATCAGCGGATATATCTAGAAACAGGATCCTTTGCAAGAGGCAACTTTATGCTTGCGGACTGTTTATGTTTATATTTCCATTGTATATGAATGATGTTGATCTGATATTGCAATGGAATGTTGCAGCTTCTTTTGGAAAATTTCACGCTAGGCAACTTTTCAGTCCGATTGGTCTGCGATTGGTTAACTTCAAATGCAATTTTTGTTTAGGTTTCCACAGATCATCTTCAATATACCTGTACCTATATGCATTATTCCAGAACTGATTTGATCCTAGGTATAACTGGTCAATTTGCGGCATAACAGTTCCGGCCGAAACCAGAAATGCTAAAATCAACTTGATACGCATGGGAACATGATACATATGAACTATCAAGAAGATTGAAAAAACATTTTTTTAATAATATAGCACTTCCTTGTAGCATGAGATGCTCCTGTAAAGACACCGCGGTCGGTATGACTTCGTCAAACAAGTAAGTGTATCTCAGAATACGCCTTTATGTTAGGATGATTTCTGGCTGAAAATGAGACACGTTTTCATGAAATAGTGACTTGTAGTGGAATCAGAGGTACGCTCTTTTGTCAGATGGTAAGCCAGAGTTATGTGAAGCCAAATCTATAAATATCTCAATATAACAAAAAAGTGAGTTACGCCCTTATGCAAGGTGAGCGACAATTTGGATCTATATAATGCTATCATAAATCATTTTAATTTCGGTGCAATTAAGTATACTCCAAAAATTAGAACCTTCATTTTCGCCATATATTGCTATATCATAAAACCTCTCTGGTTTCCTAGAAAGAACATATCTTCCAGGATAACAGCCATACATATACAGTTTATTTCAGTGAGTATTACACAGCAGGACTTCACTGTCGGGCCGAATCAAGCCACATATAGGTTTAAATTTTACACCTGTAAGTATTTTTACCCACCCAATTCCTGCTTTCCTTAGTCGTAGAATCATTCTACAAGAATCCGCTGGCACTGGATCAACAGGTTCCCGTTGGAGCTCTAGCTCGTTGAACAAATTCACCCTTCCGCTTATAGTCAGATCGTTGAATAGCAGCCTTGTCTCAAGACTAGTGTTTCTTGGATCAAATCTGCATTTGTCTACCCTCACCTGAAAATTCAAATAATGCATTAAATAATCAGAAACTTAACTTCGTAAATTATCAATTTTGGATTTGATTCCGATTTCGATTTATATTTGCAGTGTCAATAAGTGAATCTGTCTGTCGACGTCGATAGATTGGCATTCACTGAGCTAAAGGTTTTTTTTTTGACAAAAGCAACATCCAAAAGAATCTAATCTCATTGAGACATCTTCGTTCAATGAAGATCTTATATATATATATATATATATATATATATATTCTTCTAATCTAGTACATAAATATAGGTATACGTTATTTGATGTTTTTTAAAGTTGAAATAAAAAATACATATACTAAGTGACATATAAATCCGAACACCCAGTTTAAATGGCTTTATTTTAATAAAATTTGGTGAATGTATTTATCTTACTGTAAATAACAAGTGAAACAAATTTCAGCCTTATCAGTTGGACATTCCGGTTTTTATACTGCTTTTTTTTAATTCACTAACGCTCTAAAAATGAATATTTCAGCCGCAGTAAAGAATCAACGTTAGGGGATTTTGGTTCTTGACATCCTTTGCGATCGGTTACGATGCCTAGAGTACGGTGACCTGTACGATTTCGTCAACTTAGTGAGTTTGATAGGGGCCGTATAGTGGGACTTCGGGAAGCTGGACTTTCTTTTCGGGCAATTGCAGTTAGAGTGCAAAGAAGTGTAGACACTGTGGTTAGGTGTTGTCAGGCATGGCTTCGATAAGGCCGTACGCAAAGAGCAAGGGGCACTGGACGCCGCCGTAGAACAACAGACCGTGACGATCGCCGCCTAAGATTATTAGCCTTAAGGGACCGTTTCTCCACTACCAGGTCCATTGCAAATGAATGGTTTGAGAACACGGAAGACCTATTGGCATGCGAAGTGTTTACCGACGAATGAGAAGTTTTGGCTTGTTTTCATACCGGCCACACTGGGTCCTCCCTTTAACTTGAGAACACCGACGTAATCGCCTTGAGTGGTGCAGACAACGGTCGCTCTGGGATCAGGAATGGAACAGTATTGTCTTTAGTGACGAGTCTCGATTTTGTTTAGTCATGCACGATGGTCGTGCCAGGGTTAGAAGGCGACGTGGTGAAAGGAGGAATCCACAGTTTTTTGTTGAAAGACATGTTCATCACACTGTTGGAGTTATGGTTTGGGGGTTATGGTTCCAGGTCACCTTTAATCTTCATCAGAGGTAACATGAACGCGCAGCGTTATATCCATGAAGTTCTAGAACCCCATCTTTTACCCTATCTTGACACCCTGGCAGATCCAACTTTCCAACAAGATAATGCCCTACCACATGTTGCAAGAGTCACAATAGACTTCTTTCAACATAATGATGTCACATTGTTACCATGGCCACCAAGATCTCCCGACTTATCCCCAATTGAGCACGTGTGGGATATGATGGGTAGGAGATTGCTCAATTTGCAACGTCCTCCTCAGACTCTATAAGCACTTCGAGAGGAGTTGGTGGTTGCCTGGAATGAGATACCACAGGAGGACATTGACCACCTGATCAGAAGCATGCCTAGGCGCGTTGGAGAATGCGTAGCACATCAGGGTGCATCCACACATTATTAAAGGTCAAAGGGCTTTAAAGCAGTGCAATCGTTTTGAAATTTTTATCATTTACTTATTATGCTTCATTAAGTACTTATACACAATTTTATTAAAATAAAACCATTTAAACTGGGTGTTCGGATTTATATGTCACTTAGTATACTTATGGAATTTACAATATAATACAAAATAACACATCTATTTGCTAACTTGATGGAACATTTAACATTGAATGTGGATATGTGACAAGCTTATGAAAGCTTTAGAAGAACCATCTCCAATAATAAGAATGCTCAATTATTCCTGGCGTGAAATGCGACTAAATAAATTACTGCTAGACAAAAAAATACATTTTGATGATGATGCTCTTAAACTCGAGCTTGCAACTTCCATATCTATCAAAATATTATTCAACAACATTGAGGTGCACACATTAGAAAAATAAAAATTACAAATTTTCGAAATTTTTCCAAGTGAATGATTATATTAGTCTCCTCGCTATTATACATTTGATGCTTGTACCAATCGTTTTTAATCGAAACTTCGCTATGTTTCACACACTTAGCCCAAACTGTAGGAGTCACCTTCGCTAGAGCATCATTCCAAACTTTTAAAACTTCCTTGTCACCATAGCCATTTTCCCCATTATGACGATCGTAGTACTGTTTGGCTATTCCCCAGGCTAACTCAATAGGGTTGTATTGACAAGAGTAAGCCGGGAACCGCAAAACTTGATGTCCATGTTCATGTAATACTTCGTCTATGATATAACTTGGAGCCGCTGGTTTATAAAGGCGTCATCAACAAAATGTGTCTTTTTGCCTTGCAGACATTGCTTCAATTACATTTTGCTGTTAAGGCACTATGATAAGAGGCATTATCCATGATTGCTAAAGATGGATCTTGTAACGCTGGTATCAGCTTCTCAAATACTTATTTTTGAAATAATCTTTGTGAATGGAATCGCGGTAGTCAGCACTTTTTGATTTTGTAGCAAATAACAATGCAGTATTTCTCAAAAAACTGTTTTTGATGCCAGCGTGGAGAACAACATACCGCTTGCCGGTACCCTGACGGCCGTATTTCAAACCCTTTACGTTTTTATCTTGCCAAATTCGTTTAAGCGACCCTTTGGCAAATATCCACGTTTCATCTATTATTGAAATGAAAAGTGATATTTTTGTGTCTTTTTGTTTTCTATCTGAACAAATTAAGATTAAGATCAATGAAGATTTTTCTAATTTTCTTGAAAACAAATCGACTGGTTTTAAAAAACCGAACGTCAAAATAAAGGAAGTTGAAAGACCATTTAAAGGAGCTATTACTCGATACCCCTTGTTGTTCAAAATTTTCAAGTGGAAGTGGATGGGCAGAGGGTGAAAGGGGCTGAAGAAGTTTTTGGTTAAAAGGTTGTAGCCCTTGGCAAATCTTTTGACGTGTCTCTCATTTTTTCTTGTAATCAGTGATTTTAGATAAGTCCGTGGTGGGAAGTTTTCAAATGAATACCCTGTATATGCAGATAGTTAATCATTTCGGCGTCCAAACAATGATCTGAGATAAAATGAGATACCTTGGCGTCATCTACGAAAATTTGTCACGGCTATGTTTTCCCTCTCCGTAACAATTAAAAATCTACTTTAAAAAGGTTAGTGTCTCATAGATGACCTTTTTAAAGTAGATTTCCAATTAGTGCTAGGAGGAGAAACATAGGTGTGAGAAATTCTCAAGATGGCGCCATGGTATGTCATCTCATCTGGGATAGCTTGTTTGGCGCCTAAATACAATCCTACCTATCCTATGAAATACGCTAGTCGTGTCATCTATGAGAATTTCTCACAGCTACGTTTCTCGTCTCCGCAAATTTATAATGAGAGCGGAGAAGAGCTACATACATGAGACAAATTCTAATAGATGACGTCAAGGTATCTCATTTCATCTCGGGTAACTTTTTTGGCGTCGAAATACACGTGGTTGGCTAACTTCAGATCGAATACGGTAATCAATGGTACATTGGGGAATATACTCTGTAATTTTAAACTCTTCTGAACCCAGGACTTACAACCAAAAAGCATGGATGATACTAAACAATATTCAAGATTTCTTCCACTTACCCACGTATTAGTCTGGGGTAGTCTAACTCTCATATCAGTGACATACATGTCGTACGGCTGGCTCCTCAGGGGCTGGTGCAAAGAGTATCCATTCAGTTGCAGAGTTCTTTCCTTGACGACGTTCCTTCGTCTCATATTGTCCAGCGCGATCTCCAAACGTTCGGAGCACCTCGGCGAGAATCTTTGCCTTTCTTCGTAGATGTTGTTGCTGCTGGATTGGAGGTAGGGAAACGCCTCGTTGGGAAGTTTGTCGTTTTGTCGGACTGGAGATTCCTCTGAAAAGAGCAAGAATAAAGGTCAGGAAGCTGGGTAGCTGAGTGGGTAAGCGCGTCGAACCGCGAATCGATCGACTCGAAGGCTCGCGGGTTCGAATCTCCTCGTCGGAAGTAACGCGGGACATTTTACTTCCTATGCCTACTGGCGAGGAAGTATTGTATATCGCGAAAACCTTCAAAAATGTGATATTGCCAGAATGAAATATCATAACTTATATATTAAATTTTTATTCTTTAATCCATTGGATCATCCGACTCATAGGTTGAGGTTGAGTGGAAGAGCACGCAATGTGAACTGCGCCTTTTGGTTAATCCAATAAAGACAGTCATTATCGTTATATACCTCAATTTTTTGACGTTGGAATATTTATACAACTCCAACCCAAGTAATTATACGCACGTATCAGACATACTTCACTCGTCATGGATATCCCGATACATTTACCCTTAACGCTTAGAAATATCTCCAAGTCTTCAGTCGATACGTGCGCCGTGGTCCGGCTGATGGTGATGCGTCGTGCGTCGCAGTCGGAAGTCGCTTCCACGCTGGAAGTATGCTTAATATTGTCATCCACGTGGGATAAGTCATAGCAACGATCACGTGTACCCTCAGGAATTTCTCTCAGAAGAAGAGTTAACTTACTTGAAGTAAGAATCGTTTTGTTGTAGAGTTTGAGAAACTTTATTTATGAACCTAATTTGTACCACCAACTCAAATATGAACAGTTTTTTTATTTTTCACCATCAACCTTCAAAGATGTGTCAATTTGTGGCAGTAGCTTATGGATCCCGTCGTCAAAAAGCGGTGCTGCCTGACCGTTAAACCACCTAACTGTTTCTTTTAACATGTCTTGAAGGTTTGACAAAGATGGAAGTCTGATGCTGCTAAATCAGGCCTCTGTGGTGGATGGTCCAGTAATTCCCAACGAAATTTGTTCAGTTACATCTGGTTGTTGCTAGAGATGGACGATATAATTATTTTTCAATATATGTATGTGATATTTGACATCGTAACTTTCTGGTAACAGTGATTTAAAACAGTGACGTGATCACGATTTTCGAATAACGCTGAGATTATGGGTATACTGATATCCTTGGAAAAATACCGCGAGCGCCAACTAACGGGTGATTTTTTAAGAGGTATAAGATTTGATTTTCAAAAAAACACAAAAAATTGGAAAAAACGATTAAATCTTTATTTGAGTCGATAGAACGGTCGATATAATTTAATGTTTAAAGATTATTTCATGTAAATGTTGGCCGCGGCTCCGCTTTAGATGGGCCATGCGCAAGGTCCAATTTTGGCACACTCTCTCCAACATATCGGCCGGTATCTCACGAATAAATGCTTCAATATTGGCTTCCAGTGCGTCAATCGTTGCTGGTTTATCCCTGTAGACATTAGCCTTAACATGGCCCCACAAGAAATAGTCAAACGGCGTTAAATCACACGATCTAGGCGGCCAATTGAGGGGCCCCAAACGTGAGATAAACTGTTCACCGAACTCGCCTTTCAATAGGGCCATTGTTTCTTGTGCGGTGTGGCATGTGGCACCGTCTTGTTGAAACCACATGTCAGCCAAGTCCAGCTCTTCCATTTTGGGCAAAAAAAGTTTGTTATCATCGCACGGTAGCGCTCGCCATTCACAGTTACGTTCCGGCCATTGTCGTCTTTGAAGAAGTACGGCCCGATGATGCCACCGGCCCATAATCCACACCAAAAAGTGATTTTTTCGGGATGCATTGGTAGCTATTGCAATGCTTCTGGCTGGTCTTCACTCCAGATGCGGCAATTTTGCTTGTTAACGTACCCATTCAACCAGAAATGAGCTTCGTCGCTGAACACAATTTTTCGATAAAAATGTGGATCATCCTGCAACTTTGCCAGCGCCCATTCACCAAATTGGAAACGTTGTGTGGCTTTAATTCTTGCACCAGCTGTATCTTATAAGGTTTTACACCCAAATCCTGTCGCAAAATTTTCCACGTAGTGGAGTAACAATTGCTGCGAAACGGCGGCGAATCGACATTTCACGGCCATCACTAACACTGGCGGATACAGCCGCAATATTTTCTTCAGTCCTCACTCTACGTCTGCGTGTTGGTGATTTGATGTCCAATAATGTAAACTGGGTTCGAAATTTAGTCACAAGCTTCCGTTTAGCTCCCTCAGTAGGCCGACCAAATTGCCCATAAATTGGAAGCAGCGAGCATGAATTTTGATAGTAAAATTCAATAATTTGCAAGCGTTGTTCGTTCGTAAGTCGATTCATGGTTAAATTATAGACCAAACTGAACAAGTTTGACAATGACACAAGACACGATTCACGCGTCATCTGTCAAAAACAGTGTTGCCCAAAAGATACTAGCAAAAAATCCACCCATTACCAAAGCCTAGAAGGCACGATATCGCTTGCAGGCCACGGTGGTGTGCGGCCTTAGCGGCTACCGAGCATGCGTATTTTACGCACATTCAAACGTTAACGCCTATGAAGCCATTCCCGTTGTCGTGAAGCAACTGGTTTCTGAAGTCGTGATCACGTTACGCTTTTTCAGGTTTTTGGTAACAGTCGTGATTCAGAAATATCAGCTACTAAAAATCAGGTTGTGAAATATCCGCCACCACTAGTTGCAACGTGCCAAAATCACGTACTCTTTTTTTTACTATTTTAATCACCTACCAGTAATTTTAATCTCTCTTTATTAATGATGAGTGCCGATTCCTAGGACTAACTGTTTTCAATGATTTTCTTTTGGCGAATTTCATAATTTATTGATCAATTGAGCTCGAAACTACCTAATCCCGTAAGTATGATTTCGCACATATTATATATTTCTTTCTTAGCGTGTATTGTGTTGAAGTCTTTTGGACACTAAAGCTATAATATTTTATTAACGACTACCGCAGAAACTTCATCATAAAATATCATTGGTCCCTCGTAGATCCCTTTACCAACACATTATTTTGAGAAATAATACGGTCCTGAGGTCTGCCCATAGGCAATCAGTGATGTTCTTTGGGTAGGTTCGGCTACGGAAATTTTCATGAAAATTGTGTGTTTCAGTAATTTTTCCTGGTGAGGTGATGGTGTATCGGTCCTTGTTTGATTTCCAGATTTTGGGATATTTGGGCCCAATTACCAGTCTTTGGAGTAGCACCTTTTCTAGTATCTACCTTACGTTTAGTTGTTTTGGTTTGGGTGCTACCCCCCTCCATTTTGGGACTTAAACCTGTTCAGCACGGGAAGGCATTTTTACCCGATTTTACTAGAGCCCTTTCCATTGAGAAAAAAAACCTGATGTGAACAGATAAAATATCATTTCAATTAATTCTTTAATAGATATTTATACTGCGAAAGGTTGGGAAATCTCGAAAATGGAGATACTACAAACCAAAATATGTGAATTGACCTAACGATACCTCAGTCCAAAAGTTAATAGCTTGCGAGATACAGGGTGTCAAAGTTACAATTTTATTTTCTATTTTCCTTATTGCTTGAGAAGTTTGTCATATTTTGGCATGAAACTCGGTATTTTTTATAGCCAAACTTCTAGAGGGCGCCACTGACAGCACTATTTCGGTAAATAACTTATCATAACTTTTTTGTGCTACCCTGTCGGTATACAACAACTGACCGAAAATTATTATTTTCTCGTATTTCCATAACAATAAAGGTTTACCTGTTTGAAGTGTTTAAAGCTAATAGTTTTCGAGATATTTGTTGTTAAAAGTTCCAATGCATTATTTGTACCATGATGATAAAACGCTTTTATGACATAATAATCATGTTGCTTTGGATAATATCTGAGTAGCGTTGCTATGGTTGTTAACAATAACAAATGAGGATGGCAACAAAACTAATATTAATAATTTTATTGAGCGGCAGTTTTAAATAATATCCCTTTTTTAACTTGCACCGCAGATGTGTAACATATGTGTTATTTAATCAGTTAATATATTGTGATTTTTAATTAGGTTACGTCATTGCTGTTAGATTCTTTTTTTTGTGTGGGTGGTTAAGCAAAACAGCTTCCGACTAACATCTCGGGGTTGTGGCTTAATCCGTCTTGAGTCACTGGCGCTCTTAACCCCTCCCCACTCTCCACTTTATTGAGCTAGTGCCTAAATTTGCACACCACTAGACAGCTATTTTGCATGAATCACACCACTATTTCCTCCTGTTTATAAACAAAAGGCGTAGCGTAGTTCTTGCCGAACGTGAAGCCGAGAGTTGTCATGGAGCAAATTGAGTCCTCTAGAGAGCAGGCTCCGACGGTGGTTTTGCATAGCGCTTAACAGTGTTATTAGAAGCTCTTAGCATTTATAGCGTACTTCACAATCAGCGGACTTACTGAGTGACATGGCGACAAACACCGTCGTAGACGGGGAACGTAGTGGCGGCGTATTGAGAGACTGGTCAAGACTATCTGAGGTTGAACGGACGTCACGTGACATAATGTGCGGGCACGATGTGCAATCGGTTCTTAGTTTAAAAGTGGTCTTGGTAGTCTCGATCCATGGATGTTCTGGTGTCCATAGTACGCACCAGATCGGTGTAAGATCAACATAGGTACACCGCATTGCTGGAACTGGTTGATTCAATAATCAGTTCAATAATTTGTCGGCAAAAAGTGCCACCACCACTAACTAATACTACTACATGAGGATTCCAATTCGTGGAGTAATTACTGTTTTATTTGAAAGTTTCCACCACTAGTTAGTAGAATCGCTAGGGAATTCTTTTAGTGAGAACCACTAGATCATAATCGGTAGCAGGAGAATACTTGTTCCGGAAGCTGCAAGTATAACGAAGTATAGCTAACGTGACCATACGTCCCATATTGAAAAGGACCGTCCCTTTTTTAAAAGATAAAGAGAGAAAAATGAAGAAATATGTGAGTGAAGGTATATTTTTTCACAGAAAATTCGAAAGATTTTTGTCATTTGAAATATCTGAGGCGGCACATACGTATGATGTATATTTCCAATACTCATGGATCCTTTACCGTGAGCGAGGAAGAATTATGTACAGTTTTACCACATGAGGGATCCACACGGCTTAATGTTCTCTCTGGAGACGACCCTGGCCTTTGTCGTTGTTCATGAACTTCACAAAGCTTCTCTGATCAGATTAAAAAGGCTTTTAAACGACTCTTTGTATTCTGTAGCGAGAGAACTGCGATGCATCTCGCAGTAGCTTATTCAGGATAGAAAGAAGAAAGTGGGTTAATTAGGAATAGATTGCATCCGCGATTACATGGTTAATCAGTCATGAAATACGAACTTCACGAAAAATTCGTGGATACATCTACATCGTTGGATACAATCTTGCAAACAATAGTATATCTTTTATTTTAGCAAATATCAGTCATGTTTATACGTTTTCTACGAAATGACAGATAGTTTTGAGAGTGACGTCGCTTACTCCTTTCCAATTGTGAAAAATCCCATGAAGAGTAAAGTTTGAGGCAAAGATTTTCTACAAAATAATAAAAAATAGCGTTTTGCATAGTCACGAAGAGAAGTATTGCAACAACAGATATTTTAGAGCTTTTGTTTTGCGATGTCTACAACACGCACGTCCATATCGCTTATTTCCATCGGCCTGTCAGTATTTTGTCGATATTTTATTCTAGCAATGTCGGAAAAAGCTGCATCCTTCAAGTGACAGCGGTATTACGAGCGAAATAAAACAGGTGTAGGTCATCCAAAGGTTTATATTCTATTCTTTACAACCGTCTGAAGATTTTTAAAAGTTATCAAGAGTTTTTGGGAGTGACTATAATTTTAGAAAATTTCTTATTATTTGAGGTTTAAGAGTAGTCAAAAACATCGTCATGGAGCTCAAAATTAAAAATTTTAAAATAGGCGTATGTGAATCTACTTGCCACTATTTTCTCTGAAAAAAATTTGTTGCATCACTTATAGCTAAAAATGATTTTAGCATTTCGAGATTTTCAGCCTCTGGAAACAGAACTAAGCATGACAATCTTAGTCTCATAGAAATCATAATTTAATCGCATTTAATTTCAAAAAGCTTCTTACAGCTATTGCAGTGGAGAAACTATAGTTTGACGTACGGCTTAGAAACGTGCGTGATATTGTGAATAACACGCATTTTTTCACACTTCGGGGCTCCAGTAAGCAAGGAAGTTCCTACGCTCCGGCTTTTTTTTTATACTTGAATCACCACGAATGCCTGAGACCGAAACACCCATTGGGTACTGTATGGCGGTATAGAGGAAAGGGAGGACGCCACACCGACTCTAGCGAGGCAACACTCGTGCATGCATCATGCGCACATTCTGGCCCCGTCTCAGAGATCCGCCGGGTGGTACCTCCGCGCTCTACAATCAGAGACCGTCTAACACCTACGGACAATCAGATCATCCATAGCCAAGGGAAAAATTATCTTAGGACGGGATTTGAACCCGCGCAGCGCACGGCGACTGATGAGGCGATCCATAACGTCTACCAGTACGCCACCGCTGCTGCATGAACTGATTAGATAGATTAGAATGAGATAAGCCTATATGTTTATATTTGTCGCCAAAATTGCGTAGTTCTAGTGCATACTTTTGACTCATTTGTCTACTAATGCCAGCATTGTATCAACATGAAAATAAGACTTACCGGTGAAAATATCCACCTTCGTTAAGCTTGTGCTGCTTGCTCTTTGCAAATTATACAGGGTGTTCATTTGAAAACTTACCACCACGGATTTATCGTAAACCACTGAATGAAAGAAAAAACGCCGAGACACGCCCAAAAATTTTGTCAAGTGGGACAACTTTTTAACTGAAAACTACTCCACCCTTTCACCCTTAACCCCCCCCCCGTCATTCCTTTAACAATTTTATATGACAAGGGGTACCGAGTAGCAGCTTGTTTGAAAGGTCTTTCCAAATCCTTTATTTTGACGTTTGATTTTTTAAAATCAGTCGATTTGTTTTCGAAAAAATTAGAAAAATCTTTACTTATCTTAATTTGTTCGAATAGAAAACAAAAACACACGAACATATCACTTTTTATCTCAATAAGTGTTCAAAATGTTGCCCGTTAGGGCTTTCCAAATGTACAATTCGTTTATAATTGAAAACGGAAACTACCAACATAAACAGCAATTTGGAAGATTAGACGTGGCAACAACCAAATAACATCCTACATTTTTTTCGCATTCCTTTCATCAAAACAGATATCCTGGACGAACTGTATTCATTGTTATACCTGTTCAGTTATTTGTTGCTAAGGGAATGAAAGAATTTAATTTGCTGTCAGTTACCTTTATGACAATCTTAGGATAGTGAAAAATAATTTATTGATTCAGATTTTTCTTCCAAAATGGACTGCACACTAGCCGAAAGAGTGGAAATGATTCTAATTAATGGTGCCCAAAATCAATGTGCTCGGCAAACTGCTGCCATGTTTAACCTGAGACGTCCAGGGAAGATAACTTCGCATAGGTATGTTTTGGACCTTGTTACCAAATTTACTCAAGTGGATCTGTTGCAAATAAAAAAAGTGCTAATCGGGGCGATTTGGATGAAGCCTCTCATGTTGAAGTTTTGGGTCATTTTGGAATAAATCCTAATACTTCATTACGCAAAATTGTTGCCGCGACTGGTATTTCATCAGGCTCTGCACACATAGTTACTAAACTCCATAAATTTCATCCCAAGTACCCCCAAAAAAATAATGTATGAAGAGGGATTTTAGGAAACGAAGTGACTGGGCCATTGTTTATTAATTGAAATTTGAATGGAGACATTTATTTGGATATGTATGGAAAATACCATCAATCCGCTTATCACTGAAACCAGTGAAAACCAAATCGAAGAGGATGGAAACCCTATACTTGATGAGGCTGAAATGTATTTCAGCAAGGCGGCGCTCTTCTTCACTACGTTCTTCCGGTTCGGCAATGGCTAGACGACGAGTTTAAAGATAAATGTAATGTATAGAACGAAGAGGGCCTATTGAATGACGTGCTAGATCTCCTGATTTGACACCATTAGACTTTTTTCTATGTGGCCATTTGACATCTATTGTGTTTATTTTCTGAAAATGTCCGTCAGGAATTTGAGCATCGCCTATATCATTGTTTGGCCAATAACTTGACAAATGTTTTAACGTGTCTCCGCGTTTTTTCTTTTATTCAGTGGTTTTCGATAGATCCGTGGGTAGAGTTTTCAAATGAACATCCTGCATAAGAAGTAGCAAGTCTTAAATCCACAATTACTTGCAAAGACTCACACTCGTACAACATACGTCAAGTACAAATTGATCCTCCTCCAGACTGAGGATAAGGAGACAAGTTAATCCTTGAGTGGCTCCTTCTACATGGTTGGAATTCGATGATTGGATCAGACTTGATACTGAAGGATATTACGTATAAAGACACTAGCTGTTGGGTCCCGCCACTAGACCACCATCACCAAAATAGTTTTACTATATCTACTTGCTTTGATGTTAAAGCTGTGTAATAGTCGTAGTAATATACCGTATGGGCATCAATGTATTATTATACGTACATACTATGTAGGTCGAGTTTTAAGGCCCGTATCGTCAGTCGTCCCTACAATTGTAGGGCGCGTTTATGGCCTCCTTGATTGTCATCCTCCTTTCTCTCCTTCAAAAATTTCTAGATTACACTTGGCCCGTGTCAGCGTCAGCCCTCTCCTATTGTGAAGATATGTTTTCTTTTTAAATTGTAGGAAATTTCAGGCTGATAAAACATGATATAACTCAAAAACAAGCACAATTTGATGCAAATAGATGTTTGTGACATAACCTCAAAATAGAGTTCTGACACGGAGAAGTAGAAAACTATGACAATCAAGGAGGCCATAAAGGCGCCCTACAGTTGTAGGGACGACTGACGATACGGGCCTTAGTGGTCGATCCGTTATTGTAGAAGAGACAAGAAAGTTACAATAATTATAGGCACATAGGAGGGCCACGCTATATATTTTGAGATAAACGAAAACTAAGAACTATTTTTCGAAAACTCATTTATTTACCTTCAGAGTATGCTCATTCAGCATCAATGAACTTCTGTAGCCTGACCTTCCACAAATCAAATGCTTCTAACCAGTCAGTTTTTGGGATGCCTTCATCAAACTGATTGATTGCTTGATCGATTTCCCCTTCGGATGAAAATTTTCGACCACGCAATTTTTTTTTCAAATTGTTGAAGAGCCAGAAGTCACACATTTTCTAATCTGGCGAAGAAGGCGGATGTTCTAGCATTTTGATGTGGCGCTGGCGTCAAAAGTTAGTTCGGCAGTGTGGCTAGAGGCATTGTTGTGATGGAGGATTTGCAACAACTTTTTTTGAACGAAGATGACCATGCAAAATGGTGTGCACTGTTGTGTAGTCGCATATGTGCAGCGAGAATCTTCTTCAATTAGCCGCTGAACTTTAGCAATGCTTTCTGGAGTCACACTAGAACATGGTCTACCAACTACGTTCTTCATCAGCTAATGACACGCGAACTCTTTTAAATTCGGCGTATCAGCGAACACACTTGTCCGGGACGGATCTTCATTACCAAATTCTTGTTGTAACCGTTCGATACATTGATGTTAAGTTAAATCGACTTTAAGGTGATAGTAAATCATAGTGCGATAACTCTCTCGAGACAACTCCATGTTTCGGCTTAAATTTGTTTACACCACGTGCACTGTAAGACGCTTCCAAATGCATTGAATGCGGCGACTTACTAATAAAGAACTGCTTTTTCTAATAGTGCACTGTTGCCGGTTATAACTAGTATAGTTAATGCGCATCTCAAAATATACAGCGTGCTCCTCGTATATGCTCGTTACATAGGAAATTTGCTTAGAAGTTAAAAATAGCATATTTTAGGAGCTACGGAATTTATTCCGATAAAACTCTACTTTGACGACTTGTAAGTCAGTCACTTTTGAAGATAGACTATAAAAATTGTCGACAAATAATGATATCTCAAAGCATATCGTTATTTTAACGTGGTTACTTTGGAATAAACATTGAGTGGTTAAATCACAAGATTTCTGAGATCTCTCTATCCCCTCTCTCATTTGAAAATAATATGCCAGCGTTTTCCAATGCATTTATGTGTTTTCACGTAGTTATGACTCACCCTGTATAGGCCGACATAATTTACAACTAACCGACGCACACACAGACACATAAGCACACTAAAAATTTACCCTGTATACTATGTCCAATTGCAAACCGTCTACTCAAAATAGTATCTGCGCAGCAATCCGCTACAGTAAGACATTCTGATATCACTGTATACATTGATTAATTGCAATGATTGCTCGATTTTAGGAGTATATGGATATGATAACCCAGGAAACATTGGCCTCAAATAAAGTTCATAAAGGATTAAGTTCAGTACAATTAGTAGTTACCGACCGTCTGGCAATAGTGCCGTACACACGCGGACGCGTCCACCGAAGCACCGCCGCAGTACAAGCAGCACAATCAAGCAGACTGCTACGGCAGGCGCTGAACTCAGATAGCAAAAGGAGTCGCATATCCAAAACATTTCTGTATTCTCAGTTTTAACGGTAAATGTGAGGGTATTCCTAAGATGTGTGAATTAGGGCTAATAGGTGCGTATAATCACTGGGGTAGGGAGCGCATAAATATATTAACATCTGAAAATGAAATATACCCTCGCCTATCCCTCTACAACCCCTCACCCCTTAATTTTTTCCTCCTAAATTTTTATCAAAAATGATCAGGATCCTTTGAAACGTGATAAACGACGTTTTTTTTTTATTTCCGTGTTGGCCTTTCCCTTCGCCGCCACTAGTCCAATTTTCGAAAACCGCAGAGCTTTTCGTCCTTTGCATTGTAGTAACTGGAACTGAGTGACATTGTTTTTTCGTGATGTACATGTCATATAACATCCCAAAAAGCATTATACTTCATTTCAAATTTTCCGCGATTACAATAATTTTTCGCCCAGTAGCAAACATTTTGAAATTAAATATGTATAATATCCATAATCCCTCATTTTTCTCGCTTGCAGTAGTTATTGACCTGAGAAGTAATAGTTATTTATACATGATGTTACTTAATGATAGGTCGTACGCATTCCTGAGCCAAATTTATAGTCTAATCATATTAGCAATGTTCCCCGAAATAATTGTAAAGTCTGGTTTTATTGGTGCAAGTTGTTCAAGGGGGCATTTAAAACATGGACGCATAAAATGGGTACACTAATTTTTGTGAGAAAACTTTTTATTTGACAACAAAGAATGAGAAAATGTGTTTTTTGGGATTCAATCGAAAGTGTTGACAGGAACGAAAAAACTTTTCATTCAAGATTTTTAGGTATTTATGAGACCTACAAAATGATCCTAATGAATGAAAACTAAGCAATTACTTTAAGCAATTGCTTAACAAGCAATTGCTGTAAGGAAAAGCAATTGCTAAATTTTGCAATGAATAATATTTTTAAGCAAACGCTGCATTTTCCAAATCTTAAAAGCAATTGCTTATATATGTATGTGTTCAACGCGTTTGTATTTCAGATTAGTTCCGAGTTTCTTACATTCGGCATAACTAAGTAGGTGGGATTAGGAACATATTTTTCGGTAAAAAATAAAAGGCAGTCAAAATTATGGCTGATTCAAGTGGAAGTGACGAATCCCATGATGAGGAAGAAATGGATAAGCAGTTGTTATTTGTGCATAAATTAAAAGAACATAAAATCGTTCTTAATAAATCGCTTGTTCCACAAGTTAAAATAGAAAAGGAGGCCACTTTAAAAATTTTGGTACAACAATATAAAGATATTTTTAACGCGACACTTACAACAAAGCAGTTAGCTAAAGAAATAAGTAATATGAAGACCGAAATAAAGAAGAAATTTGATATTAATAAGACAGGCAATAAAGCTATAATCTATAAGTCTTGGGAAAAGTTGTTAATCGAAATGTTGGAAGTACATAAGAATCCCATCTTCAAAAAAATACCAGGTGAAGCAAATTAAACTTTATTGTAACGTAGGTTTTTTTAAACATCAAAATAAATCATTCAGGTGCTGTCTCTGTTGGAGCCAACGAAATCATAACACTTGCTGAATCCTCCACCTCGGCCATCAGTGACACTCTGGCCCCCTCAAGTGCAAAAGAAATTACTATTCCCTCAAAAAAAATTGAGATGTCACATTTACTAGAAACTGAATAAACCCAAAAATTATCAACTGCTGAGTTGCAGCGATTAGTTCTATTAGAGCAGTTGAAATTATGTCGAATGCAACAAGAAGAAATCATTAAGAGACAGAAGCATGGTGATGGTAACTTTATGCCAAACAGTAGTCTTTCGGAGAAAAAAATGGATTACAACTTGTAATTATTATTAATTATTTAATTTAGGGTTTAATTTTTAATTTGGGTTTACATCGAGTATCAAACATTAATAAAATCTGAATTTAAGTTGAATGTAGGTACCTAAGAATTATATTGTTCTGTTTCCATTTGTTTAATAACGGTATAGTATTTCTGATTTGTTTTAATTGTGTACCTACACGTAATATAAGTACCAGTTGTTACTTACATGACAATTGAAGAGCATTTCAGTCACTATTTGCCTTTTTTGTTGGCCTAATTGACGAATTAAATTTGTATTTAAATTGACAGTGTCTAAGTTAATTTCAACATCAGCTTCCCGATGCACGTAATCAAAATCTTTATCATTTAAACATTTAGCTATGTTATGGAAATTATTGTCGATGGTATTTTTTCTAATTTATTCCGGATTTTATACTGTAGAACAGGAAATCTTGCTTTTAATTGCCCAAAGCATCGTTCAATTACTACTTGTCCTCGACAAAAAACGTTATTATAATGTTGCTGTTCTGGGGTTGTTGGATTTCTCGAGGGAGTCATAATCCAAGGGGATATAGAATATCCCCTAATAATACACATTCTTCGGTGCTGTTTTTAAGAATGTTGAATATATTGGAATTTTTAAATATTCTGCTGTCATGTACAGAGCCTGGCCATTGACAGTCTACACTTGTAAATATTTCTTTGGCATTGCAAGTTGCCTGTATGTTGATGCTAGGATATCCTTTCCTGTTTCTATTGCGCCGATAGAATTTGGGAAACGGTATCTCTCCGACCACAGTTGTTTAGCATCCATAAAGTCTTCAGCACTTTTGGGGAATTTAATCCAAATGTTGGCCTTCTCCAAAACGGCGTTCAGGACGGAAGTATATGTTTTACAAACAGTAGTCTGGTGAACACCAAGCTCTTCAGCAACGGCATTTTGAAAGCCAGGGTCTGACAACTGACGCAGAAAAATTTTCATTTTATTCACAGCTGATAATGCTCCTCCTCGCTTTTCACCGCTGTCAGCCAAACCATAATGCGCTAACCAATCCACATTTTCGTGATTAAACCGATATAGTTTTCGGAAATCATTGTCTCGGCACTCTTTACGTACACTGTTTACCTTTTTACACGATTATTCATATATTCGGCCATTACTACCAAATTCCAAATCAGTAAAAACAATCCGTATATGTAGTAGAACGAATAAAATTTCACTAAAAGCAAATGCAAGCTGGGATCGACCTACTTTAAATATCTAATAGCAATTACTACACTAGAAAAAGCAATTGCGCGTTTTATTCATCCCATTCTAAGCATGTTTAAGCAATATCTGGAGTTTTTTAAGAAAAAGCTTTATCTAAAAGCAATTGCTGCAACTTTAAGCAATTGCTGAAGGTAAAAGCAATTTCTCAGATTTTTATTCATAGGTTTTTAAGCTTTTCCTTCAATTTTGTAAGACAAATCAATTCCTACATTTATTATTCATTAGGGCCAATGAGACCACACATGAAAAGATCCGACTAATAGCAAAAATGTTTTGGTCGAAAATCTAGGCAAAATGCAGATTTTGGCACTTGTTGGTAATGCGACGATAATTTCACGCAACTACTTGAAATTCTTCAAATCCGTAATAGGATTCATACTTCTAAATAACAACGACAAAATTGGAGTATATTGGTCAAGTAGTTTTTTGAGAATTTCTAATTGTTTATCCCAAAACACCTGTTTTTCGGCCATCACTATACAAATTTTAAAATAAAGCGGATGTGTTTATCATCTTTTGTTGCGAATTACTCACAAATACGAGATGTTTGAATTTGTTTAGAAGAAAAAACGTAACGCATCCTTTTTGCATAAAAATAATATTTATTTTCCGGAAAGGTTTGCGATTCATATTGGCAAGGCTAACTAGTGTATTTTGCTATAAAATGCCCTTTGAATCCTGTATATTGCTCAATAAACTAGTAGTGATGGCCGGAAAACAGGTGTTTTGGGCTAAGCAATTAGGAATTTTCAAAAACTACTTGAGCAATCTACTCCAATTTTGTTGTGGTTATTTAGAAGCACGAATTCTACGAATTTGAAAAATTTCAAATATCTGCGAGAAACCATAGTCGCATTACCAACAAGTGTCAAAACCTGCAGTTTGCCTCGGTTTTCAGCCATAACTATCTTGCTATTAGTCGGATCTTTTAAAGTGTGGTCTCATTTTGTGGGTTTCATAAATACCTAAACATCTTGTATGAAGAGTTTTTTCGTTCCTGCCAATACTTTCGATTGAATCCCAAAAGACACGTTTTCTCATTATTTGATGTCGAATAAAAAGTTTGCCCATAAAAATTGGTGCACCCATTTTATGCGTCCATGTTTTGAATAGCCCCCTTTAACGACTTGCACCAATAAAACCAGACTGTACAATTATTTCGCAAACCAAGGGTATTTTCGTCTAATATGATTAGACTAATAAATAAGAAAGTTCATATAAGCACGATTCCTGAAAAGACTGGTTTTCTATAGCTAAACTGCCCGAACTATACTACACCAACAGTATTTTTGTAAAGTAATGATGATTATTAAAGTTTACATCTTTTTAAATAATAACTATTTAATATAAATAGATATCTTCACTAAATTTTGATAGTGCATGCTAATCTACCCATTGATAAACAGAAAACATTTTGAGATTACTGATTGAAGTATTTATTCACTGGGCGTTATACATACTAATAAGGTGAGTTCTATATTGAAATAATATTATCTATATTGGGCGAAAACTTGTAACCTGAGGCGGGTGCGAGACCAATAATAATTATTTTCACTTCTAAGAGCCGTTTTACACACAAGAGAATTACTCCGAAAATTATGGTCATAATTATGCTGAAAATTTGCATGGAAAAAATATTGAAGATTTTCTCTACAACCTGTATGACACAAGCAAACAAAATTTCGGAGTAATTCATATGATACGCCTGCGCATTAGAGTAATATTTTCGAATGGACATAACCTTAACGGGTATGACGTCCAATATAATCGGAAAGACAACAGACGTCGATGATTTAAATTTATTTTTGAAATCGAGATCTTGGTTAATATTATAAAACTTCTCAATGCTTAGACTATCGCATCCAGCGCCTGACGCCGCAAATTTCTGTTTTTGTAATTGGGTGACTTCACCTTGTACAGGTTTGGCCATTTTTGGTACTCCTCCAACAACAGTGTAAATTCTTCCCGATTCCACAACATTATGAATAAACAATAACAATAAACGCTCCTTCCTACGACTCGAACAGGACCACTCCCACAAATGTTAAGTGAGGTTATGTTGTTGTTGTTGTCATTGACATTTGATATGACATGCACGGAAATAACCCTCTGCGCCGATTCTCGCGCATATTTTATAGAACGGGTTTTATATTTTTACCATGAAAATTTTCACAAGAATTCTTTTACGTGTAATAAGACAGCAAAAATTTTCGGTATAATTATGACCATAATTTTCGGAGTAATTCTCTTGTGTGTAAAACGGCTCTAACACAATATATCACATAATATTAGATTACCTTTCCTGCTCATTTTACAAATGCTTGAAAATATCTAGTTACTTGGCTCAAAACTGACACTTAAAGGGGGGGGGGGGGGGGGGTTGAGGTGCAAACCTATTTTTCTGTTAAGTATTTCGGAATATAAGTTATGAAACTGGCACAATGAAATTGACATGTAATAATTTCAAATGGAATTATTATTTACTTTTTGTTTTCATTATTCACCTTTGAAGATAAATGCTACCTCTCAATAAGGCGTTGAGATCAATAATAATGATTTCTCCGGTTGATAGTGAAACAATAAAACCTATGGCTTCAAGTAACAGCACAGTTGTATCAATTTTAAAATATAATGCTTTGCTTGTGCTTTTACGCTCTTAAAAAAAACACCTGGTTTGTTTGGTGATTAACTTCATTCTGCCCAATATCTGTCGCTTACTGCAAGATATCGCGGTCATTAATTTGCTTACCGTAGCACCTCTGGTGACGTCTTACTTGTAATACCAAACAATTTCTAATACATTTTCAACAACCACGTAAAGCTCCGGGCTCGAACTTCTAGCCCAAATGTTTTTTTCGTAATTCACAATCAGTAGGAATCGAATTATCCTATGTATTCCGACACCGTATTACCTTTTTCAGATGCTGTTGACGTCTTCTTGGTTAGCAGACCTACTAATTGTCCTGATCACAATATCATTTTTGACCTACAAATACTATACTAGGAACTTCTACGTTTTTACAAAACGTGGTGTCAAACACATAAAACCAACCCCGTTCCTTGGCAACTTTGCAAGTGTTTTATTCTTCAAAGAACATACTGGAGAGTGGTTGATGAAACTACACAGAGAGTTCGATGACGTCCCATACTTTGGAGTATTTATCTTCGATGTCCCATATTTGGTTATCAAAAGTCCAGAAATCATCAAAAACATTATGATGAAGGATTTCAACCACTTCATGGATAGGACCAGTGCCGTTTCTAATTATGATGAAATTCAGAAAAATGCCATGTTCTTTCAGGTACAGTATTGCTTGAAATGAGTAGACTTGTCAAGCTGAAGTGCAATTTTTCACATGTAATCCAAATACCTATATTTTTATTTCCTTCTGCGAGAAATAATAGTACTTAATTTTGGGTAATCTGTCTACACTTGTAATTAATGTATTATAAATTCCATAAATGCATGGGAGTAATAAGAACATCTTATTACATTAGAAAGGAGAAGAGTGGAAAGCGACTAGGTCAAAGTTGACATCAGTATTCACATCTGGAAGACTGAAAGCTATGTTTCCGATATTGACTAAAAACGGTGTTAAGCTAACTGAATACATCAAAGCTACCCCAGGCCCCATTGAGCTAGAAGATATGAGTGCTAGATATGTTGCAGATAACATCGGTCGGTAAGTAATTATATAAAATCAATTATTGAATATAGTGTTATGGCACTGGAATACTTAGTAACATTGATTTAAGTATCCTGCCTGAATACCCCTTTCAGGTGTTATTCCGGTGGAACAAGTTAATCAATGCCTGCCAATGCATAAGAGAAGATTGAGGAACTTACCGTCTTCTATAAGGCAGTAGTAGAACCAATCACTAACTGTTTTCAAAGTAGATGTCTTAATTCTTTTTTGTTTTCTGCTACTATCTCATAGCTGGCACTAGTACCTCTCAGATCCTTTTTGTACGCTGGAATACGACATATGGTTGGCTATTTTATGGAAGAATACATTAAACAATGCTAGTAGGAGCTGATCCTTAGAAACCACAAAATCATGTATCTTAAAAGTGGAATATTTTGCAATGAACTAAACGTTTATGAATATTGTATTTCGGATTGATCTCAGCATATATTCTAGGATATTTTTTGGCATGGACATTCATGGCTTAGAAGATGCGGGCTCCGAGTTCGTAGATATTTTGATTAAAGGACAGAGATCATCTTTGAAAGTAGCACTTACATCTTTATGCTACCAGTTCCAACATCAGTTTGTGAATACACTACGACTTAAATTTGGAGACAGCCGAATGGTAGACTTCTCGGTTCAAGCTATTAAGCACGCTTTTGAAGCCAGAGAACAGAGTTCTGTTAGGGTCAATGATCTAGTGGATATTATAAGGGATTTGCAACAAAATGAAGAATTTTCAAATTATTGGGATTTCAGTGAGTATTCAAATACTGCAGACAAGTAGCTGACGCAACACTGACATCCAAATATAACAATGCGTGTTTTTTATTTCAGAGGGAATGAAGGTATTAGCTCAACCTTTTCAATTCTTCATTGCTGGGCATGCCACAACAACTGGTGCTTTAACTCATGCATTATATCATTTAGCTATGAATTCAGATATTCAGGACAACTTGAGAAGTGTAATTCAGGATATGACAGAGGAGTATGGTGGAATAACCTACGAAGCATTGACAGATAAGAAATACTCTTATATTGATAGGGTTCTTAACGGTAAGTGAAGCTTGAGTACCGTATAATAATTATTTTACGCCGCCCAAAAGGATAGGATAAAACCACATACAAATGGTCGAGAATAATAACAGCAAGTTCGGAATGTTTTGAGATTTTTTGGATTACTGAGATTACCCTGTGACCATGCGCCAGCATACATTAGGATATGAGGTGGAACCAACGAATTCGAATAGGTTAGAAGGAGGGAAAGAGGCCTTAGTGCATACTTTTGAGTAAATTTCCCTACGAATGGCTTCGTAATCAATACATTTGTGTATACTTTATCTGAAGTCACTTGAAATAGCATAAAAACCTTTGGTCGGCGCGTCCTTTGTAATTTCATGACGTATCATAGGCGTGCGGTCATTTATTTAGAACGATAATAATAATGTTTTTATATCATAATAAATGGATTTTACTATCTTCTTATTTTTTTGATTTGGGATAAAAAATACTTATATTGGGAGTTTAATTTATGTTGACTGAAAGTTAAGAAATGGAAAAATTACAGAATTGCAACGTTTGACATAGGCAAATATTTACATAGCAGGTAGGTATATAAAAAGGTATATAAAGACTTACATTATAGGTATATATCATCCTCGCCTTCGGAGCTGTCGCTAGAGTCATCTTGTAGAGGAATTACAACGGGATTTACAGGAGGCAAAACACAATATTAATTTTCTTTTTCAATAATATGCCTAGAACACTGCTTCCATAGGTCTGTGGCAGCAATATGAGATACTGCATCTCGTATTGTGGCCAATAGCGATTCACTTAATTGAGGGGTCTGATTATGTTTTCTTACTTTTTTTTTTAAGCAGCCCACACCAACTCAATCGGGTTAAAAATGCAGTAATAGGGAGGTAGACGTAATACTTCATGGCCATTTTGCTGAAGCAGATTGTCAACAACATACTCTTTTTCAAATTTTTGTCTTTTAATAAGATCCAATAATATGGCTTTGGTTGATTTTTGTGGTATTTCCATTCCCTTATCCTTCATAAAATCAATAATGTCTTGTTTTTTTGTGCCCGTATTCGGAATTTTGTTTTTCTGTCGGGAATGGTATGGCGCATTGTCCATAATAATCACTGAATTTGGGGAAATGTTTGGTATTAACTGCTGCTCTATCCACTTTTCAAATAAGTCGGAGGTCATGTCCTCATGATAGACGGCACATGATTCTTTGATATTTTTGGCAGATAACAGCAAGGCATTAGGTATAAATCCATTTTCACTGCCAGCATGGAGAATAATGATTCGTTTTCCACGGTTGCATGGTGCATTTAAAATGCACTTGTTGCTGTCGTCAACCCAGCCGTACTGCACAACATCATGGGTATCATACCACGTTTCATCCAGGTAAATCAGATTTCTTTTCTGCTCTCTATAGATTTTAACTTTGTGCAAAAATTCTTGGCGCAATTCAACGATTCGAGACGACTCCATAATCACCATTCTTTTATCTAATTTTTTGTATTGAAAACCACACAGTTTTACAATACAGTGCAGTGAGTCTAAGCATTTGTAATTATAAAAATCTTCAGGGTAATCTTTTAATTTATCCCGTATCATTTCCAACGTGGGCACCAAATTTTCTTTATAAAATCCGTATATTATACGACGAATATCTTCCTGAAAACCCACGTCTATTCTTTTTAATTTTTGCAATATGCGCTTTCTGTGGAAGGAATGGTTGACTACATCTCGCCTTTTTATAACCCGATAAATGATAGACCGACTGATTTTTGTCAGGATACAAATTCTGTTTAAAATTTGATTTTGCGAGGTATCTGGATTTTCGTTTTTCAGACAATCATACATATTTAGGATTACTCTTTGGGTCTGTTCCTCTAAATCTTTATGAGAGAATTCTACCTGCACAGGTTCATCAACCATCTCCTCGTGGCTTGGAGCATTTTCGCAAGGTCTCCAAAGAGCCATATTTAGGACACACAAGAACAATCAACACAACAATTAAATCAACAAGTAAACTGAGTATTCAAAAGTCAAAAACACACAAACTAATAAAATCTATGAAAAAACACGGACAGACTAAAGAAAACACGTTTATTCACCGCTACACGGCACTGGCTAATCTGTTTCAATTTTCAGTAGCCACCTACACGCTTTCTCATTAGCTATGTCCACGCATAGGCGTGCTTTACTCCACGTGGACCGGTGAAACTGCCTTTGATCTTATACGGGGGATATTTGCTGCGAAATTTGGCGATTTTTGCAGCAACAGAGCGTGTTAAATATAGATATATAAAACGCACCCGGTATTTCACAGTGTTTCAAGTGACTTCAGATAAAGTATACACTCTTTCTCTTTGGAAAGGATATTTGAGTAACTAATCCTACCGGATGTATTTTACTTACGTACAGCAAGGCAGAAATAATATCTGTGTTGCGATATGAATTTCTCAGCGATTGGACAGGGATAAATACATACATAAGACAGAGATACGAATATTTATTAACGGTACAAAGCTTGTTCACCAGTCAGCAGCAAAAGTGGAATACCTGATATTGGGAATAGTAAGACACCTTGCTTGAGATCGATTTTTCTAAATACATAGTTGTGATCCGAGCAGATTCTTGGCTAAATGCAAATACCTAGTTGGGCATAGTATGGAAATTACTACTGCTACGAGTATATCATTCTCACTACATAAGGAAAAAAACAATTTAGGAGTGATTTAATTGATTTGATGTCCATAGATTTTTTGGGGCCTGCTGACAGAATCTCGTCCCACTAAAATTAAAAAATGCCATATTACTAATTATAACGCGAAAATAGAGACCTTCTCTAAAAACTTATAGATTCAAAAGATAGTATATAAGAGTCAAAGTTAAGGTTTCGGTTAGCCCTTCAGGATCCATCAAAATCTTAGTTTGTCTTCAATATCTTGCATTTTTCAATGTTGTCTTAGGTACAAAATTGTTCTCAGATTGTCACTGAGCATTCGAAGATACTAGAAGTGGAATTAAATAAATCAAAATTACCTCACAATCAGTACAGGTATACGCCAAATGGTAAGATGCATACCCTTTCGCAACGCCGAGGCCTATATAATATACAGGGTGCCCTGAAAGTTGGGACTTTTATTTTCAGAAGCAACTACGTTTGAAATATCAAAGCTACTGTGCAGCAAAAACGTTAAAAAGACATTGAAAAATGTACTCACCATTAATTTGATCGTTAGTTTCAGATACAACCGTCTCACTTTATTTGCAAAAACACAAGTTTGTTGACTTCTTACTATATTTTCAACAGTTGAAGATTTCTAGATCTTCTTCTGTATCCACCTTGACGCCGACGGCCTTTGCGGGATGTAAACAAACCTACCCAGCTCGGGACGGATACATCTGAACGATCTAAATGCACTGAATCAACAGAATCTTGAAGACGCTCACCATAAACTATCATCAAATCTATAACTTCGTTATTCATATAGGAAGGTGTCAATTTCGGTTTTTTTAAATCCGATAAGCTAGGTTAACATATCGCGCGGCGCCTGATTTGGACACTGACTCACACCGTACCACAAAACAGAATGAAGAGTCGGCCTGGCCTATTCGGAGTTTTTCTGAGCTTAATACCTTTGTTATTTTAAGGTTTTGGGGTGTGTGACCTATAAGCTCGATAAACGAAAGTCCTAACCGTAAGGATATTCTTTATAAACACATCCGCATTTATTCAGCTTAAGCTGCTTTTTGCAGTCCACAAAAAACTTCACCATTTTCGGCAATACTCTGGACCACTAGACCCGTGTGGAACCCTACACATTTCTACGTTTTCTCAGAAAAATCTGATGTGAGATGTCAAGAAATGTGAAACCGATGGCTTAAGCCTGACTAACTTATAGTATGCACATGCGTTCTGACTACTAACACCTTAATTTTGGATCAGATCGTATGCTTGCTCCTTCTGCCTAGTCACAGTGCGTTATTCAGACTGAAAAACGAATATATTGTTCAAATTCGGGAGTTTTTCATTTTTCCAGAAACAATGCGAATGTGGCCGGCATTACCCTACATAGACAGAATGTGTACTATGGACTATAAGATACCAGGGACAGATTATGTAGTTAAGCAAGGAGAAAGAATACTAATTTCAACCCTAGGCCATAACTTTGACAAGAAGTACTTTCCCAGTCCTGATAAGTTTGATCCCGATAGGTTTCTAGATAAACATAATGAAGGTGGCCTTTATTATATTCCGTTTGGTGAGGGACCCAGAGCATGCATAGGTAAGTATACTTATCTACGATAGAACTTTTACTTCCTACGCCACTGGCGATGATTTTTTGATGTTATATGACCTGTGCTCCACGAAAAACCATGTCACTCATTTTCGTCAATATGTCTGTCTGCCCGCTAATCATTGACCGCGCAATAACTTGGAAAGAACCGGTCGGGATTTCAAGAAATTTTGCACGTCTTTTTTATCCTTGCCGGGAGCCGTCCCATCAAAGTACCCGATAGCACTGCAGCTTCTAGGGCTTATTGTATCTTGCTCCTCTTGTTTGCAGTACTTAATCGAGCAGTCTAGTGTTCTGTCCCAACTGGTGCAGTTTACCTGCCGGTACTGTTGTCAGCTACTTCGGTTCTAGTTTTGATTTCCCGAAGAGTTGATGTCTTTTTCCGCATTGTCTGCCGCTAAGGTGTCCATCGCACAACCATATTTTCCTCCGGTGTTCTTTCAGGCCATTGTGT
Source organism: Acanthoscelides obtectus (assembly GCA_963669975.1). NCBI lineage: Eukaryota > Metazoa > Arthropoda > Insecta > Coleoptera > Chrysomelidae > Acanthoscelides > Acanthoscelides obtectus. The sequence continues at coordinate 77,842,851 of CAVLJG010000008.1, read as the reverse complement.
CATGTTAGAAGCCCTGTAACTGCACGGAGTTGGTTTATACTCATTGAGAACAGTTCCGCAATGTCCTGAGATGAATTCTTTCCTGCTCTACAATTTTTGGCGGCGGAGCTATTTGTAGTTTCAGAGGTTCCTGATTAGTTTCAGATAAATCTCTGTAAAGATTGAAATGTAAGGGCTGTATTTAATTTTTTTTGACGTCTTCCAGACGTGGTAATTCTAGGCACTTATTAGCCATATTTCGTTCATCATAGATTCCTCCTCTTTAAAATGATGGAGAAATATTTACATCCGTCGCGTGCGCCCGCAGGAATTTTTATCAGGAGTAGAAGGTGGGTCATCCATCGGCAAGAGGTAACTTTATGAGGAAGCGTACCAGCCTCCAAAGCTTTTTGTAGAGCGAGGGATAGTACATTTTCTCAGGGGGACAAATTCTGAAGAGGCCCAAACTTGTGCAGAAAAACATGATAAATATGTAAATCTGAATTGTATGAGCCTGTTTGACTAACTTGATCCGTTTGATTTTTTGGTTATACATGCTGGTAACTAAATTTTTCCTTAGAAGGGCTTAATGTGCCGACCTTAATTCTGATAACTGATAACAGCGTTCCGTAGAAAATGCAGTGTCAACTAACCTGACGCCAATTTTTAGCGTAGAGTAGGGGTTCCATTAGGGCAATGTACAGTGATAACAGAAAATTAATGAGAACGGTACAAAAGTATCTTAGAACCGTAGAAAAATGTATTCTCCAGACAGGGGCAAAATCGGCACTGTCTTCTAGAGGTTTCGAAACATCTTGTATGCGCTGAACTGACAGGGGAAAGCTTTTAGACCACTCTTAGGCAGAAAAACTCGACAGTATCGTTATGCCGGCCTCAGTCATTCGTTATATATCCTACCATGGTAAGGTTTGCGGAATTTCGTCAGGGTGGGTAGCGTTGTGCTAAGTTTTCATACCAAGAGTAGTTAGTTATCTTCTTCTTAATGTCAAAAATATACATACGTAAACCTAAGAATATATACAGCTTCGCAAGTAGAAACCTATTGCTGCTCCCTTGGTGTGTTTTTTATTAACTGTAGCTTGCTCATCGACATCTGTCTCACTCTTAGAAGAATGTCAACCATTTTTTCCTTGCCTACTTGACAGACAAAAATGTCAGTCGTGATCCTCTCGCCGAGCGTCAATTCCTGCTGCTTCTTGCACTCATCCCCTCTTCGTTGCAGTAAACTCAGTTCGCGTACTCCAACAACCATGCCCTATGAAAAACTGTACAGTATAATAATCTATCCGCAGTGCTCCTTTGATAATATGGGGAACCTGCCTTCTAATTCATGCACCTTTCGTCTCTTCTATCTGCGACGCACTTTTTATACGTGGAGAGCGCATCTGTCTTCAGCCAGCAAATCAATTGGCGGGGTACCACCATTAGCGTTGCATCCGTTATGACGCAATCTAGATTTAACTCGTTCATGTCCAACTCATTGTGCTTTCATGTTATTTTCAGGTGAAAGATTAGCCCTGCTAAATCTGAAGGTCGGTCTTTCAAACATCATGTTGAACTTTTCAATAGAACAGGTACCAGAAACTCCACAGAAGTTGACTTACAACAAAAAAGCATTTGGTGTTTCATCTACTGAAAGAATTTATGTTCAGTTTAAGCCATTATGAGATTGCCATATGAGATGTATGAGCATTTTTAATTCGTTTTTATTGTCTTTTTAATAATAAGTTTTCCCGTACTAACGGAAAGTTTTTCAATGGTTACTCCCTTATATTCCGCAGATAATACAGGAAGTTCTTGCACTTTTGAACTAACTAAATCCATCGTAAAGAAAGTGTTTTAGAAAGTTCTCTTACATGTATTATACAGGGTGCTACTTAATGATACAAATTACAAGGACGAATTCCTAAACTAAGATTAAGTAGAAAAGCGCATATAAACATGTGTCCTGAAAAGTCTGGTTTCCAAAATACTGGGTGTCAGTTTGAATAAGGAAAAAATGGTTTTTATTAATATCTCATATATCGCTGTATCGATTTTGTTGAATTTGGCAGTGTTGTTCATTGCAATAAAACGCTAATTTAGCTCTAACTGGAAGCTAATTATGAATTCCAGTGGCGTCTGGAGGGTAATCTGACTAATAATATTGTCAAAAAATGTACGTCACTGACTTTTGATAGAATGGATTTTTTTCGGTTTAAGCAGCTAATGATGCACCTTTTTTGTCTTCTGATGTCTCTCGATATCTTACTTCGCCTTCAAGGAAAAAATGACAATTTCATTATATGTCGGAAAATAGTTAAAAGAAAATCAAATTTAGTTTGATCGTTACTAGAGAATGTTGTTCTCTTCTTATGTACATATTTTTGCCTATCGTCAACAGTTTGCTCTATCAAAGGGTAGGTATTTTACACAGGAATCAGGCTTTTTAGGACTTTTCTACTTAAATTTGGTTTAGGAAAGCATCCTTGTAATCACGGCCTATCATTAAGTAACACCCTGTACAAAATTATCCTAGAACAAGGTAAGTATTAAATTTCTACCTTCTCGGTTTTCAACTTAACATTTTTTCCGTCATATCAGCTTACGTTAATTCGTTTATTTGCTGTTTTAAACCACACATCTTCTTGGTAAACCCGAACTGTGTGTAAGTAACTCAACAAGCTGACCCTTAGAAATAGGACAGTGTAGAAATTGAAACCAAAAAATGGAGTGTAAAAGCTTCCACGCTTTAGCAAGATGTTATGAATATATCTTAATAGTACCTGACATATCTAGGTTGGGAAGTGAGACATTATTTGTCGAACACTTCTATATCTTGAGAAGCATATCGCTGAGGGGTATAATGTGCCAGATCAGTAATGACCTTCTCAAAGTATGTGCGTTTGATTGTATAATATTTAAGTATTTTCACTGCATAGTGCATACCCTAATCTCTGCGTAAATCAACGAGCCATTTCATACTAACTTGGAAGAATCTAGTAGCCTGGTGTTAAGCAGAGAGATAAGTTGGTAACGTTTATTGGGTTGTGTTTACATTCTGCTAGAATTAAAATCGCTTTTTTTGTAATAATCAGGAATGGTAAGTATATGACAATATTAGTCATTTCTCATTTTTAATAAACATTACGGAGCATAAAGCTGCCAACTTGACATAATGGAGGATAGAATTTTAAATGAAATCAATGTTTATCTATTGAAAGCTGCTTCTCATTAGTGCATGGTGGTCAATAATAAAATACGATACGACCGAAAAAAAAGCCAATCCAAATGATTTTATCTGGCTCCATGGCCTCGTCAAGCTTATACTACTATTTCTTTATTTTATATTATAGCGGTACCAGCAGTGTGGAAGAATATACTCAAGTGCTCTTGTTTTATTTTGCAATAAACTTTTTTATTGTCAGTCTGTGACACAATTCCTGATACATACTTTAGTTTTATTTTTCAAACAGATGGTGAGTAGTCTGCTTTTTTTATAGCATCATTTCCACAATGACCTGAAACGGGAAAGCGAAGCATTCGATAATGAAAATTAATTAATTGTTTTATTACTTAACCATAATTTTATCTCTAACACTTCTTTATTAGAACTGAGTCGCTTTTCAGTGAATTTGTGTACAATACAGAAACCATCATTCACCTTTGATAATATTTCTTTAATGATGTGCCAGCACACAAATCGATAATAACAAGTGCGACAGTGTAAAGCTGTGGAAGACTTTAAAAAGACTGACCGATTCGAAGCCGCATGATTGTGTAAATCAAGTTCAATTCGAAAAGGGTACCGAAACAAATTCTTTGGTGATTGCAGACAAACTAAATGAATATTTTGTGGAAAGTATTGTTGATATTGTGGGTACTGCTAATACTGCACCTGACTATATGAAAATCAGTTTCCAGGGGGAAACGTTGCATACACTTTCAAAATTTCACAGTGTATCATTGAATTATCTAAGAAAAAAGTGAACAGTTTAAATCAAATAACAACTGTGCCGAAATCACTACTAAAAACGTGCAGTTCTTTTCCTGAAGATTTGAAATGCTCTACAATAACACCAGTTCCCAAAATAAAAAATTCAAAAAGATGCAGCGATATGAGACCAGTAAATGTGTTACGAGACATTGAAAAATTATTAGAGTCCATAGTGCGTGACCAATTAATGCAGTTTATAGAAGAAAACAAAATTTTAGTGGAGGCGCAAGCAGGCTTTCGAAAAAAATATTCCACAGAAACGGCTTTCCAGTTGGTAACTGAGAATTGGAGAAGAGCCATAGACTCAGAAGAAGTTGCCATAGCAGTATTTTTGGATTTGAAGAGGGCATTTGAAACGATTGATAGAGATATTTTGTTTGGTAAATTGAAGGCATATGGTATAACAGGAAGTGTTTTAGATTGGTTTAGAAATTATTTGTCTAAAAGGATGCAAGTTACAAAAGTTAATGACACTATTTCATAAAAAATTGAAAATTCGTTGGGTGTTCCACATGGCAGTATCCTGGGACCACTTCTTTTTATTTTATACATAAATGATTTGCCATAGTCAGAAAATGCAAAATTCAGATTTTCGCCGATGACACTATGATTTATATAAGTACTAAAAATGTTCAGTCTGGGATCTCTTATATAAATGAAGACTTGAAACTTGTCTCAAAATGGTTAGCATCTAACAGACTAAAATTAAATACAAGTAAAACGAAAGCCTTGTTAATCAGAAAAAAACTGTACAAATGTTCAACTGAATATTGATGGTGAAGATATTGAATTCGTAGAAAATTTTAAATACCTGGGAGTTTTTATTGCCTCTCGATTAATTTTTGATATTCATTATGAAAAAGTTATAAATAAGATTAGTAGTCAAGTGGGATATTTATCGAGAGTTTCTGGATGTCTGAGTTCATATAGCAGAAAAAATATCTATAATACTTCTTCCAAATTTCTTGTACTGTTCGACTATTCTATATTTAGCAAATAATTCCATTTTTAAAAGACTGCAAATTTTACAAAACAAATGCATGAGAATAATACTAAATAAAGATAAATATACTCAAATTAGGCAAATGCTTAGCAAATTAAAATGGCTCAATGTAAAAAATTTTATCAAATATCTTGTAATGATATTCATTTATAAAGTAAAAAATAATATATTTCCATCAAGTCTAACTAATTTAACATCATCAAATGTCGACCATCATTTACATAATACCAGAAATAAAGATGACTTCCATTTAATGACCAAAAAGTATAACATATGCTACAAATCTGTATTCCATCAAGGGTTGATTGAATATAATAAATTATACTCAGAGATAAAAGACCAGAAAACTTTGACAAAATTTAAATAAAAATTGAGAAATCACTTGTTAAATCTACAATTATACGTTACCCAGCATTTACATCATACACCATATGGCTTGAATTTACTAGTTCTAAGTTGTTTACAATTATGTTATTCTGTTTATGTAGCCAAATGCGCTAAATAAATCTTTCTACTACTACTACTACGAATATTACTTCTTCAATAATTTTACGACAAAAGTGGATATCACCATATGTCCCCACCAAATGTTTAGCCATAGGTTGTTGCATCTTCAAAAAAAAAATGTTTTTATTTCATATCTTCGAAGGTGTTTGAAGTCTAGTGTAACCACTGATATTTTTCGAAGTGAATATTTTTTAATAGTTATGAGGTATCATTTCTTTTTATTTGTAAATTATAATCACACATATTTGCAGGGACGCCACTCGTAGCGCAATAGAGTAACTAAAAAATGCATTTTACATCCCCTTATAATACGCTCAAATTGAAAATATTATTCAAAGTACTTTCCAAGGAAAAATAAATAAATAAAAACGAACTATTCTTAAAAATTCAGCACTCTGTAGTAGGAGATTGAAGCAATTGCGAGCGTATTTATGTATGTTTGTATCCTGGAATATGAGAACGTCATTAAGAAACAACTTGTATTTTTGAAAACGGTGTGAAGATTTATAAACAATGAGAATGGATGTGTGATAAAGCTAGATGGACATTTTATCATTAATCCTATATGAGATGTTGTTGAAAATATGCTTTTTTTGTACTAACATTATTGGGACCAGTAAATTGATATTTGGCATACAATATACTGTAACCTTCAGCTGAGTATTAAAACGTTCCTCCATTTCTACATTGATATCGAATCAGTAACCGCAACGAATCTACGTTGTTTTCTTGCTTAGTATTTTTGGAACCAATGTGATGGTTCTTTTCATGCTCTAATTGGCACTGTCATCTTCGCATAACTCTCTGCAAAAATATTCATGCATGCTAGGTACACCTTTTATTCTCTGCTGTTATTAATTCTTATTCATGCTTCTCGACGATTCCATTAGTCAAAAGAAGATACAATGTTTATCACTTCCTGGAATAAGCTATGCATTTTTTTCAATGTGGATCAGTATGCAGAGGCCTGTCAAAGTATGAGGTTGGTTCAATTACCAATCAAACTTTTTAAATGTTTCAACACTGTATTCGTCATAACTTTCCGCTTAAACTACTTACTACAGATCGCTGATACCTCACTTCTTTCCCGCGTTATTGTTTTTTGATTGCAAGGTGTTTCAGCATTCGTGGCAATTTTTACAATGTGAGATTTTCGAAAGCAACGACGCATCTTTGCCTGAAACACTTATCAAAACAGCTGAACAATTCAATAAAAGGTGAGTCGAGCACTTTGCAGGAAGCAAGGCCCAATAGTGTGTAAATTTAAAACTGAAAATTAAAAAAATGAAATTCGCTTGTTTTTTCAACAAACCTCGTACATATGGTCTTTTCACGAGTCTCCAATACGTTTTGACGTCTACTGGGTTAAACAGCTGATCAGCAAGAGACATCTTTGTATTAGCGTAGTACTGTTTATACCAATTATATATACCTGCATATACTAACTTGAAATATAGTCATGATCATTACCAGCCATTTTGATCCAAAGTATTTTATTGTGTGCGAAGGTAATTTTCTAAATAAAAGCGTTGTTACCAAGTATGAATCCGTAGCGTACAAAATACCACAACAATTACGACTCTGCCTACAACCCTAGCGTGCCCTAGTGTTGACACATCCGTCAGCATTGTGTCACTCGTCGATATGGGCTATTTTGAAATTTTATTACATATCGCGTTAAAGTCGATGTATTATGGTCCCCCAGCGCTTGACCCGCAACTTCCTTTATACAGTGACCTAGCTTGGATGAAGATGGGTCTTAAGGCATGCGCATCCAGAAGCGACCAGCTGGCTACAATGTTTATAAAAGAAAGTGAAACTATGCGAAAGGAGTGAAAGATACTATCATAATAGGATTGTTGAATCCATTAAAAACAGCGCACTTAAAGACAATGAAGAAAATCATGTATGGTTTATTTCACATAAATAAGTCGTGCAATTTTTTAAATAGCGGCAATAGCGTAACAGAAGATATAAGATTTGAATCTTAAATGTAGTCATAGTGGAAAACCAGATATTTGCTCGTCATTACTGAAAGTGCCACCTCATTATACAACAAACAAGATTGTTGTAAAATATGGTAAAATATTACCATAATGACGTATAATTTCTTTTATCGTTAGTAGACGTTTTACGAAAACAGAATTCTAATAATATCAATTATTTTTATATCATGAAATGAAAAAGATAATATACAAACACAAGACTATATTCTTTTTTATGTTCCACAGCGATCCGTCTGGATTATTTTGGCTCAGTATCAACGACATTCTTCAATCTTTATTTTTTTTTGTGAATGGGTCAATCACGAGTTTCTACTACGATTCACTGGTCTATTGTGGCTAATAGTCTAATCATATTAGACAAAAGTACTCCTGGCTTGCGAAATCATTGTAAAGTCTGGTTTTATTGCTGCAAGTTGTTCAAGGGGGTATTCAAAACATGGTCGCATAAAATGGGTACACCAACTTTTGTAGAAAAGATTACTATTGCAAATAGTTGCCTACGAGTCAAAGGCACAAAGCATTGGAGGATCTGTTCGAAGGAAGGTTTCCCACTCTCAGGTAGAGCTGTTGCTAGGGCATCAACGAAATGAAGCGGTTGACGGGTTGTGGTTCCTAGGGGTCAACCGGTAAGTCCATGTGGATCTCCCCAAGGGACGGCCGCGTCGCTCATCTGTTAGAAGGTTTTTTTTGAGAATGATAGAAACTGGCCTGCTAGTGTCAGAGGATGCTTGGTTGGCTAACTTACCCCCTTTTGACGTTGCCCACTGCGTTGCAGTTCACCTCCCAGATGGGGAATCGCCCCACAGGAGAAAAACAAGTATAAACGATAGATAATTTTTCTTGCATACTTGTTACACTTGTTTAATAAACATAATATTTTTCCCACCGCGTTTTGGTTCTCCTCGCGCGACATGGGGATTCGTGCGCACATGTCAGCAACTGGGCAGAAGGTTGGCGGTAATTCTTAATGAGATGTTGCTATAATTTGTTGCCAGTACAGGAGTCACAATGACAAATTAAAACAGTGCCACGAAAGAGAAACCTTGTGTGTGTGTGTCAATAATGCTATTTTTCTGACATTTGCCGTCATGGTCGTAATTTATGTGTTGGAAGCTTTAGGTTATCGCTCACTCACGCACTAAAATTTTCTATAGGGTTGCGTTGTAGCTATAATTATGCGTAAAGTATCAAAAAGTGAAAATGAGAAAAGAAGGTTAAAAATATTAAAGCACAAAAAATAGTACATTAAAAAATCATTAAGCGGCACACATTAAACCAATTTTAAAACTTGATATTAATAGAAATATGAGTCTTCACGACATTTAAATATTCAAAAACAAAAAATAAATCCAAAGAGGCTCCAAGTCTATCAAAAGTATAGTTGGAGAGTAGAAAAAAGTGAGTGTAAAACGAACACTGCAAATATACAAAAATAATCACATTCATACAGGCTAGTGACTATATCTGGGCTCTAGATACAGGCATGTACAACGTTTTGCCATCTAAGTTACTCATGGGCTTTTTATAGGGATGGAATTCTTTGTTTAAATAGTGCAATATGTTGTATTGTTTCATTTTACAACTTGGGGCATAATTAAACCTAACAGCCTTGCAATAGTGCAATTCTGGCGGATTTCATATTTATGGATCACTTTTTCATTATATCTTTTATTTTTACGGAGTTATAGATAAACATCTGTCTTATGCCCATCATTTCGGTTTCATGATATAATTCGACAGACAGATGAGTTTCTTAAACATATGAATGCAACAACCAATTACTCCTCTCCGCAAGTGCGTAGTATAAGACTCTCATACAATCGAAGCTAAGCACATTTGTAAGGTGCTTGAACTTTGGCACGAGGCATCTTATTTTCTTTGTTACATGCTCAATTGTACATACCATCTTAGGTTTTCATCAATATAAAGGTATATTTAACACTGATTTGACGGCTAAAAGCAACAGTACTATTTGCGGTTTTGACGATACGAGTAATTTCTGAGTACGGAGGCAAGCGATCCTTCTAAGACGTGAAGAGAATAAAGGTAGTCTTCACAGAGTTAATTGTTAATGATTTGCTGTTAAAATATGCTGGTACAAGTTTAAGCTTTTGTTAAGTCTATGAATATGTAAATAGCAGGGCCTTTTTTATTCAAGAGATTATATAGTTTTCTTGTGAGTGTAGCTATTGCATCTGACGTAAATAAGCCAGACAGTAGTTTGTGCTTCTTCTAACAGATCCTCTAGGGTTTTATGTTATGGGCTCTTAGTATATAGGTACCTCTTTCTCCAAACTTGCAGTGGTCATATTCTGCGTCGTAGAACACGCAAAATTTTGGTAGATTTCAATCCTTCTATGCTCCCAGTGGAATGTTTTGTCACCCATCTTCCTATACTTATAATAAATCGTTTTGGATGAATAGTTTAAGTCACGATTATTATATGAAGGATTTATCTAACATCTCTTGACTTCGTTACTAACTTAGTAGACATCAAGTGTTGGTAGAACAAATATGGATTAAGAGTCAACAATGGATCGCGTAGAAAGTGTAGATGTGCAGAAGCTCACTGAATCATTAATATCACATTATACAGCGATCTTTTCACTTAATCTGCTGAGGATGTTGAAGAAACTGATATTTTTTATTTTCTATTTTCTAAGCCTACACTTGCCTACATCCGATTGAACTTTTTGTGTTTACTAACATTGGAACTGCCAATTAAATAGTGAGCACAAAAAATACTGCAATTTCCTTCTTAGACCAAGCATGTGATTGTATTAGTAACGCATTCACTTGACATCCATCAGCTGCAATTCATAAAGTTTTTCCAACAAGAATGTTGATTTTGATTTCCGGCACATTGTGGACAATGTGTTCCCACAATTTTCATCAGACTTTTTTATTTGAACGCTTATTTTCGGCTAAACTGTATTGCAAGGTCATAATATTTACCTGTCAAGCGTATTGGTCACTACTTGGGCGATCTGGGCATTTAGACGCTTCATTTACACTTCTCAAGTTTCCATTTTCTTGAAATTGGAATGACGCCGGGTATTTTGGAATTTCTGGGGTGCCCAGTCTTGTGTTGCCACATCGCCTGATTGATCATTTCACGAAGTATGTATGTATGTATTTGTTTAGTGCAAAAGAGGTACTTTTTCCACATATCTCCTTACTTTGTATGATGACCAGATAAGACGTAGCTCACATGCTTGGATACAGGCAGACCCGCCTACGACCACCCATCCTAACCGTGTCGAACTTCGTACATCCAAACTTTCATTTTTTTGGCTGGATGGCGAGATAGTGGAACAATCTGCCTAAGGATGCTTTTCCCAGTTCTACTAAACTTAGGAAGTTCAAAAATCGGATTAAGAAAGTGTCTTCAAGCTCCTTATAGCAGCCGGCGTGCCTCGGTATTTAGGCTTCTACCTGCGTGGCTGCTTCAGTATAAAAAATGGCTTCAAGTAGGTTGACTCTGCACATCGTACGCAACGCTGTCGTCAGTTAATAAAGGACTATATTCGGCATAGGTCACTGCCTCTTAGAGAAACGTTAGCAACGAACATGTATATCAAAGGAATTAAATGGACCATGTCAGTCAAATAGGTTCATAGAGTTACGCCAAAAATATATTTCTATCAATCAAGTTTTAAAGGCAGGAATTCTATGTATGAAATGAATCTATGTGTATTTAGAATTACCGTGGTTGGAAACATATCAGTTACTAGCACCAAAAATCTACATTTACTCTCCCCTACCCCTACAATCCAAACATACAATTTTTCCTTGAAACTGATCAGGATTCTCTGAAACGCCTGGAAACGAAGTTTGAGCGATTTTTGTTTTTTGCCTGTAGCTCCGTCGCCAATGGACCGATTCCCAAAAACTACAAAGCTTTTTCACCGTAGTAATCTTGGGTGCCCGGTACTTCTCAAGTTATAGATGGGCCAAGGATTAGCGGGCAGACAGGCACACCGACGGAAATAAGTGTCATGGCTTTTCGTGATGTACATGTCATATAACATCCAAGAAAACATACCCCATTTTCACCATAAGAAACATGTTGTTGTTTTTGGCTGCTAAGATTAGGGTAGGTATATCATGGACAATAAAGAACTACCTATGCCCAGTATTCCAGTACATGTTCTTCAATAAGCTTCACCCACTGCAATATGTGATGGAATGTTCTTACAGGTTGAACATTTGTTGTTAAGAAATGTTAGTGTCTAATTAAATCTTCAGTAGCCAATTTTTGCCACTCTATTGACTCTATATGTATTGATAATGGCTATTATTTACCGTGCGAGTCACTAAGGGTTGCAGTATCCTCAGGAATGATCGCTCCACCAAAATCCGTACAGCATAGTGCCCACAGAAAAAACAACCACTGTTGCAACTGCATCACACACCGCAGGAACTCTTCTATTTTGCTATTTTCGGCAAGAAGCAGCGGTACAAACACTTCTCTTGTCTTTTGTCAGCGGTAATCAGAGCGTATTTTTCCCGAACAGCACCGCGGTACTCTCACTCTCGCGCGTGATTAATAATAATAGGGCTGTCTTCTATGTAGCAGCAGTACCGAAAGGGGGTCGCACCGCAATGTCTCGCACGTCGTAGGCGTGAAGCTACACTGAAGCAGTTTCGAGAATTTTACCAGATATCTGGAATAGTGGAAGAGAAACCATGCAGTAGGCGAGGGAAGGATTGTTTTTTCTGTCATGTCAACCGTTTGGTGATATCGAAAGTACAAGTCGAAGTACGTGCCGCCAGATTCTATTGTTTTTGGTCGGTACCGGCAAATTGCAACCAGTTGTGCTGTATACAGGGTGTTTCCTAATTCTATATCAATATCTGAGGGGGCGATTTTTTGCTCCCCTTTAGAGTATCAAGAGACATTATTCAATGTACTACATTTTTTCTATATCCACCATTGGCGTTCTTATGAAAATTCACCGGCCTACTTTGGCAGACGTTGATGGTATGCCACTGATTTCTCTTAAGATCAATCATTTTTAAGCAAGCTTGATTGCTTGATCCTTCCAATTCAATGCACGGTTTTCGCTTAAAGAAACAAAAACCTTTTTTCTGCGTGATCATAGAATGCTAATACGTCAATATCTAGGCTATTTACTTAGGGCTAAAAAGTACTTTCCCCCACATGACCTCCCCACCCTATACAAGGCCCAGATAAGCCTCGAGTATTAGTCACATGTTTGGGGTGCTGCCGCCCTGACTATATTTTCCATGCTAGATGCTGTTCAGAGAAGAGCTGTTCGACTCTTCTCTATCAGATAGTCTCGGGACCCTTTCGGACCAGCGGGCCGTCATCTGTCTCTTCTACCGCTACACCAATGGGCTTTGCTCCTCAAAGCTCTCTTCCATGATGCCGCCGCGCGATGTGCCTACCAGACAGACGTAACGGTGTTAAACTTCGTGCACCCATAACTGGTCGATACGACCGCTCCTCAGTCCCTAGGGTGTCGAGATTGTGGAACATTCTACAAGTGGAGGCTTTTTTCCAGTTCTACTAATCTTAGGCAGTTCAAAAATCGGATTAACAAAGTTTCTTTGGGATCCTCATAGTAGCCGCGATGTCCCGGCATTTAGGCTTTTGTCTTCGCGGCTTCTTAGGTATAAAAAAAAGAAAGAGAAACACCTCTTAGTCCAGAAGAATCATTTCCTGGAACCACGCTCTGGGATCTACAGGTAATATAGGATCGAAAGAAATTTAAACTTGATTCACATGTACCTAAATGTTTTTTTTAAAAGGTCATGATTAATTCTATCAAACGCTTTAGAAAAGTCAAGGAGTGACAGGACACTAGCATCTCTCCTGTCTGCAGCGGTGATAATACCACCAGCTACAGACAACAGGGTGGTTGTTGTGCTGTACCGTTATCTGGATCCATATTTTTGATCGGGAATTAAATCGTTTTCAGACAAGTATTTTTTTAGCTGGAATGCAGATTTACATTTTTTTGGTTTTAGGAAAAGTTAGTGGCGTGCCAAATTGTTTATATTTGAAAACCTTACCGCTCTGTATTTCAAAACTTATAACGTTTAAATATTGGCATTCAACTGGAAATGTATATGTTACGAGCATTGATGACCATGGAGCACTGACGATCTTTACCGGTCATTGATGTCAATGGCCAAGAAGGCCTGGATAATGTCGATACAAAAACGAACAGATAAAAAATAGTAACGATATTCGCAGTAACGCAAGAAAACAAAACACACAAACAACGGAACATAGACTTGACGACAAATGTCAAACACACTTGGAAAAGGGACGACATGGTGATGTTTTTGCCATGTAGGGTAAGGGTGGCTGCAGTAGGGCTATTTGTTTTTTCACACTTGCTTAGTATTTTATATGAATCGGTTAAATTATGTTTTAGAGAACGTACCTCGTATAAAAATAATTGCTTGCAACGGTATCGCCGTCATTCGAATTGCACACATCAAGTGTCAGTAAAAATTAATTACCGCCACCGAATTTCTTAAGGATACGCTCCAGTTTATCACATGAATTTATTGTTTTATGTAATGAAAATGTACAAAAAATTACTTATACTGATGACAATGATGATACAATAGGCAATAGAAAATAGCTCCATGTCAGTCTTATATCCTAGTTATGAAACTCCTATTATTAAAAAAAAATATTTTCATGTCCTGCTTCAATTAGAAATTACATTCGAGACTTGTATACAGGGTGTCCCAGAAGTCGAAGGCAAGCCAGAAATGGGCGATAGGCCAAGTCATAATATATAGCTATCAGAAAAATAAAAAGAAAGTCGCGCACTTTTCAAATTATGCTTCGAAAAAAAAATCGGAGAAAACGGAAAAATCAACACCCTGTGATGATTTTTTAGCTCCCACTACTACAAATTTCACTTATTTCTTGGACGGAGTAGCTGACTATGTCATTCTACGTAGTGACAGCAAGACAGATAGTAAGCCTCTTTTATTAATTCATGATTGTGTAGTGTCACCATGTCTGTATACACCGTACATTAATACGTCAACATGCACATAATTTATGGAGAATGTAGATGCAATTTCTGATCATTTTCCTACTTTGCTCAAAATCGATCTTGAAAGTACATCAACCAAAATTGAAAAGACAGTGAATAATACAAAAATTTACACTGATTATGAAAAACTAAATAACAACTTACTCAATGAAAATTGGATTGTAGTATATAACGAACCTAATATTGAAAATGCATTTGTCCTTTTTATACCTAGCATTGAAGGCCATGTTGCTGAATGCACCAAAACAGTAAAGATTCCACGAAGACAAATAAAAAGACAAGCATGGATACCAAAAGGGATTACTACCTCCATGAACAAAAAAATAGAATTATATAAGGAAACCAAAAAATATCCTTATGATGTTAAACTTTTGAATGAATTTAAATCATATCGAAACAGACTGACAAAAATAATTAAAGAGGCTAAAATTAAATATCTCCAAGAAGAGTTTGATAATCTACAAAATTGTTCGTCCAAAAAGAAAATGGTGAACTAGTGAGTAATGATGTAGATATAGCAAATGAATTTTGTGAATATTTTTCAAAAATCGGGAAAAGGTTGTCAGAAAACATAAAAAACGCGGAGAAATTAAATTATAGTAAGACCAGATTATATAACTCATTATATCTGGAACCGACCGATACGCATGAAATAAAGACAATAATCAATGAATTGAAATTAACAAAATCTCCAGGTCTAGATAATATAACAGCAAGAGAGCAAGAGAATAAATTCCAACATCTTAACAAATTTTTCTAAAATATTTGAAAAAATGTTAAAAAAACGATTCACCGAATTTGCAAAAAAATATAACTTAATAGCGGAACAGCAATATGGTTTTCAAGAAGGCAAATCTGCTCAAGATGCTATTGTAAAATTAACAAGTAAAATATACACGAATCTCGATATTCGCAAACCAACTGCATGTGTTTTTGTTGACTTGGCAAAGGCATTCGACTCTATTACTCATGAATCGCTTTTAACAACTTTAGAAAACTTAGGTTTCCGGGGAATAACATACAAACTTATAGAAAATTATTTGTCAAATCGAACACAGTGCGTCAAAATTAATAACACATTCAGTGAACCCCATATTATATCATACGGTGTACCTCAAGGCTCAGTATTAGGACCCATTTTATTTAATTTATTTATCAACGATTTGTTCAAAATAAGTAGTACAGGTAAAGTTATCGGTTTTGCGGATGATACAGCTATTCTCTATGAAGGCAACCAGTGGCATACACTGAAAACCACAATCGAACATGATTTCAAAACATTTCTAAATTTCTTTTCGGAAAGAATTTTGACAATTAATTACAACAAAACACACTATATAGCATTTTCTTGTAACGACAGGCTCTCGCCACAATTTAAAAAACTTGAAGTTCATACCAGCAGTGGTCTCAAAGAGATTCAGTTAGCCGATAAAATAAAATACTTGATGATGATTCTGGACAAACACTTAAAATGGGATACCCATACAGAGTACCTTGTGAAGAGACCGAGATGTATTATTCCAAAATTCAGGTACTTCAGAGATATTCTAGATAAGAAATATCTATATAATCTATATTATGCTCTTGTTTATCCTCTATTACTTTACGGAATTTTGGCTTGGGGGGAGTTATGAATAATAATTACAAGTAGGTTGATATAATCCAAAAATTAATTCTAAAATTGATCCTCCATAGGGAGATTACTTGTTCAAGTGATTTTCTATATGTGGAGGCTCAGCTATTAGATTGCAGACAAATTTATTTTTATTGTGGTCTAATACATTATTTCAAATATTCGAAATACTTGAATCGTACCATTCATAACTACCCAACAAGATTCAAACAAAATTCAATGTGTATTCCACAAACATCAAAAACCATTACACAACGATCTCTGTTTTTCTTGGGACCAAAATTCTATAACTCCATACCAGAGTCATTAAAAGTAATTAAATCAAATAAATAATTTAAAAAAGAACTAAAAAAATGGGTTTTACAACAACCAAGGTTCTCCATCCACGAAATTGTAGATCTGAAAAATCATTATCAAAATCAATAATATTTTACTTACCCTAACATCCATACTTTTACTTTAGTTATAATTGTCTGGATTTTTTTCCTGACATTACCATAATAGTTCACCAAATTATACAGTATTTAACGATTTTTTTTTCATACACTGACTATTAGTTTTTATTTTGAACAAACCCAAACACAAGTGCAAACTTTTTTTGGGTGCTTTATGTTTATTGTGCACAATATTTGATAGTTACCTGTATTTTGTGACAATAAACATTATTATTAATGCTAATACTGCAGCTAGGATTTATCGTGAGAGGTACCCAAATGCTGCTCGTTGTCCCGATCACCTAGTTTTTATGAATGTGCACCGTTTACTCTTAGAGGGACGATCGAGCACATGGCGAAAAAATAATTTCCTTTCCTCACGAGAACTTCGTACAACAAGCAATCAAAGAAGACCCGAGTACTTCGGTACGTCAAACAGAAGCAAGCACGGAAGTCCGCAAAAGTACAGCCCACCGAATCCTGCGAAAGAACGTGCTCCATCCGTGCCACATTCAACGAGTACATGCTCTACAAGATCAGGATTGTCTTCCAAAAGTTGAGTTAATGAAAACAATTGTTAGAGAGATCGGGAAGCTGCGCGATTTTTAGAGAAAATTTTATGGACATGAGTCGACATTTAAAAAAGATGGCTACATGAATCTACACAACTTACACAAGTGACATGTGGAAAATCCACATTTGACAAGACATGTGAGGACTCTAAATCGGAAAATCATTACACCCTTGGAGCTTGGAGACTTTTTACAAAATCATTTATCTAAGCATGTGGTACCAGCAAGACTGCTGCCCGGCGGCATTTTAACACTATGGTATAGGGTTCGGCACCAGCATTAATTTTATTGGTCAATTTGAATTTATTCAACCAATGACAAGCCGGGTGCCGAAATAATTACCGGAATGTTAAACAGTGCTGAAAACAGTGTCAGAATGTTATCAATTTAAATTGCTTCTACTAATATATCGAGTGCTGAAATCACTACTCGAATGTTGAGGATTACCGAAATACAGTTCGGAATTTCGAAGGTCGCCGATGCGTAAGGAACTTTATCGTTCACGCAGTTTACGTTAGATATTATAACCTCAAAGTTCAAGCGTCATCGTTTTTAATACGTTTCGAGTTGAGCAGAACAATGAAAGGTTGCGTTAAAATGAAAAACAATATATACAGGGGAAAGTTTACAGACGAAGAAGGCAGTGGCTGAGAGATTATGAGGTAGAAACTCTTACAACTTGGCGATTCAAATGTGGTCTCGCAAATCCGCGTCGCCTTGTATATAGGTAAGTGTATTGTTATTGTAAAGGATTATTTATTTAATTCTAATCACGACCGTAGCTTTTTAATTTTTGGAGCTAGACTTTTTTGAATGTTTTCGAGCTAGATTGTTCTTGTTTGGGTTAGAACTGATTTTCAGAATACCTACTTCGAAAATTCAAGGCGCACGAAGGGCATAATCTTGTTTAAACGAATGCAAAATATATTTTTAACCGACTTCCCAAAAGATGGAGGTTTTCAATTCGTCAGCTATATTTTTTTCTATGTCTGTTTACCGATTTTTTCAAGATGGCTTATCAGATTATGATAATTATTTTTTTAAATGAAAGAGTATAGAGGGGTAGTCCCATATTAATTTGATGAAAAAATATTGACTTCAAAAGAGGAAATCAGTTGATGAAATTATTTTTAAGGCAAATCTGGAGTATTTGTGTGTTAATTTAGTTTTTTGGCCGGGGAGGTTGCCTTCATGAGTGACCCGAAATAAGTAGGGATTACAAGGGGTTGCAAAAGGTTACCGATTGGTCGGCCACCAAAGGAAGAAGGCGCACCAAGAAAAAGAAAAAGAAGCACTCAATGTAAAGCAAAATTTACCGAATGCTAAGTCTCATGGAACAGGTCACTAAAACCTATTACATTATTTTTTTGTTAATTTTCGAATTTATTTTTTTATTTTTGAATAGTCTTGTTTTTTGAATTTTCTTGTTTATTTTTGAACGGACCAATAAACATTCACATTTAATATGTTTATTTTCTACTACCTTTTCACGAAAAGTGATAATTTCTTCCCTGAAATGATAAATGCTGTACTTGAATGAGAAAATACACTCTGTGTATAGATATTAGAATTTAGCTTCTTACATTACATGGGAGGAAAATACCACTTTTCCACCCGCGGATGATTTATACAAAAATCCAAAAAAAGTATATGATTTTTTAGATTTTTACATTTCTTTGCATTCTTTTTAAATTCAGTTATTTTCTATAATATATAATTTTAAATTTTTCATGAGACTGTTCTTATTGCTAAACCAAATTATTAATTTTAAAATCATTAAATATCGTAATAGGAAACAACGTGCGTTGATTACTATCTTACGTATTTTTAGCGGAAGGTAAGTAAATTTAAATTTAAATTGATATCATTCTGACCCCATGCTCAGCACTGTTTAACATTCCGATAGTGATTTCGGCACCCGGCTTGTTATTGGTTGAGTAAATTGAAATTGACCAATAAAATTAAGGCTGGTGCCGAATCCTTTACCACAGTGTTAAAATGCTGCCCGGCGTATTATGTCCGTTCAGTTAGAGAATATCTGAAAGCTGCTACACACAGTGCCGGCGGCAATGCCGCCGGGTTTATGCCGAGCGGCTATGCCACCGGCAATACAAGCCGCCGGCACAAGCCGTCAAGCATCATTCCGGCACTGTGTGTAGCAGCCTTTAAGGCCACGGTTATAGTGGTTGCGTGTTATGACGAACTATCGTTGTGACGAACCCGTCATAATTGTTGGTCAGATGTTGGTGGTTATAGTGCATGTATAAGTTCTAGTTTGTACAGATATTTAAAGATGGATGACAATGAGAATTTATCATACGAGTGGCAATTTTTAGAAAGCCCTTTATTAAAAATCCTCCTTATGACGGACAAAACGGAACATGTGAATAAAATATTTAGTTCAAGATCCCTTAATGGAGAATACCAGACGTTATTTCAAGACTTGTTGGAGCAACCAAATAATTTTTTTGAGTACTTCAGAATGCTACCAGAAACATTTCATTATATTCTAAAAGGAATCGAGGAAGGTATCACCAAGCAATCAAATTTTTGCGAATGCATATCTGCTAAAGAGAGACTGGCGTTAACATTAAGGTAAGAGTGCACATTATTTTAATATTCCTAATTCATTATTATTATATATTTGAACTTAATAACTATTTTAAACCAAAGCTAATAGAAAAACAAAGTCGGAAAGGATTTATTTTTGGGGGTTGATTTGTGAAAAATATGAAGCTATGTCTCCATACTGCTGGTGAATAGCACTTTCTTCACTACTTGGCCCAGAAGGAATCGTTGATTCTGAGGAGCTGTGATAATTTTCCATGGAACCAGTTTGTCCACTAGTTGACGCAGAAAGAGTTGTGAACTGTGGAGACCCATCGTAATTTACTATAGGATGATGCGGAAACTCTGCTGATGAGTGCCGGTTAAAAGTAGATTGGTGCTGTGAATCTGAATTTAAGTCATTGCCGTATGGTCGTTGCTGTGCCAATTTCTGTTCATCACAGAACACCTGTTGTAACTTACTTCTCACATCCAGTTTTCTTTCTTCAGGGACTTTTCTCAGATAGGGGAGTAAGCTCATCAGAAAATGATAGTCAGCATCCTCTTGAATTTTTGCTTGATTACACACTTCACTTTTTCACTTAAACTATTTTAACTTATCCTGCTCGATCATCACAAGTTGTTGAATTGCATTAGATTTGGTATTAGGTTTTACACTTTTTATACGTTTGCTTTGAGGGGAGACAAACTGGGGAGACTCAATGTTTTTTTTAAATTCTACATTCCGTGCTGCATTTTGATCGACGGCGGCATTTTCAGTAGTTTCGACAACAAAATCATCTTCCGGTAAATCATCAGGTTCTTCATCATCGTTTCCAGATTGAGCGTTTACTTCCGGCTCCAAAATACTGCTCTGTAATTTTCTACCTGTGAATTGATCTTTTAAAAACAGCATATTTTGGAAATACGGCCATTTTGATTCTTTAGCTAGTCTTGTTTAGCTGTTAACGAAAGGTGTCTCGCAAACCACGCCACTTATTTTTCACGGCTTCGACTGAAAAAAAAAACTTATATAAAACTTATATAAATAAATGCTGGAATATCCTGTACCCCGGATATGAAGTCTACGTTCTTGTAAATTATTCGAAATCGTGACTTTTTTTTCGAATATCTTCATAAGGGTTTCGAATTTTTAAAATATGAAAACATCGTATTAGCGGGTTCAGTAGGATGCAACTTTTTCCTAATTTTAATATACGCTTTTCTCAAATTAATAATAATAATAATAATAATAATAATAATAATAATAATAATAATAAATGGGCTTTATTTCGTACTTAAGTAAAAGTACAAAAAAGGCGAAGTGTCGCTAAGATTAGCGTTTTTCAACTTAACCTTAATTTTAACAAAAAAAAAAAAATATATATAATAAAACATTCTACCAACAAAAATGTATCCATAATTCTCAATAATTACTAAATAATTAACAATACAGAACAATTACAAGAATAGTCCATATTTCTAGCATTTTGTACTCATCATCAGACCTCGACTTGTAGTTTTAGTTTAAGCCTCTTTTTAAAATTAAATAACGTATAGTTTTGGAATGTAACAGGCAGATCATTATATAATTTAATAGCATTGTAGCTGAATGATGTTTTGTAGACAGCCTTAGAATGTAAGGGTATCACTAACATATTCCTATTCCTGGTATTCAGTTGATTTATGTCACTATATCGTGATAACTTATTATGCAAATATTGTGGTTGTTTGGTAGCTAAGACCTTATGTGTGAGTGTCAATAAGTGAAGCTTTTGCATGCCTTTAATCTGCAGAATACCAAGTTCTTTAAATTTATGA
Source organism: Acanthoscelides obtectus (assembly GCA_963669975.1). NCBI lineage: Eukaryota > Metazoa > Arthropoda > Insecta > Coleoptera > Chrysomelidae > Acanthoscelides > Acanthoscelides obtectus. The sequence goes on along the minus strand of CAVLJG010000008.1, from coordinate 77,821,306 downwards.
GAAATATGATCAAACTTTCGTATTCCGCAAGAAAATCTGATGCACGAATTCTGAATACGCTGTAATTTGTTTTGTTCACTATATGATAGAGCTGCGCCATATATACTGTCACAATAACTGATCTTTGATATAATTAATGCTTCACACAGTTTCAGCTTTACTGAAGTAGATATTATTTGCCTATGTGGATAAAACTGTTACAAAATGCAGTATGATGCACTACATAACGAATTTACGTGTTTTTTGTATTTTAGTTCTGTGTCAATCCAGAGTCCCAGGTTTTTACACTCATTCATTATAGGAAGCCGACAATCATAGATTTTAAGGTTAATTTCCGTTTCGATCAATGTTCTTTTGTTTTTTGAGCCGAAAACCATAACTGAAGATTTAGATGGATTAATTTTTAGGTTATGCGAGCACGAGATGTCTACTAGCCTTGTTAAGTCTTCGTTGAGCAATGCTTCTGCAATTTTAAAATCTTTGTGTTGGAAACTAAAATAAATTTGAGTATCATCAGCATAGTGATGGATTGTGCAATTATGGACATATTGATTGAAATCCGATATATATAGAGAGAAAAGTAAAGGTCCCAGTATGGAACCTTGAGGAACACCAAAACTTATAGCAGTTGACTGTGACATTTTCGAAGCCGTTAGGACCTTTTGATTTCTATTTGACAAATAGCAGCTTATCAAATTGACTGCAGCATCAGTAAAACCATAGTAAGACAGCTTAAGTAGCAGAATTTCAGGGTCTATCATATCGAAAGCTTTTGTGTAATCCAGCAGAACTAAACAAGTGATATTTCCTTGGTCAAGGCCTCTTATAACATCATCAGTGACATTGGCTAGAGCAGTTGTTGTACTATGGTTTTCCCTGAATCCAGACTGCATGGATGGAACTATTTCATTACTGAAAATATAAAAGCTTCGAAAATGCGGGAAGTAAGCTGACTGGTCTAAGTTGCGTTACAGATGTGGGAATCGCTACTTTAGGAATAGGTATGATGATAGCCTGCTTCCAAGCATCAGGGAAACAGGATGTTGATATTGCGTGATTGATTATAAATGTAATATGGTCTAAGAGCAAGGTGAAAATGTATTTTATCATAATGAGTGAGATTCCATCAGCCCCTACAGCATTAGTTTTAATAAATGAGAAACTCTTCGCAACAGATTCTTTGGCAACCTTTTGGAAACAGAATGACTTGGGAAACTTATTGTTTTGATATTTGTTCAGTAGTTCTAATTGCTTTTGTGTCTTGGTTATGATCGGAATATTTGAGAAATGTGAATTTATTTCATCTGCGTCATTGAAGCTATTAATTAAGATCTCTGTAGAATCCATTCTTATCCAGGAAACTGTGTATTTTTTTAATATCATTATTATTTCTTTTGTTGCAGGTATCTTTCAACTGGGATGTCCTTTAGATCATTAAGCTTTTCATACAGAATTTCACATACTGCAATACGGCAGATAGTTTATGAGACTTGTCTTGCAATATGGAATAGTTTTCGAAATAAACATATGCCGGCTCCTACAAGCGATTTGTTACAAAGCATCGAAAAAGGCTACTTCAAAGCGTGGAATTTCCCTAATTGTGTCGGCTGCATAGATGGTAAACACATTCGAATAAAATGTCCTAAAAACTCGGGATCGATATATTATGATTATTGACTATATATGACTATTGATATTGGTGCTTACGGAAAGCAAAGCGATGGAGGAATATTTTCTCTCTCCAATGTCTACAAGTGTTTAAAGACGAACACATTCAAAATGCCAAGCCCTGAATATTTGCCCTCAACAGAAATCAAAGCTCCTTTTGTAATATTGGGTGACGAAGCATACCCACTGAAGCCATATTTGCTTAAGCCATATTCTAGACAAAATCTCTCAAATGAAGAGCGAGTTTTTAACTACCGTCTTTCTAGAGCTCGACGTTGCATTGAATGCGCATTCGGTATACTAGTCGCTAAGTGGAGATTTTTAAAACCCGAATTGCAAATGAATCCCGAGAACGTTGACATTTTAGTCCAAGCAGCATGCCTTTTGCACAATATACTCATTGACAATGAAGGGGTTCCAGCACACCCTGAAGAGAGTATACACAACGATAAAATATCTGTTTCAAGGCGCTACAACCATTATGGAGGAACAGCCAGTCAAGCAAGAGACATTTTCAAGAATTACTTTTTCAGCCCCGAAGGCGAAGTACAATTCCAATATAATATTTTTACTAAAGAAGCTTTCTAACGTATTTAAAAATGTAATGTAAACAAATAGAATATTGATATAAATTTACGTACTATTACTTTCCATTTCTCCAGCAATTTTTTCCCATTTTTGGCGAGAAATATCCCTGTTATGGTAGTTTTTTTGCTGCATATCCCATAAACTTCTATTTTCAAAAACTAAACTTATAAGTTTTTCGACATCCATATTTGTAAAAATAAAATATTAAACAAATCGCAACAATTCGCATCAAAAAATCAACACGAACGAGCTTGTTCTGACATATTCATGTGTAATCTGACGATCGATCCGCATACAGTATAGCCACAATCATTGCCTTTGTATTTGTTGATTTGTTCGTGCGAGTTCTGACTTGTTCGTCAGAACGATAGTTCGTCAGAATACGCATCCACTATAACCGTAGCCTAATGCGGAATACCCGAACAGATGGATTTTCGATTTTTTTTACTGAGGAGCGGCGAAAGAAAGAGTTTACCCAAAGTCAATCGAAAATTTAGCTGGGCTACGGAACAGAATAACAGAAGCACCTAGCGGAAGATTCGCCCATCTAATAACCCGATCATTTTAGGAAGGTATCAAGCTTGCATTACTGCTGGAGGAACGCAATTTGAACATTTATTGTGAATTTAATAATTACATTTACGAATTAATAAAAGTGGCGTTACTATCTGTCTTGCTGTTACTTCGTGGAATGACCGTGTCCGTCACTCCGTACCAGCAAAAATTGGAGTTTGTAGTAATTGAAACTAAAAGATCATCACACGATGTAGATTTTTCCGATGTTATAAAGCCTATAATTTGAAAAGAACACGACTTCGATTTTTTTTATATCCTCCTGATAACTATTATGACTTGGCCTATACCCATGTCCAGCTAAAGCTCAACTTCTGAGACACCATTTATAATATATATAAATATACACCCATCGAAGGTGGAGACTGAATAACAAAGCAGAATAACGCAAAAAACGAATCCTTAAGTCATCCGTTGTTACCTTTGAGAGCGGTAGCAACTAACGACGGTTGGAGAAAGAAGAGCTTTTATGACCAATGGAATGGGCGATGCTTATTTGACAAAGCTTTGTAATTCTTCTATGATTACTCCAACCCGATCAAAAAACTAATAGGATTAGAATCATAGAACCACAGATTTACAAATAACCACAAAACCGAAAGAACTAGAATAAAGAGCTACCTTGCTACATTGCATGTATAACACAAGTCAAGACAATTTAATCCATTTGGCATACTGCATATTTTTGCCTGTGATCTAAAACGCGTATCTCTTCTTGAATTTTAACCAATATGTTTTTATGCTTGATTGACTTAGTAAAACTTTTCCTGCTTTACAAATTCGGCAAAAGCGCCGATTTAGGAAAAATCATCTTACGAAATAAGCTCTTATTTTCGGAGCTCCTCATGTTTTTAACGGAGAACGGAGGATCGTCTTTCTACTGCACAAACTCAAAATTACGGAAACTCGTAAAGAAATAATGCCAATTAGAGATACGATCCCTTGATCAAAGGTCTAGTTATTGCAGCAAAAGTGTAAGTATTCTGTCCTTTCATTGGAAAACCAATTGTACCAAAAAAACAAATAAAAGGCTGCTAACATCTTACTAAGAAACATTTTATAGAACAGGGACCCAGAAACTATTGTGTTAGGGGCGGCACTTACTCCCGAATATTGAGCGATACGTTTTATAGAATTGGTAGAACCCAGGACTGATTTGTAAGACTCTGAAGGCATTTGTTAGTAAATTGGAGAAATAATTTGTAGAATTTGCTTATAATATTACCATAAAGGATTTGCTTAATCGTCGTGGGACAGTTTAAATGCAAATATTAAAGTATTGCAAGGTACGACGAGACTTTCGGGAAAACCTTTTGTTTATTTTCATTTGCAACGTTTTACAAAACAAGCTTGTGCTAGTTTCATTATGCACGCACATTTATAGTAATGACATTTAACAATGGACGCATTTAAATATTATGATGAAATACTAATTTTATAAATGATAAAATGATGCTTCCTTACAACGCAAGTGAAAGCAAACGGTAAGGCATTATCATTAAACTATTAGGAAATTACTTGGTATTTTTGTAGAGTATTGTACGATAATGAAGGTCCTTCATCTCAGGTTTTCAAATAAAGTGTCTCGGAAAGCTCGTTTTTAAAAATGCATTTTTGTCTTTTATTTATAATACAAATATGAGTCCTATTGAGTAGAGAGCCGTAATAAGGGCGTCTCTGGCGAAGGGTTTTTAATGATATATGCGGACCCTGCGCTGGAGTCGATATCTTGAGTGTGGAAAACGTATTGCGAAAACCATAAAGATATGAGCCACTATTAAAAAAGTGGATAATATGGTGGTAAAAGATAGATGTATAGCATTACAGGGAGCTACTTCGCAAACCTAATGTCAAAATTCCAAGATATTTTTAAGGAGACACGTTGGGGGAATTTGAACTGCCCTACACCAAGCACCAATTGGAAGAGTACCCAGCGTATTCGCCAGGTCTGGTTCCTGTGATTTCAGACGATTTCCAAAATTGAAAAAAAATTTACGGAAACAATTTCAAGTGACCAGCAGGTGTTATCTGACGTAGATGAATTTTCTTCTGCCGAACAACATTGTTACGGGGAGGCTATTGAAATGCTGGGGAAAAATTTGAACCAATGTGTTATTAGTAGGGATCATACATTTGATTTTTTTATCTTTTACACATACATTTTGACAAGTCGCTTTATTGGTATTTATTTATAAGGGATTAACCCTCAATTTTTTCATGACCAGTGAATGAAACGATTGTTGAAGAAATCACATGCTTATGATGTTTCACCCGGTTAATTCAAGCTACAATGTAAAAAATATCAATTATTTTTAAAGTGGAAAGCCCCATACAAGATTGAGATTTTGGCGCATGTTGTCAATATCGTAGAAAAACTGATATCAGATTCTCTGATTTACACAGAAAACCAGTCGTTTAAGTTTCAGGTAACCAAGACATTTTGAATTTCCCACCCGCACCACAGGCGACGAAGTACTGTATTGTTTCCCCTGTAACTTAGAAAGTACTTCTCGGATTTTGATGGAATTTTACAGCACGCGAAGAAAATAAAAATCGCTCAAACATCGTTTCCGAAGTCGCTACATCCCGAAGTAACGTCGAGCTTTAATGTTTATTACACTGAGAAAACGTGGTCAATTAAACAGTTGTTCTGGATAATTGTCATTGAAATTGAAATTTGTTTAAAAAAGAAGACATACTTAAAACTAGCTTTACAATAAGTGTTCAAATAAATTCCCATTTTGTTGAATACAGAGTCTCGCTCGACCAACTAATGATTGCGTAGCCCAAAAAGTGGAAAACCTTTTCCTTCTTATTTCATTTGCAGCCTGATGGATTCTTCTCGAGTATTTACTTTAGTCGAGTAAACTAGGTCTTGTAATGACCCCCAAAAATAGAAATCCAATGGATTTAGGTCAGGTGAACGTGGAGGCCACGCTATAGGACCTCCTCGGCCTAACCACCTGTCTGGAAAATTGACATTCAACCAATTTCGAACATTGCGTCCAAAATATGCAGGGGCGCCACCATGTTGAAAAAACATATTTTCTTGAAACTGCTGGCGCACATCCAACGGTATTATATCCATCAGCTCATTCAGAAGAAAGTTCAGATACACCTCTGAATTAAGACGATGGGGAAGTACAATAGGCCCAATTACTTGATTCCCAATTACTCCTGCCCATAACTTCAATGAAAATCTATGTTGGAAATTTATACGGCGAACAACTTTTGGATTTTCATCTGACCAGTAATGCATGTTATGGAAATTAAAAGCACCATTCCTAGTAAATATTGACTCATCCGACCATAATTTTCTAGGAATAGTGTTTTCATTTGCTAATATCCACTGGCAAAAGTCGATTCGTGGTAAAAAATCTGCTTCCGTTAAATGCTGCACCCGTTTAAAATGATAAGGATGTAATCCTTGCATTCTTGTCATTCTTCCTATCTAAAATTATTATTTTTTGGATAACTTGGAAATCTTCTTTGATATTCTCTTACGGCTGCCAATGAACTGCCATTGCAAAACCCGTACACAAAATGCATGTCAGTTCTCTGTCTGTAAATCTTGGCATTTAAATATTTAATAAAAATTTTGATCTTAATTTAGTGATTTTACACTGCTAACAATGTCAGGTTAATGTCAAAATAAGTCATAACAAATCAAAACAACTTTTGTTTGAAGTCATGGCTAACTATGTATAATCAACAATTTATTTAAATTCGCAGTACATTTCCTATCATGTGACAAATTCTTTAGATTGATTTTATTCAAAAATGGCACAATTGATCGATATTCAATAAGAGTACTTTTTTATGTAGAAAACCCTAAATTTTTAAATTCTATAATTGAATTTCAAAAATAGAATCACACAAAAATTTTGAGGCTAAAATAACCTGAGTCCGTCCCTGTTACATACGTTTCCAAACAAAACTGTCTAAAATTGATAATATTTTTGAATCCAGCATAAAAAAGTAGGCTAGAATAAAAAAATGTATGTCTTTATCTCGGAAATATTAAGGAAAAACCATCTTCAGGGGAGCCCCTTTAAAAAATCGTAGCGCCCTTAAGGGACGTTTGTCGACCTATGTTTATATAGACTTTTCTTCCTATTTTAAGCTCTAGAAACCGCTGGTAGAATATTGCACACTTTTTTCGGGACACCCTGTATAAAGGGATACAGGTAGTCTTACTCTGAGCCGCTAAGAACGGTGACTACAACTATAATTTAGTTTATGTAGAAAAGGTACATTTGAAACAATTAATCATTTTGATAAAAACAGTTAGACTGTTTATTTAAATCGCGGACTCGGCCCTTCATTCGCGAATGATCGGGAGTATGCGAAAGACTAAGTAAACAAATCTAATAAATATAATTAAGACGTTTTACTTGGAGCAGATAGCCACATTTGAATAGTTCTCTAATTTGAAGTGAACTCGTAAACTTAATCTAAGTAAACGGTTTAATAAATTTAATAAAACGATTGAGTTTTGGCTTAATTAAACTAATTTCTGTTTTAGAAATTGGAGTGTAATCAAGCAGATTAAATTTGTTAGCTGTCACATAGTTAATTAAACCTTTTAAGAAGCTGAATCAAAATTCTACTTGGTTTAATTAATATAATATTCTAATGTATCTTTTCTTGTGGTCTTATATTATCTGTTCCATTATATTGAGCTATATTGAAGTGTTTCAGCTTGAGATAGAATATATATTAAATTTGTTATGTCTAATAACTACTCCTGTTTGCGCCATGACTCCTATGCGCCTGAATGTCTATGAAAATTTTTTGAAGGTAAAACAGTATCTCTATTCTGCGGTTTGCGATATCGCACAGGCAGACCGATGATAATGTGCTTCCGCCAGCATCATAAAAAATTGTCGACTAGTTTTATACGTCCTTTCTATTTATTGCAACCGTGAAAGATTGATTGTGTCGTTTCGAAAAACCTCTGTTTCTAAATTCAACTAGGACTGATGCGAATGTGTACACTATACAGTATTACTGCTGTAACCAAATAAATTGACTGTCAAGTGTCATAGTCCAGGAAATATCTTCACATCCGCTCATAGAAATACTCGTTTTTTTGCATAATCTCATTCAAAAATAGTACCGCTTAACAAATTTACATGCTATTATGCCTAAAATTTATAAAGAAATTATTTAAACAAAAACCGTTTTTTTCGCTTGATACAAAACTGCTTTTATCTGGAGATTTTTTGTGTCATTTTCAGGATTTGGGAAAGTACGAAATATGCCCCTTTCGACCCATAAATACAATATGAAATGATGAAAATTGTATTGTTATTGAAATCTTTATTTTTTAATTGTTAGGTTTGCCCTAAATGGTAGTCAGTTTTAACCAGTGGACCCGGTATTGGTGAAATAGAAAGTTGTAGATTCACTACAATGTCTAACTTATTTTGCTTGACAGAGACATGAGTTGTTACATATATGACATGAGAGGGGAATATCGAGCCTCGCGAAATGCTCAGAACAAAGAACATGATACTTCAGACGTAGAAGCGGCGTTGCTGCATCAACGATTACAAGTCAGTTAACCAGAATTTGAAAAACAAATTTTTGGACATGGTTAACTTCCAAGTAATAGTTGCCCAACCTGATATGCGATGGAAAAACCAGGACTTAGAGGCTAGCGTTTGTAAAATAGTAAGCCCCAAAATGAGTTTCGAAGAATGTTAATGACCTTGACAACGTTACAGTTTTGGTTCTCTCATATCGTTTTTCGTGGTCGCAAATGCACATTTTCAAATATTGAATCGCTTATATGAAAGCTATCAGTTTTATAGAGAAGTTCATAAGATCTTTTTTGCTCAGATTATCTTAAAAAAACGAAAAATCTAATTTCTGAGATTTGGTTAAAGAAAAATGTGTTAAACGCAAAATTTCGGACTGACAACATGCTGATTCGGAAAAAGGGTTTTTTCGAATGAAATTATACAAAAAACTGAATATTTTCAGAGCAGATGCGAAAATACTTCCTGGGCTAACATGTTTCATAAATCAATGCAATGACATCAAGTACTTACTATTTGAAATATAATATGATTAAAATAATTATGATGTCTTCATGGCGTATATGCATTAACATGTGATGGATCATATTAATGTTAGCAAAAAGTTAGACGGTTCTTCAGACGTTCGAACCTTACAAATAGAAATACATTGGATCAGATCTCCCGTTTGCGTGATATCAAGTATAACATACATATACTAAGTGACATATAAATCCGAACACCCAGTTTAAATGGTTTTATTTTAATAAAATTTTGTATAAGTACTTAATGAAGTATAATAAGTAAATGATAAAAATTTCAAAATGATTGCACTGCTTTAAAGCCCTTTGACCTTTAATAATGTGTGGATGCACCCTGATGTGCTACGCATTCTCCAACGCGCCTAGGCATGCTTCTGATCAGGTGGCCAATGTCCTCCTGTGGTATCTCATTCCAGGCAACCACCAACTCCTCTCGAAGTGCTTCTAGAGTCTGAGGAGGACGTTGCAAATTGAGCAATCTCCTACCCATCATATCCCACACGTGCTCAATTGGGGACAAGTCGCGAGATCTTGGTGGCCATGGTAACAATGTCACATCATTATGTTGAAAGAAGTCTATTGTGACTCTTGCAACATGTGGTCGGGCATTATCTTGTTGGAAAGTTGGATCTGCCAGGGTGTCAAGATAGGGTAAAAGATGGGGTTCTAGAACTTCGTGGATATAACGCTGCGCGTTCATGTTACCTCTGATGAAGATTAAAGGTGACCTGGAACCATGAGCTATAGCACCCCAAACCATAACTCCAACAGTGTGATGAACATGTCTCTCAACAAAAAACTGTGGATTCCTCCTTTCACCACGTCGCCTTCTAACCCTGGCACGACCATCGTGCATGCCTAAACAAAATCGAGACTCGTCACTAAAGACAATACTGTTCCATTCCTGATCCCAGAGTGACCGTTGTCTGCACCACTCAAGGCGATTACGTCGGTGTTCTCGAGTTAAAGGGAGGACCCAGTGTGGCCGGTATGAAAACAAGCCAAAACTTCTCATTCGTCGGTAAACACTTGGCATGCCAATACATCTTCCGTGTTCCGCAAACCATTCATTTGCAATGGACCTGGTAGTGGAGAAACGGTCCCTTAAGGCCAATAATCTTAGGCGGCGATCTTCACGGTCTGTTGTTCTACGGCGGCGTCCAGTGCCCCTTGCTCTTTGCGTACGGCCTTCTCGAAGCCATGCCTGACAACACCTAACCACAGTGTCTACACTTCTTTGCACTCTAACTGCAATTGCCCGAAAGGAAAGTCCACCTTCCCGAAGTCCCACTATACGGCCCCTATAAAACTCACTAAGTTGACGAAATCGTACAGGTCTCCGTACTCTAGGCATCGTAACCGATCGTAAAGGATGTCAAGAACCAAAATCCGCCAACGTTGATTCTTTACTGCGGCTGAAATATTCATTTTTAGAGCGTTAGTGAATTAAAAAAAAGCAGTATAAAAACCGGAATGTCCAACTGCTAAGGCTGAAAATTTTTTCACTCGTTATTTACAGTAAGATAAATACATTCACCAACTTTTATTAAAATAAAACCATTTAAACTGGGTGTTCAGATTTATATGTCACTTAGTATATTACCCAGCAGAAGATCCTGGGCTGTAAAAACTCGCATACGCCCAAAAGCAGTGCAACTGGAAAACTTCAGGTTTTAACTTTATCATAAATTCAAATTAAGCTCTGTACTAATTAGACGTGAGCGTATTTGCGTAAGGATGCGCACAGTGCTGGTAGCAGCTTTTTAATTAATGTTCCTTTATTTATTTATTTGCGCACTGTTTAAAAAAATGACGAGAGCGCATCGATGTAAAACAAATGCGTGCGCAGCCGTGGTAATTTTTGCTTGTACTGTCCTGCATTAATTGCGGTGTAATTTGTAATTCTCTATGTCTTCTAGTCGCTGAATGAAACTACTTATTAGACTTGAGGTTTTATTAACGTGTCAGCCGCCTCAGTGGCCTTTTTCAAATTATATCTTTCGGAGAGTTTGTTACAGCTCCGTCGGCTGTCTCTCGTTATCATCTTCTCCGTGCTTCTTTATCTCGCCAGCCTGCTAGACTTTCTAGACATTTCATCTGTATATCTTGTCTGACCTCCCCCATTCCTCTGGAGGCCTACAGATTTCCTTCTGAATGGAGGTTTCCAAATCAATATCTGTGTTTTTCAATTTGCAGACGACCCCCGCTCCCCTTGCTCTTCAATTTTCAATCGCCAACCCTCCACCCGAAGTGGACAGCCTTCTGAACATCAATCCTGAGCTCCTTTCCCAACACCCAGCACATTTTTGAGAGGAGAATTTTAAATTCATAACCCCCACAAAAATATTGCCTAGATCCGCCCCTGGCTACCACCTTATTCTGCGACTCTCGGGTTATTCTTTCACTGGTGTTTGAACGATCATTATTCACGTTATTTCCTAATTTTTGATTTTCTGTGTCCTCGACAGTCCGTAGTTTCTCCGCGATCATTATTCACGTTATTTCCTAATTTTTGATTTTCTGTGTCCTCGACAGTCCGTAGTTTCTCCGGGAGAAATCCGATTCTGTCGTCTTTTCGTTGTCTGCCATATAATAGAATGCTTTTTGCAATAATTGTTTGGAATATTCTTAGTTTAACATGACTATATTAATTGAACACAATACGGAGTTTAGTGGACTTATAGCATGTCTTGCTTTATTAACTCGATGTGATCCTTCTTTCTTGCTTGTTTCTTTTGATATTTTGACCCCTGGATGAAAGTACTATTCACAAGCCCTAATAGTTCAAACCAGGTTCTAAATATATAAATACCCTTAATGCGAATATATCGCCAAATATCTAGTTCTCCAGAAGTTCCTTTTAATCCTGCTTCACCATATGCTTCCGTTAACTTTCCCATCATGTACCTAATCAACACCGAATGAGTCACTGACAATGAGTATTTGATTTGCGTGTATATACAGAAAGCTTTGATTTCTGTAGAGCACATTTCCTCTGCCACTTCTTCAATATTTTATAATTTGAATAGGGTAACTGATAAGCAAAAACCTTGTCTGAAATCTTTCATTGGCTGTATTATCCAAGGGCGGATTCAGGATTTCGTCTAGGGTGGGGCGCAAACGATATTTGGGGCTGGTCATTTTTTATCATTTTTTAACCTCACTGGAACTTCTAGAATTTATTTTATTTATTATTGCTCCTTAAATCCATTGTGTTCTATCTGGTCAAGGCCAGCTTGAAAAAAAAATATGGAAATTGCTCAGTAATCCTCAGAAAGCCAATATTTTATTATATGAGAACAAAATAAGTACGTGGCATTTATAACTAACTAGTGTAATAATATTAAAGATTCAAAGATAAAAAACTTCATTGCTCTGTTAACCGGCAAAAAATAAATAAAACATTCTGAGAGACCCCGAGGTACATCCCAGTCCATTCCACATAAAACAATGTCTTTGATCGCGAAAACGAACATGAGACCAAAAAAATCACATTATCGTATGGACGCTAGACAAGGCAAAGAAGGATGTCTGTAGACCATCTATAGATCGTGTCGTGAGACCGTCTCCAGACTGCCTACAGACAAATTGCGCAACGGGGTCTACTAGTATGTAATAAAGCTTCAGGATTAAGACTCTGAACTGCCCATTAGACAAACCAAGTAAATGGTGCAAATACTAACATAATCAAGCACTTCTATTATATCAGCAGGATGAGGCATGTATTCCTTCATTCCGACGTGGATAATTTGGGTTATCGAAGGACAGAAAGCTGATCCATCCGCGTCAGTATAACAGACATTTCTCCAAGGAAAGGTAGAGAAGAAGTCTCTGAGCCCCTCTAAGTCGGCATGTTCGTAATGCCAAATTTTGCGGCCTGTCCGAGTTTCTGCTGAAACAGCGGGTTCTGACCGAAATCTAACCCCCACAACACAGTGGTATGAGTTACCCAGGAGAGACAGGACAGCAGAGCTGTAAGGGACAGGATGCGTGGTCAGAAACAGATCCAGCAGAATACTGGCATGTGAGCCCAACCAAAGCAAATTATGGTCATTGAAATCACAGAGGAGAACTACCTCTGAAGCGGAGTGATTGATGTTCAGGAACTCGATCTTGACGGCGAGGTATTCAAGAAGGTCATCCCAGTTATGTTCCAAGGGGAGCGATAAAGGCAGCAAATAAATTTGGGGAATGTTTTGAAGTTGAGGCGAAGCCACATAATGTCCTTCCGATCTGATTCCCGAGAAACATCTCTGCGGCAGGAAAGACTGCTGCGGACAAAGGCCACAACTCACCCGTTTTTTCGCAGATTGGAGTGCACGTCGTAATTTGGTAAGAAAAGATGGTTAATCGGTGCGGACTCTGATATTTTTGTCTCCGCCAAGAAAAGCATGACGGGATGATTGGATTGCAAGTGGTGATGAACAGCATCAATGTTGCTGTTAATCCCGCAGATGTTCGTGAAACATTTTATCTTCGATGTTGTTTCCTCGAGTCCACCCTCCACCCGGACATTCTGAGAGTGGAGTGAGCTTACATCCGGAATACTTAGTACTCGAGGGATCCATCATCATAAATTTCTTTGTTTTGGAAGATAACCGACTGCATAGCTTAGGTGTGGAAACATGCGGACATTTATAAGGCACCCTGAGAAAAGCTATAGGTTGGTACCGCCTCGGTCGACTGGTACTTGTCTACCACCTTCTTTTTGCGTGTTAATGATGTTAAATAGAAATAAAGTGGCCCGTTGGCGGACTTATACTGCCACCCGGCAATCGGTACTGAGGTATTCCTTAACGCGTGTACAATCACTTGTACAGGAAGAAGTTGTATGCTGGATACAACAACTTCCGGAACAAGCATTTGCCACGGCCCCGCTCAGTAGGGGTTGGGGTTTTTGAAATTCAATATAGATGTTACAGTTATTTTTCAGACTTTTGTAATCGAACTTAGATTTACGGCATAGTTGTTTTCTCAGGTTTCGAACCGGTGTTGCTCGCATGTAGAAATGTTGGAAATCCTTGGAAAAAACTATATCTGTTAGATAGTAATTATTTTGATAATGTATGTTTGTACTAAACAAGTACAGGAATACAGAGCTGTACATAATCACGTATCAGCAGCTCTGTCATTTAAACGAATTCAATATAGCAACATAAACAGAAACATACGCGAGAAGAGATCCGGGGCGTGTGGTATTGATTTTGAGCATCGATCGACGCAGTTTCTAGACAGGCCACAGGCGCACCGCTAAACAAATCTCATGAATGTCTATTTCCAATTTAGGCGTCCATCTAACATAGTGCTCGCTGCAACACCAACCCCAAACAAAATCTGTCAAGCTTTAATCACTTTTCAAATTACTATTGAGCAACAAACAGAACATAAATCACTTTTTGTCTGCAATCTGTATAGCTAATATTTTACCCAGACTTAGATTTGTCACAAGTCACAATACTCGTATATACGTAAGAGTTGTACTGTAAACGAGTGATGGCAAAGAGAGACATCATTTGGAATACCAAAGGATACCAAACAATCTGTTCCTATAGCTATAACTTATAGTTAGTATGCCTCTGTCACCATGATGAGACAGAAAGCAACACAATGGTGTTAGATTGCAAAAGCAAATGTCAGACGTCTAGGGGGGGGGGGGGGGGCGCCCCCCTCTAAATCCGCCAGTGGTATTATTCCAGCTAGCTTTTCATTCACAGTCACCCTCGCTTCGTTTCTAGACGTCTATAAAGCGACTCTCGGGCAACATATTTACCATTACTATTAGTCTTTTGGAGTATTTTGTGAAGCTTTTCTCTAAAGATAATAAGACAATAATAATTTATTCACAGTTTTTGTACAATTTGTGAATGTACTAGCAAATAAAATGAAAAAAGAAAAAACCACAAAAGGATAATGTCCTTGTGCGTGGTTTAAAGTCCTCAAAAACTAAGTGTACATACTGAAAATCTATTCAAAGGTAACACAGGGTATACACATTTAAATATATATGTATATATGGGGTTGTCCAAAACGGACGCAGGAAAGTAAACGCATATTAAAACAAGAAAGATTGATATTCAAATCAAGTTGGGTACTTTATTTTGAAGGTTCATTTATACCATTTATGTATGAAAAATAATATCGCTCAAATGTTCACCACGACTGGATTTACAGTCGTCCACGCGATGGTCGAAATTTTCAATGACATTTTGCAACATGGTCGGTTCTATGGCATTTATCTCGACAATCATGTTGTTTTTGAGTTCTTGGAGGGTGGCTGGTTTGTTGACGTAGACTTTGCTTTTTAAATATCCCCATAAAAAGAAGTCCAAGGGAGTAAAATCGCACGATCTTAGTGGCCATGGCACATTTCCTCTGCGCGAAATCACGCGATCACCGAAGAAGGACTGCAATCCATGGATATTGACGTTGGTTGTGTGGCATGTTGTACCGTCTTGTTGGAAATAAACATCGTCCATATCATTCCTTCAAGTTGCGGCAAAAAATAGTCCTCTATCATCACGAGATATCGCTCTGCACTTTTTGAGGATGCATCGGCTGCTCTTGATACTCACGGGGATTTTCGTTCGCCCAGATGCGGCAGTTTTGCTTGTTTACCGTCCCATTCAAAGTGAAATGCGCTTCGTTGCTGAACATGATTTTTGATGAAAAATTGGTATCAATTTGGCGGTGTTCAAGGAGCCAATCTGAGAACGTTCGGTGCGAAAAATGGTCGGCTCGACGCAGCTCTTGCGTCAATTGGATCTTGCAGGTGTGTACATTCAGATCCTTGTGGAGAATGCGGAGCAAACTGGTTCTCGAAATGCCCAATTCTTGGGATCGACGCGTTGTTGATTGTTTCGGATCGTCTCTCACACTCTCCTTCACAACAGCAATATTTTCCGGTGTGCGAACGCTCCTTGGCCCGCCAGAGCCTGGCAGATTTGCCACAGAACCTGTTGCCTCGAATTTACGCACCAGACGACCGATGGTTGTTTCGTTTGTGCGGTTGTTGCGACCGAAATGTTCACGAAGCGCGCGAAACGTGTTTTTTATTTTTGCACCATTTTTGTAGTGCTCTTGAATAACTTTAATGCGGTCTTCAATCGAATACGACTCCATAGCGATCAATGGTAAGCATCAAACTAACAAAATGACATGTCGGTGACAGAAAACAAAGATGGCGTCTATGTCAAATTGACGTTTACTTTCCTGCGTCCCTATTGGACAACCCTTTGCATGCACATACACATACATATATATTTCATTTTAGTATGAGTAGGTGAAACTTATTCTTTTATAATTTGGTAGATTGGTTATCCTATCTTTTATTGATATTTTGAATTGGTGATTTTTATATTTCGTTAGATGTAATCACACGTTTTTAAGTTGCAGGTAAAAGTAAAAAAGTAAAAGTTTATTTTGAAAAATCCACCAAGGTGAATAAAAAAGCGTGTATGTGGTTTCACTCATGGGCCGTAAAACAGGGAGAATAGGCTAGTTAACACTTTTTTAAGTAGGACTTAAATAGTTAATATTTGTTCCATTAAAACAAACAAATTAATACTATATGTTTTCAGAAACATATATTTTTCTTGGGCAGCCGAAAACTCTGTCCGCCATATTAACATTGAGAGCACGTATGCTTTGACGTCATAATATCTGTAAACAGCAGCTAACAGCACCATAAGCTATCAAGCTTTTAAACATATAAGCATGGATATGGAAGATATAGTAATTGTCGTTATTCTATTGTCCGAGAATTTAGAAACACTTCGATCAAGACCTCAGGAAGGCTATAGATTAGTGTGCCCATAGAAATAAATATACGAAATACTGTGCATTGGTTGGAGCATATGTTGTGTTTGGGACATATTTTAAATTTTACTATGCAGGTTTTATCGTTTCGTTGGGCGTAAAACGTAACCTACAACCTACAGCCTCATCACCGTACGGTTATCTTGCAGACGTGTAAAAAGTAATACAATACTAGATGAAATTGTTCAGAAGTTGTGACGCATGAGTTTAGTTTTGAATAATTTCTGAAAAGGAAGATTATGTAAGTGTTTCATTACATCAGATGCACTGTACTTACATAGGAGCCTTGAGCTCATCAGAGAAGAGATCTAGGTTGAAAGCAAACAAATTACCAACCATCAATGTGTCAATTTTCGGCCAATATGTACTTTTTGCTTTCACGAAACCCGAGTCCATGGTTGTTTTTTCCAATAAAACGAGAAAAAGATATTTTTTACGTTGACTAGGAGTTTTTTATAAATATTCAAAGGATACAACTTCAGTCCACGAGTGACATAGGGATGACATTTCTTAGTTTACAATTTGTATGACGTCACATCACTGAATTCGATATATTTCGTTTTAATACTGTAAGACATACCCATTTATTCTATGAAACTGGATATGACTTAAGTAGCCAATTTTCGGCAAGAAAACAATATGATAAGTTTCAGATGTTACATCTCGATGTACTATTTCCATTTAGTGGGGCAGAATTTTCTGTACCTTAAGTCCTGGTTAGCAAATTAATTTTTTATTTTTTGTATCAGCAGATGAAAGTTTTTTTCTATTTGAGTCTACTGCTTTATTATTCTTTTATTCGTTGGACGATAAACTAAATATTTTGTTCGATATGTATTGTTTTCTCTGTAACTTGTATGAGTTCTTATGTTTTGTATTTATAATCTGATCGTACTTATATTACAAAAATTATTTTCGTAATATCAAGACTTCTTGAATTTTCAACCACTTGACCTGATTTACATCACTTGATTTCAAGTCAAGTCAATTAACTTCAAAACTAAGTAAAGTTGTGAATTCCCAATCGATCTTGAAGCAGTAGAGTTGAATTAATTTAGCCATTGCATCCAGCATGCTGGTTACGCAATTTTGGAAGTGCAGTAAGTCTAATAAGAGATTCGTAATCAGAGACACGAAAAACCCTAGGATATACATTTTCAGATCAGTTAAAGTCTTAGGTTCTCTTCAGATTTTTTTGGGGGAGGCTGCAGTGCAAGTCGCTAGGGGCAGTACTTTTATCCAAATTAAGCAAGAATACTTTTTTTAGCTAAAGCGATAGACCTTCCAAAAATATGACCGTCTTTTGGAGGCCTGTGTTTTCTTCGGGGAGTCTCGTAAGGCATTACTTTTTGTTTTCTATAGCAATCATCCCGATCTGAACCTATTCTATATATGCATTTTTCAGATTCTTGTATCTTATAGGGTTACAAATCGTACGGACATATGATGATTATGAAATCCTTTTTTCTGCAATTTCATCACAATCTATTACTACTGTTGGAATGATTAGAAAATGGCTATGTGTATTGTTACAAACCGAAAATACGCGAATAATTCAAGTTATTGGAAATATAAAAAAATGTTAGACACAGGGTAATCTCGCAGCGCAATGGCAGTCGGTCTTTTTGGACGCTTGCCAAGATCTTTGCTGCACTATGCGCGAAGTAACATTTAGGCATAAGACCGTAAGACGGGTGCTCTTGTGGCTCGATATCAACAAAGCTTCTGGTACCCGATTCCTGCTATTGTACTGAAGAGGTGTGCAACAGTGTTAGCTCCAGTTTCATCGCGTCTCTTCCAGACATCTTATGGATCCGGCACCTTCCCAGAAAACTGTAAATTTGCTCATGTCCAACCCATCTCAGAAAAGGATCTCAGACCGACCCTTTCAACTACAGGCCTATAGCTCTGATTTCTGTTATAAGTAAGTGATGGAGAGGTGCATAAATCGCGAGCGCCACGGCTTTATTAGCGACAGGCAGTATGGTTTCCGGCACCAGCGATCCACAGGGGACGTCCTAGCTTACGTCACACAATTGTGGAGTTAACTCATCCAGTCTTATGGTGAGGCTCATGTCGTTGCTCTTGATATCACGTAAGCATTCGATCAGCTGTGGTACGCTGCCCTCTTATGCCAACTTTCATCCTATGACCTCCCAGAAAAGCTTTGCAGATGAGTTTCTGACTTTCTCTCTGGCCGCAAGATACCCGTCGTAATTGACGGGTTCTCCTCTTCATCACACAGCGTGGGTGTTCCCCAGGGATCGGTCTTGGCTCCGACACTGTTTCTCTGACATATCAACGACCTCCTTTCCTGTACCACCAACCCAATCCATAGCTTCGCTGATGACAGCACTCTACATGCAGGAATTCAGAGTGACAAGCCGATGTCTGCCGCTGAGCTGGAAAAAAGAAGGCTATCGACGACTTCCTCTCTGACGAGGGACCTGGAGGTTATCACTGCTTGGGGACGAAACAATGTTCTACAGTTTAATGCTTCCAAAACACAGTACTGTACCTTGACGAACAAAAAGCATCCTAGCGTTTATCCTGTTTCGATGGATGGCCGAGCTTTGCTAAAGAGCCGTTCACTTCGGATCTGAGTCCAGATCACAGAGGACTTGATCTGGCACGAACACATCTCGTCAATAGGGGCAGCTGCTGGGAAAAAGCTAGGCTATTTGTTTGAGGCTAAGAAGTACTTTTCTCCGCATGACCTTCTCACTCTATACAAGGCCCAGATAAAGCCTAGCCTGTAGTATTGCTCACACGTTTGGGGTGCTGCCACCCTGACTACATTACTTATGTTCGATGCTGTCCAGAGGAGGGCTGTCCGGCTGATCGACGACTCTTCTCAAACAGACAGTCTCGGAACCATTTCGCACCGGCGGGGCGTCGGCGATCTGGCTCTCTTCTACCGCCACACCAACGGGCTTTACTCCTCAGCGCTCTCTTCCATGATACAGCCGCAGCGATGTGCCTGCCTGACTTTCGCCTCCCATCCTAACAGTGTCGAACCGCGTACATCCAGAACTGGCCGATACGACCGCTCCTTAGTCCCGAGGGTGTCGAGATTGTGGAACAATCTGCAAGCGGAAGCTTTTTCCACTTCTACTAACCCTAGGCAGTTAAAAATAGGATTAACAAGATTTCTTTGGAATCCTCATAGCAACCGCGGTGTCCCGGTATTTAGGCTTCTGCCTGCGCGGCTGCTTCGGCATAAAAAAATACAGGTGGAATTAAAGTAAGATGTATTTAGGTTCAAGTAGCGGTAGAAAATCGCGAATCCCTACCTCAGTTCCCCCATGGCGTCTTGGATCTCTAGCCACTTTACATATTAATATAGAAATGACATGTATGACCTCATCATACGCAGAGGTGTCGATAACATGTATTGAAAAAAAAGGCGTAGAAACCCTTATACATTGTCAAAGATAGGTGAATTGTCACTCAAAATGGATTACATATTACATATACCAAATTGGGCACTACTACCAGAGAGGCACCACAACTAGAATAGTTTACCATCCATTTTATAAAAATAATATTGTCTGCGTACTTGAAAGTAACTAAATTTTAATGAAAAGGGCTATTGTTTAGTTGTCTGTATATCTATCAACGGATACAATTTTATATTCAAGCGGCAGCGGTGCGCTTATATAAACATTAATACCTACTCGTGTATATACGGCTGCATACCGGTTTGTTTCGAACGGTGGTTTCTATAAATTAAAAGCACAATTGCATTAGAAGATTAGAACAGAAAAGCTTCACTGGGTATCAGAATATACCAGGATATGGTGTTATGATGTCAGAATAAGCGTATTGGCGATGGTACTGGTTGCGGATATAGCATTAGTGCGAGTACTTAAAAGGCGGGAAAATTGTATTTTTATTAACTAAGCTTTTCAGTGTTTCAAAAACAGCGAACCGTTTCCTTTCAAATCTAAGAATGGTGTTTAAGCACAACAATGCTCTGCAAAGTCCGTCTTCAGAAAACAAAGTTTCTTTCGTTATCTACAGGAAAATCTGAGGCCTACTTTTTGTACCTCTAGATATACAGCAGCGGTACGAAGTTCGACAAAGTTAGGAAGGGAGGCACGAGGCAGAAGCATGGCGTGTCTGACACGCGGCGGCAACATGGAGGAGGGCTCTGAGGAGCATAGTTCGTTGACTTAGCGGTAGAAGAGAGTCAGATCGTCACCCGGCCGTCAGTGCAAAAAGGTTTCGCGAGACTGTCCAAACTGTACATAATAGTAAGACAACCCTCTTCTGAACAGCATCGAGTATGAGTTTGATCCTGGTCTTATGCAGGGTGAGGAGGTTATGTGGAGAAAAGTATTCTTTAGGTGTAAACTAAATGACTGAAAAAATAGATAGATGTGATACTATCCATGCATTAATATACACCCATTTTCAAATCTTAAGAATGTTCATTTTCATATTCGCCAAAAACGCGCCTTGTTGAAGAATCAAAATATTTGAGCTCCACAATAGTGCTTTTGACTACTCGCATGAAGAAATCAGAAAGCAATTTTTCAAAATGGCAACCACTTGAGAACTTGGCAAAGATCAGAAGCTATTTGGTTTTTTGTTCATAATATCACTGCCATTTAAAAGATTTTCAAAAAAAGGGAGGTCACAGTACCTTGTGCGTGGAGAAGTAAAGGACAAAAAAGCGAATATATTATTGTTATCGTCCATCTTGGCAGATAATTGTAAAAATCAATAGTTAATAATAACAATAATGTTTATTGAGGAAAAAATACAATTCAGTACAAGAACCAAATGCTTGTGCCTGGGGAATATATTCTTTGAGGTCGTATACTTTCAAATTATCATTGCCCTGCTAGCACATTTTTAGCTAATGATGATGATGTAATACTCAACTATATATTCATATAATTCAATTAAAGCTTTTTGTAGCTTTTGAGAAAAATATATTTGCCCCGTATTTACCCTCCATTTAAGATTCGCCACAACTGGGTGACTGCCCTCTTCCTCTCCCTCCCTAATAAATTTTGATATGGGGCCCTCAGGAGCATGATACGCTACTGATGATTCCGAATTCTAGTATTCCTATGATCTCATAGGTTCACTGCCATCAATAAAATTATAGATAATACCTATGTTTAGAACATCAACTTTACGTAATAGAAGAACACCATACATATTAATCTAACGGATTTTTTTATTTCAACTTAAAGTTATCATGCATCAAAGACGCCGTCTGGGCGTTGTTTTTCGACAATTGTTTTTCAATGAGCTTAGGCGTCGCTATAAAAGATAACTGTTAGTAATCACCTAACAATGGTCGCTCATGTAGCACACAAAATTACATTCATAAATAATCAATTTTAATGAGACAGACATGATGTCGCGTTGTGTCAAACTTACACACCAAACGGTATCATGCATTACCACACAATGTCCTTATGTACCTAAGAATATAATTGGCCTGAATTAAGAAAATTAACGCTTGATGTATCTCCGTGTTCTG
This sequence comes from Acanthoscelides obtectus, assembly GCA_963669975.1. Lineage (NCBI taxonomy): Eukaryota > Metazoa > Arthropoda > Insecta > Coleoptera > Chrysomelidae > Acanthoscelides > Acanthoscelides obtectus. Next base: position 77,799,098 of record CAVLJG010000008.1, on the reverse strand, counting down.
GTCAGAAACAAGATGAGAAAAGAAGAAATAAGAACTGTGGCTCGTGCTATTAATAAGATTAATGAGGTTCCTGTGAATAAAACGGTCTACACCTGTTGATTCGACGACAATATAATTCACTGTAAAAGCGACAGTTTAACATTTTGGTACTTGTTACTTTTTTAAATGAAGCTGTGGTCACGTCATACCTCATTATGAGTTTTTTAATCGATATTTTATTGAGTATAATTTTTTGTAAGTAGAATGTTCCTTATTTTATTAGATATTCGGATAGACCCTTCCAACAGAAAAAGATTGATCGCGTTTTGATGATTGGTTTTTGATGTTATACGGTTATAAGTAATTTAATATTCAATGCTCACCTTTGACAGGCATTTTGACCGATAATGATTCTATACCCTGAAATAATAAATTATTATAAAAAAGGTATCATATGGCCCTCACTCTATTTGAAATAAGTTCCAAGATGGCGCCCATTATCCATTTTTGAATTCTCAACTGCTACTTTTACGTTACAATATAGTATTCATGCATTCATTTCATCATCCCAAATCTCATCTTGCTAACTTGGCCTTTCCAACAAATAAGGTTGAGGGATGTTTTTCAAAAAACAGTGTATGTGCATAGCGATGTTGTGTTTTATATTTTTTTATATACTTTGTATGGTGTTGGCACGAGAGCGCTCTGTTGTTGGCCTCATATACTGCTTAAGGTAGTGTATTCACCTTTGGTCCATTGCTTAGGAGCAACGAGGTGACAGTTGCCACCTAGTTGTCAGCTAGTTCCTATTGCCTGACAGTGGCGGATTTAGGGAGGAGGGGCGTGGGACGCGCGCTCCCCCTAGATGTCTGATACTTGCTTTTGTGATCTAACACCCTTGTGATACTTTCTGACACATCATGGCGACAGAGGCGTACTAACTATAAGTTATAACTATAGAAACTGCGCATTGCGATTTTTTTGGTATCCTTTGGTATTCCAAATCCAAATCCTCTTTGACATCACTTGTTTTCAGCACAATTCTGATGATTTATACCTATACGTATATACGAGTATTGTGACTTGTGACAAATCTAAGTCTGAGGAATATATTAGCTATACAGATTGCACTTAAAGTGATTTATGTTCTGTTTGTTGTAATTTGAAAAGTAGAATGATTTTGTTCGGGGTTGGTATTGCAGCGAAGCACTATGTTAGGTGAACGCCTAAATTGGAAATAGACATTTATGAGATTTGCGTAGCAGGGCGCCTGTGTCCTGTCCAGAAAATGCGTCGATCGATGCTCAACGTCAATACCACACCTCATCCCGCGTATGTTTCTATTTATATTTTGAATTCGTTTAAAGCACAGAGCTTCTGCACTGCACGTGAATATGTACTCTTGTACAGCCCTGTATTCCTGTACTTGTATCGTACAAACATTCATTATCAAAATAATTACGATCTAACAGATACAGTTTTTTCCAAAGATTTCCAACATTTCAAATTCCCACTGTACGACTTCAACACCGATTCAAAAACTGAGAAAACAACAACTATGCCATTAATCTAAGTTCGACAATGAAAGTCTGAAGAATAGCTGTAACATCTATATTGAATTGCAAAAAATAATTGACTATACCTTTTGTGGTATTGAGAAAGAGTTATGATTGATCAGTTGGAATGGCAAACTTTAAGAACGAGCAGAAGTGGAGGAAGACTGGATTTAGTTTCCATTATTGCTAAATATTTCCATAAATTGGTTCGGAACGCCACGAAGCACTGCTAAGTACAGGGTGTTTCATAACTTATCCGACAAATGTTAACCATATATGCACTGCTACGAAAGAAGATGATTTCTCAAAAAAAAGAATGTAATAAAAGTCCTACAGAAAGTAAGTTATAAACCTGAGTATCAATAATAAATTGAAAAATAATTATCTGTATTTTGCGTTCATCGTCGTGATATTAGAACACGCATTAATAATTTATTGTAGCAAATGTTCTGCCAAACAACTGACGAAAACAAAATACCAGGGATTTTTTGTTTTTTCATACTAATAAGAACGTCTAAATAAGGTCTAATCTGTATCGGTGTGATCTGAATGAAGAACGGTCGATTTTTGTGAAGTTAAATGTAAAGTATTTTTTAATGGCACATGTGTACACTAATGAGGCGATAGTGGACATTGTTTCAGTTTGCAGAGAAGCAGGGCAAAATTCGCGAGCGGCTTCTCGTTTGTATGCACACCGATTTCTTAATACACATATACCACATCACGAAACATTTAGTTGTACGTGCTAGTGAAGATTTGCGTCCCAGACGTGGAGTGGATTGGGGTATGGTTCGCCCACAATTACGATCTAACAGATACAGTTTTTTTCAAAGGTTTCCAACATTTTTACATGCGATGTCAGCGCCAATATTTTGCAAATTCTCACTGTACGACTTCAACACCGATTCAAAAACTGAGAAAACAACAACTATGCCATAAATCTAAGATCGACAACGAAAGTCTGAAGAATAACTGTAACATCTATATTGAATTTCAAAAAATAATTAACTATACCTATTGATATTTCTATCACCTGCTGATATAATAGAAGTGCTTGATCGTGTCAATATTTGCAGCAATTACTTGATTTGTTTAATGGGCAGTTCAAAATCTTAATCCTTAAGCTTAGTACATTCTAGTAGACCCCGTTCCGCAATTTGTCGATAGGCAGTCTGGAGATGGTCTTAAGACACGATCTATGAGTAGAGATGGTCTATAGACATCCTTCGTTGTCTCGTCTAGCGTCCATACGATAATGTGAATTTTTCGGTCTCATGAATGTGTGAAAATATGTACATTCCTATCAGGAGACTATAAACGTGCGATTTTTGGTCACAAAAGACCCGTAGATGGGGCTTGGTTTATAGACATCTCTACATAGACATCCTGAGACATGTTTCAGAGGCCAAAATCGCACATGTCTACTAGTTATGAGGATTTCTGGGCATTTTCCATGTTTTTTTTTTCAAGCTGGCATTGATCAGATAGAACACAATAGATTTAAGGAGCAATAATAGGATAAATTCTAGAAGTTCCCCTGAGATTGAATAATTACCAGCCCCAAATATCTTTTGCTCCCCGCCTAGATGAAATCCCAAATCCGCCCTTTTGCCTGACCAGTCGTCAATGACAGTTGAATCTTATGTTGACTGACCGTTGGAAAATGTTGAACAGAAGTTTTGAGCACGGATTCAAATTCTTAAAAATGTCTAGCGCATTCAAAAGGATCAGCAAATATGACATCTCGTACCACCCACAACAATGAATACATCCTATTTGCTTATGGTTTGATAATTGAAATATCCTTGAATTTACTTCCGACATTGGTCAGGTAAAACTTTCGACCTGGCGGCTCAAGACAAGCGGGTGGTGGGAGAGCAGCAGGAGTACGTTATCGGATTATCGCCGTGGCCAGTTGTTCTTCATGGGGGTGACAATAGAGAAATGCTGGACTCGCGGGCTGAATACTTTTTTGCAGGCCCAAACGTAGGTCATTCTGGCAACGTTACCAAGTTAGGAGTTATGAAGGTAGTGGGCAAGGCGTTCGGCTTGGTAGAGCATTTGGTACCTGCAGTCTCACTATCCGGAGTCAGTTTTCAAGATAATTGGCCTTAAGTGGATGGCGATCGACTGATTTGCACTGTTCTCGAAACCTCCGTATGTAGTCTTCCGTCATGCACCTGCAGAAAAACGCATCTAGCGGGCAGTGTGGCCGCAGGCATCAGCCGAGTATCTTCTCAGCTCGCGACGGAATTCTGCTTGTTGCTGCGCCAGATAAGCAACTGGGTTACCGTGATAGCGAATTCTTCATCTCCTTTTTCCTTTTCTTTTATGACAGCATGTGTCTGCATTATGTCCTATCGCAACAGCTGTTGCTATTTCGATTTGCAATTTACAGTTAGATTGATGACTATTTTGCTGTTTCAACATAAAATATAGTCAATCAGAAGAAATATTATCTTTGTTTTTTTCTATATTGATACAGCTGCATACGCGGAAACATACAGGTATATACCGAGGGACCGCGATTGCTATAAGGAGCACAATCCGATTTTTGAACTGTCTGTTAGCAGAACTTGATATAATCTCCTCAGGCAGACACTTCTACAATCTCGACACCCTATTAGGATGAAGAAACAGCTGTACCGACCAGTTCTATATGTCTGATGTTCGAAGGAGTTGGGATTAGGGGAGGGTAGAACTCGGGCTGGTCCGCCTGCAGGCTTAACGCACAGCGAGATCCTGGATGAAAGCTCTTAGGAGCAAAGTGAGTAGACATATGGCTAGAAAAAAGCCAGATCGCCGACTGTCCATTGGTGCAAAAGCCGCCCTAGACTGTACCTTAGAGAAGTGAAATCAATCAGTTGGACAGCCTTCTCCTAAACAGCAGCGAGTATAGGCAATGTATGTTAGTCGGGACGCCAGGACCGAAACATGTGAGCAGTATTCGAGGCTGCATCTTATCTGGGCCTTGTACAGGTCGAAGAAGTTATGCGAAGAGTAGTTCTTAGCCCTAAACAGTTAACCTAACTTACCCCAGCACCTGTTGCGATGGACCAGATGTGTTCGTGCCAAATCAAGTCCTCGGTGATCTAGACTCGGATCAGTCGAAACGAATGACTCTTGTTAGTCAATGTTGGTTATTCTCGTATGGAAGCATTGTTGCGTCTTTAAGCAGTAATAACTTCCAGATATTTCGTCAGAGAGGAAGTCGCCAGAAGTCTTCTTCTCTCCAGTTCATCATCAGAGATCAGTTTGCAACACTAAATGCTGCTATCATCAGTTGTGGATTGGATTAATCGAGTAGAGGAGGTCTGTGATGAGTGATAGGAACAATATAGCCCAAATCGATCCCTGCGGAACACTCGTGTTGACATTTTGAAATTTTGTGATATCAAGAGCAACGTCACGTACAGTCACTAGGAAAATTCTAATTTATGAAAATATGTGGAAGAAATGTTAAATAATTATGAATAATGTGTCCCCGCAATGTACTTTATTTTACTTAGCAACGATTTATTCAATAAACATTAAAACTACTCGCAACAGTACATATTGATGTACTTTTATACACAAATCAGCATCTGTGACGTCACTTGTGTTTGTGACAAGGTACTCGAGATTATGGCAAACTATTCCGGCAGCTGTAATACTTTATTAATCCCGTTTCCCATAGCCTAAGCGCCGGTGATGTTATTGTCTACCTGAAAATAGCCAACCTAATGCTACATTCCTGCGTTCAAAAAATATCTGAGCTGAAATGAGATGATGCTACATCTATGAAAATTTGTCAGAGCGGTTTCTCTAGGTACTATACATACTTTAATAACATTAGTATTACATAGATGGCGCTGTAGCTAATTATATGAGCATGTAAGGCGTTAATTAGTGGTGGTATTTAGAAGAAGCCAAATTTTACAGATCTTTTGAGGCAAATTATATCTACATCATATCTGCAACATTCCAACAGACTCTAGCGCTCTGGCTCAGAATATCCCTTCACGTACCGGATGTCTCGTGGACTATAAAAGTGTGTATGAGCTTTTAGGCACTGCAATCAGACGTCACCATAACAGTAGGTACGTTTGATTTGTACTTATGGGATGTGTCGTTTGCTCTGACATTTTGTCATGTTCTTGAAAATGGTAATAAAAAAAACTAAAATTTCATGTTTTTGCTATATTTTGTTTTTGCGTAGTGATGCTTCAAAAAAGCTAGGCGAAACTGTGGAAGTGTTAGACCGAATCATTTTTGATAAAGTAACTGGTACTACAGGAATACGAAAAAGTGCATAGGTTCACATGCAGTTAATCATCAAATAAATAATTATGTAGCTAGCAACTGCTATGCCTTAGGAAAAATGAAATTCATGTTTTTTGTAATATCATCGACATTCAGCTTATTCCAATATTTTGTGGTATTGAGAAAGAGTTATGATTGATCAGCTGGAATGGCAAACTTTAAGAACGAGCAGAAGTGGAGGAAGACTGGATTTAGTTTCCATGATTGCTAAATATAAATTGGTTCGGAACTCCACGAAGCACTGCTACGTACAGGGTGTTTCATAACTTATCCGACAAATTTTAACCATATATGCACTGTTACGAAAGAAGTCGATTTCTCAAAAAAAAGAATGTAATAAAAGTCCTACAGAAAGTAAGTTATAAACCTGAGTTTCAATAATAAATTGAAAAATAAATATCTGTATCTTGCGTTCATTGTCGTGATATTAGAACATGCATTAATAATTTATTGTAGCAAATGTTGTACCAAACAACTGACGAAAACAAAATATCAGAAATTTTTGTTGATTTCTCTAAAAAAATGTAATAAAAGTCCTACAGAAAGTAAGTTATAAACCTGAGTTTCAATAATAAATTGAAAAATAAATATCTGAATTTTGCGTTCATCGTCGTGATATTAGAACACGCATTGATAATTTATTGTAGCAAATGTTGTGCCAAACAACTGACGAAAACAAAATACCAGGAATTTTTTGTTTTTCATACTAATAAGAACGTTTAAATAAGGTCTAATCTGTATCGGTGTGATACCACGCCGTCTTGCGAGGAGGTCTTGTAATCGCGAAAAATTCCGAAAATGAGATATGTTTTTGTTTTATCTGACACGTACATATCGAAAAAAAAATTTCACTATTTTGCGTTGGTCTGTCTGTCTGTATTTCGGTCTCTGTCTGACCTTGGCACGTCTATAATTTAGGAATTACCGCTTAGATTTTGATGAAATTTTTACATGCCAGAACGGAAGAGCGTTGTGGTTTTTCAAAATCTTTCCAGTGGCGGCGGAGCTTGGGCACAAACACAAAAAAATTTAAATCGCTCAGACTTTATTTTTTAACTTTTCAGAAGCTGATGATTTTCAAAAAGATTTTTATAGGGTTTGAAAATTGAGGGTTGTAAGGGGTAGGAGAGGGTATAAGAGAGTCAAGCTCGAGTAGCTTGTCAAGACGCCATGTCTGCCACTTTATATGGCAGGAACCCTTCAGAGGTACTGAATCTTGAAATACGCCTCTGCTAAACCTTTTGACAGAAGACTTATTTCCCACGTCGAACAAGTTAAATGATCCTCGGCCAAATCCGTGCATTATGCGTATACACAAAAGATTGTTTTGTTTATATCAACACAATACTTTTCACACGGTTGAACGCATCCAGCATATAAGGAACACCTCTACGCGTTTGCACGCATAACGAACGCTTAAAACAAAGCGGAAGGAAGTGAGCTTCATTCAGCCCAGCACATCACGGAATTGGGGCAATCAGTTACAGCACGTGCGTATGAACTACATGAATTAGGAGCAGCTACCGGTTCAACACATGGACGTACATTCACATTTCCACCTAGTAATTTGTATTGTCAAACGAATAACAAAGCGTATTTTTTATAGGATTAGAATTTTAAATAGGAAAATGCCAGTGAAATCTTTATAGAAACCACAATATAAACCTTAATCCCGATAGTAGCATACTTTAAGATTCAGCGCTCTGCGCTTCTTAAGGTCTGCTTCTCCATAAGAGAATAGAAAAAGGCAAAAAAACTTGATTGAGGGGTATGAGGCGCCCGTCGCAGCATCTGCTGCCCAGGCCATTGTTTTTTTGGCCGCAGGGTAAATACGGTAGAATTCCCATTGGGAATAGGCCATGGCCATTAGCCTATTACTGCTGCAGCATTATTTTTGGCAGAGAAAATCTAATAATCCAAGGTTATAGTTTTGAGACTGGCATTGATAATGTGTCAATAATTATTCATTGGTCGATGATTAATTCAGATTTTCTATATTTTTGTTTCCGACGCCTGCTGGCGAGGATTTATTGTAATCGCGAAAAATTTCTAAAAAGAGATATTATGTTTTTTGTATGTTATTTGACATGTACATCTCGAAAAAACATGTCACTCATTTATGTCGGTTTGTCGGTCTATAGGTCTATCGGTTTGCATGTCGGTCTGCCTGTCCGCTAAACCTCGGCCAGTCTACAGGGTTATCCAAATTAAGTGTCCACCATTAGTAACTTTGTTATTAGTGAAAATACAAAGTTGTTTGAATTAGCAAACTAGTAGCATTTTTAAAGCTGGTAAAAATGAGAAATAAAAAAAAAACAATTGAGAGTCGTTATTTTGATTTTTTTCAGTAAAATAACATTTTTTTAAATGGAAACCCCTGTATACTATATTTTTTTCTGTTAAAGCATCAAATTTTAAACAAAAAAGTTCATAATGACTTTTCCGCTAAAGTCAAAAATAAAGTCAAAATAACGATAAATATTTTTAATTATTTGCAGTATTATAATATTAAGACGGCTATGAAAACAACATGGCGTTCGCGATTTGACAGCATTAAGATAAGCGACAAATTGTTAAACTGGACATACTCGCAACTAGAAGGCTTTGGAAAACAATGATAAAATCAAATAATGTCAAACATTAGTGTAAATACTTGTTTATAAGCTTTATTGTGTCATTAATTTGAAGAAAAATGTTCTCCCATGAAGAAAAGTGTGATATGTTAGAATGCAGAAAATCCTCCTTGAGAGCAAGAGAATACTACAGTGAATTATATCCCGCTCGCATTCAACCGTATGAACGATATTTTCTGAGACTTTATCGAAAATTTAGAGGCAACGAAAATGTTTTTGCTAAAACAAGGGCAAAAAAAGAATTCATAATAAGCGAGGCCACGGAAATTGCAGTTATTGGATATTTTGAAGCTTATCGTGAGAATTCAATAGCAGATATTCTCAAGGACTCTAATTTCAGTTATGGTACTGTTCAAAGGATTTTAAAAAAATACAAATTTATTCCGTATAAGTACCGACCAGTTCAAACGCTTTTGGCAGGGGATCCAGAGAGAAGACTTGTTTTTTGCCATTGGTATCTTAGCTTCTGTCGCCAAAATGTGAATAACTTTCGTTACCTTTTATGGACAGATGAATCAAATTTTTCAAATTCTGGAATGTTTAATAGAAAAAACCACCATTATTGGTCAAGAGAAAATCTTTTGTTAGTACATCCAAGAGGCCCACAAGTCCGTTTCAGTTTCAACGTTTGGTGCGGTATAATTGGTTCAAAAATTGTTGGCCCGTTCTTTTATGAGGGAACCCTAACTGGTGAAAGATATGTGGAATTTATGTCAGAAATTCTGACTAATTTCTTAGACGAATTGGATCTTATAAGTAGACATCATCTGCATTTTCAGCAAGATGGCGCACCTGCCCACAACTCCAGAGGTACTTATCATTTTCTAAGTACTACTTTTAATGATCAGTGGATAGGAACAAATGGCCCAATACAGTGGCCTCCCAGATCACCAGATCTAAACCCACTTGATTACTTCTTGTGGGGTTACTTAAAGAACCAAATTTACAAGCGAAGGTACGATAACCTTGACGCGTTAAAGACTGCAGTTAGGGAAAAGATAACCCAGATAGATGGTAGGACCATACTTAAGACAGTTCGAGCAGTTGAAAAACGTGCCCAAAAATGTATTGAAGAACAAGGTGGTGTTTTCGAGCATCTTCTTTAAAAAAAATTGTTATTGTATTTTGTAAGATTATAAGTTGATGTTGAAAATAAAGTTTGTCGATACAATTTAATTGTTTCAGATTGGAGGCCATAACTTCAACAATTTGTAACCTAGGAGAAAAGTTATTGTAAGCTTTTTTGTTTAAAATTTGATGCTTTAACAGAAAAAAATATAATATACAGGGGTTTCCATTTAAAAAAATGTTATTTTACTGAAAAAAATCAAAATAACGACTCTCAATTGTTTTTTTTTATTTCTCATTTTTACCAGCGTTAAAAATGCTACTAGTTTGCTAATTCAAACAACTTTGTATTTTCACTAATAACAAAGTTACTAATGGTGGACACTTAATTTGGATAACCCTGTATAACTTGCGGAATACCGCTCGGATTTTGATGAAGTTGGCAGTCAGGACCGGAAGCAGTGTAAAAGCAAATCGTCATGTTGTATAAACTGTCTGTCAATGAAAAACAAGATAAAACGCTAGATACGAACCATGCTGTGTGAGCTAGTAATTGTCTGTGTTTGCAAAAACATGAGGGTCTTATACGAAGTAAAACAAATTACTTCGAATAGATAAGCGCATTTTATCTAATCTCTGTTTTAATTTTTACTTGAATTATATCCCACTTCAACTTCGAATTTGTCTCAAACTTTTTAAAAAACTTTCCATTTTCTATCCTTTATCTCTCTTTTAACCAGTTTTTGTGTTTTTTCCGCTGTATTTGTTAAATCAGAATTTGATGACACCGAATACTAGATCACTTACTAGCTGTTTTTGTGATGTTAAAGATTATGTGTTGTCGAAAATTTTGATCATTGATAACGATATCCATGTTCCAGGCTTTCAGTTATTTAGATGTGACTGGAAAGATAGGAGAGGCAGTCGAGTTGCTCTCTATGTGAGAAAAAGACTGCATTGCTTCCCAGTATCTGACCTTAACTTTGCAACACATGAGAGCCTTGAACAGCTTTGGGTTAAGGTCAAAGTAAACAAAAAGAAACATTTGCTGTGGGTGTTTGTCTACAAACCTCCCAATGTTAATTATACAGCTTTCAGCTGTCTGATCATATAATATGCATGCATGCAATATAAATGTTTTGAATAAGCATGGCCTGGACTATTCATTAATGTCAACAATTTTCGAGGATTTCAATTTGAATCAAATAGTAAGTCAGGAAACAAGAGTTACGGATTACAGGCAAAGTCTGATAGATGTGGTCCTCTTAGATAAAAACTATAAATGTACCTTTCACGGACCATTATTTGGTATACTTTTGTACAGATTATCCAGCCAGCTTATCCACATAAGTATATACGTATCCGCTATTTAGGGATTTTAAATACCAACTTACTTGCTGAGGTAGCTTCATCAATGGTTAGGAGTTATCAACTTCGAAGACCTTGAATCAAACCTAAGTTACTTGTACGATTATGCGCTCCCATCAAAATAGTAAAGGTAACAAAGTCACGCTATCCTTGGATCACCCAAAACATTAAGTTCATGATGAGATTGAGGAACAAGGCATATATGAAACATGAAAAAGGGGTAAGAGATGCTCTTTCTGCAGAGTTGATTATAAACAACTCAGAAATTTTGTAGCAGCTTCCACAAGAAGAGAAAGAAAGGCCTTTATAGGAATGCAGCTTAAAGAAAGTAGAAGTTCCCGTGATTGGTGGCGAACCATCAAACAACTAGGTGTACATAATCCTGTTAAAGATACTCTATTACAACTAGGTGTACATAATCCTGTTAAAGTCACAAAATACTACTGCAAATTACATACCCTCGCCGATTATACACAAATTTATCTATCTTACAACCCTGCTATGTACACCGAACCGAATCAGATGTTGTCTGAGGTCTTAAATAGTATATGTGTTTGGTATAACAAACATGGCTTGTGAACTTTGCCACATGACATTGGTTCGCAACTTGGGCATTACATTTGATGACTGTGCTTCCATGATCATGTCACCAAAGCTGTTCGGGTTCCTGTGCTAAGTTGGAGTCAATTTATAGCTATAGAAAGGTATTGTCCTAGCAGACTAAGGTTAAGTTGTGTGACTCGCTTATCCTCAGTAAACGGGGACCTTGTTTATGATCCATGTCTAATATAGAGCGAGGAATACAGTCTCCAAAAAGTGCAAAACAGCTGCATAAAGATTCAGTATAGGTATTCAAAGGCGGGAGAGGGTATCTGACCATATTAAAAATATGCAATGGCTTACTATGCGACAAAGGTGGACACTGCATCTATTATCATTGATCCACAGTTTTTTTGATAAATAAAATGCTTTTAAATTCGAAGATCAAGCTTACCATGAGATGTGATCATCACTCAGCGAATCTGCGTTTTGTAGGACTTGACTTGCCTCTGCACGAAACAACCCAATTCAGAAAGAGCTTTTCATATGTGGCACCCGATTTCTACAATAAAGTACCAGCTTTAAAAGAAAAATTAAGCTCTTTGTCCTTGATGACATGTAACATGTATTTTTATGTAATTTTATTTTTATATTTGTTTATTTGTGCATGTTTCCTCACTTGCTTGTTTGTGTTTTGTTTACGAATCTGTTTGCTACTTACTTTTTAATCTTCCGCTTATAATACTTTTTTTAAAGTTATTTCTAATCATGGCTTTTGATTCTGCCACGCACTCTGTTGATGTACATTTCTCTTTTGGTCATTGTACCATGCATAGGCTACGATGCTGTAAAAGAAATTCTGCTCTAAATTTTTTTATTATCTTCTTTGTATTTTTTTATATTTTCATATATTTGCTTTTTTAGCTCTGGTTGGTTCTGAAAAACAGCTTTTACTGATGTAACCCGCCAGGTAAAATAAAGGCCATTTATTATTATTATTATTATTTTTATAGCCGTAGGGCTTTGTTACTCCCGTTAATCGGGGTGTTCTGGCTTAACCCGGACGCTTCAAGCATCAAAGGGGTAAGCCTCAATAGTGACCTCCCTAGGTACTTGCATTTCCCATAAATTTTCTTACTATGCGGGCAGTTGCCAGCAAAACTCCTTTCTGTATGATTTTGTAAATGTTTTCACTCAGTTCCAGCGCTTTGATGTTTTCTAGCAGCCTTCTTGGTATCACCCCTGTAGATGACATTATTATTGGTATTGTTTCCACGTACTTCATTTTCCACTGGCGTTTAATTTGAAATTCTAGCTCCCTGTATTTTGCAACTTTCTCATTATGTTTGTATGTTAAATTGTTACTATTAGGTATGGCCACATCAATCAGTGTTACTTTCTGGGCGTCCTTGTCGACAATGATTATGTCAGGTCTGTTTTGTTTTATGTATTGGTCCGTAAGCACAGTGCGATCCCAGTATAGTTTATACTTGTCGTTCTCGAGGACACATTGCGGTGTATATTTGTAGTACTGTAGCTTGCATTCGATCAGTTTGAATTTGTATGCCAACTCCTGGTGAATGATTTTGGCAGCTATGTCGTGGCGCTCCTTATAGTCCGTTGGAGCGAATGCTTGGCATCCACCAGTTACGTGCTGTATTGTTTCGGAGTCCTGACAGCCGTACCTGCATTTATCAGACTGTTGCAAGTTCTTAAGTATGAACCTCTTGTAATTGTTGGTAGGAATGACCTGGTCCTGTATAGCTACAAGGAATCCCTCAGTCTCAGGGAACATTTGGCCTGAGGTAAGCCAATAGTTTGACGCTTTCTTGTCAACGTTTTCTTGGCTAATCTCGTTGGCATGTCTCCCATGTAGAGGTTTTTCAATCCATCGTTGTAGCTTCTGTTCGTTGGTTTGGTGACTCGGTTGGTCATCTCGTCTACTAAGGTGTAAGGGCGTTGTGTCATCTATTGAGCATATGATGCGATGCAGCTCAGAGATCTCGGCCTTCTCAAAGAAGTAGGATCGCAAGGCGAGTACCTGTTGAGCTAGCTGCTTATTATTATTATTATTATTATTATTATTATTATTATTATTATTATTATTATTATTATTATTATTATTATTATTATTATTATTATTATTATTATTATTATTATTATTATTATTACAAGTTCTCTCACTATGCCAAATTCTATTTGAAAATCGGTTCAGAAGGGGGGAGGGGGGTCACGAAGAGCAAAAAACGCAAAAAAAAAACAAAAATTGCTCAACCCGATGTTTCAGAGCCTCCTGTACATTTTCAAAAATACTTTTGTATGAGTTAAAAAATGGGAATAGCTGTTGTAGTGGTGGGGGAGGGTATATCTCATTTCTCTAGGCGATAGTATATTTATACGATTCCATAATTTTACAGACCTATTCGTACATTTTCACACTTAGATAGTAACGTGACTGGCGCTTATGGCATGGTTGACTGGTGCGGTTCGGCACCGTTACCAGATGGTCGATACTCAGGGCAGGAAAGAAGCGTTATGAAATGGGTAGGTACTAGGTAGTATGGACCTATGGTGTAGGGCTGTTTGGCTGACTTGATCGATTCATTTTTTTGATGTTCAGAGGCATCAGCTTGTGTTAATGTAATCCTGTATGTACTGATGACGTTTCCTGGAAAGTGCAGAGTCAACCTACTTGGCGCCGTTTTTAGTTGAGTTGAGATTATTATGCATTTTACCAGACTGAAATTTTCTTCAATTTATCTAGAAAAATGAACTGATTTGATGCTTTAACAGTCTTGAATTTAGTATTTTGTATTTTCACATTGATTTTGGATGTTGAGATAACTTTTCGCACATTTAGGTTATTAAATCGAAATCCATTTGACCTTAAACGCTGGACCGTACATTTTCTCCGCAATACTGTCCTTTATTACTTTCTACTCTATTGAATCTAAGTGTTGAGTATCGCGACTACAGAGTGAGCTTCATCATAGACGATCAATGTGGATATCAAGAAGTCTCGTTCCAGTAAGTCGTGTTGTACCGGTTGCATGGATTATTGTATTTTGAGTTGCTCAGATTATTGAGATCTGCCCTCTTTTAAGAAGCAACTTCGATAAAAAAAAAGTATTAAAATCCTAATCAGAATCAGAAATATTAAGTCTTCACTTTTAAGATTAAATTATTAAAGGGATGATACGTCTGAGAAGGGTATGCCCAGCAGTGCGTTGCATGAGGTCAGATTGTCTTGAAGATTTTGACTTTTAAGTATTCCAGCTCAAGTCACGTTACAGCCTTAGAGACCTTAAAGTATACCGATGAGGAGTATACGGACGCTGCTGTCAAAACAAAGACAGGGTAATGGAATTCTATATTTGACACAACAAAACCACGCATCTTGTATTTGACTTTGTTATATCAGCAAAAAAACTAGACCATTGATTTGACTATTGTGAACACTGAATCCATCTTTTCTAGTGTTCTTAGTGATTTATAGATCGCATACATCAAATGTTGATGAGATACCTTGATTTCTAAAGCACCGCCCAAAAAAAGTTTGAGGAGCTATGAAAGCAGTTGACTTGGTGAAGCACAGAATCAGTTAACTCTGCGTAAATGGACCAGCGCAGCAGTTTCTTATTGAAAGTAAATTTGCCGTAATTTTACAATGAGCTTCGTACAAGCTTAGTAATATTTTTTCATTCGTCGATGTTCCAGAATTGAGAGAGGAGTAGATCTTCCGTTTAGGGAATACATAATAACTGGATAGGCTTCTATATTTTTTCTAAGTGATGTTCCCCTCCGAACTGTGTATGTGAACGCCCATGGCGTAATGACTGTAGTACAGGAAGCTAAAACAAAGTCATAAAATCAATGACCGGTGACAAACTACAGGTATCCAAGGATCAAGGTGTATAATTCTCATAATGCTTTGTAGAGGCACACATATGTACCCATCCCTTTGGTATTTAGGCTAATTTCCGTAGATCGACTCTAGCACGTCAACACTACCAAGTGAACCTTTGATTTTATCTGACAGGAAAGATATTTACCTACAGTACTCAGGTTCCACTAGATCGATTGTAACGGGTGACCTTTTAGGAGGTATAGGATTTGATTTTCAAAAAAAAACACAAAAAACTTGTAAAATCGATTAAATCTTTATTTGAGTGGATAGAACGGTCGATACAATTTAATGTTTAAAGATTATTTCATGTAAATGTTGGCCGCGGCTCCGCTTTAGATGGCCCATGCGCAAGGTCCAATTTTGGCACACTCTCTCCAACATATCGGCCGGTATCGGAATAAATGCTTCAATATTGGCTTCCAGTGCCTCAATCGTTGCTAGTTTATCCCTGTAGACATTAACCTTAACATGGCCCCACAAGAAGTAGTCCAACGGCGTTAAATCACACGATCTAGGCGGCCAATTGACGGGCCCCAAACGTGAGATAAACTGTTCACCGAACTCGCCTCTCAATAGGGCCATTGTTTCGTGTGCGGTGTGGCATGTGGCACCGTCTTGTTGAAAACACATGTCAGCCAAGTGCAGCTCTTTTATTTTGGGCAAAAAAAAGTTTGTTATCATCGTACGGTAGCGCTCGCCATTCACAGTTACGTTCCAGCCATTGTCGTCTTTGAAGAAGTACGGACCGATGATGCCACCGGCCCATAATCCACACCAAACAGTGATTTTTTCGGGATGCATTGGTGGCGCTTGCAATGCTTCTGGCTGGTCTTCACTCCAGATGCGGCAATTTTGCTTGTTAACGTACCCATTCAACCAGAAATGAGCTTTGTCGCTGAACACAATTTTTCGATAAAAATGTGGATCTTCCTCCAACTTTGCCAGCGCCCATTCACCAAATGGGAAACGTTGTGGGAAGTCGTGTGGCTTCAATTCTTTCACCAGCTGTATCTTATAAGGTTTTACACCCAAATCCTGTCGCAAAATTTTCCACGTAGTGGAGTAACAGAGGCCCAATTGCTGCGAACGGCGGCGATACGACATTTCACGGTCATCACTAACACTGGCGGATACAGCCGCAATATTTTCTTCAGTCCTCACTCTACGTCTGCGTGTTGGTGGTTTAATATCCAATAATGTAAACTGGGTTCGAAATTTAGTCACAAGCTTCCGAATAGCTCCCTCAGTAGGCCGACCAAATTGCCCATAAATTGGAAGCAGTGCTCGATGCACTCTCTTAACCGAGCATGAATTTTGATAGTAAAATTCAATAATTTGCAAGCGTTGTTCGTTCGTAAGTCGATTCATGGTTAAATTATAGACCAAACTGAACAAGTTTGACAATGACACAAGACACGATTCACGCGTCATCTGTCAAAAACAGTGTTGCCAAAAAGATACTAGCAAAAAAATCTCCCGGTACATCCCGTTTTTAGGACTAGGTGTCCCGCCACCCCAAACTACTACAGAATATGACAATACGACTCAATCAACTTTATATGGACCATATAAGATCAGAATAGATTTTTGAGTTGATAAAGCAATTAGTAATAGCAGTTAACAGTGGTGGGGAAACAAAGCTTGGCAACTAGCTAAATTTTGACCTTTTTGTCGACCCGGTATTACTAAGACTGTACCACATCATATCTACTGATTATTGATTCAGCCAGCTCCAGCAATCCGATGTACCTAGGTTGATCTTGCACCGATTTGGTGCCTACGAGGAGGTACCGAAAAATAACCGGAATAGCATTCCAGTGGGCGGAGCTTGTATAGTACACATTTCTGCCCCTAGAGGCGTACAGCGCAACTAGTTCAGTGTCACCTGAGTTGTCGATCTGGCTTGTTTCGTTCCTCTGTAGTCATTCTAGAGCTGTTTCGTGCTTGTTTCGTTTTTTACGATGGCAAGCTTGTGTGAGCAACGTGCAGCTGTGAAATTTTGCTTTCTAACTGGTAAAAATGCTGCTGAAACTATTTTAATGTTGAGAATAGCTTACAAAGATGATGCTATGGGAAAAACTTAGGTGTACGAGTGGTTTGCTCGATTTAAAAAAGGCGACATGTCGATTGATGACAAACCGCGCTCTGGACGTCCATCAACTGCCCGAATCGATGAAAATATTGAAAAAATTCGAGAGCTTTTATGCTTTATTCTATGATTGGAAGGCTTTTTCAGAAGGACCTTCAACTGCCCTGTCTTTCAATTCCGAGAATGGTACCAAAATGCTTTGTTTTCAGCATCAAAAACAGTACGACCTAAACGTTCAACTTGGGTTCACGTACCTCCTTAGGTTAAGGGAGGTACTTGTTATCCATACAAAGTTGAGTTTTGTTTGAGAGCCTTACCCATACACTCAGCTTTAATCTTTAAGTTATAGCTTTAGTCATGAAGTTCGGATCTGTATCAAGACGCCCTCCATTTCTAAGATAACTGATACACGATTTTCATTCTGCTCGTCATTCAAATGTCTAGGATCAAATTTCGCACTGGGTCGTCTCATTTGCAAATTATCGGTCAAAATGTTTCATACAGATTCGTACGAAAAGTTTATTTCATCGAATCGTCAATCGCTTGTTTCATCGGGACTACTTTTGCTACTTTTTGCGCGTTCTCAACCGAATCATTCCCGCTTTTGAGTCGCTCATACACTGATTGCAACATTTCATGAGGATCTTCGACAATTTTGTACAGCTTAAAACAGAATTTCATGTTAAAAGGTTGTCAGATGTTGCACGATAAATACAGGGTGTTTCAGTTTATTGTTGCATAACTTTAAGATTCGAAAGATCTTTTAAAATTAATGCATAAAGTCTATATAAACATAGGTCGAAAAATGCGTGGCTTCCGAAATACCCGGTGTTTAAATTTACTTTCTAAAATAGTTTTTTTCAAATATTTCGAACAATATTTGATGTATAACAGTGAAAATTGGTATACAAGGGTTTTTTGGTACGACAAAACGAACCATGGGCCGTTAGCCGTTTTTGAGATATTTCGATTTTTAAGGTTCGATGCATTTTTAATTATTTATGATGAAATAACGTTAAAAAGTCAGTATCTCGATAATTTTTATAAGTAGGCTGTGCCTGTAAATATTTTTGAAATTGAGAGCAGAATAAGGTTAAACGTCAATTAGTTGACAGTTAGTTTTGTTGTCTGTTGAAACCTGAAAGGTTTTTTTGCAATTATGAATGCACGAAATTTAGTTTCTTTTACCTGTTTTTTTTGTAAGTTTTATAAAAATGCCATTTTTATTCTCCAATCAAGAGTTAGCGTATGGCTTTGTAAATGGAAACGCAGCAGAAGCAGCCAGAGAATACGCACGAAAATTTCCAAACAGACGACATCCAACTCGCTCAGTATTTGTAAGAGTGCATCGCCAAATATTTGAAAATGGTTTTGGAAATCTCCAAAAGGATCAAAACATAAATGTTCGTCAGCGCAGATTTACCCGTATGATTCTGCGTGAATTTGATAGAGATCCGACCACAAGTGTTAGGAGAGTTTCTGGTGCCTTGGGAATTTCAGCAAGCCATGTTCACCGTGTTCTTAGAAATGACCATAGACGTCCTTACCATTTGCAACCTGTGCAAGGACTACAGCCAGGGGACGGAGAACGAAGAATCACATTTTGTCAGTGGAATCTTGATAGAACTGATAATAATAGGGAGTTTTTATGTAATGTTTTATGGACCGATGAGTCATGCTTCACTAGACGTGGAGTGGTAAATTTTCATAATCAACATATTTGGTCGCATGAAAATGCCCATGCAGTTCGGTAAAGAAATTTTCAGCATGAATTTAGTGTGAACGTGTGGATTGGTATCTACCGTAATCGACTATTTGGACCCTACCTTTTGCCTGCAAGGTTAAATGCTGCGACCTTGTTGGAATTTTTAAAGGCTGAACATGCAAATATGTGGGATGATGTTATGTTAGATTTAAGAAGATTGGCCTGGTTTCAGCTTGATGGTTGTCCAGCTCATTATTCGAGAATAGTTAGAAACTGACTGGACGAAAATTATCCAGAAAGATGGATCGGCCGTGGAGGACCAGTCGCCTGGCCTCCACGATCCCCTGACCTAAATCCATTAGATTTCTTTGTGTGGGGATTTCTAAAAGAAAAGGTGTACCAGACTCCCGTAACATTTACAAAGCCATACACAAAATGAATATCCGCTAACTCTTGATTGGAGAATAAAAATGGCATTTTTATAAAACTTACAAAAAAAAACAGGTGAAAGAAACTAAATTTCGTGCACAATTGCAAAAAAACGTTTCAGGTTTCAACAGACAACAAAACTAACTGTCAACGTTTAACCTTATTCTGCTTTCAATATCAAAAATATTTGCCGGCAGAGTCCCTTCTAACCTCCTACATCTATTTCACATGGAGAAAATGAGCAAATTACCGTTAAAAGAGTTTACTAAAGCCTAAAAGATGTTTTGCCAATTTCCCAATTAACAACTGATTGTATTTCTTGCCCACCTGGTCGTTGGCAATGGCAATGACTACTGCTCATATATATATGTAGCATATGTATATATAGCAGTACGATATAATAATTTATTCACTGCATCTTTTGCCTCTAGTACTAAACTCTACTCTTGCCAAGGCGGCTAAGGAAGCAGTTATTTAAGCCAAGAAGTTACTTGCCAATTAAGAGCAAGCATTGGCTATCATTATGCACATATCATACATATATTCAAACTTACAGAGCCATAAAATGGAAAACCAGTCAATATCATATTAGCCATAATTTCGATGCGTCTCATCTGGAATCAATTGGAGATTTTATTAATCTGCGATCTGACGCAGTAATGTGTTTGACTGCAAGCAGCATGTGTTCCTGCATGGTCACTGATAATAAATATCTGCAGCTGTTCCACTATTTACAGTTAATTGTTTTCCAGCTGTTGGGCTTCTATCTTTATTTGTGGTACAACGGATGGTCAATGGCTTTATTTATACTTCGACACTGATTAACAAAACACACAATCGTTTATTTTAGTCTAGGTCCGTATTTTTGAAATCGGTGATAAAAGTCGTCTATGTAAAAAAAAGAAAGGCAGTTACTCTGCAATGTTAAAAAATCCTAATACGACTTCCGTATCCGTATCACCGCAGCAGCTTACCGAAAATGGTTTATTGGTGCTAGATATTATGTTTTTTGGTCGACAAACTATGTCACTCGTTTCTGTCTGTCTATCTGTCTGCTGATCGTCGACCACTGTATAACCTAGAAAGTACTGCTTGGTTGTATATGAAATTTTGAACAATTCATTGGGTGTTAACGGTTGCAGGGGGTGGAGAGGGTATATCTCTTTTTTTGCGGTAGTCTATATGCTACGAACCCCGGTAGTTTCACGGACTTTTTAGTACATATTTCACACATCATACGCTTCTCAGTACATTTGCCCTTAAAAATTGAATGATAGCGAAATGTTTTCGATTCGTGTAGAGACGTGAGAAATATTTACACACGCCACACGCAATCGGACGGAACGATGGTAACCACTGTGTCATCTGAATGAATTGCCGGAGTTCTCGATCTGGAATTATATTATCGTGGCTGGCGATTATGGCATGGTGCATGGTTCACTGGTGTGGGTCAGCACCGTTGCCACGTGGTTGATACTTGGGGAAGGGCAGAAACTAGCGCTAGCGTTATCAAATAGGTGGGGGCTATGGAGTAAGGACTAATTGTATGAGCCTGTTTGACTGACTTGATCCATTTAATGCTCTTGTTATTCATATTTGTAGCTAGTTCGGAGGGACTAAGTTGTTCTGAAAGGAACGCTTTACGAACTGATGATAGAGTTGCGTGGAAAGTGCAGAGTTAACCAACTTGACGCCATTTTTTTAGGTGCAAATGATAGTTCTGATGACAATATGTTTTTTTATCACCGGTACTGCCATTTGTACTTGAAAAAGGCCACAGTGCTGGGCCAAACGTCGTAGTTATAATAAACGGAAATTTAAACATTTCGGTATGTGGTTTGATTAGGCCAGACAATGGAGTTCCAATAAATCTTTGGTAAAACTGAAAGTTGGGCTTATATAAGATTCTCTGTGAATCGAACGCGGCTATTATTGTATCAGTTCGTAAGTAGGTCAGTCAGGTCTGGTAACCCAGAAAGCAGACATTGTCAAGGACAAAAGGGAAGAGCAAAACAAGAAGGAAGGGAGAGAGCAAGAGAATAATATTTCACCACAGGAAGTTATTAGGCATTGTTATAATTATTCGACAAGATACGGTCCAGCAAAGGAGTTTTCTTTTTAAATGCCGTAATTTTATTTCTCTACCTACGTGAATTAGTTTTGGCTACAGTTTTGGAGCTCAACAGCAGCTATCGTGTAATGAAGTAGCAAATTACGTAATATTATCCTGTCAAAGATCAACTGTGGGACATCCTGTAAGAAAAATGGTTTAAAATTCTTCTTATAAGCCTGTACAGCTAATCTCGAAATATCCACAGTATGAGAGTGCTGATTGAAGTATGTAAATACTCATGGATGGCTTAAAGTAGTATCGATAGAACCTGTGGTAGATCGTCAATGTCCAAAATATTCAGGCTCAGGCAACATGACATAGACGACGCGATAAGAATGAATATTTACTGCCACCTCTTAAGCTTATGTTATTTGAATCGTAGATAAGCATGAACCCACAATTACCCTTCCCATTATCTGGTTATTTACGGGTCGAAATATAAATAACGCGTGTGCTTCTAGTCCAAATAGCGCGATATGTTAGGGTACGTCTTGACACGTTTATTTTGGTTTCTGAATAGGGATAATGCCTCGGATGATGCTATTGATGGATGTCTTCCTGGAAGGGAACGTCAGGGATTGAAAATAAGAAATTAGAAAATACGAATACCTACACTACAAATCCATGCGCGTTATGCCGAAAAGACGACATTTTGAAATGCAAACATACCTGTATTAGTCGCATTTTATTTAGATACAATTTCAAATAAGCTCATCACCTCCCTCAAGCCTACTCCACAAGTGTCCGATTTGATAGTCTCATATGGTGCTTATGTATATTTTACTGTCTCGCTTCACTTGCAAACGAACGCAGCATATGATGTAAGAAAGATACCTAAGCTTTTCGGATGCAAAGGTTACCTACTAATAAATAATAAAAACAATTTATGGATGATGTTGAACTGTCTAAATATGAATTGACGGGTAGTTTATAATATGCCCTCTTGGGGCGGTCCATGGGGCCGGCGGGGCAGTCGGTATAATCTGCCAGGTTGGAGACGAAAAATCAATAAACGAAAGACAGAAAAACAGCAAATGGACGTATGATTGACTATTGGTTTTCGTGAAATTATTCCTCTTGTTTATTTGTATACTTCAAGCACCATTATATTTATTTTCTTTTTTTGCTGGTAATTCGGACTTCTCGTTTGTTTGATGATTCTGCTATCAAAAAAATTATCATGACAGATGCAAGCCGTCACGTTATATCTATCCTCATCAGCAGCTGCTCAAAGAAAAGGTTGTACATACATACAAGTACTTCCTTCCTTCAGGAAAAACTGATGTATACTACTATTACGTGTATGGTATATCTAACATCTGCAGGCACTTCTTATATCTTCCGTGATATTTAATCTACAGTGTCAACATGACGGCTGCGTGTTAAGTGTAAATATATAATAATATGTTATCTCTCACATGTGTGGGTGTTGACTTCTTATTGTCAACAAAGCTTAATGGAAGATGAAGCTGTAGAAACAGATGCCATCCCTGAAAATTATTTTCAACCATTTAAAATTTCAACATGAATGATAGAGAAACACTGCTGGGACTACAAAAAAACTTGCACTGAAGGGAAATCGATGATTTATGTATTTGTTTCCAGCTTCGTCAACTTTTCATTTGCTTTTAATATCAACTTTATGGTGATAGAAGACCAAAATATAGTCACAACCTCCTATACATCTCCAATATGTTTCAAAATGTGTTTATGGAATCGTTTTTTTTTTTAAATATACCACGATAGTATCATATAAATTAAAGACCACAATCTTGGAAAACGTTAAAAGTCAAAGTGGAAGTTGGATGTGAAAATGTAAATGGGAAGTCTTCAGTTATACTATAAAAGTTTTGTGAGGCGAATGGGCGTCGACGAAGTACTAAATCTTTTGCCTTGATTCAGAAATTTCCATCATCATTACTGCCTCTGAATTTAATATTTTAAATTTATAAGTCGAAATTGGGGATGATACACAGCCATTTCCAGTTTAAAAGTAACTATACACATTTTCAAGATGGGCGCGATCTTGGGAAGAGTCATCAAAATAGAATAGAATGTATACATTTTGAACTAGTCTATCAGGTTCTCTATTTATCGAACTCATGAACAGACGGACTGTCAAGATTGAGTGATTTCGAACACCGATTTACTAAAAACTCAACAATGAATCATCATAACTCTAGACGCCAGGCGCGAAGAGCTTAGTGAGGGAACTAAAGCAGTCACCGCGCATACGATGGACAAAAAGGGACACATCGTTGGCCTGACAATGAAATATAGGCGCGACGATTTCTACAGTGAAATCTGTTTCATCATTTGTTGAATTAAAAGAGAATAGTGAGTTTGAAACTGAGAATGTACCTATCGTATTGCACGCGTCAAGCACACATATTTCTGTCTCACATACGCGAGATGGCGCTATCATCGCGCACCGAGAGAGTTTGTGCTACTCTTCACAATTTGTATGGGTCTAATTAAAAAGTTTTTTCAAATATGTTGTAAAATAAGACAGCGCAAAGCGCCATCTATTACACGAGAGCCGACCATTGCGAAAAGCGAAAAGCTGCTATTAGAAGGAACTGTTAGTGAACTCAGCTCGCGTTCAACAGCCCAGTCACCACATGAGCGCTAGATGGCTGACGATTCTGGCTGTTAAGTAGATGTTGGGGTCTACTTGCCATTGAATAGACTAAACATGATGCTTTCGTCCGTACGGCTAACAAGACAGCAAACCGTGGACAGCTATTTTGTGCTTCTTGGCTACTCAATAGCAAGCCCTGGGCTTGGTCACTTGTCTTTGGACGAACGAACAAAAGCATCGCAACTATCTTCTATATCGGATGTATGGTCTATTGAAACAAGACAGCTCATGCTGATGAGTAGCCAAGAATCACGAAACAGCTATCCATGTTTATGAAATGAAATGTATGTTCCCTCATGTCTAGTTTTGATGATATTGTAAATTTAATAGCATTAGAAAATTTTGATGTATTCGCTGTTACAGAGACGTGGCTAAATGAAAATATTACTGATGATGTGGTTAATATTAACAACTATTGTTTCTTGCGTTGTGATAGAGAATCTCGTGGTGGTGGAGTTGGAATCTATGTTAAATCAAATTTACATGCTGAAAAGGTAGATATTCATAAAAATGTTGGTGACTTTTTCGAAAGCATTTGGGTTAAATTGGTTGCGGGTAAGTGTGAACTGTTAGTAGGTGTTTTGTACCGACCACCCTCTAAAAACATACAACAATGTTCAGATTTATTAAATGGTTTTCTACCCAGCCTCTCGTTATATCATCATCGTGATATTGGGAGATCTGAATATAAATTTTTTTAATAACAATATATTCTCACTGAGTTTTGAGCTGATGGGGTTCACACAAATCGTAACGGAAGCCACCCGTATCACAGATAGTACTGCAACATTATTCGATCCAATATTTTTAAATAATCCTCAAACATGCAGCTATTCTTCCGTCATGGACACGAATGGTATTTCGGACCACAAACTCGTATTTTTTCATTTTGACATTCCATCTTATAAAAGAAAACAAAAATTTAACACAATCAGGGATTTTAAACATTTCAGTGAGGATGATTTTCTTATCGATCATTCTACATCGGGCATAGATGAATTATTTACGAAATCTAATATTGATGAGAAGGTAATGCACATTACAAGCGTTATCGTGGAAACCTATAATAAACATGCACCTTTTAAAACTGTAAGAGTTAATAAGCCACCATCACCTTGGTTAACTAATGAACTGCACACTGTTCTTGATGAAAAGAATACTGCACAAGCTTTATATAAAACTAATAAGACCGTGGACGCCTACAATAACTTCAAATCGCTTAGAAACCGTGCTCTTAACATGATCAGGAGGGACATCGAAAATTTGGCAAATGAAAATGATTCAAAAAAAATTGTCTCTCTCAAACAACTTGACATAAATTTTCGTAGTAAACCAACCCTTCCGGCAAGTTTAATGACCCTACCAAAATTAATGATTATTTTATGTCTGTTTATAGCTACAAACCTGTTGATTCACTAGTTTGCGAAAACTATTTCAAAAATAAATTAAGCTCTGAATATATTTTTTCATTGAATAAGATTAGTTCAAATGACGTATTACAGACAATAGGGAGCCTAAAATCTGATGCGAAGGGAATTGATGGTATATCCCTGTCAATGATCCAGCTTTGCCTGCCAGTTATTCTCCATCACATCGTCCACATCTTTAACGACTGTTTGGAATAAGGCTACTTTCCAAACACATGGAAACAAGCTCTAATTAAGTATTCCAATTCCTAAAAAAATGAAACCCACTGAGTATAATCTCAGACCTATCAGTTTATTACCAGTTTTATCCAAAATTTTAGAAAAAATTATAAAGTTCCAATTGACCGCTTACCTAGAAAAATTCTTTATACTTCCCGACACTCAATCCGGATTTAGAAAAAATTATAGTACAATATCTGCCCTACTTAATCTGCAAGACAATATTTTAAGTGCCTTAGATAAGAAAATGGCACTAGCCTTAATCTCTATAGACTATTCGAAAGCCTTTGACAGCATCAATCATAAATTGTTACTTGCTAAATTAAATTACATAGGTCTTGGCAGTGTATCCCTTTCATTTTTCGACAGTTACCTTCATCAAAGAACTCAGTGTGTTTTTCTCAATCAAGAAATGTCTAAAGTGACATTAATTCCCTCAGGCGTACCTCAGGGCTCTGTATTGGGGCCGCTTCTGTTCCTCATATATACGTTCGACTTAAGCAAAAGTATTGATAATTCTCTTGTCCAGTCATTTGCAGACGATACGCAATTGCTTCATTATTTTAACCCAGATAATGTCAATAATACTATTCAAATTTTACAAAACGATGTTAATAAATTAATTAAATACTCTCTAGATCACAATCTACTTATTAATCCACAAAAATCTAAAATGTTATTATTTTGGGCACAAATAAAAACATACAATGTAACACAGCTCTTGAACATTCAGATAAATAACCAAATCTTGCAATTTTCTGATTCTGCACAAATTCTTGGTATTGTTTTTGATACAAAATTAAGGTTTATTGAACATGTTAAAAGTCTCAGAAAACCTACCTACGGCTGCGCACTCTTATAGCAAACAGGTATTTACTAAATTTTAAGTTGCGTAAAAAACTATGTGAAGCATTGGTCTTATCTATACTAAATTATTGTAATATCGTATACTATACTTGTTTAGACAATTTCACTAAAAACTTTATTCAAGTTATTCAAAACAATTGTATACGATTCATTTTTGGCTTACGTAAATTTGATCATGTATCAGCGAAATATCCCGTTCTAAACTGGTTAAAATTAATGTCATGGTCAAGTATCACTATTCAGTTTTTGTTCACAAATTGCTGCTCACGTCTAAACCTTATTACTTGAAGGAAAAAATTTCATTTAATAATGATGTTCACTGTAGAACTCTCAGAGAAAATAATATTAGAATACCCCTGCATACGTCTACACTTTTTAAACGCAGTTTTTCTTACAATGTTGCTATTATTTATAATGACCTTCCTAAAGTATATAATGAATTTTCATTACCTGTCTTTCGACAAAAAGTTAAAACATTATTACTCAACCCTCCAAACATATAATTTACGTAATCATTCATTTCTTTTTTATTCCATCTTTAATTCAGATTAATAATTTTTTGGTGCATTTGGGTTTGGAAAGTATGCCTTTTTCTCTTTTTTAAATTTTACTTTCGACGTAATGAACCAAATCTGTTTGTGGATAGTGTATTCTTTTGAACATCTGCTAGAGACTATATGGTTAAGTGTAAGAGTAGCAGCATGCTGAACTTCGCCATGTAAGTCTGACATTTGGCTATACTACAATGTAATTGTGGACAAATAAAGACGTCTACTTTATTATTATTATAAATTTGGAAAATCCTGTTCAAAAAGGATCAAACGTGCCTTTAGACTAAATGGGGAAGGGAGGCACAAAAGAGAAGCACAGCATGTTAAAAGTGGTTTTCAATGAACAGTTAGCTTTGGCGATTCCATTTGCAGTTTCCAGGCTCCCCACCAAAATCGGTTCAATTTATTTGACGCATATTTCAACTGCTACTGGCGAGGAAGTATTGTAGTCGTAGAAAAATTGAAAAAACATTTCTTATGTTATATGACATGTGCATCACGACAAACGATGTCAATTTCCGTTTCCGTCGGTCTGTCGATATCTTCTTCTGCCGGTCTGTCTATCTGTCGGTCTGTCGGACTTTCCGTCTGTCGGTCTGTCTGTTCTCTAGTCGTTGGCCCGTATATAACTTGAAAAGTAACGGTCTGATTCTGTTGAAATTTTCTACAAAAATTTACTGCTGTGCCAAAAAGCTGTGTAGTTTTAAAAATGGGTCCAGTGGCTGCGAAGCTAGAGGCTAAAAAGGATAAAATAGTTTGTTTTTAGACATTTCAGAGGCTCCTGAATATTTCAGGAAAATTTTTGTATGACTTTTCGGTTGGGGGTTGTAGAAGGTTTAGGGCTGACTAGTGGGGTGGAGCACTCTTGCCAGATTGTCGATACATTAGGTAGGGCAGGGAAGGTATCTCTAGCTTTATCAAATGGTTGGGGACTATGGGCTCGTTTGGCTGACTTGACCCATACAATTTTTTTTGTTATACATGACTGTAGCTAATTTTTTCCTAAGAAGGGCTAGCATGTGCCGAACGTTATCCTAACTAACTTGTTAGAGCAGAGTCAACCTACTTGACGCCATTTTTTCCAGCCTCTCATCAGGTTCTGCAGCCTATTGATGCCTGCTGATGCCGCAAATTTCCAGCGTACAACATAGATGATTGTGTATCCGTAAATCGATAGGGAAGCAACGAAGACAAAAGACTGCATAGTGCAAACAACATGTATGGCAGCGTGAGCGGCCATGGCGACGACACCTTTTTCTCTTTTGTCTAGACTCCGAGTCACAGACCTGTGGACGCCGATTCACCGCAGGTTCGGCCTTATTGTGGTGCGCAAACAAATGGCAAAATCGATTACAATTGAAAAACTGTAAAAGAATCAGGGTCTATAAGCTGGGTTTTCGAAAACATGAAAACTTCACAGCTTCAGGGTGATCATCGTATCTATCAAAATCTTGCATCGAAGTTTTCCAGAACATGTGAATCGGTCAGTGCAAAAACAACTTAAGTCCATTTCTTACCAAAATGCATTTTTTACTGAAAAGTTTTCATTGAAGGTGAAGATGCGTATTCGGGTTGTACATCTTGTACGCTACATTCCTTCCCCTTCAACTGACAACACGTAATTCAGTGCAAAAACATCGTGAGTTGGGGGACTTACGTGGTTTTTGTGTGCAGTACCCGACAACGGGTACTTGAATGTGTCATTTCAAAAACAGTACCAGTATCCTTGTATTGTTTTATTTTTATATTTATGTGCTACATGTACCAAAATATTATTTTTAAATTCATTAACTACAAAAATCCGCTTTATCCGAAATCACTTGCTTGAGAGTTTTCTTGCTTCCTACCAAAACCATTGACCCAATCCGTCAAATTTTACATTTTACGAGTCAAAAGGAAATATATGCCAAATATTTTAATTAGTGCTTCGTAAAGATAGTTTAAATGTGGAATTACACGCACAACACCTATCTTGCAATGTCAAGTTTTTTGATGAAAAAATATGTTTTGGTGTCTGGTAGTCGAAAAACACGTGAGTTATATCAGCCGTTCCTGCAGATATGCCAGGAATACTGCCGACGATGCTACTAATTTCCTAGAAGACCTAGAGTTTATTGTTCACAACATATTTTATAGTCAGTCAGATTCAAGCCTTTGTACTGTTAACATCATAATAACATTGTAATAATTTTGTAAAAGTACATTTTTGAGTTTTGTATTTTCGAAAATAAACTTTTTCAAAAAGCGATCTAGAGGCATCGATCTTATAACTCGTGGGTTCTTTTACGACCGATTACTAATTATTGAAGAGAGTTGAACGAATAAGTCTATGTAGTTTATCAATCCGGTCGATTCAAGGTTTACAAGTAAAACGGAAAAATATTTAAACGTGCAAAATTATAACATGTGGCATCTTAATAAATATTCAGTGTAATTTTCAATAAGAAGTAATACAAAAGTATGATTAATGTGATTCTTTGCTTAAGTTATATATACCACTTACCCTATTTCCTGCTAAAACAACATATTAAGCCCAGAACAGTTTTTCGATCTTCTTTCATTATGATTAATTATGAGCTGTGGGGGTTATTGCAAATTTCAATTTCTTTTAGCACTCAAATACTACATTAAGCTCAATATAGTAATTGTAAAACTGATTTATTTGTCAGTGAAACAGTTTTTATTGTCTCCTGAAAGATTAAAATTACGAGACCTACGAGACTTTTCCACTGACTGATTTCTATGCATTTTGGACTTCAAACAACATACATAGATAGATACCTATGTATGTCGAACTTCGTACATCTGGAAATGACCTGCCTCACAGCTCCTTTGCCCGTACAGTCTCGAGGATGTAGAACAATTCCTCCGACGAAGCTTCACCCACATTTGTTAAAGCTTTGGTAGTTCAAAAATCAAAATTACAAAGTTTCTTAAAGCTCATCATAGCAGCCGTGGTGCTCCAGTATTTAGGTTTCTGTATATGTGTCTATATATAAAAAAATTTATCGATTTTAATTTCGAATATCATGGAGTCTATACACCAACAAAACCAGCAAAATGTGAAAAAATGACCCAAAACTTGACGCCTGACTGAGGGCGCAGTGATCGAAGCTAGTACCACCCGCTGCGCTGCATACAAGTTTTTCATATTTTTTGCCGATATCTTGATATTGGTTATCCATTTTTTGGACTTGCAATTTTGATTTACTAGGGGTAAACTTATTTCGCAAAAGTACAGGGGTGCCGGAGGAGGATGTAGGATTTGCGATTTGACCCCCGGGTCCTTTTTGCCCCTGTATGGACCACGAACTAGATACTTTTTGGCGTACAAAGTGGGCCTAATACAAATGATCTTCCTATTGTACTATATTCCGGTGTAAGTTTTGTATATTTCTTGTCATTAATAAAAACACTTTTTTAATGTTAATTCATATTATAGCCGTTGTTTTATGCATATGCCATACCGTCAGAACCTAAAAACTCGACGATATTCTTCTTGGCAGGCCCTTTTGGATGGACCTGGCCTAATTTGAAACTCATTCTCCCCCGGCCCCCAGGTCAACATACTTCCGGCGCCCCTGTACAGAAGTTGATAATAATCGAATTCTTTGAATTAATCACTCACAGTGATTGCATTGTAAACACTCTGCCATTTTTCATATCTGACGTACTTGATGAATGATTCAATGTTTTGTGAGAATTTTCTCATTCGAAGCATTTTTTATCATTTCAATTCATTAGGTTAGGTTAGTTTTTTTGTGAGTGGATCAATCACGGTCCTTCTCGGCGACTCACCAGTCAATTGTGGCTCATACCGTACCATGAGACTGATTTTTTTTATTCAAATATAATTACAATTTTATATTGTCTCCCTTAAAATTACTTCCTTCTGAAGCCACATAGCGCTGGAGAGGGTGATTCCACTCCTTATGGCAGAGCTGGACTCCCAGCTGGTCGGTTACAGCCGTTTGAATGTTCTCGGCTGTCCCGCCCTTGAGGTGATTTTTCAACTTCGATAAGAGAAAAAATGTTACTGGGACTCAAGTTAGGCGGATAAGGAGGCTGAGAAGCCACAGGAATACTTTTACTAGCCATAAACTTATTTATCGATTTTGCTGAGTGACAAGTAGCATTATCGTTTCTCAGTTCTTGACCTAACGGATATGAGTATTCTTCTTCGATCATTCTGACTGCCAACTTTCACTCTGAATGCACAAGATCCCCGATTCTATCGATATTTTCATTGGTTCTTGAAAATTGAGCCTTCGGCTTCGTGGTTCATCTTCAGTCGACTCTCCCCTTTCTGAAAATTCCTTAAACTACAGAAAAACCTGGGCTCTTGACAAAACACTATCTTCGTCGGCCTGCTGAAGTTTAGCAAGAGTTTCTGTTGCACTGTGCCTAAGTCTGAAGCAAAACCAGATAGCATACCGTTGCTCGAAATTTTTGTCACTCATTTTTAGACAACAACAGGTAAAACTAGTTCGAAAAACGAAATGGCTCTAGCGAGTTCAACTTGTACTGAAGACGGATCACATATTTCCCTGTCTCCCCTCTAAGCTTAGCGCCTCCGGTGCTGCCAGATCGAACGCTACGTTGCGAGTCTCATTACTTAATTTACAGAACTCGTCCAGCGTATAGCTCTGCATAGAAAGTCGACGCCCAGTTTCCTAGGCTAACTGATTCCTTAATTTTCAGCTTCGGCGCCAACACCTACTTCGGTCTGTGATTGCTGAGTCCTGAAAATAAGTATCATCTTAATTGTCATAAATTGAATAATTTTACAAGTATATTGTCCAGACAACATTATTTTTGCCCAAACAAAAAATTCTTTTCTAATATATTGATGTTAAGCCCACCACATACCACAACACCCTTTCAAGGCTATGAAAAATCCATCAACTGCAGAACCATTGGAACGGTAAACAGAATTGTTCCCTTTGCACTTAATAGCACAACATTCACAACAGTATTCACGACTAAGTTCAGCTACTTCGTTGATCGCAGCGAATTCTAAGTTATCTTTGAAGTATGCTGCAACACCACCACATATATCTTTTTTCCTATGTACGTACAACCGAATAATATATAGTCTAGTCTACCCGATAGACTCTACAAATGCATTCCCAAGAATATTTATTAATATATCATGTTTTACTGTTCCTATTATCCTGTTGGTACTTGAACCGCATAATTTATAGACATGTGCGGAGAGGCTACAGCATGCATATGCGGTTAATATATTTCCGTGCAGTTCATATAAATGAAACTTTTAATATTCGACACTGGTTTATACTTCAAACGAAAACCGCCTTACATATTATGTATCACGTGTAGACTTGTAGAAGCAATATATGGTCGTAAAGCTGCTGAAACTATCCGTAATAAAACTCACATTACTATGTTGTGTTCTGCAAAGGGTTACAGGGTGGAATCAGATAATTTGTAAGATTCATATTAAAGTTTAAATACTGCCAACTATGTACAAAGCACAGACAAAATTCAGCAAGGAACTACTCACATGTCTGTAGTGCTGCGTTCCCTACTGTACCTTAGCATATTTGAAACCAAAAGACTAACCATAGCCACTTTATTGGAACAGAACAGGAAGCAACCCTACGGTAACTCGACATGCTTTTGTATTCTCGCCGAAAGATTTGTCGCCTCGTTTTGAGGTTGTGAAAAAGTCATTTAGAACTTATTACTAAGAATGCGGACTATAAATAGACTATTTTTATTCTTAACAACCTCGATTGAAAGAAAATCGTAAAAGTGACGTGTTTCACAAATCATAGTGAATAGGTGGATCGTGGAAGGTTACTATAGCAGATAATCAGTTTTTATCCCTTTACTTTCTGGATAAATGAAACAAACAAGTTATTAAGTAATACTTTGCTTCATTATGTAACTTATAAGATCTTTTTATTGCAGACCTAATCACTATTTACTGGATTCGAGTTTCATTAAGCTTTTCCAAACAAGGTTCCTTACAAGATCGGTACAACTTATATCTATATCTGCTCATATTACTTGTTTACAATAAGGTCTTTCATTAAAATATAACATTAAATACTTACAATAATATATTCTCATAAAAAATGCTCAACAAATGTGATCGATATCAATAACCTTTATGATGGATTAAAAAAAATAAACCCACCAAAATGACCTCGCTTTATAGGTCCGATCCTTATGAGTCCAGACTGCTTCAGATGCTGTTAGACTTCTACAATTCCGTAAATGATGAGGTGGTACAATTATACCCGACTTTCCCCTACAACTTAAAACTAAATATTAATATTTTTGTGGTTCCTGGATGTTTCTCATAAAGTTCTATTAAGACCAACTGTCAATTTTTCCATCGGCCTTATGAGGAACCACGGTCTTTCTTGGGAACACTACCGATATTTCAGCTAAAACGGAAATAAAGTATATTTTCTCTTTAGTACCATAATACTGCCATATATCTATTAACAGTAAAAAAATTATGAAAATAATATTCTTTTTACTTGAAAACTCACGTTTTGCCGAGAGCTCGTATTATAATTCTAAAGTCGACGACCGAAGTAAAAAAGTGCATTGTCAAAATAACAACGCAAGCAACTCGCCATCGCGTTTGTGTTCTTGAGTTCGGTGGGTGTTATGTTTATGTGAGTAGAAGTTTGTCATACTAATTTAGTTTTTTGTATACTCTTGGTTGATGCTCACCACCATTGTTGAATCAACCGTAGCTTTCCTGTAGGGTTTCAGCAATGCAATGCTCTTGGAGATGGAGATGGAGAATTACTTTCATCAGATTATCAATGCTTATTTGAGGATATGATCGGAGCGTTACCTGGAGTGCCACAGTGAATTCACAGATGACGACTCAAAACTAACTAATGACGGCTGTGCCAGAAACCGTTGAATAACTGTCTGGTTGCCGTCGTTTTGGTGGGAACACTTGTCGGTCTGCGGTCACAAGTTGCTTTCGGTGATATTGATCCCTTAGAACCCCTTGCAGATCTTCATATGTCTTTGGATCTCCTCTGATTTTCCTGGATTACCTAGGATTTCTTTATCTACCCATCGAATAATCAGTAACATTTACTGGAAGATCTGTGGAATAAGCAAGCAATAGACCGTGGTGACCTATAATGGAAGCAAAAACGTACCGCCCAGGCATGCATACATACAGAAATTGGACTCTCCCTTGGTTGCATTGGATCTTCGTTCACTGGATTAAACGGGTTGGCGAGCCGCTTGGCAATTGTAGTTTTAGAAACCGCGAAAAAAAATATTCTGTGGAAGAGCGGCCAAACCACCTCCTTAGGACCATTAGCCAGGAGTTGGTCTCTACCAACTGATCTTTTGCCTCTATTATGAAACAAAATAGACACTTCTCAACTAGTGGTGGCAGACACTTCACGAACTGTGATACAGAGTGAGATTCACAAACATCACTTCAGGGTCCCTTGATACTTGAGAAACCCTCAATGCTTTTACCGTTTCATGGTGGCTGGCTATCAAAGTTGCCCCCTAGTTGACAATCACCTGCAATTCAGGTTGTGGCAAGAAGATATTTGAGGGACGCTATAAGTCCGTTTAGTTTCAACGATGAGCAACAGTTTGAAGGTACCATATAGATTCTAAAAACGCACAGTAAGAGACAACATAGCCTCAATAATATTTGTGCAGCTGACATTTTCTCCATAATACCCGTGCCGGTATAATGTAGAAAGCCTACAGACGCCAAAAAAACATAAAATGTCATCTTGCAGACTAGTTTTTAGGATGCAAACAGTAATTCCCCGTTTGTTCACTAGGGTCGTTGTGAGCGTCCATCTATGGAGGAATGTCTCAACTACACGTCCACACGCATTGTTGGTTGCATATGTTTGGTGAAGCCGAGTAGTCTATAGTTTTCATCACTGAGAAGAAAGTTGGTTGAATAGCAAGATTGCATCTGGATGATTGTGTGTGTAGGTCTCCAAGTGTCTAAAATCAGTGATATTTTCTGTGTAAGAAAACCATTACTGAATATGCTGCCAGTGAAGTATATCTATTAGCTGTACCCGGCAGGTTATTTATATGTTGACGTTTCTAAAGACAGGTTATCTTCAAAGTTATACATTAATGTTTTTTGTGTTTTCAAATACATTGAGAACAATTACGGGAAATCACCATCGTGCCCGCGTTGTATGTAGTTACTGTTAGCATATATATAACTTGTAATTCGACAGTGTTTCATTTTTTAAATTCAGCAAATTTGCATATGTAATTTCCAGAATGGATAAGAAAAATCGGATGCGCAACTAATTTCTAGCTTTGAATCTCAGGTAAGTGTATTCGAGACAAGAATCTAATGGAATTATCAACATATTATTAGCACACAAATCCTCACTATGCACTGCCGTTACCTCCAGTAATGCCATCTCTAAAGCAGATTTTACGTTATATGAGAGACAAAAATTGACAACGGAAGCGTCATGACGTTTAAGCAACACGTACAACTACAAAACGAGTTCATAACCTGTCCATCAGCTAGTGCTAAGTTAACATCTTGTAGAAAAAGCTACATAATGTCACAAAAAACCCATATAATGTTAAAAAAATCGACATAATGTCACTTTTCAAGATACGTAATACCCGTGCTGATCACGACTCGAGAAACTAAGCACTTTACGGCAACGGCGAACGGTATCACAGGATCGGAGCTAATGTTTGAATGTACCTGAGACGTTCTTAAGCTCTAGGTGATAGCACAGTAGTTGACGTCGGCTGTGGTAAGTGGCCTTGTAAGTTTTGGTATAGTTGTACTCACCGTTCTTGGCGGGTCAAAGTAACACTATCAGTATCCCTTTATATATCTCTATCTCCCGCATACATACACAAGCAACTTACCCCTGTGTGAACGTTTGTACCATAAGCTCACAGACATACATTTTTTAATTGCGTCTCCGCCTTGAAAACTTTGTCGTTAAGTATGAGCGCACTACAATCATATTTCTCAGAGTGACAACTTTTTTGACATCAGCGTGCAATTCGAGTTGTCTTATTATCAATCTTCCCTATAAAAATGCCCGGAAATACGATCAATGAAGAAGGCCGACAGCTTATGCTAAGTTTATTAGGGTATTTCCAGGAAGAGAATGAAAACAGCGATCCCCTGTTACCCACTTCATGCGCACTGGAGAGAGCAGCCGATGCGCTGAAAATTAGTCTGGACAGTGTTTCGTCTATGGCACAGAATCGATCTGTTTACTTATTTCGTATGGCGTTGATGACGTAACCGCCAAGAACGATGACTGCAACTATAGTGCAAATCATGCGATTTTATCGCGGTATTTTGCTCATAATAAAAGTTATAACTACTACCCTTAGTCTTTTTCTCATATATTAGTATTAGCCGGCCACGAGATGATTTAGTTAGCTGCCCAAATTACAAATTACTCATTATAAGCACGTATAAGTTCAATTATGCTTATTTCTCAAGTTTTACTAAAAATACCATTTCCTGTATGCCACTACACACGATACGACAATATAGCACACAAAACCCCTGACAAATTTTAAGTGATATAAAAAACAATAAATTGGATAAAGGTGTTATATAACTTTTTTTAAATGGCTTTAAAGAGTGTGACTCCTTTGTTGCAAAACAAGACAATAAACTAATTAAACTAAATATTTAAATTTTCAATAAAGTAAAAAGTTCCAATAAAAAATTTTTAAAGTCAATTTTCTCCATATAATGATTTTGTTACATGACACTGTTATCCACTTGTGTCTTTATGGCTTTACATCTTACTGTACCTATAAGTTGTAGTCACGTCACGCTTGTAAATCACTGATATCAAAAAGTGACGGTATCAAATATCACAGATATTCAAAAGTAACCACATCGACCATCTCTATTCTCAACACAAGGCTAAATCATTGATTTTTTTCTTTGATTGTGCTTAGCATCTCTGTTTGTTTACTCATGGACTGGAGTACTTAATCGTTAGTGAGCTTTTGAACCTAGGAAATTCGTAACAACCGTAATAACCAACTTTGGCAACCATAGAGTAAAACCAAAAAAGCGTAACAACTGATCATTAAACTTCTGAGCTTTAGACTATGATCTGATATTATGATAAATAATTCTACGCCCAAGCTTTTGTCTGCCGAGCAAATGAAACCACATATGTTTGAATTCTTTTTTTACTTCCTGCACAGCAAGGAAGTATTTAACTGAACTTAGTTCTTTATTTTATTGATGGCGGCGTTGCGTACCTACTTGAATCCATTTTTACTATCGTTTTGGTCACCACGGTGGCCTTTTTCAACATAAAACTTAACTGACGATGTCAATATATTTCAGTTATAAGAAGGAATTCGAATACATGTCGTTTCATTTAGGGGTCAGACAAAAAAGTGGCATTATATCAGCATGATAACTACGAGACAAGTTGCAGGTGCTACAATATGAAAGTATGTGAAAAACGGTATCGAAAATTGAATGCCCCAAATTTTTTTTAAAGTTTCGTGATTATTCTTACCATTTAAGAGAAATATGAGAAAAAGTGATATTCTGCTAATAAAATAATGTTCTGCTAGACGAATCCATGAGGACATTTGACACATTATTCGTAACAGTGTATAATAGTTAAGGTACGTACCAATTTTCAGCTTCGTGGATTGTATTTGGCTGGAGTAAGTAAAAAGCGCACCACGTCTTCGAAATCTCCATAGCTGTTGTAATACCAATCTAAAATAACACCTTTCATTTCTGGGTCATCACTCTAGACAGGTATAGTTACGTTACTATAGAAGTATTGACAAAACTGTCTTGTGACTTTAACTGATTTCTGGTGGATTTCTGATTGTTCCTTGTTTGGCTATTCGTAACGCAAACGTCTATTTTATATATCCATATAATATACTCCAATATTTTTCTTTCTAGCATATATTTTCAGAACTAGCCTACATAAGTACCAAATATGCAGGAGATCGATGAAGTAACCGCACATATGCCAGGTTTTGGGCAACTTTTGTCTGAAGATGAATTAGCGCCAGCTGAAGATGTCAAAGCTGCCTTATTTAAGATAAAAGCACCGCCTCAAAGAAAGGCCAAAGTCAAATGTAGAAAACTTTTGAAAACAAAACCATTTACACAAGCTTCGTTTGTGAGTGAGAAAAATTCTATCAAAGTGGAAAAGGAGCCATCGCCTTATAGGTATCCAGATGACTTCAAGGTATGTACTGCTTGTGGATAGTACGAGTAGATATCCTTTTTTGACCAGGGGCCGTATCTTTTAAATCGGTGATAAAACGAATATACGAAAACTAACACCGTTGCCATTGTGACTTCGATAACTAGTGACTCTTGTGAAGAAAGTAAGAAATTGGTGAAATATCGGTAGAACCCATCTTATAAAATACTATATTTTCAACTTAACCGATTTTGAATAATATACTCGTATTTATGACGAACGTACAAGACTACGAGTACAAAGTTGATGCATAGACGATTAAAAAAAGACTTCCTATTCACATAAATTATCTTGTGAGATGTTAGTCTTTGTAATATGATGACACTTTCCATACTTGAATGTCATCCACAGTAGAGTAACATCCTGAGACGGATGTACCTTTGAACCCGAGTTTCTAACGAATTTTATCGTCGGCACCGGCGATTCGAATCCCATCCGCACCAGACATTTCGTTTATGTTTCACAATTTTCTCATTCTGTCCTATTCCAATACCAGCTCGTACTAACTGGTAATTGTTAGTTTGTAGCATTTGCTGTCTAGATTGTTTGAGAAAATTGGCATTTGTTCCATAAACCCTAATAGCGCAACAAGCATAGCTGCCAATTGGTAATGATCCAAGGGCTAGAACTGGTCAGAATCGTTGTCACGGCCTTAGGATATTTGGATTTTGCTATCATTGGTAACAGCTATTATGCCATTTTTGTATCAATTTGAGTACGTGTATTCAATATAAAATTATGAATGTAATGAATCGTGTCTTGTGTCATTGTCAAACTTGTTCAGTTTGGCCT
Organism: Acanthoscelides obtectus; assembly: GCA_963669975.1. Lineage (NCBI taxonomy): Eukaryota > Metazoa > Arthropoda > Insecta > Coleoptera > Chrysomelidae > Acanthoscelides > Acanthoscelides obtectus. Next base: position 77,759,672 of record CAVLJG010000008.1, on the reverse strand, counting down.
ACAATTTAACCATGAATCGACTTACGAATGAAGAACGCTTGCAAATTATTGAATTTTACTATCAAAATTCATGCTCGGTTAAGAGAGTGCATCGAGCACTGCTTCCAATTTATGGGCCATTTGGTCGGCCTACTGAGGCAGCTATTCGGAAGCTTGTGAATTTCGAACCCAGTTTACATTATTGGACATTAAACCACCAACACGCAGACGTAGAGCGAGGACTGAAGAAAATATTGCGGCTGTATCCGCCAGTGTTAGTGATGACCGTGAAATGTCGATTCGCCGCTGTTCGCAGCAATTGGGCCTCTGTTACTCCACTACGTGGAAAAATTTGTGACAGGATTTGGGTGTAAAACCTTACAAGATACAGCTGGTGCAAGAGTTGAAGCCACACGACCTCCCACAACGTTTCCAATTTGGTGAATGGGCGCTGGCAAAGTTGGAGGAAGATCCACATTTTTATCGAAAAATTGTGTTCAGCGACGAAGCTCATTTCTGGTTGAATGGGTACGTTAACAAGCAAAATTGCCGCATCTGGAGTGAAGACCAGCCAGAAGCATTGCAAGAGCTACCAATGCATCCCGAAAAAATCACTGTTTGGTGTGGATTATGAGCCGGTGGCATCATCGGGCCGTACTTCTTCAAAGACGACAATGGCCGGAACGTAACTGTGAATGGCGAGCGCTACCGTGCGATGATAACAAACTCTTTTTTGCCCAAAATGGAAGAGCTGGACTTGGCTGACATGTGATTTCAACAAAACGGTGCCACATGCCACACCGCACACGAAACAATGACCCTATTGAGAGGTGAGTTCGGTGAACAGTTTATCTCACGTTTGGGGCCCGTCAATTGGCCGCCTAGATCGTGTGATTTAACGCCGTTGGACTATTTCTTGTGGGGCCATGTTAAGGCTAATGTCTACAGGGATAAACCAGCAACGATTGACGCACTGGAAGCCAATATTGAAGCATTTATTCGTGAGATACCGGCCGATATGTTGGAGAGAGTGTGCCAAAATTGGACCTTGCGCATGGGCCATCTAAAGCGGAACCGCGAACAATATTTACATGAAATAATCTTTAAACATTAAATTATATCGACCGTTCTATCGACTCAAAATAAAGATTTAATCGTTTTTTTAAATTTTTTGTGTTTCTTTTGAAAATCAAATCCTAAAAAATCACCCGTTATAACGTGGAAACTGAAATGAAAAAAAATGCTGTTTGTTTTATTTATTCAGTAAACAAGATAATAACAGCTTATATGTTATTTTCCACCTACCTTATTGGTGATTAAGAACATGAATAAAAGATAACATACTCAATTAGAAGTACATCTTGAAGAAGACTAATTTTGTTGTTATAGAAGTTCGCCCATGGTGTGATGACGAAAGCTTGGAGAAAAGAGCTACATCTGAAGGAATTGGGGGTGAAGTGTTCGAAAAAACCTGATCACAGGACCAGAGCCAGAAGGGACATACTGAGGAGGGTGTATGTTGAAGATGAGCCACTGCCATTTGAACCAAAATCTGTTTTGGATGTCGATCCTAAGTTTTTCACTGATGTGGAAGGTAAACTTGTAATAGGGTAAATGTACAGATATGTCGTCATACCACGTCATTTGATGCCATGACGCTATCTATGAAGATGAAATGCTACCCGTAGAGTGGTGGCGGTTTGTATTATTGACGCTACAAAATTTTCCTAGAATATAGCCGTATTTTCTGAGTACGAGTATCTTACACTCCACGATGACAGATAGGACAACTCTGCATCAGAAAACAAAATACACAGAAAAGTAAATGCATTTTAAGCTATGTATAACCGTATTGACTAATTTTCAATAAAGTATCCTTATTTTCTAGGTCGGCCGGTTGCTGACAAGCTAAATGTTCGCGAATATATAACAACAATCAGAGAAGCATTAAGAACACGGATTGTTGTTGGCTACAGAGAAGATGATTTAATGCTTTTAGAAGAACACTTGCTCATCGAGCAAGAAGAGATTAATGAAATCAAGACTAGACTTCACTGGTATATTGGCATTTTTGAAGGTAATGGTTTTAACCACAGATCATCTACTGTACTGGCGGGTCCAGATGAAGGTTTTGGAGGGAGCTCAGCAGTGTGTTCATTTTTACTCCTTGATTTTGGCTACCTTGTTGTTGTAAATGTTGCGTCTTTGGTAACAGTGAAAGGTAAAAAAAGTGAGGTTTTAAAATTCGTGCATATTGCCCCTTTTGTCTTGTTAATATCCGATGTCATCGACAAATTGCTTTTTTGATACTTTGAAACTCATCTTTGAATCGTTTCTACAAAAAAAGTGGGGTTGCCAAGTTATCGGGCTGTTTGGATATTTAGTGGATCGTTATGTTATGCTTGGAGTGTGATTTTACGAGGTTGATTGATTTTGTGGCTAATATGCTTGATATGAAAATCATGAAATGCCTAATGCCGAGGCTTGAGGAATTTTTTCTATTTAAAGTTGAACTATATGGTCAATGGGTTTTCCAGCATTCCATTTTCAACACTACTATGTTTGGACACGCTCATTGCTGTAATCTGAGCATTTTTTCCAACAGAACATTAATTGTTCCCTTTGATGCCTATGGCTTCGAAGGAGTGAGAGGTGTGGAGTCAATCTACTTGATGTCATTTTATATTCATTGATACGGCAAAATCTTTGAGTTTAAAATAAGATGTATATTGTGATTTTCAGAACTTTTGTTTCGCTCCCATACGGACTCCATGGAAATACTGCGTAGGTCCGAAAACGTTGCTGAAGAAGCAAACGAAATGTATGAACAACATAAAGCTATTATGAAAAAATGCGCGTCCATCAGAACAGCCCTGTATATTTCTGAAGAGAGATGGCATAACTGCCTGTTGTACCAAAGATTTTTATACACTGTAAGTATTCCACCACTTCTTACAATACAGTTTGATCATTATTATTAAACTTGATGCACAAACGTTTGCAGATGAGCCCATTAAAATATAGAAATGAACATCCCCTAGCTTTTTCCCCCAAAGATGCAGGATCCGAAACTAATGATGGTAAGAGACCAAAGTGTGATCATTTTTTATACACGGTGTTGTGAAAATTGGGAGCTTTTTTTAGAATCTACTACTTTTGATTTAACTGCGCCGTAAAAATTTTTCTCAGGAAGGGCCGATCATGGGCAAGAGATAATTTTCTGTGAAAGTGTACCTGCTCACAAATCTTTTTGGAGAGCGGGGAAAAGCAAGTTTTAGCAGGGAGAGCCAAATCTAAAGAAATCTCGGAAATCACGCTAAATATGACATGTGATTTCTATTGATATAATAATGTACCATTTTCGATTTTTCAAACCCTTTTTTCTAACAAATAGGTTTATCTACCTAGTCTAGTCGTTTGCTGACGAAAGGGCGACATTTGATATCGCGTATTTTTTCTGAATCTATTGTTCTCATCATCTTAAAGACTGATGTATGTGTTCGTAGTAAATTTCTTTATTGCCACACGAATTACATCTTATTTGAAGGAAAGACCCAGTAAGTGAGAGTGAATATAACTTGCTTGGAAAAATCAACTAGCATCACGTTGCCATTTAAGTGTTCATCCAAAATATATAAATAAACTGGTCAGTGAGGAAAGGACTTCAGATATACAAAAAAAACATGAAAGTGACAGAAATTTTCTGAATTCCAGTTCTACTTTGTTGAATGGCGAAAGCTTCTTCTCAATATTTCATCTTTTTAATATAGCTATATCACTGACGGACATCATTGAGGAGTTCAAGGACCCAGAGAAGTACGAGGCGCCAGATCTGTACTTTACCGAGCCAGAACAGCTGTTAGAAGCATTTCGCTTCATGGAGTTGCAAAATTTGAGCTCCCTACTCTACAACGAGGAACTAGCAGTACCTCTAGAATCATTAAGGTTCAGCATCATAGCTGCAGAAGAACGATTCAGTAGACAGATCAAAAAGTTGGAAGAACAGATAACTCTGCTCGAGGGCGGAATAAGGAAAGTTGTAAATAGCTACTTGAAAATTCCAATAACGGAAAGCATGGTATATCCAAAGTAGTAAAAATAGACGGTTATAAGTTAATTTGTTTCACATTTTTCCCAAGTTCGTATTGCATAATTTCTCATAGGAGAGCAAACCTGTTGTCTCTCAAGGGTCGCTATAGAATTTTTGAGCTTTGCGTTCATCAACGACGAATTGCTGTATCTTGTTAATTTTGTGTTTGGAAACACTTTAAATTTTTTAAATCGTAAAACTGAAAGCATTTAATCTCTGCAGATCAGTTTAAAATATCGGATACATTCTCGCTTATATCATTCTAGATGGAAAGAAGAAAGAGCAAAATATTTGGAAGACTTAGCACAAAGGCTGATCAACAACGAATTCAAAGAACTCGTGATGGCTGACAGCATCCTGAATCTCCATGTGTTTGTAGAAGATGTGTATGAGACAAGAGTTGCACCGAACGATGCAAACCTCACTATGGCAGATATGATCACAGGCATTGCTTTAAAATATAGACAAGATGCGCTACACCTAGATAAGGTTTGTACTTTGCAATAGGTATATATACAAACTGTTCACATGGATTAAAATCCGACATACCCTCAGACAGAGCACTGTATTATAAGAAATATATTCCATGAACAGTTTGAACTACTTCTATACGACATGTAAATGACCAAGCAAGATACTTTTGAAAAAATTCAGCATAACAACATTGATGTGCTAATTGAAGACTAAGTGTCTTCCAGTTGATATTGTTAGAGAGAAGTACCCTCAATGGTATCCCCATTTTGCTGTTGATTTAGAAAAATATGGAATATAGCTAAACATATGTCTTAAAAGCATGCGCCATTCACTTCGTAATGCTGAACACCATTAATATACACTTTTAGATATGATAGTTTACCTGATTATTATTAAAAAACAATTTTTCAGAAACAATTATTTTAAAAACTTTCAAAAACCTTACGTGCCCTTGATTTAAAGAATAGGTACAAAAAGCAGGCCCTAGTAAAAATTGTTAAATTCTATTCATAAGCAAGGACACAGGATACACAGTGCTTTCCTAAAAGGTCCTTCTCCAATTTATTTGAATGGATGAAGTTAGCAAACTCTTTCGGGCTAATAAAATATTGGAATATCTGATATTTTATTGCACATTCCGAAAGACCCTTCCAAAGAAAGGTTGACGTAACATACTATGGCATTTTGATGATTAGCTGTCGATTTATAAGCTATTCACTGTACAAAAACAATCAACTTTGACAGCCCAACAATGTCACCATGTTGAAATCAACTCAAGGGTTATTAAGTACTGATATAGAGCTTCAAAATGACTTGACCCTCCATTCTATCGGAAATATTTGAAGTTAACGCCCAGCCACTATCGTGGAATCATCAACTGTCACTTTTATAATTGACTAACGAATTCTACCCCATGGTAGTCAACCATATACTTTACTCTGACGCCCAAAAAGAGAACTGCAAGATATTAACGCTAGTAGCAGAACCAAACACTGTATCTCTTTTTCAAAGCCTTATACATACTTTTTGTGGTCTGCGCTAGGATTTTTCAGATACCGTTTTCGACGTTGGAATAGACTTAATAGATATCTTCAGGTAGAATACGTTATTCAATGCTTCTACATTAAAATATACTATTCCTGGATCAATTTCACCATCCCGAATTCCATCTTCCTAACTTCACCCGTTCAAAAAATAAGTTGGAAGGTAGACCCACTTAAAAAGCGCTGTATTTAATTATTGATTTATTTATCCACTTATTTCATAAATATATTGCAGCAATAAAAATCTTACAATTATTATAAAAAAGTACATTTTTTAAATTCAAAGCAGATACATTTTTTTATCCTTTTCGGGAACCGTCCGACCAAAGTCCCCGATGGAATAATTATTTCAGTATGGCGCAGAGCTTTTCCCACTCTCAGAATACGGTCGTGAATAAACAAGAAGTAACACGTCACTATGCCGTATTATATATTCAAATCCATTTTACGCCCAATTAAAACGGCGCGCCACATTCAAATTTGCGCACTTCCAATAACCAGCATACCATGAATGCCTGGTCGTGGTAGCGACATGCAGAAAGAACCTGTTAAAATGCTACCAGTGGACTGTATTAGATCTTCTATTTTGTGGACACTAACATGCGATCCAACACTCGATTTAACAAGTAGTATTATCGAGAAGATACGTAATGTGTATTTACATCTCTTCTTCACGGATGGAGGAAGACAGAGGGGAGGCCGGTTGGACCATCGCGACGTTGCCACGTTGTGCGGTTTCTCGGGAATGTTCTGATTCTCAGCAGAGGCGGTGATCGAATACCAATGTTTGTTTTGGCAATAATCGGGTTTCAGAGGAAGGGGCTGACCTTAGATGAGGGATCCGGCTTATGGCACGTACTTCTATTTAATTATTTTTGTCTTCCACAAGGTTCCAAGTGAGATGATTCTCCGCCTGGAGGGTTCGTGTTATAACGAACAAATGATGACGATGAAATTAGCTGAGAAAGCTGCACGGCAGCACGCGGAACTACAAAGACTGACAAACGATGTAAAAAGGGCGTTTGACCCGCCATATGAGAAGCCATTAGGAAAACGTAAGTGTTACTGGCCGAACTTTATTACCTATACCATAACGTATACAGCATGGACCTAAAACAAGCTTCAACATGAAATATAAACCAAGTAGGTACCCAAGTGCCTGGTAGTTAATTTTTGCAAGTATATCTCTGAGGCTTATTCAATACGCTTCTTTTCATGATTCTGCTTTGAAACTCGGTATGTTCAGGTTCTGAAGCTTTTAGTTCCCCTTGATCAATCTCCATGTTCTGCCGATCGCCATAAAACTACAGATGTCTACTGACGTTTCATCCCATCGATGACCTTTTTCAAAGTACAAAATTCAAAATAATGACAACCACCAGATAAGTTTTAGATAAGCATTGAAGTTATCCCTGTTGAGCTTCTTGCTCAGCATGACTCATTTGCCCATGCTTGTTGTAGCTTTTGGTTTAGCCTTTCACAGGATATTCCCATTTATCACTTCATCACGACTTGTACTTTTCATATTCCTTTAGAGATTCATAGCTACCCTGATGTTTTTCAGCTGTAAAGAACCGATCAAAAGTAATAGACAGACGAAAAACAACTATGATGGTCACAAGACCGCTTACAGACGAAGAAGAGGAATATTTGGAGTTCTTCACAAACTTCTGCAAGTACACCGATGATCCCAATGAATACGGTATTAACGTTATCGAAGAAATAGATCTTACATTTAGAGAAAGTAAAAGTAGCAGAAAGAGCAAGAATAGTGAGCGTTCTGCAGATAGTAGACTTCTAAGAAGGAGCACCGGAAGCAAAAAGTGATGCTTAGTATTTTTGGAGTCATTTCTGTTCTTACTTAGTTAGTTTACGTCACACTGCTGGATGAGGGATGGAATGAAAAACAAAAGAGTGACTCTCGTTAACTCTACTATTTTGACGCTGTAGGATACAGTATACATATGCACTGACCGATAATTCGAAGATAAATGTTATTGGCAGAAAGTAGGAAGATCGATTCAATGTAAAGCAAAATGAGAATAAAATGTAAATATTGTTTGTACACTGTATCTCATATTTTATCTAGCTTTTGTCTTCCTTGTACAACTTTACATTGCAATTATACTGCTAGATATACATGCATTGTCTAATTTTTTTTATTTGGATAAATCCTCAAGTATTAAACAGTATTGATCTTTATAAAAAGTCCTAGCGGTGGAGTGCACTCTGGATTATAGCTGTGAATCTAGCGTTTTTGTTTTTCTTAATTCTGTTTTTTCTAAATACGGTTATTTTTCTTTTATAGCCTTGAGGTGGTAGAACTTCCATAAGTTTCCTTTGATATCGATCAAGGAGATTAAACTAATATTCGACTTAATTAATAATAATGATAATCCGGCTTTATTTATACAAAGCATGAAAAGGTGAAGTGTCGCTAAAAAGCGTTTTTCAATTTAACTAAATTATTCCATTGGTGGCGTTATTGGCTTTTAGCTGCTGCGAAATCCAAATATCTGCTTACAATACATTGGTACTGCTTTATAACTGTTAAATAGTGATATTAAAAAAATACGAATTAGTTAAATGTTAATAAACTGAAAGTGAATACTAATAAAAAAATGTATGTCAAAACATTCAGGTGACAATACAATAATGCTTTTTTGCTTCACCAAAGCGGTCGCGCTAGTATTTTGCAAAGCAGCAAAGGAAAACATTTTCAAAATACAAATTCTACAAAATAAAGCTATGAGAATCATTTTAAATAAAAAAAAATATGCTAAGATGAAGTCTATGTTAGAAGAACTGCAGTGTTGAATTAGAAGAATTTTACACGTCATATTCAAATTGAAAATCATCTATTACCATCCCATTTAGAAAATTTTACATAATTGAATATTAATTAGATTAACTATTGAATCTTATATTTTATATTTCATATTCCCTACAGGTAAAACCCAATTACGGGAAAAGCTCAAATGCATTAACAAAAATAAAATAAAGAGACACATTGAAAACTTACACTTAGCATCAATTGGCCTAAGTAAGCTAAGTGAACAATCGATGACATAGCATTTTATGATTGATTTACAGCTGTCATTATAAATCACACAGCTCACAAATAGAGTTCATCAGACTGCACATTACCATCCTGATGACATTAGAAGGGCTACAAATCTTGTCCATGAATTGAGAAACGCACTGCACGAACTCCGCAACGAGCAATGGAGCGACTTTCTGGCGGGAATGCTTGATTCAAGTATTCCTCTCTGGAGGGTCGCAAAGTCACTCAGAAACGGAAAGCGGGAACAACTCCCACACATCCACGAACCTGAAGGCATAGTCTTCAGAACGGAGGATAAGGTCGAGGTTTTCGCTGATGCCATGGAAAAACAGTTCTCTCCCAACTATGACCTCGATAATGACCTCGACGAGGAACGGCACATCGTACGATCCGTCAGGAGATATTTTAGGGCCAACGGCGTTAGCGGAGGCACTGAGTCCTCTTCAGATGACTCTTCTTCAGAAGATTCGTCTAAGGCTCCACATACCACATTAGCGGAACCCTCCAAGTTTCCACATTGCACACCAGCGGAGCTCCTAAGTGATATTAAAGACCTCAAGGTGCATAAAGTACCTGGGGAGGATCAAATCACCAACAAGGCGTTGAAGCTGATCTCGCCGAAAGCCCTGACATACTTGGTGACAATAATCAATGCGACGCTCAAAATCCAGTACTTCCCTGCTGGGTGGAAGACTGCTGAGGTCATCATGATTCCAAAGAAGGTGGGTTCGATATTTCCTCAGGATTACCGTCCCATAAGTCTTCTGTCAGCTCCTTCTAAGCTCGCCGAAAAGGTGATTTATCGTCACCTTGAGAATTTTTCGGGCCTCCTCTATAAACTAATCCCAAAGGGTTTTCCTTTTTGGCATCTAAAATTACTGAAATCCTTTCTTGAAGGAAGGAAGTTTCGGATCAAAATTAACAATGTTTTGTCAACAACACGGCCAGTATGGGCCGGTGTTCCTCAGGGTTCGGTCCTAGGACCAATTCTTTATTCGCTTTTCATCCATGATGTCCCTTCCCCCAGCAACTGTGAAGTCTATCTCTATGCTGACGACACTGCACTTGTCGACCAGTCGTGTACTGGTGATCTGGTTCATGATGGGTTGCAGAATGCGGTGGACGAAGTTCTAGAGTGGGTGGAACGGTGGCTGATAAAAATTAATCATTCGAAAACGCAGGCTATTTATTGTACCAAAAAACGTCGCGGCCCCCCAGCAGAGATTTCTGTAGACGGAAATCGTGTACCATGGACAAATTCTGCCAAGTATCTCGGTGTCACCCTTGATAAAGGCATGACCTGGCAGAAACATGCAGCATCCATAAAAACAAAATTCCAAATTGCGTTTCGGCAACTATATCCTTTCTTATGTAGATCCTCCAAATTGAGTTTGATAAACAAAGTTCGACTATATAAAATGATTATTAGACCAGCCATTACTTATGCATGTGTGGCTTGGTGTTTTCTTGCCAAGACACACATGCAAAGTCTTCAAGTACTGCAAAGCAGAACTTTGCGGACAATTTGCAACGCTCCACGGTATGTCTCAAATGAGACACTAGACAGAGACCTTGACATTCCTTACTTGAGGGATTATGTCAAGCTTCAGGCGCAGAGACGTTACCTATAGTCAAGCGAAATTGCACAGCAACCCTCTGTTGCGTGACTCAGTGGACTACACAGTGGAGCAAGTTCGTAAACATTCAAGGCCACGGCTCGCACTGTAATCAAAAGTTAGCGTGAATCTTTAGTAAACTCAAAATTGTACTCTAACAAAACCGAATCAAAAAATTTGTTTAGTTCACCTCAAAATTAATCCGTGTACCAAGTCAAAAAGCCTAGGTGTTTCCTCTTAAACTAACCATATCTGTTTTTCTTTGCTCTTCTCCTTTTTTCTTCTCTTTCCCTTTCTCTTTTTCCTTGACTTTGTCTGGTTTCTGCGCAACCAGGACTGACAGATTCGACTAACGTACATTAGACAGTGACTAATGGGCAAAGGTCCTACGGACCACCCAGACAAACAAATGACGAATAGTACTGCACATTACATGAATTGGAGATTTCAACATTACGTTCCTCCGGCCTACTTGACAATTAGAGGAAATAGGTATAGTTAATCTAGTTTCTTCCAAAAGTGAGTATTTAAGTTTAATAAATAGAATAATATTAAGCAGTTTTTGCATTTAAAAAAATTCAAGGTGAAATTAAGAAATCATTTTATGAATACCCAAAATGCATCTCAATGTAATTTTATCAGACAAGAATTAAACATTACAGAAAATTGATTAAAAAAATGTGTGAAAAATGATTATATAAAATCAACAATGTCGCACTAATGCTAAATGAATATTCAATAAATAAACAAAAAGGAATAAGCATGCCACTGGCTTCTTTTTGAGTATAACTGACGGGCGTTTAGGCTAACAATCTCCTTTCACTCATAAATAAATTTCAGAGTTTTGATCTAGAAAGACCTACCAGATATCAGATAACTCGCAGAAATGAGTAATTTGTGAAATGACTCTGCATGACCTTAGATTTATTTATGAGTACCCAGGAAAAACTGAAACAGGCAGATTTCAATTTTTATTCCAGAATTTCTACTTAACATACATTTCAATTTGTTTGGTCAATTTTCTGGTCCTGATGAGTACATCTTGGCGATCCAGAGGGGAATATGTACCTTTATGTTTCCTTTCTGTGAGATTTATCAACTGCTAGATATTTCTTAACTCTGACATTACCTCTCTGAGGGCAAGCGGGAAATTTTGCTTGCTCTGAGACTACTTTGATCGCTTATTCAGAAGCCAATGGGTTCCAGGGTTTAACTAGGCACGTTAAACCCTGGAATACCTATTTTAAGATTAACAGTGTGATGATTGAGGCGAATTGCATAATTAATGACTAACCAATTAAAAAAAATTCATCAAAATCTCTGATGTAGGTTTTAGAGATTACGAGGGATGTATTTTAAGTTTTGTATATAGAAACATAGTAGGCCGCGCGGCTCGAACGCCAGTACTGAATCTTAACCTCACTCTTTAGTAAACTTAAATTCAAAGTTTCACAACAAATCGTGCAGTGTTCTCACTACAGTGAATTTTTGAGTGTCACCATGTCGTTAGAAAAATGGAACTCAACCGAGAACATTTTCGCGCCATAATTTATTACAACTTTCAGAGACAATTATCGCAACAAGAATGCCTTGCTGAGTTACTGTCTGACGTAGCGCCACATCAGTCGACAATTTCCCGTGGGTATGGAGAATTCAAACGTGGACAGGTGAGTCTTAGCGACGATCCCAGGGTGGGTGCACCAAAACGTCGGTCACCCAGGAAAACGTCGATGCTGTGCGCAAACTCATCATTGAAGATAGACATGTGACATATCGCGAGATTGAGGCGTCATTGAAGATCTCAAAGACCTCAATTCAAAAAATTTTACATGAAGAATTAGGAGTGAGAAAATTAGTTTCTCGTTGGATACCCCACCTGTTGACTGAAGAGCAGAAAGCAGCCAGGGTTAATTGCTGTCAAAAAACGCTTCACCGTTTCAATTCCGGAAACTCAAAAAATGTGTACAGCATTGTTAGTGGTGATGAATAGTGGATTTACTGTTTTGAACCAGAAAATAAATGGCAGTCGGCTGTTTGGGTGTTCCAAGGTGAAGAAAAGCCAACAAAAGCCATCCGTTCTCGAAGTGTTTCGAAAAAGATGGTCGCGATATTTGTGTCAAAAGCGGGTCATATTGCAACAATTCCTCTTAATGAGCAAAGAATTGTTACTGCGGATTGGTATACCACCATTTGTTTGCCAAAAGCCATCACCGAGCTTCGAAAAATCAACACCGAAAGAAGAATCATCCTCCACCAAGACAATGCAAGCTCGCGCACAGCCCAAAAAACAAGGCAATATTTAATGGAAGAAAACGTGGAATTATTGGACCATCCTCCATATAGTCCCGATCTAAGTCCTAACGATTTATTTACTTTCCCGAAAATCAAAAACAGACTGCGTGGTCAAAGGTTCCAGTCACCAGAAGAAGCAGTTAACGCATTCAAAATTGTCGTTTTGGATCTGCCAGCAAACTAGTGGAATAAGTGCTTCGAAAATTGGTTCGAGCGCATGTAGATGTGTGTTAATCTTCGTGGAGAATACTTCGAAAAACAATAAAGTCATTTAAAGCTACCTACCGTATTGTTTTATATCCATATGTAAAACTTAAAAGACATCCCTCGTAGACTTAAATCTCTATAAGATATAAGCTTGTAACGAGATCGTGAGGTACTCGTAAAAGGTTTATGTGAGCTTTTTTAGTTTACAGACTCCCGATTTTAAAACACATATGCATGGAAATAATATAATATTAATAAATCTCTACGTTTTTACTTCCCACGCCACTGCCTAGGACGTATTGCCGTGGCGAATAATTCCCAAAGCGAGATATTACTTTTTATGTCTGTGTTTCGCATACACTAGTAGCAGCCGTACTGGCGTGGATTACGAGTGACGAGGTTAGTCATAGCAACTTTTATGGGCGGTCATATTTTTTTATCAGGGAGAAGGAGGGCTTTCATCGGCAAGAGCTAACCTTTGTGAACATTTTATTGAAGAGCGGGGATAGCCAATTTCCTCAGAGTTGTCAAATCCTGGAAATTCCAAAAATGTTGATTGTACGAACCTGTTTGACTGACTTGAACTACTGAATGTCTGGTGATATATGTACATGTTCGTAGCCAACTTTTTTCCAGAAGGGCCTACTTGTGCCAAACATAATCTTTTAGGAAGTGCAGAGCTAACCTACTTGGCGCCATATTTTACGCTGTACAATACGCGCCACGCTGACTACGCACTTACGTGATTTCACATGAACTTTAAATAGCTGTAGAGGTTTTAAAATAAAAAAGAGCTCAATTGGCCTCATTGTGGCTACCTGAGTGAGGAAAATATTAACTTTTTCTGTCAACGAAATTGCCAACGGTTATACCTCTTGTGAAACTGTCTGGTGGCGCACCATATTCACGTGGGCACCAATTGGTACATTAATTAGCATGATCACAGTAAATTACCCGTCTAAAAAGTTGCAGCACAATGGACTCGATGCTAAACATAGCTGCCGAGTTAAAAAATGTGGGCTTCAAGACAAGTCACCGTCCTCGGTTTGCAGATTGGCTATTATGATAAGATGTAGCTGCTTACGTTAAGTAATAGGTCTATTAGATTATATAATGGAAGAATGTATGCGGACAACCTGGTTCATCTTGTTTCTTTCTGCCTATTCATCAAACCCTATGAATGACAATGGCAAAACTCACAGAAGTGTCTTCTTTCAAAAATGCCACGCTCCCAACCTGCTACCTGACTGTTAACTGACGACATACCTGACCTAAAAGTTGGTGACACATGACGCAGTATTCAATTATACCAAAACCAGCACACTAGCTGTTGTTTGATACCTATCACAGTATATAAGGTGTTACAGTAGTATTCATGTACATATTTATCACGTCGAATCTCGGATTGCTAACTTGGCCTGTTCAAAAAATGTTAGGCGCAACCTTTTTGAAAACTTTTACTTTACTTCTATTTTATCATAATAGTATCTCTAAGATTTAAGTAAAAATAACAAATTAATGTATGTTACACAAATTGAAATACACTACAAAATTGACTCAATAACTGCCTCTGTCATTTGGCAGGTATTCATTTATATATGTCAGAAACGATGAACCTATCATTTTCCAGTTGTTGTGATTGTTGAAACCATTGTGTTAGCATGCTAAAATTGCGCTAGTAAAATATTATAAACTCTCGTATCTTAAGAGTCAAGAAAGGCATTAGTTCCTCGTTGATTGCTATTTCTATTGGTATATCTGAATAGCCCTTAAGATCTTCTCCGCATGGGTGCCTTGGATATTAGTAGGAAGATGCATAGCTATGTCTATAATAAATATTGTTCTTTCTTCTTTTAGTGTGAGCACTATGTCAGGAATATTGTTGGGGATGGACCTATCTGTCATGATTTTACCTCTCCAGTACAGCCTAGTGGTCTCCATTTCTATCACAGGTATAGTAGGGCAGTGTACCATTGTTTCCTAGATGCTTTTCAGCCAGAGCTTGATAAAGTATTTTGGCCACACCATTGTGTCTTTCAAGATATTGTTTTGGAGCTCAGGGAGAACAGCCTGCTACAATATAATCTATACGCTCGTCTTTTCCCCAGATATGCGGCATCTGATATCTTCAACGTTCTCATGCATTATATGCTTTTCGGTACAACTTTGTTGGGACTACCTGATCCCGAATTGAGGCTATGAAGTCCTCCGCCTCCAGTAAAAGGTTACTTGATTGCAACCATCCTTGGGAAGCCTTCGTGTCAATGGCGTTGTCTTGTATGCGGCTCCTATACCGGCCATGTAGTGGTTTGGCTTTCTATTGGCAAACTAAATCCTGTTTTGGAGTTATCTTTGCCTAAGGGTTGAAGGATTTTTCTGTGACTGAGTGGTATCAACTTCTTATCCGTCTTGATGAATTCTACTGGATGTGATTTTTGGGAGAAAGTACTGGCGCAGATTGACCACCTGGCGGTGATCTCTATGAAACTATGGGGGTGGTGTCCACGGTATTTACGGAATTTTTTTATTTCCACATTGTCATATAGTTCTATATCGACTTTAGTTTTGTAGCTTTCTGGTCTATGCCCGGCGTTTGTAGACAACCTAAGTATTTATACTGTTCATCTTGCTGCATACCTTCAATTTTTCCTTGCACTTGGTTCGGCTCATATCCCGAGTGTTTAGTCTATCCACCATTTACTAAAGCATTTGACACCATTAATCACTCACTTCTTGTATCTAAATGCAGTTACTATGGATTTTCTGAAAAACCTCTTTCGTTTATTCATACCTACCTTGAAAATCGGTATCAAAAAGTTCGTCTAAATCAACAGTACTCTACGGAACAAAAAATTTGTTCTGGTGTACCACAGGGATCAGTCTTAGGACCGCTATTATTTTCATTATATATCTCAGATTTAGAAACAGAGGTAAAATCATGCAGCATACAATTTTTTGCAGATGATACTCAAATTTTCTATTCATTTAGGAGTAATGACTTGCAAACGGCAAATAATAAAATTAATCAAGATCTTGTCCAAATTGAAAAGTTCAGTAGTAGTCATAATCTTCGTTTGAACCCTTTGAAGACAAATATGTTAGTATACGCAAATAGAACAAAAAAGAATACCTTAAAAAAGGACATAGACGTACATTTAAAAGGTAATAAATTAATTCCTGTGGATCATTCGAAAAACCTAGGTATTATAATGGATGATGACTTAAAATTTGTTGCACACGTGAACTATCTAATTACTCAGTGCTACGCTATTCTCAGAGTTTTATTTACAAATAAGGCTATATTACATAAATCTGCGAGAAAGCAATTGTGTGAATATTTCGTATTTTCGAAGATATCGTATTGCTTAGTGGTTTACTATCCCTATTTAGATATTATAACAAGAAATCGTATTCAAAGTATTATGAATACATGTTGCAGGCTTGTAAATGATCTCAGAAAATATGATCATATATCGAATGCCATTAATGAACTCAAATGGATGAACATTGATAAAATGTATAGGTACCAGCACCTAAATCTGACTCATAAGGTACTTTATTCAAAAACACCGTCATATTTAGTAAACAAATTCATACGTAGAGGGAATATGCATCGTATTAATATTAGATATAGAGAGACTTTTTCAATTCCACGCCACAGCACTTCTCTATTTCAGAATTCATACATTTACAATGCGATCAAATCATATAATTAAAGTTTAAAAGAAACCAATCCATTATCCAAATTCAAGAAAAAAGTGAAAGAAGTTCTCCTTGATCAGCACCGAAATCGGTTGTAACTCATAAGTGTCCTCATATTTTCCTTATGTATTTACTTGGATTATTTTATTATTGTATACAGGTGCCTATTAATTTTCAACAAATTCTTTTTTTTTGTTTTTTTTTACATCTCGTATTGTTAAAGGGGTTAGATGGTAGAATAGATATATAATATAAATCTCGCCTCCTGTAAGAATATTACAAATAAAAGACGTTAATTATTATTTTTATTATTATTATTATTTTCCTTAACTGATCCTGCAGTTATCTAAGCCAAACAGCATCTTGATGTCAGTGCTGAATTTTCTTACACAATCCAAGCTTATGAAGATGTTCTTTGGTTTCTGCAAAAAGTTTGAGGTTCTTCATGTACCAAAGTTGACGTGAGGTATACTGACAAACACTTTCTGGTAATCGATGTACGCAATGCTTAGGGAGTTGATCTTTACAGACTCGAGACCCTTTTTGCTCTTTGTCTACTATAGTATATCGCTCTAGGTGTGAATATATCTTTTCAGCAGTTATAGCGGTCAATACCTTGTAAATAGACGGGAGACAGGTGATTTGTCGGTATTTTGGCGGATTGCTCGAGTGACCGCCGCACTTTGGGATTAAACAAGTTATTCCCGTTGTTGAGAACTCTGGCTGCTCTAAGATTGTAGTGTAACACTTAGCACGTCGATCATGTGCCGATGTGAACGCTTTAAGCCAATAGTTCTGAAGCCTCTCTGATCTGGGGGTGTCCAGTTTGGTAATTGTCGTAAAGTATTTACCACGTCCTCTGAGCTAACTTTCCGGTCAAGCATGGTTCTAACAGTTGAATTATTTGCTTTCTCTTGGCGGTACCATTGAGATTTGGAAAGATTGACTGGATTGCTCCAAATTCCTGACCAGATGTCGATGGCTTCTGAAGTAGGTATATGAACGTTGATCTGTATCCTTCGAATGCTCGGATTTGTTTTCGGCGTTCGTTGCTTTTCTTGTACCTTCGAAGCTGTAGCTGCTAATTTTTGCTTCAGGTAGGCCAATACTTCCAAAGCTGTCCTTTCATTTCTTATTGCTATCATATAGGTTACTATGGAAATGAAGAATCGCCATTTTGTGGCATACAACATATTGGATTTTAAATGGAAACGTTCAACTTATTGTCACCAAAGTATATATAAAGTTTAAGCTCAATTGATTGAAGTTATTATTTCAAAAACTTAGCAGGTCAAGTAAGATAAAAGCTTGTGGAAATAGATCATTCCTTAGGTATTTATAATGATTTTCTTTTCTATGTTTATCGCGTCAGACTTTTGTTTCATTACTTTGGGTGCATACATTTGCATTGACGAGCCGCTACTGTGAACAATTCTTATAAAACGTATCGTTGCGGTATAGTGGAGACTTGATAATATCGTACCTACATTGTTCGCACGTGCCCGAGACGCGATATTGAGAATGACGGTTTTTCCTGTAAATTTTATCAAAGTGTCGCAATGTCTGCAGCTTGTAATCGTCGCTTGCAGTGGGAAAACGGAAATCGATATGGGCAGGTCAGAATTTATCGCCTCTTCAAAATTGCACAGCCAGAAACATGTTTCTAATCTGATAAGTTTCATGATATTAGAGAAATTATACCAAAGCTGATATTGGAAAATGTCATTAAGCGTGAAAGAATTGGCAGTAAGCCACCAGCGAAAATGATATTATGAGGATAAACTGAGTAGTTTTCAGACTAGCCCAGATGCATCGGTAGGGTTGCCGTCCATCTGGCCTAATATTTATGTGTTTGGCCTTTTAATTACAGAGGAAAAAGTTGGTTTAGTTTGTTTAATTTTCCAGCTTCATAAAAACTTATCTTTGCCTATTACTACCGATCCACATCGGCCAGTCGCCAGAAAATTGAACAGATGCTCTATTTAAAATAAGCATGTTGGTATCTAACTTCTGATACATCCAGAAGTGCCACCATTTTGAAAATGACTTAGCTACGCACATGTATAACAAAAAATTGAATGAATTAGGTCAACCAAGCATATCCAATTAATTATAGTATAGTCTCCATCCATCCGATAAGGGTAGACATTTTTTCCCTGTCCTACATAAAGTATCAGCTATCTGGCAACATTGCTGTACCACACCACTCTACCGTACCAGCGGCAGGAGCGATGATACTCATACACAGTGTTACCAGGTCTACCAATTTTTCGGTAGATCTGATTTTAGTACTAAGGCCCGTATCGTCAGTCGTCCCTACAATTGTATGTGTATAATTGTTTATGGCCTCCTTGATTGTCATACTCCTTTCTTTCCTTCAAAAATTTCTAGATTACATTTGTCCCGTGTCAGCTTCAGCGCTCTCCTATTGTGAAGATATGTTTTCTTTTTTAAATTAAAACATGATATAACTCAAAAGCAAGCACAATTTGATGCAAATAGATGTTTGTGACATAACCTCAAAATAAGGTTCTGACACGGAGAAGTAGAAAACTATGACAATCAAGGAGGCCATAAAGCTGCCCTACAATTATAGGGTCGACTAACGATACGGGCCTAAATCTACAGAAAAAAATCTAAAATTCTAAAATAGTATAATATTACTGATATAATTCAACGAAACACAAGAATCGCGTACTTTGGTTGAGTTACAGTGATTTGGTGCAAGTTTGCACTCTTCAGTTCTTTGAATAGTATCATTTCATCATTAAATAATAATAATAGCATTTATTGCCTAACAGAGTTTTTATAATTTCATTTAAATGACGAAATGTGGCACAATATTAAAAGTAAAAAATACCAATTTGTTTAACATTTAAAAAATTTAAGATGATAAACGTTAATATAAAAAGTATAACGCTATTTAAAGTGCTGCTATAAGGCCCTCTTGAGTTGAGGAAGAGAACACATAAAGATATCATAAATACATACTGCATATTCTGTTGAAGTTCATGCACATGACTCTTACAGGAGACTGTAGAGCTAAGTTTGTATTTGCACCGGTGCAAAAGAAGAAGGTATTGTTTCTACAGCATGTCTTTGGAACTAAAAAATTGAGCTGTGATAACAGATCTGGAGAATCAACCATACGATGTAAAACTTTATATAAGAAGATGATGGGGTTGTGTTTTCTTCTCCGACTCAAGCAGGCAACTTGGAATCTTTCCAACAATACTTGGTAGTCTGACCCAAGCTGAGCATAAACTGAATCAATCTTGAAAACCAGATACATAAGAAATGTCTTTTTAACATGATCGATTTGATTTGACAGTTTAATGCCATCCTCTTAAAACTCTACAATTTTCAAAACAGACTGGAACTCATGCAACGTGTCCCCCTCTTCGAAAAATTTAAATTTTATTAAAATTCGGGTGGGGCTTTCCAACTTACGAGACGTCGCGTTGTAGTCGTATAGACGGGCCAAGATTTAGCTGACAGACAAACCGACAGACCAGAAGACCGATATAGATTATGACAGAATGGCAGACTAGCAAACCTAAAGACTGACGGACATGGTATTCCGTAATGTAGATGCCAAATAAGATAAAGCAAAACATCGCATTTACGAAAATTTCCCGATTATAATACTTCCCGGTCAGCGGCGTGAGAAGTAAAATGAATCATTACTTTTAATTCGATTACTGACCTTCACAGTTAATCTGATAAAAACACAGGTAAAACCTACCCTAAAGCATATTTCCTCCACCTAAAAATAAGCGTTTCTGACGTAAGTCGCTTCGCAGCTTACGTACTTCTGTTTGATGGGAAATATCGAAAAAAGCCTGCGTCAGAATATGGAATTGTTGTAACTGCTAGGGGAGCAATAAAAATAATGTAGTTATATTCCATTGCCGTTGAAGCTCTGTAATTTGATCGTTCCACACACTCGATGGTTCGGAATAACCCTACGTTTCTTTGGCTTTGGGTTTTGACGTATAGTATAACAAACATTTTTTAAGTTGTTGAGGAAACGTTTTTATTACTAAAATAGAATGGGTGAGCATGTTTTGGTCAATGAATGTTCTGGTATTCATTACTGATATTAAGGAGCATTCTTCGAATAGGCAATATTTTTGCGATTTTTGTCAAGTATGTAGAGCAAGTAGACGAGTATGAAAGGTTTCACATTGTGCTATCTATGAAAGCCCTAACGTTTTTGTCTACTTCACTACTATGGGTATTTTTTCAGCTACTGTAACGCCAGCCAATTCGAACAACATCATGCTAATATACTTAAATTGTATAAAATACCACATATCTGTGAAAGTGAAACTAGCAGTTGATTTTTAGGCGAAAAACGGCTGGCTAAGCGTTCAGAATGCATGAAATATTAAAAAAAAAACGTATTTTAAACGCGCAAGCATAATTATACTAAATTCTAATCAAGCCATTTAGATCCACTGCTTTTAATTAGCTCGCCATATCAGTTTTCCAATGGTCTGGCTACAATTTCTACATTCTTCACGGCAGATACAGTTCGTTTTCACAGATTAGCATCTCATCGATCTGGTTCAGCTAAATAGGAAAATTTGCATGTCGTAGGTTGGTATTTGCATGTTTTCGTATAATTATTCCACTGAGAGATCGATATCACCGTCAGACCCTTTTAAGGAGAGAGCTGGGCTGGTACAAACATCTCCAACTTGTATTTGTCTTCGCTATAAATAGTTATAGCTAGGAGTCTGATATGTCTGCTTACTAGTATCTATAAACCTGGAATAATTCTATAAGTTACTAACTGATTTGTCAGCCTGGTGAGCTTTGCTTCTTATTTCAGAATCAACGTGAATACTGCGCAGGGATCGGTTGTAGCTCTGATTCTATTTATACCGGAGTAGCGGTGACCACCAGTGAAATACAAGATATCCTATACAAAGTATCTGGAATACAAAATACAAGATACTTGTATTAGAATAAGTATTTCAAATGCCAGATATAAAATGCTTTCTGGAATGGTATCTGCAATACTAGAAAAAAAATACGTATTTTATAATAATTGTTAACGACAAAATACTTTTGCAGGAAAACGACATACTATTGAGTTTGTTTTATTACCTGAATTATTTACTCACAAATGTGACAAAATATCATACTTTTAAGGTTTTTACTGATACAAGTAGAGCCATTTTTTCAAACATTCTAGCTTTAATTTTTTTTCAATGAGGTCTTTTGGGGGTATAAGAAGAGTCGTTCCACATGGACAGAATCTGACAAGCAGGTGTTATATTTTTTACTGTAAGATAACCATTTAAGTTCCTTAAACTGGAATCTTCATTATTTAGGTATTGCAGTCTGCGGTACTGTGAGTAGACCCTGTGTTATCACTTGCAATAAAGCATTCAGTCCTCAAAGAACATGTTATGAAATTAGACTTTTGCCTTTTTATTTCATTTCTAATTGTGTCTAAAGCCTCCGATTTTTCTTTATTGAATCTAGAATGACTAATTTTCCGTGTTTCAGTAAGGATACGTTCTTTCACTTATTCTTGGGTCTAGACTAAAGTTTCCAGGCCGTGTTATGTGGGCAAATGCATAGGTAACTATTACTAAAAGTATCTCAGTAAAAATAATATTTACCGAATACTAGGACACCGAACGAAAGGTATCTAACTACAGGATACAAATACAATTATCAATCAGTATCTTATATACAAGATGAAAATACGTATTTTGTATCTTGTATATGTATTTCAGATACTTGCATCTTAAGTCAGGTCTCTGGGGCTCGCTATAAAGCGGTTAAAGATAATATTTTGATCTGCCTAAGGTTATTAGAACCCACAGAAATCTTTTGACATAGTGTTTCATAATTTTCGAAACTCTAGGAACAAAGGAGCTGTCGCAGAAGCTGAGCGGGTTCATCTGGGAGGCTCAACGTGAGGTACCATCATATAGGAGAGCTCCTTGGTGTGCAAATGTCGCATGGCCGTCTGTTAAGGACGCGTCATCTCTCCTCTAAACAACTTCAAGTATGAATAGCTTGAGCAGCAACATTCTAGATATGTGGACACTATACCAGAGAGTCAATTCTTAAAATAAAGAGGTAGAACACCTGGTAGAACACCTGGTAGAACTTGAGTGTGGTTCTACTACGTTTCTGGAGCAGTATTTTTGGATAATGACTTTTTCGGGAGAACAAGTGCTAAAGACTCGCAGTCGTTTATCAATATCTTCTCTCAAGATCAAATAAACTTTCTGACATGGTTTTATGGAGGACATCTATAGTCTATAAACACCATATCAATTTGCCGAAAACTGATGGGCTCATAAACTTGTTTGATAAACGTCAGTAGTTGTCGGAATTTGGACCATTTCACAGGGAGCATTCAATTATTCAAGTGCGCGCAGAGTGAGGATTTTGTATGGAGGAGGCACGTCCTAGCCCAACACGTATATAAATAAAAGTTGCTAATACGATCCGTCAGGTATTAATGAAAATCGCTAAAAATTTGGAGTTATTTTTCCTTTCCATTAGAAATATGCTGGTTTTTACTTGTCAAACATCAAACGTTAATGAAGCTGCTTCGTCTCAAGTTTTCTGATAAAAGCATGCTACGCACTTTCTAATCTTCCAGTTAAAATGTAACATGCTTTTATTTGATAACTTGATACAAGGTTAAGAACTATAAAACGTTTTTTTTAACCTTAAAAATATTTCTAAATGCTTAGTTCTTTTTTGTTTGTTTATATTTTTTTTTTCGTTTTAGTATTTAACAGATTTCTGCCCCGCGGTCTTACCGTCAGAACGTGTAGGTGCCGCCACTAATAAGGTAACCAAATTTCCCAACCATGCAAGTTGGCTGTCAATTTACTAATGTCAACAAAGAGACAAAACGTGATTGTAAGTTTACTTAAAATTTATTTTAGTAACAGTATGAAGCGTACGAAATCTAGACTAGTTCAAAATAAAACATCAGTATTGCTAGTCGGTCCCATGTTGAGTGGGGCAATGGCAGGCCGCGCCGTTGCCAGCTTGACGCTTTCGGTGGACGTTTTGGTACTTGCCACGAAAGTTGATTGCTAAATCGACGATGAGTTCGCAGATAAAACCATGCATATAACCTTTCGCGGATATTAGTTAGACAGTGTTCAAATTTTTTCGTCTCTGCGTATTATGGTTCAGGAGCTATGCTGACAGATTGGACCGGTATTCACATGTATATACAGATATGGTGCTGAGAAGCACATCAGTTTATTCTTCTTGAGATTTCAATCGAATAAATTTTATACATTGCGCAAATACGGGTGACGTATAAGTATGCTAGTTCAATTGATCGAAGAAATTAAGTTATGTTTTATCTAATGTTAAAAAGCTGAAATTTGATATGGTTATTGTAGATGGGTATAAACTTGATGGGTTTTCGGCGTTTTATTACAGAGCTCTCATGACCACTTTCTGGCTCCATCATCAGATCAGCTTAGTGTCATAATAATAATAATAATAATAATAATAATAATAATAATAATAATGTCTTTATTCCCACAAAAGAAAATACAAAACAAGTTGCAAAACCAGTTTTATATGAACATATAGTGGGTGGGGCGAAGTTCGGCATATCTGCTCTTCCACTTAACCCCTGGTTTTAGGTTTACATCATAATAAGATAAGCATATACATAAATATCTAAATGAGGTAAAGAAATATATGTATGTATAAGCAGTATCAAAGAATGGACCCTAGCGGCTAATTTGATAAATGGTACTATAAAAATACATAATGATTCCAAAGTCATGCCATGCAATTACCTGCAATGTAATACCGTATACGTTTTTTAAACAAATCAATAGAAAGAGAAGTATACTCTCGCGGGATATTATTATAAAGTTTACTGATATTATACGAAAACGATCTTTGGAATAAGGTGGTAGAATGAAAAAGCGGTTTTTAGTTTTGTTTTGTTGAGGGTATTGCGATTGTGAGCTAAGTAACGGAAATGAATTTTTTCGTGTAAGTAGGATGTTAGTTTATGTATAATAATCTTATGGTACTGAACGAGGCTATGAAGCAGCCTGCGTTGCTTCATGTTCAGCCAGCCAGCATCAGTTAGCTTTGATGTAACAGAATCGTATTTTCTTAAACCAAAAATAAGTCTCAGACAAGAATTTTGCACGCGTTGTATTTTTTCAGAGGTGAATTTAGTTAGACATTTGTCATAGACGACATCACAGAAGTTAAAATGCGACAGAACAAGAGAATTGCATAGTATGATTTTAGTTTTTTGGTTCATGTAAGATTTTTGACCGTTTATCGTCTTTAAATTACAATACGC
Source organism: Acanthoscelides obtectus (assembly GCA_963669975.1). NCBI lineage: Eukaryota > Metazoa > Arthropoda > Insecta > Coleoptera > Chrysomelidae > Acanthoscelides > Acanthoscelides obtectus. Next base: position 77,734,876 of record CAVLJG010000008.1, on the reverse strand, counting down.
CCTTCTAGAGCACTTGTTAACATGATGAAATTGTCAAGGTATAAGCCTAAATTACGCGCTATCGAGCTTCTTTCTAATGTATTGTTATCGAGGTTTATTTTCACCAGAGGTTCACAATGGTCTCTCCACCTTTTCGGCCCGAATAACATGACAAAACTTTTAGCCGGATTCAAGTCTAAGCACATGTTTCGAGACGCTTTAGTGAGATGGTCAAGGTCTTTATTTATCAGATCAACAGCAGGCAATTGAGCTGGAGGAAATGATAAGTACACTTGTGTATCATCTGCATAAAAATGAGCTTTACAAGAGTGAAGACTGAAGTATAGATTAGAGGTGTAAATAATGAACATTAGCGGACCCAGAATAGAGCCATGAGGAACACCAATGCCACTTTCAATGGCATGGAGTACTTATCATTCAGCATTACCTGCTGTTGACGATCGCTGAAGTAGCTACGGCCGAGAATCCGTAAAAGTGGAGCATGGCTAAGAGTAGGTCATGATGTATCCTGTCAAATGCCTTCGTATAATCTAAGAGCACCAAGGCAGTCAGGTTACCTTTGACAGCACTGCATAATACATCATCCACCTCTCCCAGCAATGCTGTTGCACAGCTATGCGCCGGACGGAACCCTGATTGTGTATCTATAATGAGGTTATTCGTTCTTAAGAGTTCTCTTATCTGAACATCCATTATTGATTCAAGCAATTCAGACAATGTTGGTAATATACTAATATTATGCAAATCCTTGAACTCAGATGTCTGAGCAACTTTAGGCAAAGGCACAATCAAAGCGTGTTTCCAGCAAAAAGGAAAATAGCGACGCAATATGCATTCACTAATGATATTTAAGTGTAATGAAAGGAATAATTTTGGGGCAGTGATACAACAGCATTTCGATATTTATCAAATCAGCACCAAATGCTTTGGTTTTGAAGTCACACAAAGTATCTTTCACCTGATCTGTGGACGCCAAAGCGAATTTAAAGAGGGATACATTAGGTTTGACATTATTCTTATAAAAAGAAGACGTAAAGTACCGGTTCATTTCGTCAACATCAGCTAAATCTACGGGAATATATGACCTGGCAGTCTTATTGCCAAAGTTCATAGCTTCCAAATCTTTCCATAGTCTTATAGTTCGTACTGCTAATTTTATGTTTTAAATGAATCTTTTTAGCATTATCAGTTGCTAATTTTACTATATTACGTTACTTCTTCTATTCCTCCCATTTCTAATCACACCTTGATCTCCTATGGGCAGTGAATTTGTCATCTCTAAGCCTCATTAGAAATTTAATATTATCAGTCAGCCACGGAGCTGGTTTTTTCGTAAACTTTGCCATTCGATAGGGTGAAAATTTATCAAATAGCTCTAAAACTAATTGATTAAATATATTTAATTTCGTATCTATATCCTGACAATAAATTATCTGCATAAAGTCTACTTCATCCAGAGCAGTCTTGGTTGATACTTTTGAAATCTCTGTAGCTACGTAGTGCAGGTTGTTGACATTGTCGTATTGGGCGTCTGTCATATTGAATTTAGAATAATGTCCTCTTACTTATCGTATTCCTCCCATTAGTGTCTTCCATTTGATACTCGTATCATAGGAGTTACAATGGAAAAGGTTACCCTGTAGGCACGAAGCCTCTAGGTAAACATGATATCACGCTGTCTGGATATGTTCCACCCGAATTGGATAAGCTAAAATTGAAGCACGTTCAAGGCTAAATAAAGAAATACTTTTCAATCTCCTTCCCTTAAGCCGAGACGAAAACGGATACCTAATGCTTCTTTAAGGGCTCAAGTAATCTTGAAAAGCCGCTGAAGGAAATACGCTTACCCAGAGTAATAAGTTTGACTTTACTGGCTGAGTTATAAACACTATCTGGTAGTAAAGAAAGGCTTATGAGTTTGAAATATAAGGAGTAAGCTCTTTATTTCATACATACTACGTCTATGGTCGTTTTCACAAGTCCCCATTACATCAAACGTGATAGTAAATAACAGCTGATTACCTATTAACATTTCAAAATACCCCATATCGACAAGTGGTATGCAATTCTGACGGATCTGTCAACATTAGATCTGTAGACAGGGTTTGATGTTTCTGTTGTCTTTTGTATGCACTGAATTTTTAATCCCTTACAACACTTTTATTTATAAAAGGTGCTTCGTACACAAGAAAAGACGATAGAAGCAAAGTGGCAAGAAGGTCATAGCTATATTTCATGTCAAGTAGGAATAAACAAGATAAATAGTTTTTAACTATGGTATAAGCAGTTCTGAATACGGTCCTGAATTTCATCTGATTATTATGGCCAACTTTACAGACTTCAATACAAATATATAATTTGCTGATCAGCTGTTCACCTCAGTAGACGTCAAAACGTAACGGAAACCTGTACCATAATATACAAAGTTTACTATAAAAGGTTTGCAATATGAGTTAACAAACAGACGCAGGAGACTGCATGTCATTGCATGTTGAGACATGTCCATGAGTGCATAGTAGCCGCCAGCAGCACTTCTGTTGATTTAGTTGTTGATTCATACTGACAAAGTAAAGTGCGTACTATGGCATCGGGGTCACGTAGTGAGATAAGCTCAATTTTAAGGTATAACTTTACGCGTAGTTTAAGCATAGACCAGGGCTTAGAAGAAATTACACTTCTATAAAAAAAATGATTGTCCTCATCCTACGACTATATTCAGGTAGCACAGAGAATTCCAAAGGGGCAATTTCACTCTGGAGGACGCTGAGAGGGAAGGAAGGCCGCGAACGACAGTAGAAGAGGAAAATGCTTGACGAAGACCGGAGAGTGACATACCGACATATAGAGGAGGCCTTACACCTTCATGCACCAGCAATTCAGTCAATTCTGCATGACCATCTACACGTAAGGAAAGTTTGATTTCTCTGGGTACCGCTTAGTCTGACGAAAGAGCAGAAGACTCGTCAAACGACTTGTGGCCGAAAGATGCTGAAAATGTTTCACAGGGGGCAATCTTGGTTTCTGAACAGCATCGTGACAGGTGACGAGACTTGGCTCTACTATTATGATGTGCCAACGAAGGCTCAAAACAAAGTTTGGTTCTTTGATGACGAGGACACAAAGCTGTCAGAAAATCCAGATCTGTTAAGAATTTTTCAAATCGTGCGTCATTGTGGAGCGTGTCGCTTTGGATACACAGAAGACAGTCACAGCTAAGTGGTACACGAAACTGTCTGCCTAAAGTCATAGAGTCTATGAAAAACCTGCGGTAAAAATCAAGAATGGACACTTGGTACCTCCACCATGACAACGCTCCAGCTCACCGCGCCAAAGCCTGCAGTCCAGATCTTGCTCGCGAATGAAGCTAAAAGGAAAACGGTTTTCTAGCGATGACGACCTGCTGAGGATTTGGTACAACGAGGATGTATTCCGTGTGACAATGCTTGGCCTCGTGGACACTTCTGCTCTACGTTATGTTTAATAAAATGCGGAAAATCACAAGAAATCTTACAGGAGCTGCGAAGATATTGATTCGCATTCTTCTTATCTTGATCTTAATATTCGGACATATCCAAGAGCTACATGAGTGAAGCTCAGACTTCATTCAATGTGATTATTCTGACTACACCAATGACTTTTTGTAAACATAAACATTAATAAAGCACCACGCACATGCCATCAAAGATAAACCTTTTTGATAAATATTTATCCAAGTAGAGTTCATAAATGTTTCTTTCATCCGGAGCTTTTATGTTCTTTTAGGCAATTACTCTTTACTTCGAGTTATGGTAATTTGAATAGTTGTTTGTACTTGCTCCGTATATTAAGTATTGAAAAATATTCCTAGAGTTTGTCGGAACTATACTAAGTGACATACAATTCCGAACACCCAGTTTAAATGGTTTTATTTTAATAAAATTTTGTATAAGTACTTAATGAAGCATAATAAGTAAATGATAAAAATTTCAAAATGATTGCACTGCTTTAAAGCCCTTTGACCTTTAATAATGTGTGGATGCACCCTGATGTGCTACGCATTCTCCAACGCGCCTAGGCATGCTTCTGATCAGGTGGTCAATGTCCTCCTGTGGTATCTCATTCCATACAACCACCAACTCCTCTCGAAGTGCTTCTAGAGTCTGAGGAGGACGTTGCAAATTGAGCAATCTCCTACCCATCATATCCCACACGTGCTCAATTGGGGATAAGTCGGGAGATCTTGGTGGCCATGGTAACAATGTGACATCATTATGTTGAAAGAAGTCTATTGTGACTCTTGCAACATGTGGTTAGGCATTATCTTGTTGGAAAGTTGGATCTGCCAGGGTGTCAAGATAGGGTAAAAGATGGGGTTCTAAAACTTCGTGGATATAACGCTGCGCGTTCATGTTACCTCTGATGAAGATTAAAGGTGACCTGGAACCATAAGCTATAGCACCTATAACCTGTAACGCTTCCTTTCCGCAAAAAGTCCAGAAAAGATGAAATGCAATGAAGATTCCAACTTTTCTGCACAATCACAGAAAGGGGGTTACAATTAGCTTCCGGTAGCTCAGTCGGTGGCATGAAGACATCTACAGGCGTGTAGCTGTGTGTCGACCATGGCATGGCTAGAGGATAGAAGAACAAACAGAACACAAAAATTTAACAGATTTTATTTAACAAAAAAAAAAGGCATTTTCATTACATTACAATTTTACAAAAATAACAAAATAAGTTTTACATCTTTGGCGCGGCTATAACGCTATCGACTTATCTTTCGCTGGTCCATTTTTACTCGACTGAAGCCAGGATGGCCAGGGGCTTGAAGGGGAGGTCCCAGTTATGAGGGGTGACCTCCATATAGTGGCTTCACAACCAGTTGTAGGCGAAGTTAAAGGCGATGGCGCTGCCAAGGCACATGCATGGGTGAAAATATTGGCCAAGGCTAGGCAAAGTGAAAGGGAAAGAGAAAGGGGGTGGCCCCAATCTGAAAAAGAACCGTGTACATTAGCAACGTGCCCTAATAGCCAAGGCATTTCCAATCTCAGTCTGCCTCAAAAGAGAACCAACGATTTTCTAGGTTAGAATTACATTATATAGTTTGATAAAATCAAACCGAAAATTGGAAATGCCTTTCATAAAATAAAATCATGAAATAGCAAAAAAAAAAACGTCAAACAAGATGGTGGTCATCAAAAATTTCTCCACATGCTTCTGATATAAAAACATAATCATCGAATATTCATAATCAACGTACTTATAATTTCACTGAACTATGAATATATATACGCGCACAGAGGTAAAATCGATGTGGATCGATTTCCACCTCGATTTGATTAAAGTTATGGCGAATGATCGAAGTAATCGAAAATGACGTTCGATGGATATTTTAAAATCGTACAAGAAATAAATCACTTACATATCGATTATCTATAAACTACAGGCAGATCCAGCAATAAAACTGTATAGTATTATAAAACTCACCATTTTTGTCCTATACGGACACACATTCTAGAAAATTCTAGCACATGGTGCTATATAACCTTGTGCTACTGAGAAGAAATTTCTAGCCGTTGTTCGATCGGCGGCTCAAGTGAAAAGGAAGCGCGAGGAAGATCGCAGATCAGGAACTCCGCATCAAGCGCTCCAAGCGGAAAATTTTCCAAGCAAAAAAACTAGAGATGGGATTAATGAAATGATAATCGAGAAGTGATTTAATAAATACGATCGGACGGTGAAACCGTTACACTCGCCCCAACTTAACCAAAAAAAAAAAAAATCGAAGAAGCATTTAAGAATTTTTTTTTTTTTTACTAGGAATTTGAAAGTTATCACGGAAGGACAAATGTACAACCATTCGACCAGATAACAAGTAGTAAAAGTAAGGTAGAAACAAAAATGTTAGAAGAGAATTGGAAGAAAAAGGGATAGCCTCAAGTCTACCAAACAAGAGGGATGGTTATAGCACCAACTCGCTGAAAAGTACAGTGAAGTTGCACTTAAAAAAAAATATCATCATATGATGAAAAACCCAAAACATAAAACATCGTCATACCTAAGACGAGAAAAATAATAAACCAAAAGTTTCAGCAGTAGTCCAAGCACGAATCACAATGGCATCCAAAATGCACGACTGACTACTAAAAACTTCAAAACTAAGTAAGTACCTAAACCATAAGAGGTACTAAAAAAAATAATAATCTTTCTCAAAACAATTGCCAGATTATCTCGCAATACTCCAAACCCAAAAAGAATATCATCTACAGTGATATTTTAAACCAATATCCAATATAAAAAAACTGTGCATTACTATTTTCAAAATATGAAAATCAAAAGAAATTAACAAATTCCATTAGGAATTCAAATCATATAACAAAACAATTTACAAGTACTAAACCAATGAAAACTTGATCAATAAGGTATTTTAATCAAAAAAAGATGTTAACTGAGTGCAGTTCTGATTCCAACAAAAAAAATTGTCGGGCGCCAGCAGTCTGTAAGACTACAAAATAATTCAAAATATTTTCAGAGAATTAAAGTATATAAGGGACATTCATGAAATATTGAAGTAAGATTTTCAAAGTCAAAATATAGCTTAAGTTCAATCAATGAACTAGAATTCAAGAGTAAGTTCAATCAAAATTTTCGGGTCATGTGACAACATAAGAACCAGACCAAAAAAAATTCTGAAGTTCAATATAGAAAAGAGCAAAATAAATTTCCAAAAAAACTAAGTGCAACACAAGTGCAACTGTAAATCTAATAGTGTTAAAATCATAAAGTGAAAGGAAATATTAAAGCTATATGAGCATGATTTTATAAAGGGTTCTCAAAAAACTTTAAAAGTAAGCAAAATATTAAAAGTTTCATGAGTAATAAATGAGAAACGAAGTGAGCATATGTAAAATGCAAAATAGCGAAACGAAAATCACAAGATATTTTATTAAATCATGATACATGAGAGTAATGCCGCAAGCAAAGACTGTATGCAAAGGTCTACGATATATGTAGGTGACAAAATGGGAGTTATAAAAAAACAATCTAGTGAACAAGAAATAGAAATAAATATGATAGGTAAGAATTCGAATTTTGATTTAAAGCAAAAATATGAGAGAAAGACAACTTTCTAGGGTCACCATAGGTGCACTCCATAGCCCTAGACAAGAATGTCTATAGTCTATAAAATATTCTCATGTAGATCACTGATATCATCAGCGCACTTCAAAGTCTACACTAAGAATAACCATATCATTGTAAAATGAAAGTTAAGTTCAAATATGAAATATTACAAGATTAGAAAAACTATAATAATTTACCAGTGTAAAGTATGAAAAGAGAATTACTATACTGAATCTATAAGAATTGGCGATTACTTCAAGTCAAGACAGAAATTGAAAGAAATAAGAAGTCGAAAAAAAAAATTATGAGAGCAGACTATCAAAACAAATGCAATAATGCAAAAGCAAAATCACCAGATATTTCAAAATCTATAGCGAAACATGAAAGCAATGTCGCAACCAAGCTCAAGACTTAGCAATACGCACAAATGTGCACAAAGGCTGAAAGCATATATGAAAAATCTCAAGAAGGAATTGACAATTACTTCAAATCAAATTGACTTGATTGAATTGAACTGAGACATAAATTACTATATCAAAAGTGAGTTTTACTTATACGCCAGAGGTTTCAAGAGTTTATCAATACGCACAGATTTGCAACTAGGCGGAAAGCATATATGACAAGTCTCAAGAAGAAAATAAAATGCATATGAAGAAAACACTTTCAATTAAAGAAAACTGTGGATAGTACAAGACCCTCAAGGCATACATCGCAACGAATCTATGTAACTATCCAGACTACAAAATACTGTCAAAGTTCAAAACCACTCAAAAATATGTAAACAAACATCAAAAGTTTGAACCAAAAATCAATGTAAGTCTGTGCTCTCGAAGAAAGTTATAATGAATTCAAAAAGAGGATACTATCAAAAACTTCAAAAGTAATAGACTTCAAAAATAGAAGTACGTAAGTATGTAAAGGAAATTCAGAAAATATACGCATAAAAACATTATAAAATATTATACACAGTATTTGTCACATGATTTAGATCGGGAATGCAATTTAAATTTTGAGTACACTCAGAAAAATGAAATATTCAAAAGATGAAGTATACACATTAAATTGGAATCAGAAAAATAATGATTACTTGTAAATTTTGTACATGGTGGACTGACGTAATGGTTCAAAAGGTTGAAGGATCAACGATGTTAAATGTCCAAAGTAAACATTCAGCTGCCTCTTACAGCAAATAAGTTTAATCATTATCAAAGGAAATTCTTCTCCGTTCGCATCTGTACTAGGAAATAAACATAGGAAAACCTACTCGCTCCAATGTACAGATCGAAAAACTCGCCCCCTTCGATTGAGCGGAAATATGAGTAATGGACAAATTGTAATATTTCAAAAGGTTGAAGGATCAACGATGTTAAATGTCCAAAGTAAACATTCAGCTGCCTCTTACAGCAAATAAGTTTATTCATTATCAAAGGAAATTCTTCTCCGTTCGCATCTGTACTAGGAAATAAACATAGGAAAACCTACTCGCTCCAATGTACAGACAGAAAAACTCGCCCCCTTCGATTGAGCGGAAATATGAGTATTGGACTGATTGTAATATTTCAAAAGGTTGAAGGATCAACGATGTTAAATGTCCAAAGTAAAAATTCAGCTGCCTCTTACAGCAAATAAGTTTAATCATTATCAAAGGAAATTCTTCTCCGTTCGCATCTGTACTAGGAAATAAATATAGGAAAACCTACTCGCTCCAATGTACAGATCGAAAAACTCGCCCCCTTCGATTGAGCGGAACTATGGGTATTGGACTGATTGTAATATTTCAAAAGGTTGAAGGATCAACGATGTTAAATGTCCAAAGTAAACATTCAGCTGCCTCTTACAGCAAATAAGTTTAATCATTATCAAAGGAAATTCTTCTCCGTTCGCATCTGTACTAGGAAATAAACATAGGAAAACCTACTCGCTCCAATGTACAGATCGAAAAACTCGCCCCCTTCGATTGAGCGGAAATATGAGTATTGGACTGATTGTAATATTTCAAAACGTTGAAGGATCAACGATGTTAAATGTCCAAAGTAAACATTCAGCTGCCTCTTACAGCAAATAAGTTTATTCATTATCAAAGGAAATTCTTCTCCGTTCGCATCTGTACTAGGAAATGAATATAGGAAAACCTACTCGCTCCAATGTACAGATCGAAAAACTCGCCTCCCTCGATTGAGCGGAAATATTAGTATTGGACTGATTGTAATATTTCAAAAGGTTGAAGGATCAACGATGTTAAATGTCCAAAGTAAACATTCAGCTGCCTCTTACAGCAAATAAGTTTAATCATTATCAAAGGAAATTCTTGTCCGTTCGCATCTGTACTAGGAAATAAACATAGGAAAACCTACTCGCTCCAATGTACAGATCGAAAAACTCGCCCCCTTCGATTGAGCGGTAATAACAAGGATCCAAAACACTATAAAAAACTAACAATACAAACAAAAAGTTTCAATACAAAAACAAGAGCAGCCAAATCTTAAAAAAAATATTTTATATCTCACATACATTAAAAGAGTACAGAGACGTTCAAGTCCTGTTAATCCAATGGAAAATCAGACACTAATGTTCTAATTTCCCCCAAAGAATATGCCAGATAAAACTATAAAACATTAAAATTATGAAAACTTTTGCTCCAAACAAGAGACAAAATTACTACAATAGTTACTGAGGAACGTATACTATTTCAACAACAAGTTGAAGTTTAATTATCATAAATGAGTATGTGTGTCTTTGTATAGGTAAAAATGATTTAGGAGTCACCCCCTCATTGAAAAGTAGCAAAAATATAGTCAAGAAAAACATCATTTGTTTCTTGAAAAAAAGAAAGGTAAGTATCAAAGTACTATGTCCAAGTGTCAATACTTGAAAAAAAGTAAACCGCCAAAATACACGAAAAATTATGAATATCAATTTCATATAATTCAGAAAAATGGATAAATCGCAAAATGATTTACTCCAGATAACTCTAGTCAGTAGATTATTGCCATCAGAATGAAAACAAATGATCAAAAGTTCAAGTACAGTCAAAAATTCAAAAAGTAAATACATTTGGGGAAGGCAAAAATAATTTTGAAAGTAAGTTTCCTACGTACCAAACATCATGAGAGCTATATCAGTACACCAGAGATCCAACAATTAGGCTATATATGCATACATGAAAAGTCTCAAGAAATCAAAAAAACTGCACATGAAGAAATACTTTCAAAAACTAAGAGGTTAGTGATCAAAAATGAAAAGCATATAAGAATATATAAACTATCAACAACAATAGTCACAACCTCAATCAAAAGTTTGATGATATTCGACAAAATGCTGGGAAACCTAAAGTCCCCAGACTATCAATATTCAACAAAAAATTATCAAAATATCATCAATCTCAAAACTACAATGAGAAAAAAGTTATAACTGTCCCCAGCAGTAAATAAAAACTATAGTAGTATGTGATAAAAAAAAATTCTGGCAATGATCTCGCTGACTACTAAACAAGACAATTAAAAAGTTAATAGTATGCCTATGAAATAAACAGGTGGAAAAATTTTAATCTTTTGATAAAAATTTTAAACATTAAGCAAAAAGTAAGGATGATTAAAGAATTAGAAATTTGAGTACCAAAAGCAATTAAAAATAGAAATGCTGCCAAAAATTGTAAAGAATTTTGAAAACTATGTTCTGTCTGCCAATCTTCCACTAGCAAACCACTTGTCGACAAAGCCAAACACCTATCGAAGCCTCACGTTGCGGGTGCCAATTTATGTAACGCTTCCTTTCCGCAAAAAGTCCAGAAAAGATGAAATGCAATGAAGATTCCAACTTTTCTGCACAATCACAGAAAGGGGGTTACAATTAGCTTCCGGTAGCTCAGTCGGTGGCATGAAGACATCTACAGGCGTGTAGCTGTGTGTCGAGGAACTCCGCATTAAGCGCTCCAAGCGGAAAATTTTCCAAGCAAAAAAACTAGAGATGGGATTAATGAAATGATAATCGAGAAGTGATTTAATAAATACGATCGGACGGTGAAACCGTTACAAACCATAACTCCAACAGTGTGATGAACATGTCTTTCAACAAAAAACTGTGGATTCCTCCTTTCACCACGTCGCCTTCTAACCCTGGCACGACCATCGTGCATGCCTAAACATAATCGAGACTCGCCACTAAAGACAATACTCCATTCCTGATCCCAGAGTGACCGTTGTCTGCACCACTCAAGGCGATTACGTTGGTGTTCTCGAGTTAAAGGGAGGATCCAGTGTGGCCGGTATGAAAACAAGGTAAAACTTCTCATTCGTCGGTAAACACTTCGCATGCCAATAGGTCTTCCGTGTTCTGCAAACCATTCATTTGCAATGGACCTGGTAATGGAGAAAGGGTCCCTTAAGGCCAATAATCTTAGGCGGCGATCTTCACGGTCTGTTGTTCTACGGCGGCGTCCAGTGCCCCTTGCTCTTTGCGTACGGCCTTCTCGAAGCCATGCCTGACAACACCTAACCACAGTGTCTACACTTCTTTGCACTCTAACTGCAATTGCCCGAAAAGAAAGTCCAGCTTCCCGAAGTCCCACTATACGGCCCCTATCAAACTCACTAAGTTGACGAAATCGTACAGGTCTCCGTACTCTAGGCATCGTAACCGATCGTAAAGGATGTCAAGAACCAAAATCCGGCAACGTTGATTCTTTACTGCGGCTGAAATATTCATTTTTAGAGCGTTAGTGAATTAAAAAAAAGCAGTATAAAAACCGGAATGTCCAACTGATAAGGCTGAAAATTTTTTCACTTGTTATTTACAGTAAGATAAATACATTCACCAACTTTTATTGAAATCAAACCATTTAAACTGCGTGTTCGGATTTATATGTCACTTAATATATGGTGTTTATTTGTCGCCTTGAAAATTCTAGGTCTCCTAGCCATTTGATACTACAAAGTGTAGGTTGGCTCTTGTTGTGGACTTCGTGTGTCTCTTTTTTTTTTCCTCTCCATCTTTGTTTCCTCAGGTTACACCCGTATCCGGATGTATGGGCATGTGTCTCTACTTTTGTAGTTGCATATGTGCATTCATTTCGGGCCTGATGAAGCCAACCAGCAGAAATACGTATCGCTCGGGTTACCTATCCTACTCTGCTCAAATCCACTTTTTGCGGATTTTGCCCATTATTTTCCTATTTTTGTTATATATATATATATATATATTATTGATTAGTAGCGCAAGTAGTGCTGATAATACGGGGAGAGGGCGAAGCTTAGCATCTAAGCCGATTTGGTCCTTTTTGGTATCCCTAAACAGAAACACAGACACGATTTTACCATCGACCCGCGGGAATCAAAAATTGCTCCTAGGGAGCGAATTCGACAAATCAGAAGGTGATTTTGGAGTAATGGATTTTTTGTATACGCATGCAGCTGCGTAGGCAGAAGCCTGAATACCAAGGCAACGTAGCTGCTGTAAAAGCCTTAAAGACACCATGTTAATTAGAGTTTTAAAGTGCCTAAGGTTGCTGGAACTGGCTTGAAAGATACTCTGAAAAAGGGGCTATATCCATTAATTTCATTACTCGTCGTATTTTGGCAAATCGCAGATAGGCAGTCAAGTTACCACACGAGACTCTCCATTAGCAGACATCACCAAGCCAGTGCCATTTATACTACCTATGATTACCGGTTATGAAATACTGGTAGTAACATACTGTATAATATTTGGAGTGTTATTTTATATTCACTAGTACTAATTCAATATGCCCATAATATAAACTGGGCGGTTTCATGATAAAGAGAGGAGGATGGCCGCAGTTTTAAATTAAGCGATCTAGTCATGACAATTTGTGGTTTTAATAAAGCGTTTTTATTTAATAATTACCTAAATTGACGATACATCTGCGCATCCTATACTTAATTGCATTTTAAAAACAAAGGCATATATGCAGACTTTCGTCGAGTGGCCTGGCACGCATATACTGAAAATATTTCTCTGTTATTCGGTTTTAAGGAATAATGTACATGTATGAAATATGTCTAAAGGGTGCGTATACTTACCGAGGTTGGCAGGATAAAAATATAGTAACGCCAAAAAATTTAGATATACCTTCCCAAAGTTCCTGCAACCCTGCACCTCCAACTTTGTGCCCCTACAAAAATTTTCCTGAAAATGATAAGGAACCTCTTAGATGTCAAAAAAACGATTCGATTCTCACTTTTTCGTTCTTGCCCTTCGCTCCTCCGCCACCGTAAATCTTTTTCGTCCTTGGCACAGTAGTAACTATGTGTGAAAATTTCATGAAAAGCGGAGCAGTACTTTCCAAGTTACAGTTACCAAGAAATAGACAGATAAACCGGTGGAAATCCAAAAGAAGTATCTTACTTTCGATACTTTTCGCGATTACAATGCTTCCTCGATAATCACGTAGGAAGAAAAAGAAAAAAAAAAAGGGTTATTACGGGTTCTTACGACGAAGATGAGTATTTTTAAGCCGAGGCATTTCCGAATCTATACTTATGAAGTTTTGAAGTTAAAAAATCAGAAGGAAAATTGATGTTAAGTAAAAAACTTGTTTTACGTCTACTCGATTATAGGGAAAATCTTCGAACAAAACCCATTTATTTTCCAACCCGTGCTCTTGATACGGTTTCAGAGCAAGCCACCAAACTTATATCGTATTGCACTTTTCTGTGGTATGTTCCTTGAAAGCCATGAGACTAAGCAAGCTGTTCTGTGGTTAATGAAACTTTTGTGTTTTCCTGAAAATGTCATATAAAGCTCGTGAAGTATTGCTCCTCGGTGTTTACTTCCCATGTGGATATACCGTTCCCTGTAGCATTGTTGCCGTCGTGTTGCTTTGGTTTTTATTTTCTAAAGAAACTTTGTTATTTGCTTTGGCACGATTTGAAGTAGAATGTCTTTTTGAATATTTATCGCCTGAAAAAAAGCGTCAGGATTTTTATTTACGATACTTTCTGCGACCTCAACTTCTTATGAAGTCTCTATATGGCAACATTTTTGTTGAAATATTTGTCTATAACTATGGCCCCCATCATGAACATATGGGAGCGTATGGACCAGTTATATATCTTGGCCCCAGCAGTCGAATAACGTGATATTGTTTTTTTTTTGACATTACTTAAGTTTTTGTGACATTATGTAGGTTATTCTAAAAGATTTTAACTTAGAACTAGCTGTTGTTCACTCGATATGCACTCGTTCTGTATCTGTACGTGTTGCCTAAACATTATGACTCTTCAGCTATCAGTTCGGATCTGATGTGATGAAACACCTGCTTCAGCGATGGCATTATTGGAGGTCTAAGCTCTAAGTTGTATACGATAGCTGCAAGTGAATGGCAGTGCACAGGTGTATAGTGATAATTTGTGTGCTAATAATCTTTGTTGATGATAATGCCCTTAGCTTCTTGTCTCAAATACACTTACTTGAGATGTATGCTTCATCCTGAGAATTACATATTCAAATTTGCTGAATTTCAGAAGGTTATTACATTTTACATTATTTTTTATTTCAAGTCATTTACATTTTATAGAAATTTATTTTAAGATGTCAAGTAGAAAATACAAATTAGTGCACTGCGGAAATTTTTGTGTGTGATGCGTCATTCCTAATTTTTCTGTGATGTGGCTTAATTGCACACAACGCGGGCGCGGTGGTGATATCCCGTAAGCACGCAAAAAACCAGGCAAGATCGTAATTTATAACTTTGAGCATAACCTCTCTTCAGAAAACACAACACAAGGAACCCGTCTGGTACAGCTGATGAATATTTTTCACGGGCAGCATATTCAGTAATAATTTTCTCAGATAGCGAATATCAATGATTTTATATACATGCAGACCAATATACAGAATCTCAACCAATTTTCTTTTTGTCGCATCTTCTCAGATATATATTCTGCGGGCTATCTCGCCATTCTGCAACCAACACAGCATGCTGCTGAACTACTTGCAGCTTGCGATATGTATGTTAAAAAGATATAGAAGCACCTCGTTGCCTAGCAACCCGAGTACAAGGTCACGGAGGTCGTCGGCGTATAAGGTTTTTTACGTAATAACCCTATGGGCCATACTGAAAATATTGCTGCATGTTGCTGGCCATTGCATTGCAGCCAGATAATGCAGTAAAATATTTCCCGTTTAGAATATCCTTACGCATGTGCAACTCTCTTGCTTTTGTTGCGCTTCTTCGAGTAGCTTGGAAGCTAAGGCCGGGACGAAATGCGTTAGGTAGGTAAGTGGTTTATTTTCCTAATATTATAGTTCACAGAAACATATTAGTTTCTCTTGGAATTACATGACTTGCCACTTTTAGTTCCTACGCCTACTGGCGCATTATAATTGCAAAAAAATGTGAACTGTGCATCACAATCACAAAAACTCGTTTCCGTCAGATTGACCGCTAATCATTAAGCTCTCTATTACTTGAAAAGTACTACTCGGATTTGAATGACATTTTGCACAAGGTTACTACTAAGCCAAGGACGAAAAATATTTGTAGTTTTTGAAAATCGGTCCAGTCGTGGTGGAGAAAAAGGCCAGATATGACAAAAGTAAAAATCGCTCATACTTCGTTTCAGCGTATCCTCATCATTTTTGAAAAATTTCTCATGGGTAAAATTCTGGGAAGTGGGGGATTGTGGGGGATGGGACAAGGTATATATCAATTCTTTTTTTTTTTTATATCGAAACAGCCGCGCAGGCAGAAGCCTAAATGCCGGAACACCGCGGCTGCTATGATGATCCCAAAGAAATTTTGTTAATACGATTTTTGAACTGCCTAAGGTTAGTAGAACTGGGAAAAGCTTCCTCCCGTAGATTGTTCCACAATCTAGACACCCTCGGGACAAAGGAGCGGTCGTATCGGCCAGTTCTGGATGTACGAAGCTTGACACGGTTAGGATGGGACGCCGAAGTCAGGCGGGTCTGTCTGGCAGGCACATCGCGCGGCGGCATCATAGAAGAGAGCAAAGCCCGTTGGTGTAGCGATAGAAAAGAGCTAGATCGCCGACGGCCCGCCGGTGCGAAAGAGTCCCGAGACTGTCTGTTAGAGAAGAGTCATCGATCAGTCGGGCCGCCCTCCTCTGGACAGCATCGAGCATGGACAATGTAGTCGGGGCGGCAGCACCCCAAATGTGTGAGCAATACTCGAGGCTAGGCCTTATCTGGGCCTTGTGTAGAGTGAGAAGGTCATGCGGAGAAAAGTACTTCTTAGCCCTAAACAAATAGCCTAGCTTTTTCCCAGCAGCTGCAGCTATTGAAGAGATGTGTTCGTGCCAATTCTTTTCAGCCCCGGGAATTCTACGCACCTATTATAGGTCATTACAGAAACTGTTGATAGCATGGCTAAGTTGTCACGTGTTCATATGAAAATTCATAAAATTCATCTAAAAGAGTCATATGCAAAACCTGGGAATGGCCGTTTGAGTAATATTTTATTATATTTATTGAAATGCATATCATGCATTCAACTTTGAAAACTCAAACAAAATGTTTACTTTAATTGAGATTTGCCTATATAGAAAACACACAAAGCACAAATACGGCGCTTATAAATACAACGTTGCCAAGTAAATTTTGGTTTTAGATGCACTTATAGACCGATTAGAAATCGTGTGGTATATAGAAAAAAATAGTACACTAAACCTAATGTGATCAAAAGCATAGGTACAATTTAAAATACAGAGGTGATCTAATTTACTCCATGATTAGATACACAAAATTCATGAAGTAAGGTAGGTGATACATAAAAGTTTTGGTAAACGACTTTTGTTGGTATAAGTTGATATGTAAATGTGTGCGGGGATTATAGAAATACCTAACATAGCAACCGACTACGAGTTTCAAAAAAATTATTCTGAATTGTGCGTGTAAAATTTCAAAAAGGTCTCTTACTAGATTCCAGTTTGAGTCTTGATAATGAAATAATGATGCGTGCGTCTAACGAGAGTACAGCGTTGAAGCTGTTTTACGACTTTTGACACATTATTCAAGCGATACCTATCATAATTCAGGCTTTAGCGCTGTACTGTTGTTAGACGCGCACAATAATAGCAACAGTGTGATTTAAAAAAAAAAACATCACTGATATTATCGTTTTATGGTTTACTCTAGCTGGATGTAAAGACGCGGCAACATCGTCACACATTTCGCCGACGTACAAAGGCAGCACATGTGCACCGTTTTCCACCCGTTTTGTTGTCAGCTGTGGCGCGTACAACGGAAAGGAGGTGAGTTGGGAACTGTTGAAAATTCACGGATTACGGAAAATGAGTCACCACTGGATGGATAGTATTTTTTTTATACTCCAACTACCACGAAGGCCTAAGGCCTAAACACCCATTGGGTACCGTGGGGCTATAGGGGGATACAGGGGAAAGGGGGAACGCCACACGGACTCTGGCGAGGGAACACGTGTGCATGCAACATGCACACATTCTGGCTCCGCCTACGAGATCCGCCGGGTGGTACCTCCACGTTCGACAGTCAGAGACCGTCTACCACCTACGGACAATCACAACATCCATAGCCAAGAGAAAAATTTCTCCTGGGACGGGACTCGAACCCGCACAGCGCACGGCGACTGATCAGGAGACCGAAGAGTCTACTACTGCGGCCACCGCTGCTGCCTGTACATACCCCATGAACTGCATAATTTATGTACTGGACAAAGAAATATAGTGACAAATGTTTATGACGCACTCCGAACACGATTTCCAGAGCAAACAGTAAGGGATATCGTTCAACGCTGTAGCGATATGACAAAGGTATCAGTATCTACCAGTTTCAGAATTATAAGGGAAATAACGTAATGTATGTTCGGTGGTAGCAAAAAAGCAAAAACAGTGACGTAAACGATTAGTTTTAAATGATGATGTTAAATACGCAATCCGTCGGAAGGGGCACTCGTTTTATTTGAGAGGAGAAATACCGACAATAAAAAAAATACAGCACACTTTGAATACTGACGATAGTCTACCAAAAATATCCCAGCGTGTTGTGCTAAGAACTCTACGAGAAATTAATGTCAGATATTTGAAAGAGAAGAGGAATAGCGCTTTGGTCGAAAGGGATGACATAATAACCTGGCGGAGGGAGTATCTGAAAATAATACGTAGTACTCGCATAATGTGGAGATTTATTATTTGGATGAGACATGGTCGAATGAAGGTCACACCGTTTCTAAATATTGGCAAGACCTAATTATCACATCTTGTAGACAAGCGT
Source organism: Acanthoscelides obtectus (assembly GCA_963669975.1). Taxonomy (NCBI): domain Eukaryota; kingdom Metazoa; phylum Arthropoda; class Insecta; order Coleoptera; family Chrysomelidae; genus Acanthoscelides; species Acanthoscelides obtectus. Next base: position 77,716,546 of record CAVLJG010000008.1, on the reverse strand, counting down.
ATCGTGATGGACTAAGTACAGATTTCTAACGCCCTTCGGGTAAGGGTCATCGTTTAATTATTACTCATATTGGCAGCGATTCTGGCTTTGAGCGTCTTCGAATCACGAAGAATTGGAAATTATCATGAAGATATGAATGCACAAGTTTTTGAAGATTGGTTGAAAGCAGTGTTACCAAAGTTATAAGCTGAAAATATTTCCACTTTAAAGTGGAGAACGATAGAAACTTATAATTGGCTAGTGTCGAAAAATATACCATGCGACCTATCGATGCTCAAAACAGAGTTAATGCAAAGCGCTTGTCAGCACAAGGGTAGGTACACGAAATTGGTGGTAGATGAAATAGCAAAGGATTTATTGTTTTGATATTAGCTTCGTATCACTGCGAATTCAACCCTATCGAGTTGATATACTACTTTTAAGATGGCGGATGTTAGTATTCTTTTGGAAGAGGCCATTTAGGGTGTAACTGGTGACACGTGGCAGAATTGCATAAGTCATGTAGTCAAAGAAGAGGAAAAGTTATGGCAGTTGGACCATTCCACAGAGCGGATAATCGAACCACTGATAATTAACTTGAATGAAGACAATGACCGCGGCAGCACTAACAGTAACAGTTCCTGCTCGAATAATGGTGAGTCATAAAACCGCAGCGCATCTGACTACCATTTGATCAATTGAATATTTATTTATTATTTATTCTATTTATTTATATTTGCACCTATTTACGTTATATGTTATCCATAGTCCTTTTATATTCCTAAATTTTTTATTAATCAGAATTTATCGTTCAATGTTTTTATTTATACATTTTGTTGAAACTGAAAGACGGGTAGAGGTAGGGACGGAATATGCAGCCACTTCCCCGTGGTGAGTCCTGGGTATACCGGACATGGGCTAGCTGAGAGCTGAATTAAAATTCTGACAAATTAATCCATTTTTTCTTGTATTAATCAGTTACAGATCTCTTCTCTATTTCTGTTTAATGATGACAACTGTTGCAAAATGTTGGGGGGTAAATTCTAGTTTTTAACCCTTTCCCGAGTGGCGGTCTCTTTGCAAACATGTCTGCAATATTCCTCGCATTCCATTGCTGTCAACAGTTTTGGTAATGAACTGTAGACACAAAAAATATTTTCAATAGATGGATTGCCTATCGATCGCACTTGGCATGTGCAACGGGCTCATAAATATTGCATCTTTGCAAGCGACGTGGCGACATACGCGGTGGGCGCGATATTATCTATACATATTTACATGAGCGAAAAGCTGGCAACGGACGGTGAGCGATAATATAATATATGTTATAGTCGTACAATACGCTATAATATTGTCATTTTGCTCACAGAGTGAGGTGCAGCCTGGTGCATTTGCTAACTTGCTCGAGCGTATAGTGTGCTGGGTTGCTCCCTGAAAATAACTCATATTTTAAACTCCAAATGGATTAATCAATAAAATTATTGTATTTAGATTTAAATATTTTAGAATATATGCATTTCAAACTTTCCTTAATATTTTTATTTTTATTATAATTTTAATAATTTATAGTTTTTTAAAAACTTAAATATGGTCACACTTTCTAACATACACTAAGATATAGAACATATACAGAGTGTCCTGAGGGTTGGGACTTATCTTTTCAGAAACTATAAGTTCGAAATAACAAAGCTAATTTGCAGTAAAACGGCACCGAAAACGTAAAAGGGAAATTGAATAAAAATACTTATTATTCATTTTATAAAAAATTTAAAGTACTGCCCTGCCACATGTTTTGTTTGTAAGTATAGCTGTTCGATTCAAAAACACAACTTTGTTTACGTTTTCTTAAATTTGTAACATTTGGGACTGGTGTTTAGGTCTTCTACCGTATCCACTATGTAAACAAACCTAGGTACGTCTAGAGGTAACAAGAAGGATACTCGCGGAGTATCAGTACGATCGTGAAAAACCTCACAAAAGGTTAACATCCAATCGATAACTACGTTATTGTTCTAGCAATGTGCCAATTTCGGTTTTTCAAATGCGACCAACAAGTCAACATGTAAACTAGGTTTACCTATACTATACTATACCGCGCGGCACCTGATTTGAATACTGAATCACATGATACCACAAAACATCATACATTTTCACAGAGGAGGAAAAAGAAAGGACGGTAGGGATGCAGGATCGGGATAGCCCATTTACAGGAACTTACGAATGTTTGGAACTTGAGATCTCAGTCACCGCAAGGCTTTGTATATGAGTTATTAGGAAAACTTTCTCATTATATCCACCATTATCCGAGCCTATAACGTTTCTTATTAATTCTGTTCTGTAACGCTGACTTCATTTTCTACAACCACTACCCTGATGAAACCCTATATAGATCCAGCTAGACGATATATCTTAGACATTTTATAGTCATTTGCAATAATACGGCGCCAGCTCAAACATTATCTTGTAGAGATTGCATCGACAGCTGCTGGTAGTTCAAATTCCATCTTGAATTACAACCAAAGTGTGTATTGTGTTCGTCATACAATCCGTATATTTACGTACTGCCTGCTCATTGTATTAAATGACGAGGTAGGCTTATTCGGTTTAACTTGAGCTTCCTGTGAGTTGCGGCAGCATGATAGTTCAGTCCGAATGTGCAATGTGCATACGATTAGGTATTTGCCCATTTAGTAGGCATATAGGCTACATGTCGTGATAAAGCTTCCTCAGGATGTCCTTGAACGATTTTGATCAGGGCCATAGTAGGTCTACTGAGGAAACAAAATATCAGCGACTTTTGTAAGAAATCTGACTACAACCTGAATCTCCTGCAGTAACTGGTGCTAACCTAAATATGTATAGGATGAAAAATAATATCAACAAGATCATCTGCACCTTTGTATATAATGGCCTTTACGAAAAAGTTGATGGTTCTGAAGATTGACGCCCCACAATATGGAGGTATGCCAACTGCCATCCGCCTTACTGCTGCTCCATGTGACATCGCCACTGGTAAGTCGATGTTGGTCTTCATTGCTTTGTTTCAAATGGTGAATGTATGTATGCTTCTTGTATTACTTCTCATAAAATTACACTTTAATACTGTTTGGAGTACCCCTAGAGAGGATAAGTTTGCCACAGCTCAAATTTATCGAAGCTTCATTAATATAAGCGTGAGAAGTGCGCAATATTCCTATTCATAGATGACATTTCCAAGAAGCGGAGTGTACGTAGTCGTGCCATAAGTTCTGTCCCATGATAATCTCATGATAAAAATGACACAAGATAAGATATATTTATATGAAAGATATTATTTATTCGACAACATTTTTAGAATTCATAATCAAACAGTTTTATTCAAAATGTCCCCCCTTGGCCTTCACACACTGCTTCAATCTCGCGGGCCACTCATCTATCACTGCACGCACAGCTTCCAAAGGAATAGCTGCCGCTGATCGGATCAAATCCGCTTTCAGGGACTCGATATTACGGTGGGCTTTGGAGCAGGCCAACTGCTCTAGCAGGTCCCACAACTTGTAGTCTAAAGGATTGAGGTCCGGACTCCCTGAGGGCCAATCTTCCGCAGCAATGAACTCTGGCACATTGCTTTCCAGCCAGCGCTGCGTACTCTTAGCCTTGTGAGCGGGGGCGGAATCCTGCTGGTAGACCCATTGTTGGTTGGCAAACAATGTACCACTTAAAGGCTTGACGATAGGATCCAGTATGTCGCTCTGATAGTTTGCCGCTTTTGTTTTCACGCCCTGTTTACAGAAATGGAGCTGAGTGACCCCTTCGTAGGACACCCCCCACCAAACCATGACTGACGCAGGGTGGTGGCCTCTCTCAACTCTCGGAATGATCTCCGAAGCTTCCTGTGAACTCCTTGCATACACTTTGTCATTTTGTCGGTTGAATTTTTCTTCTATGGTGAAGATTTTCTCATCCGTGAACAAAATCTTTCGGAATCCCCCAGCTGCGTACCTCTCCAAGAGCTTCTTGGATCTTGTCGCCCTGATGTGTCGCAAGGTGGCCGTAAGTCGCTGGCCCGTACGTCTCCGGTAAGCCCCTAGCCCTAGGTCTTGTTTAATGATGCGCGACATCGTCCGGACAGGAATCTTCATTTCCCTGGATAGGATCTTCTGCTTCCGGAGTGGATTCCTTTGAATCCTGGCTTTTACGGCTTTGATGGCTGCTGGAGTCCTTACTTGACGAGGTCTTCCGCTTCTTGGCCTGTCATCAACAGAGGACGTCTCATTGTACCGCTGAATGGTCCTAGACACAAATTTACGCGATATTTGAAGGCCGCGTAAGAGTTCAAAAATCTGACTAGCACTGTGATTACACTTATGTAAAGCTATCACTGCAATACGGTTCTCTGCCTTGCCCCACTCCATCGTTATGCTTCGAGAGATCAATACAAACTGAGGTATATGTAATTACCCGAAAAGCGCTTAATCAACTGACACCACAATGTAAACAATCGGACAAGTATTAACAGGTCTACACTTGTTTGAAAACGAGGGACAGAACTTATGGCATGACTACGTAAATTGCCTGATTTACGCTAGTGCCAAGCTCCTATGTAAAATTCGAGACTAAAGTGATTGATGGGGCTACAAGCGGACCTTGTCACATTATATGAATCGTGTAAGCAAAACAATTGAAATACTGAGAAGTATTTTGTCGTCAGCTACGGCAAACGAGATACTGATATAATACATGAATATGAAATTAACGTTAGTTTAGCTAGGCTCTCGCAGATAAAATATCTTGGAATTACTTTTTAGAAAAACATTAGATTTAGCTTGCATTTAGATTATATAACTGCCAAAGCGAATAGTACCCTTGTTTTTTTTTCAGAAACTCGACGACGTCTATGCGCGAAACATTCTCTATATTACTCGTAGTACTTGGTAGAACCAAAAATGCATCACTTAGCTCGTAGCCGTACAGACGTTTTTGCAAGTACTTTCCTGTTTGAAACAAATAACATTTACCCACCAGCTGGCTTCCCACACTATAGCTTACTGAATGACTTTTCAGTTTCCAGTTTTCAAGACAGACGTGAACATTTTTGCATTAGATTCCTAGGAAGTCTGATAAATGGTTCTCGGCTTTAAAATATGCTCAATTTCTGCATCTCGTCACTAAAAGACATTTTACTTAGACATACCACGTACTGAGAGCGTGAAATATGTGTGCAACTCATACAATGCAAAGAATATAGATATGTTATCATATGCGTAGTAGTGTTTGTCAACTTACACAGCCATTAAACTCAATTTTATTTATTACTTTAACTTTAGCTTACGTATTTTCCTCCCTCAGTGTTTTTACTTTATATACTAAGTGACATATAAATCCGAACACCCAATTTAAATGGTTTTATTTTAATAAAATTTTGTATAAGTACTCAATGAAGCATAATAAGTAAATGATACAAATTTCAAAATGCACTGCTTTAAAGCCCTTTGACCTTTAATAATGTGTGGATGCACCCTGATGTGCTACGCATTCTCCAACGCGCCTAGGCATGCTTCTGATCAGGTGCTCAATGTCCTCCTGTGGTATCTCATTCCAGGCAACCACCAACTCCTCTCGAAGTGCTTCTAGAGTCTGAGGAGGACGTTGAAAATTGAGCAATCTCCTACCCATCATATCCCACACGTGCTCAATTGGGGATAAGTCGGGAGATCTTGGTGGCCATTGTAACAATGTGACATCATTAGAGTCATTGTATATCTGTTATGCACCTGAACGTACAAAGTATAAATAACAAAATTTTGGAAATAAAAGTTCTGCTTGCAGAAAAGAAACCAGACATTTTTTGTGTCTCAGAGCATTGGCTGCAGCGAAATGATATAAACTCTGTAGTTTTAGACAATTATCTGCCCATCAGCCATTCATCACGAACAGAATTCCGTGGCGGAGGCACAGCAATTTTTGTAAACTCAGACCTTACCGTTGAAAGCTTAAGGGCTAACACTGAGTGTATTGAAAAACACTGTGAGTATTGCATTTCACAATTTACATTAAATAATAAACATTATATTGTGATTTGTATATATAGGTCACCTACAGGGAATTTAGATTTATTTCTATCTACGCTTGATGAAGTTTTAAATTATGTGTATGCCCCAAATAAATATCTGCTGGTTTGCGGGGATTTTAATGTAGATTTCTTAGTTCATTATGATGGAGTTTTTTCTGTGACACAGCTTATGGCCAGTTATGGACTAGTGTCCCACGTGAAAGGCATAACGAGGATAGGTCCCACTCGGGGCACTCAGCTTGATAATATGTTTAGCAATATACCTGATACACAATGTAGCATTATAAAAATAAATATATCAGACCATTATGGTCAGAGCCTTAATTTTACATTAAATAGCAAGGTTCCTATCATCAATTATGCAAGGAAACGTTTTTTCGCGGCTTCCAACATCCAGCGCTTCAAAGATCTGCTGAGCTCCGAGACCTGGAATGATGTATATGGTTCAGTTGGGGTTGAGGAGAAATATCAAACCTTCTTTAACGTACTATTTCATTATTTTGACATTTCTTTTCCATTATGTACCTATCGATTAAAATTCAAAGAACAAAACTGGGTAAATGAGGAGATAAAAGCATACTCTAATTATATAAAAGATTTGTATGTTTGGTCTAAGATTACACATAGCCCTAGAGTATATAATCAGTATAAAATTGTACGACAAGAATACCGGAAATTTCTGTCGAATTGCAAAATAGCTCTAAATGAAAGTAAAATATTAAACTCAAAAAACATGACAAAAACTGCGTGGAGTATTTTAAATGCAGAAACTAATACAAAAATTAAGCGTTCCATTGAGCTAAAACTTAATAATGATGTAATAATAAAAGATCCCCAAAAAACTGCTGATGCCTTTCAGGAAAGGTTTGATATCTCTCCACAATCCCATGGCAGTCTTGATATTTCGGAAGCTAGTGCGATTCCCACTTTATTTTTGCTTCCTGTTGACAATAGAGAAATTAAACTAACTTTGGCGAGTTTGCCAAACAAATTTTCAGCTGGTTTGGATGAAATCCCGGTGGTAGTTCTAAAGCAGATATCTGACTATATATGCGAACCGTTAGCTTATATTATTAATGAATGTCTGTTTACAGGAATTTTTCCGTCACATTTAAAGAGGGCCAAACTGGTTCCCATTTACAAAAAAGGAGATGTGCATGACATAGATAATTATCGACTAGTCTCACTGTTATCTTCTGTGTCAAAGGTCTTCGAAAAAGTCATATATTCAAGGATAATGAACTTTATCAAGAAATACAACATTTTAACAAGAAATCAATTTGGCTTTCGGCCAAATCATTCCACACAACTAGCACTATTTAAAGTTCTTACTTATATTGTTGAAAATGTGGATAAGAATGAAAAAGTGGCCGGTCTGTTTTTTGATCTGTCTAAGGCCTTCGACACCATAGACCATCAAATACTCCTTAAAATTCTGTCTAAACATGGAATACGAGGTAAATGTGCACAGCTTATAGAGTCATACCTTGACAGTAGGGAGCAGCTTGTCTGTATAACCCAAAATGGTGTTAGGCATTTTTCATCAGTTACCTTGATTAAACAGGGTGTGCCGCAGGGATCAATTCTGGGACCGTTGTTGTTCCTGCTCTATGTGAATGGTCTTAGTGACAGATTTATGGAAGGTCTGATTTGCCAGTATGCGGACGACACTACTGTTGTGCTGACTGCGTCGGACATGTCTGGCTTGTCCGGGGTCTGTTCTTGTGCAGTGGGGACCATGCAGGATTGGTGCAAGGATTATGCATTAAGATTGAATGCTGATAAAACTGGACTTCTCACGTTCAGTAAATCATCTGCCAGGGATGAGTCGCTGTTGGTTCGTTGCAATAGCGGACCAATACCAGAGATGACCGATATAAAGTTTCTGGGCATTTACCTGGATTCGAGTCTGAATTGGGATTGTCAAACATTTGTTTTGGTTGGTAAGCTCCACAGCTTCTGTGCGTTGGTGCGGCGGCTGCGAAATGAGGTTTCCTTGAACACTTTACAGCAATTTTATTATTCATCTGTACAGTCATTGTTAACTTATAGTATAATGTTCTGGGGCTCTTCGCGGGGTGCCATGTCAGTTTTTATAGCGCAAAAGCGCATCCTGAGGTGCATTTTGAGACTTCATCCTCGAACATCATGTCGGGAACATTTTTCAAGATTGGGATTCTTGACGGTTCCATCACTATATTTTTTGGCACTTGTTTTATTTGTTAAAAAGCATATGTATCTTTTTAATAGTAACGCACATTATTATGCTAAAAGTATGACCGTTGTGACCAGAGGCAGAGAAAATCTGAGTGTGCCTGCACATTCGTCCGCATTTTTTAAGAGGGCTCCATTATACATGGCTGTCAAAACTTTCAATATGCTTCCTATAGATATAAAATCCGAGAGCAAGCCTATTAGGTTTAAAAGAGCGGTGAAAAAGTTTTTGCTGGACAGATGTTTGTACAGCTTTGATTTTAACATTTGAGCTCCATTATTTTATTTTAATAACATTTTAAGCTAAGTTGTGACATACTGGACTTTTATTTGTCATTTTAATAGTTTTTAATATTGTAAACATACATATAATATCCCGTTGGTATTGTACTACATTTTTTTTTGACGTTGCTTATGTTTTTTTCTTTAAAATTTTGCTGGCAATAAAGAATATTATTATTATTATTATTATTATTATTATTATTACATCATTATGTTGAAAGAAGTCTATTGTGACTCTTGCAACATGTGGTCGGGCATTATCTTGTTGGAAAGTTGGATCTGCCAGGGTGTCAAGATAGGGTAAAAGATGGGGTTCTAGAACTTCGTGGATATAACGCTGCGCGTTCATGTTACCTCTGATGAAGATTAAAGGTGACCTGGAACCATAAGCTATAGCACCCCAAACCATAACTGCAACAGTGTGATTTCAACAAAAAACTGTGGATTCCTCCTTTCACCACGTCGCCTTCTAACCCTGGCACGACCATCGCGCATGCCTAAACAAAATCGAGACTCGTCACTAAAGACAATACTGTTCCATTCCTGATCCCAGAATGACCGTTGTCTGCACCACTCAAAGCGATTACGTCGGTGTTCTCGAGTTAAAGGGAGGACCCAGTGTGGCCGGTATGAAAACAAGCCAAAACTTCTCATTCGTCGGTAAACACTTCGCATGCCAATAGGTCTTCCGTGTTCTGCAAACCATTCATTTGCAATGGACCTGGTAGTGGAGAAACGGTCCCTTAAGGCCAGTAATCTTAGGCAGCGATCTTCACGGTATGTTGTTCTACGACGGCGTCCAGTGCCCCTTGCTCTTTGCGCACGGCCTTCTCGAAGCCATGCCTGACAACACCTAATCACAGTGTCTACACTTCTTTGCACTCTAACTGCAATTGCCCGAAAAGAAAGTCCAGCTTCCCGAAGTCCCACTATACGGCCCCTATCAAACTCACTAAGTTGACGAAATCGTACAGGTCTCCGTACTCTAGGCATCGTAACCGATCGTAAAGGATGTCAAGAACCAAAATCCGCAAACGTTGATTCTTTACTGCGGCTGAAATATTCATTTTTAGAGCGTTAGTGAATTAAAAAAAAGCAGTATAAAAACCGCAATGTCCAACTGATAAGGCTGAAAATTTTTTCACTTGTTATTCACCAACTTTTATTAAAATAAAACCATTTAAACTGGGTGTTCGGATTTATATGTCACTTAGTATATTATTATTAACAGAAACAACTACCGATAACTTGATCACTAACAATGCCAAACGGCTTAAGAACTACCTGATATTCATCCGGATAGATTCAAACTTTCTAAAGAAAACACGCAAATGTCTTTCATATGATGTGTCATGATTTACCAGACCGATAAGCTAGACAAGTAGAAACAAAACTCTCCGGCAATTGGAAGCAAGTAGTCTTTTTATAATCATACTTTGGATTTGATTACCTGCGACGGTAAATTATATAGTTGCTTGTGAAAGAGGGCAACAAGCGTCTGCTGGCGATGACACAATCTATTTTTCCAGAAACAGATGAAAACGTCATAAATTCCCAAAATGTAAGTAATTCAATTCAATTCTCCTACAAATCTTAACAAGCTTTAAGGAGTAGGTACCTACGTATTTCGAATGCAGATGTGCTAGCAGTTTCTTGCTCTCCTCACTCTATGTTGTTGTACCATCTGACTGATGGTCATCTGTTCAAAATTGTGATTGAAACTAACAAAAGGCGGTATTCCAATTCAATAAGAGTATAAAGAACGAATCGCATCAAAACAAAATATCTTAACAGACAAACAAATAGAACTAGACATAGAAATATCAACATATATGAATTGAATTGTCAGCGTGGAATTGTTGTTGGAATCTTTTAACTGCTATTTTATACTCATTATCGCTGAGGTGTTTAAAATTTGCAGTGAGCTTTCATATACAGGGTGGTCCATAAGTCCTTTGAAATTTCAAATTTGAATAAAATTTAACGGGTGAGCGTGAGCGGCGCGGGCGAGGTGGGGGCAGTATCTTCAGTGTCTGGGAATTCAGTCGCCAGTGTTTCACTGGAGCGGATCGTGCTTTTTGTGTGCGCGCGTTTTATCAAAATAATGATTCGGCAACCATTGCGCGGCGTAAATATCGAGAATACCACAATTTACACAATTTTACAAAGTGTCCAACAGCTCAAACGATTAAGAACTGGGTTGCTAAGTTCGAAGAGACTGGTTCGACGTTAGATAAACAGCGGTGGGGTCGACCAAGGACAACTCGTATTGAAGAAAACATCAACATTGTGGCACAGTCTGTTCGTCAAAATCCTACCCAGTCTACTCGTAAGCGTTCCAGTGCACTAAACGTACCCAGAACATCTTTACAGCGGATTTTAAGGAAAAATTTACGTCTGCACGCTTACAAAATTCAGTTAGTGCAGGAATTAAAAGATAATGATGCTATTCAGAGACTAAACTTTGCGAATGAAATGTTGAATCGATTTTCTTCGCTCAATAATGTGTTGTTCTCGGACGAGGCTCACTTCCATTTAAACGGGCATGTAAATAAACAAAATTGCCGTTATTGGAGCCCCGAAAATCCAAGGCGTAAGCATCAGAAGCCCTTACACAGCCCTAAAGTTACAGTTTGGGCTGCTATGTCAGCGCATGGCATCGTAGGCCCTTATTTTTTTGAGGACGACAGAGGTCGCGCATTATCTGTTACTTCGGAGCGGCATGTAGCAATGATAGAAGAGTTTTTGACACCAGCGTTGCAGAATTTTCCAGGCTATAATACGCAGACTTGGTTTCAACAGGACGGAGCAACTGCCCACACCTCCAACACTTCTATGCCCGTCGTCTGTCAACTTTTTCCCAGCAAAGTAAGTTCTCGAAGAGGAGACATTTCCTGGCCACCACGTAGTCCAGATTTGACCCCAATGGACTTCTTTTTATGGGGCTACCTCGAGAGTAAAGTGTACGACACCACTCCGCGATCAGTTGATGTCCTGAAAGAAAATATCCGAAGAGAAATGGCAAGCATTACAGTGTTGACTTGCCGCGCAGTCATCGACAACTTTAGACGTCGTTTATATGAGTGCCGTGATCGTAATGGATTGCATTTAGACGATGTGATTTTTAAAACATAATTCCCATTCAATAAAGATGATAACAAAATATAATAATTCTTCATAATGTAACTAGTTTGGTTTTATTCCTTTTTTTCCAGCTCAAAGGACTTATAGGCCACCCTGATTTAGGGCAATACTCTGTTGCTAACAACCTATGTGCTGGTACCTGAAGAATGTTTGAGTTTCTGGTGTTATAAGTAGTGTGATCGTTCAGGATGCAAATCTAAGTTTGGTTTATTTGACATAAGTAGTAAGAAGTAATTGAATGTAAATACAATGTCAGTACTCTAAGGTTTACGAAAATATACATGCCTGCAAGATGACCTTCTATCAATAATCTGCAAAATTCGCTTTTGTATTACAAATATTCTATTTGCCTCTCGGTATGCACCCCAGGCCAATATACCATAAGATATCGTAGTGGAAAAGGCGAAGTAGTACACCATACCATTATAACTGATCGATCAGCTACGAATTTCAAAAGAATGATACAGTATGTTTATATCAAGTAGTCCTGAAACAAAACTCCTAATATACGGGCGAACGGGCATACCAGAATACTCGTAAACCGTGGGTGATCAGTCGCTACGTGACATGTTAGATACGGTTCCTAGTATGGTTCTTACTACTTGTATATGGTGGGAAAAGACCTTTCAGTTGTAAGAGTTTTTTATTATAATCCTTATGTCTGCCACATATTCAGCGCGTTCCGATGCGTGAAGCATAAATCCATTCCATGTTTTTCAAGATGAAGATAAAGTGAAACCAAAAAGTTGTAGATATGGAACCAATCAAAACTGGTAGTGAAAGATATTGTATCTGAATAATGAAGCATCATCGCATGCTGCGTTCGTAGTTGGATGATACCTGTGTTTGTTTATGCGCAGAGTATTAAGGTTAGCAAAAATTCGAATTACAAACTAATAATTATCTGATACTAAACTAAATCCTGTAACCTCCAGCGTAAGGTTCTAAAATCTAATCGAATATAACTCTCCATCAGGCTAGGCATCACACTTTTCGCGGATGACTTCTTAGCTTTATGAAACGAAAAATTATTCGTAAAACATTTAAGCTGTCGCCTAGTTAACTAGGTTAGATTTACGATTTAGTTTGACATCAAAATATACCGTATTTCACGAGTATCCATCACGCTTTGACGTCTACTGAGGTGAACAGCTGATCAGCCAGTGACATTTTTGTGTTAGTCTGCAACGTTGGCAATAATGAATCGGATATAAATCTAGTAAAACTTATTTGTGGCGTTTTGTTTTTGGTATGCAAATGAACTTTTCTAAATAAAAGTAGCTGTTAGCGAGGCAAAATCAATCTGTAGCGTACAAAAAACCAAAACAAAATACGGCTCTGCCTACCTGGCGTATCCCTCAGTGTCCTGTGTCTATATGAGCAATCGTCAAGTATTACTAAATAACCGGCTGTCATTCAACCGTGAAGGATACTCGTGGAATGGGGTATAGATTTTTCGTTTGAAATGACATAACCTCAATACCCTGCGAACCCTTGCCTTAATTTACATAATATCTGGTAAATCACATAAATGTTATAATTAATTGTCTCTGTAAATGAGTTGACTAGACTATTATGGTATATCGGGTCGCCAGTGTCGTTAACGCTAATGGGTAAATAGGATTTGATAAAAGATTACCCTGGAAACAGCTGGGATATACCACACCACAGATAATGGCCCTAATGAATAAAAATGTAGGAATTGCTTTGTCTTACAAAATTGAAGCAAACACCTTAAAAACATATGAATAAAAATCTGAAAAATTGCTTTTGCCTTCAGCAATTGCTTAAAGTTGCAGCAATTGCCTTTAGTTAAAGCTTTTTCTTAGAAAACACCAGCTATTGCTTAAACATGCTTAGAATGGGATGAAGGCTTTTTCTAGTGTAGTAATTGCTATTAGATATTTAAAGTAGGTCGATCCCAGCTTGCATTTGCTTTTAGTGAAATTTTGTTCGTTCTACTACATATACGGATTGTTTTTACCGATTTGGAATTTGGTAGGTATGGCAGAATAATTGAATATTCTTGTAAAAAAAGTATACAGTGTACGTAAAGAGTGCCGAGACAATGATTTCCGAAAATTATATCGTTTTAATCGCGAAAATGTGGACTGGTTAGCGATTATTTTTTGGCTGACAGCGGTGACAACCGAGGAGGAGCATTATCAGCTGTGAATAAGATGAACATTTTTCTGCGTCAGTTATCAGACCGTGGCTTTCAAACTGCCGTTGCTGGAGAGCTTGGTGTTCACCAGACTACTGTTTGTAAAACATATACTTCCGTCCTGAACGCCGTTTTGGAGAAGGTCAACATTTGGATTAAATTCCCCAAAAGTGCTAAAGATTTTATGGATGCTAAACAACTGTGGTCGGAGAGATACCGTTTCCTAAATTCTATCGGCGCAATAGATTGTACGCATGTCAGGATTCCAAAGTTTGCTGAATTCGGTGACGAATATATAAACAGGAAAGGATATCCTAGCATCAACATACAGGCAACTTGCAATGCCAAAGAAATATTTACAAGTGTAGACTGTCAATGACCAGGCTCTGTACATGACAGCAGAATATTTAAAAATTCCAATATATTCAACATTCTTAAAAACAGCAAGAATGTGCATTATTAGGGGATGATGGCTAGTCTATATCCCCTTGGATTATGACTCCCTGGAGAAATCCAACAACCCCAGAACTGCAAAATTATAATAACGTTTTTTGCCGAGAACGAGTAATAATTGAACGATGCTTTGGGCAACTAAAAGCAAGATTTCCTGTCCTAATACCATCGACAATAATTTCCTGCGTTGTTCTTCATAACATAGCTAAATGTTTAAATGATGAAGATTTTGATTACGTGCATCATGAAGCTGATGCTGAAATTAACTTACAGTATATTCAGATAAGAGATAAACCGGATGTAAACAAAAGGTTCGGGTGATTTTCACGCTAACGCCGCCGTCTCGACGTAAATCAGGAGCCCTCATTGGTCAATTCGCAATTAAATGCCTATGCCGAGCGGCAGAGCAGTCGTATCAAGGCAGAGTCACATTCAGGTTCAGACGTGTTACGTATGTCGTGTGCATCATTGCAATTTGATATTTCTTTGGACGTTTTCGTTTGTTATCTTATTAAGTTGTTGAGTTTGTCGTTGTTATTGTTATACCTTGTTATTGATTGTTATTGTTATCAACTGCTTGCGCAAAATGCACAGTAGTACAGATACTGCCGATGAAGTTGTAAACTCCTGTAGTCCACCTAGGAAACGCTCTAAAAAAAGACACCTGAGTGCAGAAATGAAAGAGGTCATTTTGAATATATATAAGATCGAGCGCGAGGAGAACGAGGCATCAACCATCAAAGAAATTGTTGTGAAGGTTTCTCACAAAGTTGGGGTGTGTCGCGCATCAGTGTTTAATGTGTTAAGACAATACAAAAAAAATCACACCTTTTCTGAGCCAATGACCAGTAAACATCGCAAAAGTATTGTTAAATCATTGGATGAAGCTGATAAGCATGCGATTAGGAGGAAAGTGCATGAATTCTTCTTTAGGAATGAAATACCTACTATAAATAAAGTACTGCAGGAGGTAAATGGAGATACAACGTTGCCAAATTTCAAACGATCAACTTTCCATGCGTTACTGAAGCATTTAAATTTCAAATGGAAAAAACGGGGTCGTAATAGTTTACTACTGGATAGAGAAGAAATTGTGCTATGGAGGAGGGATTATTTAACAAAAATTGGGAAATATAGAAATCAAAACAGGAAGATTTATTACCTTGATGAAACGCGGGTAAACGCAGAACACACTACAAGTAAAGTATGGGTTGATGATTCTGTAACTTCATCCAGGAGGGCCTTTCTAGATGGACTGTCCACCGGATTAAAAAATCCAGCAGGTAAATACGAGTAATAGACAACAATCGGATGTTTTTCAAACCTTGGGAACAAGTTTCTAAACATTAATTCCAGGGGGCAGATAAAACATATTACAAGTAACAAAACTTTTATAACTTTCGATAAAATGCGTGGATGTTTTATTGTCATTTTCATTTGTTAGAACTTTTTTAAGCCATGTTTTTATGTGTTTTCGATATTTCAATAATTTTTTAATATAATCTTAAAATATGTCGAATACTATAAACTTAAAAAAAGTTACTAAGTTTTATATTGTGTACCGTTCCTAATATTTCTAATCATTTTAATTCATACTTTAAGCTTTATAAAGTTATAATTTGTTAATATTAATATTTGCGCGTATTTCAGGTTCCTGATCATTCATTTTTTAAAGTTTATAACTTTAAATTAAATTGTGAAGCGGTGAGTAATCATACCACGTTCAATACTCTTTCTTTCAATATGACTAAATAATCCCAATTATAGCAATCTGATACTCATGTCTCAATGTTTTTTCGCTGAATGTGATGAAAACATTTGAAAAAGATTCGCTTATTGAAATAAATATACACCAGTTAGTACTTCGATTTCCAGGTAAAGGGAAAAGGCTCATTATCTGCCATATTGGCAGTGAGGATGGATTTGTTGTTGACGGTCTGTGGTGCTTTGAGTCTAAGAAAACTGGAGATTACCACGAGGAAATGAATGGCGAATCGTTTGAACAGTGGTTTTCAAAAATTTAACCGAAATTAGAGGAAAACGCAGTAATTGTGTTGGATAATGCGCCTTATCGTTCTCGAAGAATGGAGAAGGTCCCAACAATGGCTTCAAGGAAAGTTAATGTTCAAAGTTGGCTCCGCTCGAAAAATATCAACTTTGAAGAAGCAATGCTGAAAGTACAGTTATTAAGAATTGTCAAGGATCACAAGGCGGAATATCAAAAATACGCCATTGACGAAATGGCAGCAAGTCAAAATAAAACTGTGCTCCGTTTACCTCCATACCATTGCGAGCTCAATCCCATTGAGCTCATATGGGCAGAGGTTAAAAATTATATAGCTAAGCACAATACAACTTTTAAATTTTGTGACCTCAAAGGACTTTTCAAAGAAGCACTAGAATTAATAACAGCGCAAAAATGGGAAAACTGTATTAAGCACGTGAAAGACAAAGTTGAAAAGAGAATGTGGGAACTGGACAATATTTTAGAGGAACAAGTCGAGCCATTCATTATTGACGTGGGTGCTTCAGGCAGTAGCGATGATGAAAGCTCATCAAGCTCATCTTTCCAATAAAAGATGTCGTCATCAAATTCGGTAAGTTATAAGTAATTATAAAGCTACTGTATTTTTTAATTAATTATTGACATTTTTTAACCCATTTTGGCAAAACCTATTCAAGAATCTAATTTCTGACGATGTTCAACCATGCACATTTTTTTACGTTTTGAACGTTTTAATTTGGTTACATATTTACCTAGAAATCAAAAAATATACTAATCAATATTCTAAAAGCAATTTTAAGAGATATACGATTATTTTTAATTTAGGCTAATTTAAACGCCATTTTGAGATTATATTCGACTGTATTTCACCAAACATCAGGCGGCATCCGAAGCTGGAAATAGAAGCGAAAATTTTGAAACCCTTATGTATATTTACATCATTATATATTTCTTACCCCACCCCCACATGATCCTATATCCATCACCAATCGTATACACATCGAATTGTGCTAATTTACTACAAAGTTACGCAAAGCAGCATCTACTATCTCAAATATGTACTGCGTGACTCTTAATACGTCCCTGCCGAATGTTACAGCGTTCGATGATCACGTGGTCTTGTTTATGTCCGGTCTATCTCTTATCTGAATATACTGTAGACACTGTCAATTTAACTACAAATTTAATTTCGTCAATAAGGACAACAGTGACTGAAATGCTCTTCAATTATCATGTAAGTAACAACTGGTACTTATATTACGTGTACAATTAAAACAAATCAGAAATACTATACCGTTACTAAACAAATGGAAACAGAACAATATAATTCTTAGGTACCTATATTCAACTTAAATTCAGATATTATTAATTTTTGATACTCGATGTAAACCCAAATTAAAAATTAAATCCTAAATTAAATAATTAATAATAATTACAAGTTGTAATACATTTTTTCCTCCGAGAAACTACTGTTTGGCATAAAGTTACCATCACCTTGCTTCTGTATCTTAATGATTTCTTCTTGTTGCATTCGACATAATTTTAACTGCTCTAATAGAACTAATCGCTGCAACTCAGCAGTTGATAATTTGGGTTTCTTCAGTTTCTGGTAAATGTGACATCTTAATTTTCTTTGCAGGAATATTAATTTCTTTTGCACTTGAGGGGGCCAGAGTGTCACTGATGGCCGAGGTGGAGACTTCAGCAAGTGTTATGCTTCCGTTGGCTCCAACAGAGACAGCACCTTAATGATTTATTTTGATGTTTAAAAAAACCTACGATACAATAAACTTTAATTTGCTTTACCTGGTATATTCTTATGTACTTCCAATATTTCGATTAACAACTTTTCCCAAGACTTATAGATTATAGCTTTATTGCCTGTCTTATTAATATCAAATGTCTTCTTTATTTCGGTCTTCATATTACTTATTTTTTTGCTAACTGCTTTGTTGTAAGTGTCGCGTTAAAAATACCTTTATATTGTTGTACTAAAATTTTTAAAGCGGCCTCCTTTTCTATTTTAACTTGTGGAACTTGCGATTTATTAAGAACGATTTTATGTTCTTTTAATTTATGCACAAATAACAACTGCTTATCCATTTCTTGCTCATCATGGGTTTCGTCACTTCGACTTGAATCAGCCATAACTTTCACTATTTTTTACCGAAAAGTATGTTCCTAATCCCACCTACTAAGTTATGCCGAATGTAAGAAACTCGGAACTAAACTGAAATAAATGCGCGTATCGACTCCTAAACATACTTGCAAGTCTAAACGCGTTGAACACATACATATATAAGCAATTGCTTTTAAGATTCGGGAAATGCAGCATTTGCTTAAAAATATTATTCATTGCAAAATTTAGCAATTGCTTTTCCTTACAGCAATTGCTAGTTAAGCAATTGCTTTTGCCAAAAAGTAATTGCTTAAAGTAATTGCTTAAAGTAATTGCTTAGTTTTTATTCATTAGGCTCAATATTAATGAGGCTTTGGCTATTCTCAGATGATTGGTAGCTGTGAGTGCTTCTGTTTTTATTCAACACCATATACATCACTTTCGATTGCTTTCAATCACTTTGGATTCTTTAAATGGCAGATACAGAAGTGACACGAACGGAGGCATAGTTATTTTCATGGTTTTTGGTGGTTACGTCATCAATGTCGTACAAAGTAACTAAGCAAATCGGTTAACTGAATCATGTTCGGAAAGCTCGGTAGGAAAATCGCACATTAAACCGATCTTAAAAGCAACTGCTCTTGGACACATGAATTTATGATTAATAAATGAAAATTGCTCTGATTTGTTTTCTCAAAATACCCCAATGAATATCATACCAATAGGTAACAATTATCTGTTACGATCTACGTCCATTAATTGCATTTTCAGGTACCGCTATGTTTTGTTTTACGAAGATTAATAAGAGGTAGGCTAAAAATGGTAAGCCAATGTTAAATGAGTTGTCACACTTACGGTAACAATAATATTTTAGGAATAGCCATACGTAGGCATCAAAATTGTCGGAGTGGGGAGACGAAGGCAAAGCCCCCACACGACAGCGACTTACTTGTACGGTCTAGTTTGTGCGACAAAGACGGAACATCACAAGGTGGCCACACGGTGCAAGTAAGTTTGCACAAACCTCATTGTGCTTAAAATCATTGGAGAGATCGGTACTGTTCAATTATTTTGGAACAATGGTGCCAAATGATGAATTATTTGTTTTGAGTGCATTTTTATGCTGCCTTTTACTGAAGAACAGGAAGAAAAAGAAATATTGATCAAAGTGGAGCAAAAAGTGGCTTCTAAGGAGAATATACATTCGCGTGTCAGTCTCATTAACAAATTAAATTGTTTAAAACAAGTACGCAAGTCTGCCATTTTACTTGCACGCCGTCCACACGTACATGTTTAAAGGGGAGCTTACACTAGCATGTAGCGCTTGCGTAAATTTTATTTGCATCCAACTTGCAGAAAAAGTTTCAAATGTAAACACTAAAATGCACGAAAGCTTAATTTGCAACGCGGACTTGCATCCATTTGTTGCTTTCGTAAATAAATTCTGTTTTGACAGAAATTACTTGCGCAACTAGCAACTTTCGCGAAAGCTCCACCTGCGCGCTAGCTGTACTTTTCTGTGTAAACCTGTTGCCTGCAAACAACTACTACTTGTAAAGAAGTGACGAGAGTGTTTGGTCATTTTAATAAGGAAAGTTGTAGTTTTTTTTACTTTTGCCCTTTGGTATAACCACCTGAAGTTCGGCTGTTTATTTACGAGACATCTTGTAAATAACAAAAATACTGTAGCGATGCAGAGGAATCTCCTGCAGCAAAATACCTTAACGCAATTTCTAACTTAATATTTGCTGGTACGACTATCCTCATTTTTGTAACTTTTTTCTGAATGCACGCTTTCACATGATTTTTTTTATACTCCAACTACTACGAAGGCCTAAGGCCTAAACACCCATTGGGTACCGTGGGGCTATAGGCGGATACAGGGGAAAGGGGGAACGCCACACGGACTCTGGCGAGGGAACACGTGTGCATGCAACATGCACACATTCTGGCTCCGCCTACGAGATCCGCCGGGTGGTACCTCCACGTTCGACAGTCAGAGACCGTCTACCACCTACGGACAATCACAGCATCCATAGCCAAGAGAAAAATTTCTCCTGGGACGAGACTCGAACCCGCACAACGCACGGCGACTGATCAGGAGACCGAAGAGTCTACTACTGCGGCCACCGCTGCTGCCTACCTGATCTAACAATTCGTCAAATTTACTTTTTGAAATACGGAGGACGTTCCTATAGCTATCTTTGTCTTCTCTCGCCAATTCATCTAATAGTCTTGATCCTCTTAATTGCAACCTTCTTCTTCGTTTTCACCTCTTTATTTTTGATAGTAACTCGTTTGCTTCTTCAAAAAGATGAAGAACTGCACTGACTGGACTTTAAGCAAATACTGTAAACTTTAACTTGAATACTGGTACAGTTGTCATCAATTTGCATGTCCTACCTTTGCAAGCGCTAGTGTAAACTCTTCTTAAATGTATAAACAGGTTTGCGCAAGTAAAACTTGCAGCAGAGCGACGTTCACACAAGCCGCACTTTTTGGTTTGGACGAGCCCGTTTGCACAAGCAAGACCGTGGTGATACTTCTAATACGTGTGGCCGGGGCTTAAAGAACGTATGTTTGAGCTTACACAAGCAAACCTTTTGCGCGAAGAGGTTGCATGTGTATGTATGACGGAGATGGATCTATAAAAATGTATAAAAGTGATGCCAGTAGTTTTTGTGTGACTTCCTAAAAACCGTAAAATCAACTATAGTAATAAGCAAGGTGAAGTATCTCGGCAATGCGTAGGTGTGGCAGACATAAGTGCCGACCCTTTTTTAAGAGCCTCCATTAGAAGTGATTCACTTTTTTGGACTACTTACATTATCGTCGGCTCCATAGTCCTCTGCTACTTTCGCAGTGCCTTGTAACATGATAAAACCCTTGTTGGAGAGATAGAGTGGATGTTGAACCAAAAGTAAAGTCGTCGTTGTCGCTGTCTTCCAGACTGTGGGGTAATTTTCCTCTAGATTTTTTGCATTCGAGTTCAACGTAGATTGTTTGCTAGGTCGTAGATTGAGGCATCCCCACAAGGGACCAGGGTTGACTGCTTCTCTGACAGTAACAGATACACAGTCTAGAGCTAGTGAAATCATTCTTGTTAATATTTGACAGACGAGTAGATTTTACGTGCACGCAGAGCAGCACAGGTTCTAGCACAGACAGCACCAATATAACCCGAACTGTCAACGTGCTCGCTTCAGTCAGAAGTGATACAGGATCCGACTGTGTTATAAGCGCAGTTAGCTACGTTGGCCTGTGCGTTGTTCATCGTTCAAGTGCTTCATTATATTATGAATCAGGCTCTGTTGGCTCTGGTGTCTGTTTTGAGTCCGAACAAGAGCCTTAAAAGTAACTTTATGTATTTCGGAAACTACTGCTCGTGTTAGAATACCATTTTACAAGGAACACGTAAAATGGGAAAATCTGGGAATGTCATCAAACTTAATTTTTTGAACATTAAACATTCACTGATTCTTTTGGGTTAGAATGCCTTGTAGCCCATTTTTTATTCTGCTTGCACCGCTATCGATCGGACAGCAACCCATTTGAATCAGCTCCAAACCTGCTAATCAATGCAGGTAATTAATTTTCTTGGTGTACGAAATGAAATGGTTGGGCGTCCTGCCGTTAGCTCGACACAATGTTGAATTGTGACATAGCAGGATCGGTATTCCATTATGATGATGAATCTCCTGTGCTGTTTGCCCTTTGACCTAGTAACCCAGACCCAGTTCAGAGATGACCCCGTGAGTCCAAGTTTTTAAAGTCTCGAACGCTTCACGGTGAAGCAGTCGCGTGGGCAGAATCCTAAATACCCGGGCACAGTGACTGCTATAAGCAACTTTGAACTGCCAAAAGTTGGCAGGATTGGGGAAGACGTGCTTAGGCGGACTGTCCCACAATCTCGATACTGTAGGAACGAAGAAGCGGTCGTACCGGCCAGTTCTCGATGCGCGGGATGAGAGGCAGACGCCTGGTAGGACTGCCTGGTGGGCTCAACGTGCTCCACCGCGGAGGGGAGGTCTTAGGAACAAAGTCTGTTGACATAGCGGTAGAAAAGAGAAAAATCACCGACCACTGTTTGGTGCGAACGGGTCCCGAACTGTCCGTTGCAGAAGTGACATTGATCAGTTGAACCCTCCTTTGAACAGCATCGTGTATGGACAATGTAGTTGGGATGGCCGAACCCCAAACATGTGAGCAGTACGCGAGGCTAGGCCTTATTGGGCTATTGTACCAAGTGAGGAGGTTGCGCGGAGAAAATGACTGTCTAGGCCTAAACCATTAACCTAGCTTTTTTCGAGCAGCAGCCGCCATTGACGAATTGTGTTCATGTCAGATTAAATCCTCGGTAATCTGGATACCGACCATACAAGATGAATGGATCTTCTAAGTTTTAACATAAGGAGTCATAAACCGCGCTTCATTTGTGTGACGGTTTTCTAAAAACAAATCTGTTTGAACAAAATATACTACATAAAAACATTTTATTTGCTATTTGTTTTTGAAGCTCTTCCGTTCTTTTTTCTGCATTTTCAGTCCACAGCTCCTAATAATGATTAGGGGAGGTAAGCAAAAGTCTTTCAACATCATCTTGCATTTTTTAAGATCTTAAATTCGCCAAGGCATAAATCGACATAGTTCTATGAGGTAAAAGATACAAAGCACTATGAATATATTTATTTCAATGTTACACTCCACATCAATACTATTTCTTTCCCTCCTTGCCAGATTTTGAAGAAGCCCCAAAAACAATCCTTTCCTCAGATGCATCTTCCTTCTCTTTTAACTGGTACCGTGCAAGTTTTTGCATCACAGAAGTATCAACACCGAAGTCTTTGGGATTGTCTGTGTATTTGCAAAAGTCTGTGAAGTGTTCTAGGTATTCTTCTTCCTCAGGCGTAAGCTTGCGGCTAGGTACTTTTTTCAACGCGGGAGGCCGTTTTACCGCAGATCTATTTCTTGGCTCTTAGAAACATTTTAGATGCGTTATACAGGGTGAACCACTTCAACCTCCTCACCTAAATATATCGAAGACTACGGATCTCCCTTCAAAAAAAAACTTTCGAACTAGTGTTGTAGGGTTTTGAGGTGGAAACATGAAGGTGATCTTGAAAATGACATTGACTACGACCTGTAAGGTTACTTCAAGGTCAAGTGGGCATTTTCACATAAAACCACTCTATTTTCACTTCGAAATTGTAAAGGAGAAAAATTTACGTCTAAATATGACCATCACCATGACCTCAACTAATTTCTTGAAGGCCACTTAAAGATCTAATCGAGACGTTGAAAAAAAATTGCCTGAGCAAAGTATTCGACAGCACAGTTGTGAGTTTCGTGGAGATTACCAAAATGTAAACTTGACCACGACCTTGACCACGACCTTCAAAGTCAAGTAAAAGTTTCCAAAGGAAACTTCTGATTTTTATACTGGAAATGGAAACAGCAGATAATTTTGTGTTCGAATATGACTTCCAAGTCAAGGTCGAGCCAAGGTTAAATATTATGTGAGATCAAGGACACATTCGGACTTAAATATCCTGCTTTTCCATTTCCACTATAAAAACAAGAAGTTTCTTGTGCAAATTTTGACTTAATTTTGAAAGTCATGGACAAGGTCACCTTTGAGTGATCCTCACAAATCTCACAACTGCGCTGTCGAACTGTTTGCAAGAGCACATTGCTTTCAATGTCTTGATTTGACTTTGGAATTACTTTGAAGGTCATAGTCATGCTCATGCCCAAGGTGATGTTCAAACTTAAAAAAAGCAGGAATTTCATTTGAAAATAGTTACTTGACCTTGAAATGACATAAAATGTCGTATTCAAGGTTATTGTCAAGATCACTATAATTTTTCTCCTTGAAATCATACAAAACAAACAAAAGTGTTTGGAACCTTTTTTTCTAGAATGCGCAGTTTTCTGAATATTTAGGTGGATATATTGAAATTGGACACCCTGTATAAACAAAGTCTAAGGCTGAAAACATAGTGAAGCGACGAGGATGTGAGGCTCAGTTTATGGGATCAAAAAGGCCAAAACCACAATCGGTATATTTCGGATAAGTTGTGTGATTAAAATTGGTCTAAATTTTCTGTTAATTTACACCTGACTGAATTTAATATATAATCGAATGTTCCAATTTTTATTCTTGTGTACTGGTAACATTTTTCAGGATGCTTTCCCGCATTTTTTTATATAGAGTTTGGAATTCACCATATTCTCGTGGATACTACTGGAATGGCGTTTTTTGTAACAAATGCGAATACCATAATTTAGATGCATTACATCAAAAACTTGAGATGCCCTTAACATAATTACGCAACGCGAAGCTTAAACATCGCGATGTCGCGCTGCTTGCTTGTCCCTATCCTATGTTTTGAGCCTAAATGATATAACGGATTTGTAATTCATTTTCGACAAAAGTACGCAAGACCTTTCTGCGGAAAATCCTTACAAGTCATTATTTGCTAGTTACCATTGAGTAGCTAATACAAAAATGTCGTCAAATAGGTTGACCCTTCCCATTCCACCAACATTTCATAACGTTGCGGTCTAGAAATTCTCCCAGTCCTACCGACAGTAACAACCACCTGGCAGAAACATTTCTATGACTAACTTCGGCATTCGCCAACCATCCATCGGTCAGACCTCGGTGTAGGTATATGTACGTTACTTGTGTACGTGGGATACGTGCATTGAAAACATTTCTCTATCATTCAAGTTTTAAGGACAAACGAACTGGGAAATCTATGATATACGATCTAATAGGTACTTAGAATTACCAAGGTTGGTAGCCTATAAATAGCTGATTATAAAGAAATGGGTTACATCGCCCCCACCACCTACAACCTCAAATTATAATTTTAACTCCTACAAGGATTCTTCTAAGTGATCTGGAACCTCTGAAATGTCAATAAATTAATTTAGAGTACTTTTTTTTCGTTTTTTGTCTGTAGCCCGTCGCCATCGAATCGATTTCCAAAAACTAAAAAGTCCTTTCGTCCATGGCGTAGTCGTTAAACTCGCAGAATTTCATCACACCAGATAGCGTGGAAGCTAAAAATCTTACAAAGCTCCAAATTGCCAAAGTATGTTGAGCCCTGGAGAATCAATCACTTACCCGATATTTATAAACGAATGAGTTTCTATAATTGCTGCCAACGTGCTCCAGTTTTAAAATTGAAGCATCCTATGAGATCTACAGAGTAGAATCTAGAACCATTATTCAAAAATGCAACTTTAATATGTAGGAAGTAATGCGTGATTCTACTTGATTCGTTTTTTTTGTCGCGTAATGTGTTTTCCAATTAAGGAAGCGACATCAGCTGCGATATTTGCATTCAAAAGACGTTACGACGAGAAGGAAATATGATGAGGCACCACCTTGCTAAGCACAAGGTTCTCCGCTCCTTTTCTTTTTAAACGAACTTTTCAAAAGTCAAGTAGCAGGTAAGCTGCGCTCTCTGCAGCAACTCCACATAGAGGGTTTTTAAAGAGATGCTACCGTACCCTTTCTTTTCATGGCACTTTTTGCAGTTAAAACGCCTTTGAATGGTAAAAGGCACGGAGTTCGTTAACCCAGTTTTCAGGGTAGTTGGTATCTACGACTGCAATAAGAATCTCTTTTCTGTTTTTCTAAGCAAATGAAGATCGCGTATATGTTTTTACTTTGATATGCAGGGTGTCCAAGATAAGAAGCCTATGCATGGTGATTTTAGTACCTGTGAGAAATACAAGTTAGGTTGAATTAGGAAAAAGCTGCTTTTTTTGAGGCGTACTTACGTGCTGTTCAGAAACTTGTAAAAATGCCATGGCTTATTGAGGTAGGTATTTGGGAAAAACCAGATTTAGCCAAATCGTCTTTATTTTGTCTGACTGCATTTTCAGACATATCAAAAAACTAATGCAATTTTTTTCTTGGTACTTTCTAGGCACTTCATGAGGTGTTCTTAAATTTTGTACCGCATGTTTCGTTTTTGAGAAACCATAATCAACTTTATTTTCGTATATGGTCCGAAAAAAGTACACCTTGTATCTGGTAGCATCTTCTACAAATTCAACGATGTATCACATGTTGCATTTGTTTTCGTAGTTATAAAGAACATGCCTTTATTTTATTTTTTTATTTTATTTAAGTATGCATTGCAAACAAATCCTTGATGTAAGGTTATGTGATTACTGATAAACGCATATTACATATTATGATGGGATAATATTTTATAAAATGGCGCTTAATCTAGTGACATTTAGAATAACAAACACATTTCTTAAATTATTTTTATTATATTCACAACAGCTGTTCAAATAGGTTGCCACTTTTTTATAAACATAAATATGAGCTTCTATCAGTAGAATTCAAAACATCATGTAACATTTCTAGTGTAATCATACTAAATACTTCCATTACACAACTGCTGCTCAGTTTCAAACGTATGCTGATAAACTTGGGTTTATTTAAAACCACAAACAAAAAGTCCAGAGGAGTTAAAGGCAACCAACACGGTGTCTAGGTCACTCCACTGGAGGTTCCAGTGCAGGAGCACCGTCTTGTTCAAACCAGCAGCTATTGACGCGGTTCTTACGACAACGAGGATCATCTTCTGAGGTAACGGGGGATCAAAAGGAAACGTCAGTGGGCTGGTCTTAGACGGTCATCGGCGCTACTTCAAAAAAATGAAAGGATTACTACTGGCGCGTACCGAGGTGAATTTCGAAAATAACAGAGTCGGATTCCGATTGGCGATTTAGCCCTAATAATCTCCATTATAAATATCCAAATTTATTTTTCCCTGCTGTCGGCAGTTGCAGATTTCTTGGGCCTTGGTGTCAGACTTATAATGCAGCTACAGATTTTTTCGAATCGTCGGATTTTCGTCACTTAAGTTTCCTGTAATTACTGGGATCAGAAGCTTCTTAATAATAGAACGTGTTTCACAATCGAAGATGAAACATTTAATATCACCTTCCCCTAAACCCCAGTTTTCAAGCACTACAGTCTTTTATGACAACGCTTAGGAACTCCTAAAACGTCAAAAACGGAGTTTCAGCGATTGTTATTTTATTCGTTTTTTGCCTATACCGCCGCCGCCATTAGATTGAAACTACAAAGCTTTGGCATGGTAGTAACCTTGTGTGGAAATTTCATAAAATCCGATAGTTATAGACAGGCAAAGGGTTAGCAGACAGAGAGACGGAAATGAGTGATATAGTTTTTTGTGATGCAGATGTCATATAAGACCTAAAAAACATAACATCTTTCTAACTGGCGTGCGAAGTTAAACGGCTTTCACATCGAGGAGTAATCACTTTTAATTTGCCGAAACAGTCTAAACGTCAGGAAATCGGTATATTCACCATCTTAGGTTTCATTTATTGGCCAGTGTAAGATAGATAGATTATAGAGGCTACCGGGCAAAAGTCCAAAAGTTACATTTACGTAACCAGTTGCGAACATTTACTTTACACCAGCGGTCGCGATTATGAACACCTATATGCAGAATGACTTATATACACGATGTTATATGAGATAGTGCCACCAGTAGCAAAATTCGTGCTAAATTCGATTTGTAGAGGTTTGCGCCCTTCGAAACAAACACTTCATTTTTTAATATTTTCGAATGAAATTTTTAGAGTGTGCTGAAAACAAAACCTTGCAGGGTGCTATCAAGCCACTTTTTAATTTTTTCCACTAGGCTCGTTTTAAAAGAGTCGCGAAGTTGAACAAAAAAAGTAAGCATTTCAATCCACCATAAATCTTGTGCAATCATTAAAAAACTGCTCCGATAGCACCCTGGGAAATTGTCTTCTGAACATACATACATTCAAAAATATTGAAGAATAGACTGTCAGTTTCGGAGCAAATGAGCCCTTGTAAACTCACTGCGTCGGAGCCTGAGCTAAAGGTAAATTATACAGGTAGTCGTCTTGCATTAGTTGAGGTACCATTCTGCAGTTAATCAATTGTGGTAAATGAATAGACCTAATACTTTGGTCCCTAGAATTCCACACCACATATTAAACGCAAAACGTTCGTGATGTCTGGATACTTTTTTAGCCCGTAGATTTTCTTGGGCCCAATAATGAGTTTTGCTGCGATTTCTTAGCATATCATTTTCGAAGGGAAATGAAATTCTCCAGCTCACATTCCTGTGTACCACTCACAGAAATGCTGCCGCCGTTCGCTATCCCCTGGTCTAAGTCTTTGGCAAATCCTGAA
Source organism: Acanthoscelides obtectus (assembly GCA_963669975.1). Classification (NCBI taxonomy): domain Eukaryota; kingdom Metazoa; phylum Arthropoda; class Insecta; order Coleoptera; family Chrysomelidae; genus Acanthoscelides; species Acanthoscelides obtectus. The sequence continues at coordinate 77,687,906 of CAVLJG010000008.1, read as the reverse complement.
TTTATAGGGATGATAACTATTTTTACCGAAAATAAATTGGGCTGTGGATTTGTAACTTGTTAAACACTATTCTGAGTTTCCTCTAAAGATTCTGATTTTCGAGACGTAAAAGGATTTTTAATGAAACATATCCATTTAAATTTCGAGCTAACTCTATGAAAATGGACTTACTCGACTTTTTTCGGGAAATTTATCAAGATACATGTCTGCAGTATTTTTAGTATTTCTATAAAAAAAATCTAGCACGTCACTTTATTGCTAAAATAACCGGCTGGCATCTTTGACGATAACAAAGCAATATCAACAATACACAATAATAAAAATAACAGAAAAAAATAAGAACGATTTGGCTAAATTTTAGTTTTTCCTAAGTATCTCAGTGTGCCATAACATTTTCACAAGTTTCTCAACGGCATGTCAATGCGCTCCAAATAACTCAACATTTTCCTAATTCAACCTAAGCTGTATCTCCTATAGGTATTGAGATCTCCTTGCATATGATCCTTATCTTGGACATACTGTATACCTTTACATGGGGGTTTCTTATAAGGCGGCGCAAAGGTCTTTATCAAGCTAGCGGTCAATCTATGCAGTTCGGCAACTTGCTTGGCAGCCTTTTCTGCAAGTCTCATTGTCGCCATATTCTCTTGGACGCAGCTTTCTCCAAGCGCCGATATTATTTCTTTAGGTACCTGCAACAAATCCAAATGACCAGAAATCTTGAATAGTGTTGGGTAATGGCAATATGGTAGCCTGTTTCACCTTTTCCATAATGAGTAATTCATCTCCGTACTTTTTGGATATGCCACTGATCATTTCTAACATTGTTAGATTGGCATCATTCGGAGCAACTCTAGTTTCAAAGCAGTCTTCAACAAAGACGTAAAGATTTAGAATACTATCATCGATAATTAGGTGCCTGAGCTCCTGGTTGATCAATTTTTTTGCGTAATCTTCTAAGTATTTGGCTCTTTCTTCTTCCCACCTGAAAGTAGATAGCACTTTTAAAATGGCCATTTTCTTCTTTAAGACGTCCATGTTATTTCCCGAAGATTCCATGTCGATGATTTTAGCGGAGCATCGACCTACGAATGAATATACCGTCATTCCTCATGCAGAAGTGCAACACCCTGGAACGCAGAGTAACAAAAGCTGAAATTAGCGTCCAACTGTTAAGATTTCGACTTGGAATTTTATACATCATTGTCAGCGCGATCCGTTGGACGTTTACTTTAGGTTAAAGTACAGAATGACTGTCAGGTCTGATTGCCCAGATATCTACCAAAGTCAGGAAGAAAGAAGCAAGAAGCGAGAAGAGGATCGAAGGAGGAAGAGCAAAAAGGAGGAAGTACGTCAGTTTGAGTATGCCTTGTCATTGTTAACTACTATTCGGGAATTTTAGATTGATCTTACAATTAATTTAAATTTAATATTGGGTATTGTAGAAAAATTAATATAATATATATTAATATAATATAATAAAATTGCATCGAATCACTGGCAGTTGCAAAACTACCGAGATTCATCTATTCAAACAAGCCAACGTAAACGAATAAAATATTCTATGTCACATTCCTAACCAATAATTTTTGTTTTGCCTTTTTACCCTTCAGAACACATGATTTGAATATCTAAAAACCAGTTTCTATCGTCGATCGTCCTACATGAAAACACAATTAAACTTATATTTGCAAACAATTAGATACAAATATAACCACACAAACCATGGGTCTAGCCTAGGGACATTTGCATATACTGGTAACTTGTAAGTCACAGGACAGGAAGAATCTGCTGTTTTGTTAGTGCGCGTGCGTCAGATCAACATTTCCCTTCGCTTGCCGGCTATGAAGCGGGTTTTGGATAAGGGATAATGAGATCTATCCTAAAGAGTCTCATTGAAGACATACCATGGGGCATTCGTCATTGTGCGAAAGTTCTGTTCTGCAAAACCTGTAGGTTACGCAAATGCGTTTCAGCAAGAAAACACCAAGCTGCACATGCGAAAGTAATATTCATCTTGTATTTATCCAAAGACTACGGCTGTGTATTCAACATGGTGGTCTTGAGTATTGATAGTTGTTTGTTTATGTTGTTGTTATAGTTGTTCTTCTCTATTACGCTTGAAGCTGATTTATACTGTTCTGATTGTTATTAGTTTTTACGTCAAACCTGTACTCTTACTGGTAATATGGAACTAGCCCATTGTTTGCCTTTTGTTTCCATGGATGATGTGATTTTTTTTCTTAATTTTGGTGTGTTGTTCTATTAAAAGCTTAATAACTCAAAATCTAGTGATTTTATCTGAATCAAACCTCATACCAAAGAAAAAATTGAATCCAGACTTGCACAAATATACAGGGTAATTCGAAATTTTTGAGAAAAACTACAATTTGCATTTTTGACCACCCTGTATGAGTAAAAATGTAACAAATAAGATAACAGCTGAGGTGTGTAAGTTTTTTTTATACAAGATTCAGCACTCCAAATTTTAAAATGGCGGATTGAGGGGTTGCCGAAGTGGACGGTTTTTCTGGACAAAACACCTTACATCTCAGTAGCTAATTACCAAAACCCCATCTTCTTCTTTTGAATTGGTTTATCCAAATATGCAATAAAATTTCTGGCATTCCATTTAAAAAATCACATCTTTGTTATGTACGTATAATTGCCGATATTTTAGAAATGTGCCCTCAAATGCCATGTATAACATGCCATAAATAGATTTTCCCAAAATGTATTTGCTTATGAGTAATATTCCGTCCACACATGGATGAGTCACCCTGTATATTAATTTTGATTCTAACTTTCTCACATTCAAGGAAGGACTTCAAAACTCTTAGTAGCCAGAAGGGGAACCCATTTTGGATCAATTTATAGAGGATATTGTGCCACAGCTTGTCTCGAGTCATCCATAACCAGGATGCCACCAAGGAAAAGTGAATACCTTGGTTACTCGCTCCACAAACCTAATCGTCTATTACTCCGTACTACGCTCAGACCGAAAGCCAAATTCATTCAAGAAACATCGAGTCGGTATTAATGTTTTTACAATTATATTAGTTATTAGTCCTTGAGGCCGTTCCGCACCGTAATGCCATAGCGACATCGTCAGCATCCTTATTGAAATATATTTCAATAGCTACGGATGCTGGTGACGTCGCTATGGCGTTCCCGTGAAGGAGGGGTCTTACATGATTCCAGATTCTAGTCTTCCTATGATCTCACTGAGGCTGGCGATGTCTTTATCAAACATCTTCTCTGCCTGTATCATTGTATTCTTCACAGTTTCTAATGGTGCAGATAATTCTTCGCAATATAAAAGATTGTTCAAATTCTGCAACTCCATGTACCTGTAATGGTCGCCCGAAGTAAGGGCTGAGCTAAATGCGTTTGGTTTCCATCTCTGTAACTATAACTAATGCTGACAACGTCGATTCCTGCTTTTTATCCATCATCGGTACGCACAGTCGCTCAAGAGCCAAAAACCTCGCCAAAAGTCCAAAATAATGACTTTCGCGTTTGACTCCAGACTCTGTTCACAGTTGTAGGGTGTCTTATTAACTTGTTGATATTAGTTTCGATTGAGATAGCTCTACACTGCGTGAAATTATTAATGAATGTCTGTCGCATCAAACGTTAACATGGCAAATAGCTCATTCCAAAAAAGTGTAAACCGAATAGTGTCACGTTTTAAGACAATCAGCTGTATTGAGATGGGGCAAAATAGAATGTAGAATAGAACGTATGCCATCGACAAATGACGCAATACTACGACAAAATCTAATTGATAATTTTTCTTTCATAGTGAATCCATCCACTTTATTTCGAATTACAGCATGTTCCTCAGGCGTTCAGCTAAGAAATATGTCAATATTATACAATAAACATATGTCAACCATATTGTATCCGCCTTTCCGATTTTTGAGGAATCGATTCTAAATCCGTTATCAGCGACCCTGAAAACGCACAAATTCAAATTTGAGAGCAATCGAAACATTTTTTGCATATCGAATCCGAAATTTTTTATTTCTAAAAAATCGATGTCAATTCGTTACCAGCAAGCTCAAATGATATAAAACTTCAAACACCATAATTGTATGAATATCATATTCATTATCAGCGACATCGAAAATGGGTGAATCAAGTTTTTCCTATGCCGCTGGTAAGGAAGTATTATAATCGCGAAAAATAAGATATCCTTTTTTGGTTGTCACATGGAATGTACATCACGAAAAGCCGTGATACTGAGTCGGTCCATCGATCTGTACATCCCTTAATCCCTGGCCCATCTATAACTTGGAAAGCACAGCTCGGATTTGGATGAAATTTTCACACATGGCTACTACTGTGCCAAGAACAAAAAAGCTTCATAGTTCTTGAAAATCGATACAGTGAAGACGAAGCTACGCAAAAAAAAAGAAAATAATGCCCAAACTACGGTTTTGAGGTTTCAGAGGTTCCTGATCATTTTTATAAAATGTGTGTAGGGGGTGAGAATTGGAGTTGGGTATTAGAGAGGAAAGTGGGCTGTATATGTTGTATCTTTGGTACCAGCGGAAGACTTCTATTATTGAGAATCTTCTGATCCCGGTAATAATGTACTCACAGTTTGAAATAGTGAACGACCGATCCTTTCACGCGAGATGGACGGCGCAGCGGCAGGCAAACCCTAGCTACTTTGATGCTGAGGTCCGGGAATTATTTGGTATACAGGGTATTTGATAACTTCCCACCACGGATTCATCAAAAACCACCGATTAAAAGAAAAAATGCCGAAACATCAGAAGATTTGTCAAGAAGGACAACTTTTTAACCAAGAACTACTTCACAAGCGGTATCGAGTAATAGCTTGTTTGAAAGATATTTCAAAGTCCTTTATTTTGATGTTTGATTTTTAAAAATTAGTCGATTCGCTTTCGACAAAATTAGAAAAATCTTTATTTATCTTCATTTGTTCAGACAGAAAACAAAAACACACGAAAATATCACTTATCATTTCAATAAGTGTTCAAAATGTTGCTTGTTAGAGTTTGCCAAATCTACATTTCGCTTATAATTTAAAGAGGAACTACCAACATAAACAGCAATTCGTAAGATTAGACGTTGCAACAAATCAAATAACAACACGAATGTTTTTCCGCATTCTTTTCATCAACACAGATATCCTGGGCGAACTTGTTATGCCTGTTTAGTTATTTGTTGCTAAGGGAAATAAAAAATTTAATTTGCTTTCAGTTACCTATGTGACAATCTTGGGATAGTGAAAATTTAATTTACTTCCAAAATGGTTTACACACTAGCCGAAAGAGTGGAAATGATTCTAATTTATGGCGCCCAAAATCAAAGACCTCGGCAAACTGCCGACACGGTTAACACCAGACATCCGGGGAAGATAAATTCGCATCATTTTTAGACTTTGTTACTAAAGTTACTCAAACTGGATCTGCTGCAAATAAAAAACGTGATCGTCGTAAAGTTTTGGATGAAGCCCCTCAAGTTGAAGTTTTTGGTCATTTTGGAATAAATCCTACCATCCATGTAAGGAATACTACTATGTATCTATTTCAGTGATTAATGCACATTTTATCTAAATGGATTTGTTAATAAGCATAACTGCAGGTATTGGAACAATGAAAATCCTCATGCTTTTGTAGAAGGGCATACTCAGTACCCCAACAAAATTAATGCATGAGCAGGCATTTTAAGGAACAAATTGAAAACAAAATCGAAGAGGATGGAAACCCTATACTTGATGAGGTTAAAATATCTTTCCAGCAAGATGGCAACTGTGTTCTTCCGGTTCGGCAATGGCTTACAACGAGTTTCCAGATAAATGGATAGGGCGAAGAGGACCTATAGAATGGCCTGCTAGATCTCCTGATTTGACGCCACTAGACTTTTTTCTATGGGGCCATTTGAAATCTATTGTCTTTTCTCCCCAACCAGAAAGTTTTGATGAACTTCGTCAACGCATCATCGAAAGCTGCCATGATATCCCACAACATATTTTTGAAAATGTCCGTCAGGAATTTGAACATCGCCTATATCATTGTTTGGCCAATAACGGGCAGCATTTTGAACACTTCTTGGAATAAAAAGTGATATGTTCGTGTGTTTTAGTTTTATGTGTGAGCAAATTAATATAAATAAAGATTTTTTTTCTTGAAAACGAATCAACCGATTTTAAAAAATCGAACGTCAAAATAAAGGACTTCAAAATACCATCCAAGTAACCTTTTATTCGATACCCGTTGTCATTTTAAAGTTTTGGGGGATGACCCTGGGAGAAGAGGGTGAAAGGAGGTGAAGTAGTTTTTGGTTAAAAAGTTGTCCAGCTTGACAAATCTTTTCATGTGCCTCTGCATTTTTTCTTTTAATGAGTGTTTTTCGATAAATCCGTCGTGGGAAGTCTTCAAATGAACACCCTATATAGGTATCGCTTCAACGTTCTGCGAAACAGGATTGAGCATGGAACTCTGAAAGCGTCGAGATTTTATATAATTCGAGATCGCTCTACATAGTATCGTAGACCTTTGTTTGAACCTTTCTTCACACAGACATCGTACCTAATTGAATATAGCTGATCAACCTTCGTTTTGAAACTTGCGAATTTGAAGGAATGCGTTGAAAGTATATGTAGAGCCCCTTCTCACTTCAGTTGACCCACTTCAAGATTTCTCAAAAACATTTTAGATACACTCTAGTCGTAAAAAATACATACTTGAAATCACTTAGACCTATAACTAATAGAACATCTGAACAAATAAACAATGTGCGAATGAATGCGCGAAGTTAACAAAGCAACAATTGAAAGATTACCATTGGGTAACATCACCTTTATTTTTTTTATAGTGTTAACCAACTTTTGGCAAAAATTTGGTGTAAAACAATCCCATATTTCTTGAAGCTTTTGTCTCAGTTCGGTGATTGTACGAACAGGATGTTGTCGTAAAACCTTTTTCATCTCGTGTCACAAAGTTTCAATAGGTGACAGATCTGGACGCCTAGAAACCCATTTCAAAAGTGGTACATTATTTTCTTCCATCCATTTTATAGCTTCTTTTGAGGTATGGCACGCTGCACCATCTTGCTGAGGCACAAAATCTTGGCCGGATGTCAAATATTCTTCCATCACTGGTAAAAGCCATTCTTCTAAAATTGCCAAATATTTGTTTGTATCCACATTTTCATCAATAAAATGAGGTTTTCCTATTCCTTTTGATGACATACTGCCCCAGACCATAATCGATGCTGGAAATTTCACTTTTCTCTTCAGACAGTCAACATGAAGTGCTTCATTTTTTTTGCGAATAACTCTACTGCGACTGTCACCAACACAAACTTCAAATCGGGCCTCATCACTCCATTGTATTGCACACCATTGTTGAGGTGTACATTGTCTATGTTCTTTAGCCCACCTAAGCCGATTTTTCTTTTGCAGTGGAGTTAATAGTGACTTTTCTTTGGCCTATAAACAAGTTGTGCAACTTTAGGGTTTTTACTTCACTTTTTTTTATAAGAAAACTTACCTTGCAAGTGCTAAATCCCAGTTTGGGGGCCTCTCTATGAGTTGTGGACCTCGAAATTCTCCTTCCAACAGCGTCACTCCACAGAGCACTTAATTGTAAATAATTGGCATGCCTGTTTTTCACGATTATTCTTCTTAATGTTCTTCGGTCGGCATTTGTGATATTACTTTTTTTCACATATCGTGGCTTAATATTAACACTGAACCAGTTACGTTATATCTTCTAACAATATTTCTCACACTGTACCGCGATAAGTCTAACAAAGTTGCAATTTCTGAGTTTGATTTCCCAGAATTAAAAAAATTAATTATCAGTAACCGACTTTTCTCACTAATAACCTTTCCTCTACCCATTTTGAAAACCTTAACCACCCAAAACTATTTTAAACGTATTCTGACAGATGTGATTAATAAAAACAATTGTAATAGCTTTTCACAGCCACCTATGCGTTATAGACTTATTTTGCATTGAACTGAAAATAGGTTGATATGCTGTAATTGCAACATGTGTTATTTTTATGCTGCAAATTTGATTAGTGGGTGATGAAGTTGGTGTTTTCTACTATATATTATCAAAATATTCATTGTTAATATTTTAAACCTATAACACCCTGCTACATGTTTATTATTTGAGATTTCAATAGTTGGGCCAACTGAAGTGGGAAGGGGCTCGTAGAGTTAATCTACTTAATGCCATTTTTTTGACTGATGAACCACTGTGGTACGGTATAAGACTAGTCGTATGGAGGCAGACAAACGGGAAGCAATCAAGCGGGTATAGCCTACGCTTCTGGCCTGACACTCGTCCAATCTGGCAAGCTTTGACAATCCATCTGAAGGTGGAAGTTGTCAGTATTGGCACGTGTTTGCACCCAAGGTAAGTCTTACAACTTTCAAATTGATACCAACCAACGAATTCGAATAGATTAGAAGGAGCCAAGCCTGTGTTTACATTGCATTGTTTCTCGCCAAAATTGTGTAGTTTTAATGCATACTTCTGACTCATTTGTCTACCAATCCCTACCGAAGTGACAGCGTTGTATCAACATAATAATAATAATGCTGACCATGTCTTGAAATTGGCTGACACCACAATTATCTGCAAACACTCGCACTTTTAAGTAACATTATAACTACGCATATAATGACAGAACTGTCAAGAAATTAACTTATGTGAAGTGCACTTTGATCCTCATTACAGACTATGAGAATTGGGAGACACAAAACGCATTGACTGGCTCCTCTTACCTAGTTTAAATCCGTTGATACCAATGGAAACTCTTGAGTGCTTGTTACCTCAGATACAGTTATAATCTGAAAAATTCATCAACAATATGCTCAAGTGTGACATAGGGACAATAAAGACTTCTCCTTATGTATAAAAACATCCTTGTATCAAAGCAATTTCACACCGCACCTAAACACCTCGACCAATTCACTAGGTTCTTTGAAGTAAATATCAGCTGGACAGGCGCTCTGACATTCGTTTGCGATTTCCTTTATATCAGATAACGTGAGCTCAGCGTCATCTAGAGCGATTTTGTACTTCGCGAAGATGTCATCGTCCATGATATCTTCTGCAATGGTATCAACGTTTTTGGACTGTGCGGGATGTGCTAGACGGAAACGTACCTAAAAAAGGAAGTGGCTCATAGTCCAGTGCCAAAATGGAATGGAATAACGCAACACATCGTTCGCTACTGTTAATGTGTAATGAAATCCGCTCACGGGAACACAAAGCGTAGCAGTGCCGTACGATGAATTGTACTACTCTCTTGCATTTTGAAACTTGAACTTTGTGGTGGCATAGATCACTACCAGGGCCTGTCAAAAATCGGGTACGTTGAGGCTGGTAGAGCTTACGTTACTGTCACTGTGACACATAATAGCAATACTTTAAAAAAAGTAAAAGTTTCGGTCCCAATGGTGATCTTCTTCAAACAATGAGGAAAAATATAAGGTGGGATCACTGAAGGCCATTTTTCTTTGGAAGGCGAATTATTAAAAAGTCGCGATGACAAATTCCTTCTAGTTCCTCACTTTGTTGACTCCGGTCATTGATGTTGAAATTATAATACGAGCTCACAACAAAACCTGTTTTTAAATCATATCACCTCAATATTTAGTAAATTGTAGATTTCTGATAACATCAGGAACAGTTTTGGCTGCACAAGTAACAGACCCATGATGAGCGCAATTTGGTCGGTACGAATTTTTTTCATTCCATTATAAAGGTTATTTGTAACTAATTTGATATCTACGAGTATATAATACTCATTAAAATTATCACTTTTACAACATTTTCAGGAATACCTTCTGAGTTTTACGATAGTGTCCAAGTAATGTTCGTTTTAAGAATACATCATTGTAAGTACTAAATGCGTATTAAGGACCTTTTTACGTAGTTTAAGTTATATAAGCAGATATTTTGAACACAACGTTATTCTTACGTTAATTGACTGATTTATTACATTGGCCTTGTATGGAGCCTCATTCCTTGCAAGGTTGTTCGGAAGACTTTGATAAAACTTAAATTAAATGAATAATGGTTGACTTGTAATAAAAAAATATTGTATAACATAATAAATCAAACAGTGTAGCTGGTAATGGGGGGAATGCAGGACAACAATGCCAGGCGGGTATATACTATTGCAAAGTTGATTATTGCTTACTGAAAAGTTAAAAAATTCAAAAGACTACATCAAAAAAACCAAAAACTAGAAACAATAACTGTGGATACCCACTAATATCAGCAGCATAGACAAAGAGAAAATACTTGTATTAAAAAGTATCATAAATGCACGAAAACACACAAAGACTCCATGAAAATTGATTTTATCACATCGTGTTTGTAATTAAACAATAAGCTCAAAAATCATCATCTCAAAAATAAAAATTGAAATATTGATTGATTTCAACTATATTACACTAAAAACTACTGCCAATTAAAGGCTTTCAAAAAACTGGGTAAAAACAATTAGCACACAGACAATAATCCAATTTTTATTCATTGCTTTGCTAAGAACTCACATACCTGAAGCAAAAACAAATTAGTTTACACTTTCCCGTATCTTTACCTCAGGTAGTGAGGAAATGAATTAAAATTTTTGCATTCATGTTAAAATTTCCACGGAATCCCATCCCAATAATTACCAGTTTGTCTTTTGGATAATGGGTATCTCGTGTTGCGAAACATACACTTCATCCAATGCACTGTTGTACAGAAAAATGAATAACTATGCGGAACAAACACATTGTTACCAGATGTGTTGTAGTTGAAATGCCAAAATTATGTCACAATTATATCAATTTTACAAGTTTCCAATAAGCAGTTGAGGAACTTTGCAACACACAAGCTTACCAACATTCAGGATGACGTAGGGTCAAGTACCGCTGCTAGAGCTTAGACTATTGATAATGTGTTTGTCAGACTTCTCCGGTAAATAAAGGAATAACAACTACTCATATATTGAGGTGGCCTTTCATGCTCAACCACTTTATGAGATGAAAATGTACTAGGATATAGAACTTTGTTACCGGGCTCATGTTGAATAAGAACTCCTGATACATTTTACAGTCCCTCCACTTTTCCTCAGAAAAGTATAGTGCGGATTTCATAGAGGCGTATTTTTTTGCGGCCAGTTTGTACTCTTCGTACCGTTCGATTGCTTTTGTTGAAGTTTTTTCACATTCCTGTAAACGATCGATACAATAAATCTATACCTACAGTATATTCAGATAAGAGATAGACCGGATGTAAACAAAAGGTTCGGGTGACTTTCACGCTAACGCCGCCGTCTCGACGTAAAACAGGAGCCCTCATTGGTCAATTCGCAATTAAATGCCTATGCCGAGCGGCAGAGCAGTCGTATCAAGGCAGAGTCACATTCAGGTTCAGACGTGTTACGTATGTCGTGTGCATCATTGCAATTTGATATTTCTTTGGACGTTTTCGTTTGTTATCTTATTAAGTTGTTGAGTTTGTCGTTGTTATTGTTATACCTTGTTATTGATTGTTATTGTTATCAACTGCTTGCGCAAAATGCCCAGTAGTACAGATACTGCCGATGAAGTTGTAAACTCCTGTAGTCCACCTAGGAAACGCTCTAAAAAAAGACACCTGAGTGCAGAAATGAAAGAGGTCATTTTGAATATACAGGGTGACTTCGAAGTTGAGTCATTTATTTTAACAGTGAGTAGATCTGATCAAAAGAAATGTTTTTTTCCTTTACCATTTTTCTGGTAAAATTAAAGTAACAAAGTTATAGCCCTTTGGAAGTTTGAGTACCGCCCTGTCTCAATAATGATATTATGTTCTCGTGTTTGGCAACAACAGATATAATCCGCCTTATCCGTTCATCGCATCGGAAACAAAAAAGCGAAAGAATTTGGAACGATCTTTTTACAATTATTTTCTTCAGTTGTATACAGTCAGTATCAGTCGGTAGTCGGTAACGCGTAAGTGAATAATCGTGTCTGTTGCGAGGCTCAAATCAAAAATGGCACATGTTTACGAAAATGCTGAACTTGTGGACATGGTTGGAGTCTTTACAAAATGCTGCCGCGGCATCACGGATCTATGCGGATCGGTTTCCCAATCAAGTGCAACCAACCCCTCGTGCCTTTGTTAATGTAGTGCAAAGAGCTCGTGAATCAGGTGACTTAAGACCTCACAGAGGAGATCATGCCGGTGCTCCAAGACCACACGATCAAATAGAACTAGAAGAACAAATTTTAGAATTAGTAAGTGATGATCCAACAGTAAGCACCCGACAAATTTCAACTCAATTGGCGATTAGTCAGTATAAAACTTGGAAAACTCTACGTGAAAATCAGTTCTATCCGTTTCACATACAAAAAGTGCAGGCCTTACAACCGGAAGATCATGAACAAAGGGTTGACTTTTGCAATTGGCTTTTAAATAAACATCAAAATGATGACAATTTTTTAAATCAAATTTTAGTGAGTGATGAAGCCCTCTTTACTAGAAACGGAATTATTAATTCACGTAATTCTCACGTTTGGGCTATTGAAAATCCCCATGAAATAAGGGAAACCAATTTTCAACATCGATTTGAACCAATCAACCTGTGGGCGGGAATTGTTAATGGAATTTTAGTGGGGCCTTTTGAATTACCAAATCGCTTAACTGGTGAAAATTATTTTGATTTCTTGCAACACAATTTGCCTGCTTTACTGGAAGATGTGCCTTTAAATATTAGACAAAACATGTGGTTTTTACAAGATGGGGCACCACCCCATTATGCAAGAAATGTGCGTGAATTTTTAAATAGACAATTTAATAATCGTTGGATCGGCCGTGGCGGTTTTGTACCTTGGCCGCCAAGGTCTCCGGACTTAAATCCTTTAGACTTTTGTTTGTGGGGTTGGCTAAAAACTCTAGTGTATAAAACACCGGTTAATACACGCGAAGAATTACGTGCTCGAATTGAGGAAATGAGTACAGTGATCAGAAATCAACCAGTGATTTTATTGCGTGCTTGTAAAGAGACATGGCTAAGACGCGCCCAGCTGTGCGTCGAGCAAAACGGAAATCATTTCGAACAGTTTTTGTGACATGCTTTTGGGCGCACAGGTCCGCACTGAAATACTTGTCGGGAGGATACTTTATAAAACAAGGTAACATTTTTTTTTTAATTTTTTTTTATTTTTACACACATATTTTGGTTTATCTTCCTTCTACAATCATTATCTGAAAATTAATGACTCAACTTCAAAGTCACCCTGTATATAAGATCGAGCGCGAGGAGAACGAGGCATCAACCATCAAAGAAATTGTTGTGAAGGTTTCTCACAAAGTTGGGGTGTGTCGCGCATCAGTGTTTAATGTGTTAAGACAATACAAAAAAAAATCACACCTTTTCTGAGCCAATGACCAGTAAACATCGCAAAAGTATTGTTAAATCATTGGATGAAGCTGATAAGCATGCGATTAGGAGGAAAGTGCATGAATTCTTCTTTAGGAATGAAATACCTACTATAGATAAAGTACTGCAGGAGGTAAGTGGAAATACAACGTTGCCAAATTTCAAACGATCAACTTTCCATGCGTTACTGAAGCATTTAAATTTCAAATGGAAAAAACGGGGTCGTAATAGTTTACTACTGGATAGAGAAGACATTGTGCTATGGAGGAGGGATTATTTAACAAAAATTGGGAAATATAGAAATCAAAACAGGAAGATTTATTACCTTGATGAAACGTGGGTAAACGCAGGACACACTACAAGTAAAGTATGGGTTGATGATTCTGTAACTTCATCCAGGAGGGCCTTTCTAGATGGACTGTCCACCGGATTAAAAAATCCAGCAGGTAAATACGAGTAATAGACAACAATCGGATGTTTTTCAAACCTTGGGAACAAGTTTCTAAACATTAATTCCAGGGGGCAGATAAAACATATTACAAGTAACAAAACTTTTATAACTTTCGATAAAATGCGTGGATGTTTTATTGTCATTTTCATTTGTTAGAACTTTTTTAAGCCATGTTTTTATGTGTTTTCGATATTTCAATAATTTTTTAATATAATCTTAAAATATGTCAAATATTATAAACTTAAAAAAAGTTACTAAGTTTTATATTGTGTACCGTTCCTAATATTTCTAATCATTTTAATTCATACTTTAAGCTTTATAAAGTTATAATTTGTTAATATTAATATTTGCGCGTATTTCAGGTTCCTGATCATTCATTTTTTAAAGGTTTATAACTTTAAATTAAATTGCGAAGCGCTGAGTAATCATACGACGTTCAATATTCTTTCTTTCAATATGACTAAATAATCCCAATTATAGCAATCTGATACTCATGTCTCAATGTTTTTTCGCTGAATGTGATGAAAACATTTGAAAAAGGTTCGCTTATTGAAATAAATCTACACCAGTTAGTACTTCGATTTCCAGGTAAAGGGAAAAGGCTCATTATCTGCCATATTGGCAGTGAGGATGGATTTGTTGTTGACGGTCTGTGGTGCTTTGAGTCTAAGAAAACTGGAGATTACCAGTGGTTTTCAAAAATTTTACCGAACTTACAGGAAAACGCAGTAATTGTGTTGGATAATGCGCCTTATCATTCTCGAAGAATGGAGAAGGTCCCAACAACGGCTTCAAGGAAAGTTGATGTTCAAAATTGGCTCCGCTCGAAAAATATCAACTTTGAAGAAGCAATGCTGAAAGTACAATTATTAAGAATTGTCAAGGATCACAAGGCGGAATATCAAAAATACGCCATTGACGAAATGGCAGCAAGTCAAAATAAAACTGTGCTCCGTTTACCTCCATACCATTACGAGCTCAATCCCATTGAGCTCATATGGGCAGAGGTTAAAAATTATATAGCTAAGCACAATACAACTTTTAAATTTTGTGACCTCAAAGGACTTTTCAAAGAAGCACTAGAATTAATAACAGCGCAAAAATGGGAAAACTGTATTAAGCACGTGAAAGACAAAGTTGAAAAGAGAATGTGGGAACTGAACAATATTTTAGAGGAACAAGTCGAGCCATTCATTATTGACGTTGGTGCTTCAGGCAGTAGCGATGATGAAAGCTCATCAAGCTCATCTTTCCAATAAAAGATGTCGTTCATCAAATTCGGTAAGGTATAAGTAATTATAAAGCTACTGTATTTTTTAATTAATTATTGACATTTTTGAACCCATTTTGGCAAAACCTATTCAAGAATCTACTTTCTGACAATGTTCAACCATGCACATTTTTTTACGTTTTGACCGTTTTAATTTGGTTACATATTTACCTAGAAATCAAAAAATATACTAATCAATATTCTAAAAGCAATTTTAAGAGATATACGATTATTTTTAATTTAGGCGAATTTAAACGCCATTTTGAGATTATATTCGACTGTATTTCACCAAACATCAGACGGCATCCGAAGCTGGAAATCGAAGCGAAAATTTTGAAACCCTTATGTATATTTACATCATTATATATTTCTTACCCCACCCCCACATGATCCTATATCCATCACCAATCGTATACACATCGAATTGTGCTAATTTACTACAAAGTTACGCAAAGCAGCATCTACTATCTAAAATATGTACTGCGTGACTCTTAATACGTCCCTGCCGAATGTAACAGCGTTCGATGATTACGTGGTCTTGTTTATGTCCGGTCTATCTCTTATCTGAATATACTGTACCATTGCGTTGGCTCAGGACACATCACGACAAAAATTGTAGAATGTCTTAGATCTCTGATTATTGTTGGACGGGTAACCTACCTCTAAGATGGCCATGGAGTTATGGTGATCTTTAAAGAGAAACACTTCGAAAGCATTGACGTAATTTTGGTAGTTATGGTTGATTATATTGATCATTTTTTGTTCCATCGTCAGATTCTCTTCAATCAGCATAATCTCGTCGTCGCGGTAACCGATTGCTATCTTTATTCTCAACGTTTCTCGTACTGTGTCTATGTACTCTCTTAAACTGAACCTCTCAGGGTTCGGACGTCCTAATAAGATGATGACTTAGTAATTTGTATTTTGGTAAAATAGGTAAGCGTCCGACACCAAATATGAGCTGTCGTCTTTATATGTATACTCCTCACCCTCGATAGTCTCAAAATATTTGCTGTCAACATCCAGCACTGTTTTCATTGGTATATGTTTTGGTTCCTTTACATATAACCTGTTGACCATATCTAGTCTAAATCTACCCTGGTAGCTAGGCTTATCTTGACATTTCATAGCTAGTTCCTTGAGACGGATATCGTTCCTCCATGCTTTTATCATGATGTTCTGTAGACAATATTCGAGAAACAATTCATAAATTACGAATATGGGTTATTACTTCCCACACCTACTGTAGAGGAAGTATGCTTTTTTGGATGTTATATGACATGTGTATCACGAAAAATCACATTTAGGAAAATATTCCTATATTGATAAGAGTCAATCTACTTGACGCCATTTTTTTCAAGTATGTCAGTAAAATTGTGTTAGTAAACCCTACTTCTGCTTCTGGAAAGAGCCTGATCGAAGAACCTTTGCCTTACGCCGGCTCCACACGTTAGCCCCAACGTTGGTACCAACGTTGGTCGGTTAAGTTGGTGAAGCGTCCACACGTTGGTTATTATCCTAGTTCCTTTCTGTCAGAGCCAATGTGAAGATGTCCGACACCGAAACCGAAATTGCTCTAAGCGCTTGGATGCGCCTGGTATAACTCTAAAAATTCTACAACTTTTTCGTTTGTCCACGCGGGTAGCGATGTTGTTGATGACATATCTCCACATACGACTCGTATTACAACAAGTCTGAGCCAGTGAGCCAATATGTGGACGGATTGCCAACGTTGGCGCAGATTCCTTTGATAAAACCGACAATCGACAGCCAACTACCAACGGTCGCTCCAACGTTGGGGCCAACGCTATTTTCTAGATACACACGTTGGGCGAGTGGCGTTGGGGCCAACGTGTGGAGCCGGCGACCAATAGTAGTGTTTCCATGTGCTACTTCTCGAACCTCATGTTCAGAAATCACAATGACAACATATTTCTTCGAGGTCAAGATCTGATATCCTTAGCAAGAGTAAGTTACACGAACCTGAGCAAATTCTTCCATATCCTTAGGATATCCATACCATGAAGGTTCATCTCGCAAGTTCCGGCGGTTCTCATCATTCATCCGGGGATTATCAGTGAAGTACTTTCTTTTATCAAAAAGGATCTTCTTTTTTTGCGAAAAATGACGAGTACTTTGCTTGAACCTTCGCTTAGCCTGTTCCTCTATGACAGAGCGATCAAAATCTGGGACTGCTTCTAAGGAGGATGTGCTGTCGAACAGTACTTGTAACTGTTCTATCATATCCGATCGGGAGCCTTTCCTCTTATCTTTTTTATTCATGATATGACTAAGTGCGTGTTAATATGCGGATCTAAAGTCGTTCGTACAGAAAAAAATGCTGGAATGTCACTAAATGACACATAACAATCAAGTTGTCAGACGAGACCAAAGATAGTGCTAGTGCTAGATGCCGTATGATTCCTACCTCAAACCAGTTACGTATGGACATCTCAGTGTGGGAACTCTGCAGGGTACAGTCTTGCGAGACACAGCCGCTTTCGGAAGATAGTCGCGCTCTTTCAGGAAGCCAGCTAGCACGTTTAAGTTACTCATCCCATAATTTGGCACAACATAGACATGTAGCAACTGCAATTAGGAGGCTGGTTTGAATCTATTGAGAACCAAGAATTACTGATAGAATGGACGTATGTGCTTCCTGTCAGTGTAATAACGCCAGCCGTAGACAGAGGCTTAGTGCGACATAGGTCTAGTAGTCCTGGAGACAGATGAACGATAAGTAAATAATAAAAATACTGCGCGATAGCAGGCTAAAAATCTGACGATCTCTCACCAGGTCTACTAGACCTATACCGCGCTGATGAGTGTTAATCAGTACGAAACAGCGTTGACTGGGGTTGTTCGTGGTTACAGAGATGAAATGCAAACACGTCCATTTCAGTTGCGTCTATAGGCTACGGTTGGTCTGCTGTATGAATACTTGGTATTCCCGGCTGCTAGTTGCTGCGACATCTATTTGTGCAAACCACAAAACATCAAAGAATTATGAGCCGGTAGCTTAACGTCTTCCACATTTATCCTTGTCATCCTCAGTATGCCAACTTGCTTATCATGGACGTGCGACTTGAATTTACCGTTGTTGATATTTGATATAAATATAGACATACCTGAAGATACAACTACCGAGTCGGCAGTCTGGACAGTCTAGATGATTTTCAGAAAGTGAATGAAAACAATGGTTCTCTGTCACCAAATGAATGTGTGTGTGCATAAGCGAATAGCAGCTGCTTCGGGTGCCCAGAGTGCGATTATCCTTATATTAAGCTCGTCATATGGTACAGTTAGTCAATTAGGGCAGCTTGTCAGTGCCTCATTTATAAAGGGTGTATCGATAAGAAAGCAATATTTGAATAACGCGCCAGACCGATAGTAGACAGGCGGGAGTTCATGAAAATGTATCATTACACAATAGAACAGCGCATCCTAATTGTTAAAAATTATTACCAAAAAGTTTAATTACCACGATTCGAAAAGTGCAGCTAATATTTGGTCGGAATAATGTCCTTGCCCCATCCACTGTTACAAGAATAATTAATAAATTTGAACGCTCTGGTTCAGTTAATGATGTGATAAATACGAGACGAGCTCGCAGCGGTCGTTCAACAGAAAATGTCGGAGCAGTTCGCGAGGGTATAGTCGAGAGTCTGGGGACGTCGATTCGACATCGCACTCAAGAAATGGACATTAAAACAGCCACTCTCCAGCGTATTCTAACGAAAGATTTACACCTGCATGTCTACAAAGTCTAAATGACTCAACAGCTTCTGCCAACAGACTAGCGAAAAGAGTTCAGCAATTGGATCCTTGACCAAACAGGATGTGAATGGTGATTTTGTATTCAAAATCATTTTTAGCGTCACCATAATCCAATAAGTATTCCAGTTGCTTGTTACGAAATACCATGTTTTCTAGAACCTTGGAATATTGCGTCCTTATTGATCACCTTTTATTACTCGGAGTCACTCGGTACTGCCCAACATCTGGCAACGCAGTTCCACTGCTCTAAAGTATCATGCACCTACTCTACTCATTTTTGAAATCTCCTGCTCCCTGATGCACTAGATTTTTATTCGGTTAACGAAAATGACGATTTGTCGGTTATGCTTTCTCACCGTTTATGTTTTTTGCATTAAACTTACATTATATGGGTACCAGATAATGGAAGATGGTAAAAAACTGACCCAGACTCACAACATAGATGTTCCTGAATAATGAAGATCACAAGGGAGTGCAAGAAAGACAGTTCATAGCTGCTTGTATTTGGCTTCATCTACAACTAGATACTTTGAAAATGATTTCGAATGTATACACTGAAATATGAATTCGACACATTTACACAGAAGCTTTACAATAAAAATGCAGACCTCTGACGTGTTGCCCCATCATTCTAAAAGCATCAACAGGCCTCAATAGGATAGTCTCGTAATACTTCTGAGAATAAAGGCAAAATGTGTTTCATATGCCCATCCATTGTTAGTTTGGCAGTGTGATCACAAACTGTCAACGGCATAGCAAAACTTGTGGCGAAACATCAAAAAACAGGTTAGATTTTCATCGTTGCGTTCCCGTGCACATTTTTTAGAGCAGTTTGGGAGCGTCACACTCCAGGTGCATACAAACCTCAATCGAATAGCACTGGATAGCGGTTCTGTTTACTTAAGGCGGCTCCGACGCAGTGAGTTTCAGGCCATTTACAAGGGTTTAGCTGCTTCGGAATTGACGCTCCATTTTTCTATATATTTGAATAAAATTTATACAGTATGTTAAGAAGACAATTGTCCAGGGTGTTATGGAGCCACTTTTCTAAAAAACATTTTTTTTCAGGAGTTATGGTGGGTGGAAGTGCAGATAATTGTTGTTCGACTTCTCGATTTTTTTAAAAATAACCCAGAGGAAAAAACGAAAAAGTGGCTCTATAGCACCCTGTGGAGTCTTGTTTTTAGTGCACTGTGAAAATTTCATTGAAAAATATTCAAAAATGAAGCGTCAATTTTGAAGCGCGAAAACCTCTGCAAATAGGCTTTTACACGAATTTTATCCACTATCTTGTGCTGCCAGTCGAAGCAACGCGGCGGTGTGTACGGACTAAGAAAGGACGTATTCAGATAATTTGTTGTCCCAAGTTAAACAGTAGCAGTTTTAACGTCGGTCGTTCGAGATAAACATCGGACCATTAAGTGATATTTTTAATAGACTTCAATGAAAGAGGGGAAAATTTTAATCGATTTTGATCATTTCTTTTTATACAATAGGCCATGCTTCAGAGGTGATACCACAAAAAATCATTTTTGTTCAATCACCCCAATATGGATATCAAATGGAAGCACTTGTACAAAACAGTAATACGAAAACAGTTTCAAATCAAGATGGCGGCCGTTACAAAATGGCGGATAACATACTTGCTAATATCTCAAATAAGAGTCGTCGCCTTGTAGAATACAGTACTTCACTAAAAATTTGATTCCAAGATTGCCGCCGTTTCGAAATTGCGTGTTACATATTTTTGTACAAAACCCCCAATATACATCAAATGAAAAGACTTGACATGTGTGGTAAAATACAGAACTTTGTGACCAAAAGTTTCCAGGTGGTTCCAGGGTCATTGGAGGCGGTAATCTTTTTAGTTAAAAATAATAATTATAGTGAACGCATTTACCACAAATAAAATGTCACTTGCTGTTTAGCTTTAACCTTATGGAGTATCGTAAAATAAACTTAACACGTCATGAGATATAATGCGTGTGTCGCAGCTCATTTGGCGCTTTGGGCCTCGTGACACACATGATATGTCTCACTGCTGGCAGTTATATTTGGCCGCGTAACGTAAGACGTGTGCCATGCTGATGTGATTTTCTTACGGGAACCAAGAGTCCGTGGCCTGAGGGACCAAATTATACTGAATTGGAAATGAAAACATTAAAAAACACGTTGTTTATAGAGTTTTACAAAAAGAGGATATTCTACAAATCTAAAACAAAAAGCAAATCTTATAAAATAATCAGACATTCTCATTCAAAAATGAACAAAGTAATTTCACAGCAAATCAGTAAGTTATGGTAAATGTCGATATTCTAACGAACACAAATATGGAGGAACTCTTATAAACTAAACAGATTGACAAAGTCTTATGCAGGAATAAACAAAATACCGGTATAAATAAACAGTAATACAGATAAATATGGAATTACTACAACTACTATCTGATTCACTACCACTTGGAGAATACGCATCAGATAAGTATACATCCCCACATAACTCAGTACTGCCACTCTCTTCATCCGATAGTATTTCATTACACAATTGTTCAAGCCTTTTTTGCTCCGCTTCGTAATGCGACATCACAAATTTGGTACTCAATAATTTATAAACAGTAAAGCAATTTGGACAAGATGACGTACAATACCAACAACGCTTCAATAATAAATGACACGAAACAGTGCTCAACGCGCGACATGATGCAAGTCTTGACTTGCAAAAAACGCGACGCGACTTATGTGCCACGCGACCCGACTGGTCTGTGGGCCACGCGACATACAATTAGTACCTCAGAAAAAAAAATCAAAAAAGGGGAAAAATCATAGGATTTGAGAAAAAAGTCAAGTCAAAATATTAAACCGAAACTTAAAACAAGCTAATTTGACAATAATAACAGTTTGGCCCAGTGGACTGGATTTTCAGATTCTACTGTGGCGCTTAACGTGTCAATGTGACATTTCAATATTCGCCATCTAACAGACTAGATAAAGCTAGCCGATGCTACGTGCTATTGAGCCTGACGATTGACTTTTATTTAAATAAACAATATATACATAATATACAATAAATAGTGAACATCTGGTACTAGTACCAAAATGGAAGAGATTAGCATAACATCTCGCACATCGCTGCTAAAGCGAGATCTGCACACCGCATTTGCCGACACGAAGGGGTTAGTAACGGAGTACAATGTAATATGCTAATCTCTTCCATTTTGGTACCCGAGTACAGCAAAAATAGCCAATTCTCAAGAACTCTTTTTCTTGTTCAAACGGTTCTCTTGTGCCTTCAAGATCACATCGGGATCGCGGATTGGCATATTTCTGCTTTTTCTGGGATCGACCAGTTCTGGGAGCAAGCAGTTCATGTAGAAGAATTTTAATTTCTCTTCCATTTCATTTTTCCCGAAAACGTCATCCTTTCGAATGACGTCTATTTTCAAACCATACGGGGTCCAAACACCAAGCACACAGTACTCTCTTTGTGCAACGTGTAGCTGCCCTTGAATTTGGTAATACCACTTATGTTTTTTATTTATTTCATCGTTTATCCAAAACGTAATTTTTTTGTTCAGAATGCACTCTTCAGGGGTCATTTCTCTAGCCGACCATGGACATTTAATTTCTAGCAGACCTTTTACGCCTATCAAACCATCTGGCGATGCTGCCAGAAATGGATGGGTCCTATCAATAAACAACCCGCAAGATTGTACTTCTGATTGCGAATATGATTTCTCTATTTCTGATTTTGCCACGCTTTCATGCTTTTTTCCATAGTCACATGCATTGCTAAAGAATTCGGTTGGGTATATTATGGCGTTTACTAGAGCTCTGCAACTTGTTGTATCTCTTCTTCTACAAACCTCACCAAACCGAGACGCAGTCAACCTCATTCTTCGACGAAGACGCCACAAATTGCAATCCTGAGATTTTGTGGCTTGCTCGATCTGGGAAATTTTGGAGTCGGTTTTTGCAAGTTTTTTCAAGAATTCTACCTTGGCAGCCTCTATATCTTCGTTGCTCATGTCAGGCTTCTCACAGAATTCCCCATAGGATGCGTTCTCTTTAGTATCACTATCTCTGATTTTAATTTTCCTTGGTTTCAGCTTCCTTTTCAGATTTTTGTGCGCTCTCCTTTCTTCAACTTTAGCAATCAAAGAGGTTGGACTGAAACTAGGGAGTAGCCGCTTTTGGATCACACAAACAGGTCGCTGTGTATTGTGGCTCACTACGGCTGCAGCACATCTTCCTTGGTAGGATCTCTTCTTGCAATAATTAATCCGTTTACCCCCAATGAATTTAGCTATGATTGAGTTAAACTGCTCTACAATACTATTATCGACGTCATGAAGTAAACTTACTGCATTTTTAATCAGAATTGCCAGAAATGATATCAGCCTCTGGTGCAAATCTAAAAAAAAAAAGGGTATACACACCTGAATTTGAAGATCCATGCCATCTGTCTCTGTTAGAGAATGCATATGCGAAACCTTGCTGTCATTTTTAAGCTAAAATAACATATAAAATATAGTTATAATAGTAACTACGTATAGTCTAATTTATTGGCAAAATGAATGCTAAAATTCATAATTGTTTTGGTACCTACTTTTCCATCTGGAAAACGTTTTTTTTTCCTGTGCGTATTTAAATGCGGCTTCTTCGAGACGCCACGTTTATTTCTCTTATTGTTCATTTTTGATACCTTGATAAGAAAGACACTCAACAATAACAGCACAACAATAACAACACAACAATAACAACACGATAATACAACAATACAATAACGGTAATAAAAGTAATAAGGGCTGAGTATACTATGCGCCAAAATAGGGAAACAGTCGTACGCTAGATCGTATATCCAAATCAAATCCGACTCTGTGCAATATGCAAATTCAACCAGGCACGCGAACAGCACACCTCTGCGTATTACTATCCTTTTCTAACGTAGAGCGCTTGCCTTGTCACAACGCCGTCCTACTAGCGTTTCCCTATCACCCCCCCGATTCCCCTCAGAAACTCTGCTTGACTGTGAGAGCGCCGTTAATGACATGTGTTTTCAGCAGGATGGTACCACATGCCTTACTGCTCGTGAGACATTGACAGTTTTGCACAAGTTTGCTCCTGGTCGAGTCATCTCGCGGTTTGGTGACCAGAATTGGCCGCCGCGCTCTTGCGATTTAACACCTTTGGACTTTTGGCTTCGGGGTTATCTGAAGTCACAAGCTTATGCCAACAAGCCTGCAACCACCGAAGCATTGGAAGCTGAAATCAGACGCTGTATCAACGAGATAGAACGACATGTGTTCAAAAATGTGCTTTCTCACCGTTTATGTTATTTGCATTAAACTTACATTATATGGGTACCAGATAATGGAAGATGGTAAAAAACTGACCCAGACTCACAACATAGATGTTCCTGAATAATGAAGATCACAAGGGAGTGCAAGAAAGACAGTTCATAGCTGCTTGTAGTTGGCTTCATCTACAACTAGATACTTTGAAAATGATTTCGAATACACTGAAATATGAATTCGACACATTTACACAGAAGCTTTACAATAAAAATGCAGACCTCTGACGTGTTGCGCCATCATTCTAAAAGTATCAATAGGCATCAATTGGATAGTCTGATAATACTTCTGAGAATAAAGGCAAAATGTGTTTCATATACCTACTCATAGTTTGGCAGTGTGATCACAAACTATCAACGGCAAAGCAAAACCTGTGACAAACAGGTTAGGTTTTTACGTGCACATTTTCTAGAGCAGTTGTAGGTTGTAGGTGCATACAAATCTCAATTGAATAGCTCTGGATAGCGGTTCTGTTTATTTATTTTGGATGGCATTGTAAGCTCCAAAAGCTGTAATCAGAACTATATCTAATATAATAATAATAATAAAAATAATAATAATAATAATAATAATAATAATAATAATAATAATAATAATAATAATGCCTTTATTAGCTGCAGTGAGGCGAAGTGTAGCCAGACGGCTACTCTTACACTCAACCCCTCAACAGAAAAAAAAGAATACTTAAACACATAAACAAAATAATAACATACAAAAAAGATACAGTTCATAAGCATGACAACATTGACTGCACGAGACAAATGCAGATAGTACTGTGAGAGTTTTAAATTTGAAACAAAATAGTAGAGAATAGTCAAAAAAAAAGCACATGAACACAAGAAAACTGAAATAAATGGACTCCAGCAGCTGACTTTCCATTAATTTCTCAAAAAAGCAACCTGTTTGAATCGATAGCCACTGTTGACTGCATTGCAATGCTTGACAGCATTATAGGTGTAACCTCTTTCAAAGACCGAGGTATTGTGAGGATGGCATGTTAAAATTAACATTAAATTTAAGAGCTCTGGTGACAAAACTACCACGGGGAACTAATTTGCTAGCAAGGTAAGCTGGTCTGTTAGATAATAGAACTTTATGCATGAAGACGGTCAAAAGATATAAAAATAACTTATCAATTCGCAACCAGTTGAGTTCTTTGATTTTATCTTAGACGCGACTAAACTTGCACAATCCAAAAATAAACCTACAACAGCTGTTCTGAATTTTCTGGAGTTTCCTTTTGTGGACGTAGTCTGACCATGGGTAACAAAGAACAAGAGAGTAAGAAATGAAAGACAACACAAGACTTTCGACGAGCTTTTTTCGGGTTTAAAAATTCAGGATGAATCGATTAGAATAGAGGAGTTTCAAACGCATATACGTTACTCTAGATAAGAAAGAGACATGCCGATCTAATCTCGTATTTAATTCAAGGGTAACACCGAGATTCTTGGCGTAATCCACAAAAGGGTGTGTCTCATCCAAAACAACACAAATCCTCTGCTTCATTTTACGGTAGGAGTACAACATTGCAGTAGTTTTATTAGGATTGATCTTCAAGCAGTGTTACAGTAATCACTGATGTTATTCAAATCTAAATTACCTTTAAAAGAAACTTCATCAACCTTTGATGGATCGAAACCAGTATCATCTGCATAAGTTTGCATACAACAGTGGACTGCAGATCGATCGTATAAATCAGATAAAGTTAGGGACCTAATACTGAACCCTGTGGAACTCCTGAAGGAACTGGCTCAGTGGAGGAAATTCCCTGATCAGTTTTCACTGTTTGTTGACTCAAAGAACCTTAGAACTACTCGTATATCTGACATTCCATAATGAGATAACTTACTCAGTAGTATCTGGTGATTGACCATGTCAAAGGCTTTCGAGAACTCTAACAGTACCAAGACGGTGTTGATGTGATTATCTAAATTGTGAATGATGGAAATAGTAAGATGTAATAAAGACGAAGTAGTGCTGTAAACAGCTCTGAAACCTGACTGATGTAGAGAAAATAAGTGATTTTGTTCGAAAAACTCCACTAGTTGTGAGTAGACAGCTCTTTCGAGTATTTTTGATAGAAAGCATAATAAGGTAATTGGCCTGAGATTCGAATATTGTTCTGGATGATTAGTGTTAGCTATTGGAATAATAATACCATTTTTCCAAATGGCAGGAAAGTAACCTGTTTGAAGACAGACATTAATAATGTGAGTTATATGGTCTATGGTATCAGGCAAACATAAGCAAACCATGTTTAAAGTTAGACCATCAGAGCCACATGCCGTAGACTTAATGTGAGAGATTATATTGACGATGTCTTGCTGAGTAAGGAGTTTAAAAGCAAACATAGGTGCAGCCGGTGTATGGCGTCTATCGCTATAAGAGTTAGAGACACTATCAATCAAATTTGGATCGGATCAGCTGCAGCTGTCTGCAAAATTGAAAGAAAATAATTATTTAAAATGTTAGGCTCAAGGAGACTGGGAGGTATCGCAACATGTTTCTGGGCAACCACAATCATCCTCCTCAGGTGTTTCCAAGCTTGACTAGAGTTAAGATTCCCGAAACGTGACATATATGCTTTTTTCTCTCTTCTAAGCGATGCAAGGGCATAATTTCTCAAATCTTTGTAACTGGCCCAATTCTGATCAGATCAGATCAGGTTTTGTGACACATACTGTACGTAGCGGGACGTAGAGATCGAATAGATAAATAAGACGGCCAGTAAAAATAGAGACTTTAATAGCCACATCATTCACGAAATAAATATCATTAAGCTGCATTGATGCAATCTGCGTCTTAAAACTTTCAATATCAGTGCTATTAAGATCTCTATATGTTACAAATTTAGGCTTTATTTTATTATAACAAACAGAAATATCGCAGTAAGTGAGCCGATGATCACTAATTGAGTCTGCATTGAGTGTCCCTGACCTTAAGACGATAATATTGTCACTAACAAAAATTGGATCAAGTAATGTGGAACTGAAGGCTGTAACACATGTAGGCTCATCAATGACTTGAATCAAATTGAATGAATCAAAACAGCTGCTGAGGATATTGTTATGAGCAAGCTAGTCGACATTCATGTCGCCCAAGAATATAATGTTGTCATATTGGGGAGTGAAAAATGAAATAAGATTTTCTAAACACTGGATGGCTTGAGGTATAGAAGAATGTGGTGGCCTATATATAACAACAATTAATATACTAGACCCGTGCAGTTTAAATTTACAGCATAACATTTCAAGAGGATTTATAAAGTCATCGAGCTCAACTGGGATAAGATTAGTGCTAATATCTAATTTAACATAGATACCGATGCCACTCCCTCTGCTCCCACGGCCCTTACGGAAGAAATTATACTCAAGTATATTGACTACAGTGCTGGCGATACTAGAATGCAGCCATGTTTCAGTGACTGCTACAACATCATTCTTATATTGAACAAGAGAGGAAAAATCATTAAAGTGAGCTGTTAGAAAACGCACAATTAAGTGACATAGTTTCAAGACACTTTTTATTGTATTAGCCATAATCCACCCTTTCTTTTAGAGTTTGAACATAATTGAGAAACACAGGACAGTTTGGAAAATTTGAGGAATGATCAACTGGTAGAGTCTTTTTGTATACCTTGTTATGGTTCAGGCAATTTACGCATTTTTTTTTATATCGAAACAGCCGCGCAGGCAGAAGCCTAAATGCCGGAACACCGCGGCTGCTATGATGATCCCAAAGAAATTTTGTTAATACGATTTTTGAACTGCCTAAGGTTAGTAGAACAGGGAAAAGCTTCCTCTTGTAGATTGTTCCACAATCTAGACACCCTCGGGACAAAGGAGCGGTCGTATTGACCAGTTCTGGATGTACGAAGTTTGACACGGTTAGGATGCTCGAGTTACACTCCTTGATTTTATGATTTCGCGTACACCTTGGGCAGGACAGGTCAGCTTTACAAGATGCTTGAGAGAAGCTATGTTCGAAATCAAATCATCAGGATTGTCAAGACCATATATATATATATATATATATATATATATATATATATATATATATATTATATCACTTGGAAGACCATATGGAAGTGGAAATTTACCCAAAATATGTGTTTTGTTTTGAAGTATGTTATTTATAAGAATAAAGAAAATAATGAAATCGATAAAAATGAAATGTGGTCAACCAGCGACCAGAGACAACATTTATCATCAGGTATGTCTTCTAGATTGCCCGTCACATTAAAAACACTTTGAAGTATTGGCGTTCCTAAACGATGCGACGTTTGAACAATTTCAAGAAATGCATCACTTTTCATGACCAAACTTGGTTGTTGTTTTTGCTGACTAGCTCTAAACTTTTATCACTACGCGAGCTTGATAGAACAATGAAGTACTAGGACGTGTTTTTTTAACTTGCCGGGGACTTGACAGACAAACTAGTGGACCTAATAATCGGTGGACGAACAAAAAAAAATACAAACTGACAAGCTTATTAGTGAGTTTAATAGATCGATCGTTACTTAGATATGTGATTTACTTTCAGAACGTCAGTGAGTTTAACTAGCCACAAAAAACTTTGGGTGATAGTACTGTCAAAAAATAGTGTACCGTACTTTTAAAATTACCCACGTCGAACTGTCACATTTATTTGCTATATGTATATTTATGGATCTAAGATACTGCCCACATATTAAACCGTACGTAATGATCATGGCTTTTATAGGTGGTACATCAGATACTACA
The DNA here is from genome assembly GCA_963669975.1 of Acanthoscelides obtectus. Taxonomy (NCBI): domain Eukaryota; kingdom Metazoa; phylum Arthropoda; class Insecta; order Coleoptera; family Chrysomelidae; genus Acanthoscelides; species Acanthoscelides obtectus. Next base: position 77,658,897 of record CAVLJG010000008.1, on the reverse strand, counting down.
CTGAAGATGTTGTGCAACGATGTCTCCCTTGGTACGCTGCAGGTTAAATAATTAATGATTTACATACAGGATGTTACCGTTAGCAATGTGGGTTGAAATTGTAAATGAGCACCAAACCTGAGAGCAATATCTGCTCGGCATCTTCAGCGTTTAAGATGGTAAACGGTGTTCTCTAAGAAGATAAATTTAAAGCTGTCTGTCGGTGAATATTAGGGCCATTAAGATGAATTTTGATGGAATGTTCACTTGTAGCATCGACATGGAATTTCATTTCACTTTAATTTTTGAAGCAATGCTGATAGCTCATGTTGCAAACATTTCTTTCATAAACACAATTACAAATAGATCATTAATTACGTTATTAAAAAAAATAGTAATTTTTTCTCTTTGTCAAATATTTCATATTTGTTACATTTCCTACGCATAAAAGCAGTAAATCAATACATCAAATCAAAAAAGCCGTAGTCTTTAAAGTATACTGATTTTATTCTTTGTATGATATCAGTATTCCCTTTTATAACCTAATATGGTATTTTCTCATGTATTTTTTTATGTATTAATATTTATCGTTATAAATAATTACTTTTGCCGAAAAGATAATTTTGAAAAATATATTTCCCGTTTAACTTAACATATAAGGAGACATGCTGTTTATTCTTATGATTATTTTTGTTGAATGCAATTGAATGTAATTACATATTTCTGCGTTTTTGAAAAAATAATATATTATGAAAACTACGACAAAGGCAGTAAATTCGTTTTTGCAGGGCAATAACATGTGATTTCCTGCTTTATGGTCAACGACAACTAAAGGCGGAATGTCATTTATTTTAGCCCTCGGCAGCAACTATGATCTGAAATCACATTCAAGTGGCTCTCATATAACTAAGCAATATTCATTAGTTCTGTCGTAATAGCATTTATTTAGTTCGAAAGAATTAAGAATTTTGCACTTAATTCCCTCAGACTTCGATTTTTATAATTTACTGCCTTTTACGGCAGCATATACAACCGTTATTTGATATAATTATACCTTCCATACAATCTTAAGAGTTAAGAATAAGAAAAAAATAATTTTCCCTCAAGCCTTACTTTAACTGAAACGAAGGCTCTTAAGTCCTATCAAAATTTCTTAAAACCGACACCACTGATACCTGGCAGATGTCGAACTGAAATATTTCTGCCTGTAGATATTAGTCCTACTTGTACAGCAGTCCCCAACCTGTCAGTGACCCTGTTCAAGATTTCTCCACAAAATTCCGTTCACCCTGCTACGCTATATGTATAGACGAAATAAAAGCGATTTCCATCTAGTCTGTTTTATGTCAAACTGGCTATTTTGATCTGACAAATCATGGCAGCGGAATAGTAGTACCTTAGTTGACCCTACATAACACAATTTCCACCATAGAAACCACGCCAATATCCACTATCAGTCTGATGTTTTCCTTTTTGTCCAACGCGCGCGTGCGGTTAATTTCCCCTCCAAATATAAACTGTAGTAAAGACGTCATACTAGGTGTTATATCATTCTATGCGATCACTTCATGACAAAATCGTGATTTATAATCATATTTTTAAACTCTATGGTTTTCAACTATGAATTTATTCCGATGATTTCAACATCGAAATTATCCAAAGGTTCCGAAATAAAGCTGAGAAATATGATTAACGCATTTTGGTATGATCACACTAGAGATAGATACATATCACGATTTAAATATCACTTAGTTATCGACGAGTTGTTAGGGCATGATGCATCAAGATTCAAGCGCATATAATACAACCGTTATTTGATATAATTATACCTTCCATACAATCTTAACAGTTAAGAAGAAGAAAAAAATAATTTTCCCTCAAGCCTTACTTTAACTGAAACGAAGGCTCTTAAGTCCTATCAAAATTTCTTAAAACCGACACCACTGATACCTGGCAGATGTCGAACTGAAATATTTCTGCCTGTAGATATTAGTCCTACTTGCACAGCAGTCCCCAACCTGTCAGTGACCGTGTTCAAGATTTCTCCACAAAATTCCGTTCACCCTGCTACGCTATATGTATAGACGAAATAAAAGCGATTTCCATCTAGTCTGTTTTATGTCAAACTGGCTATTTTGATCTGACAAATCATGGCAGCGGAATAGTAGTACCTTAGTTGACCCTACATAACACAATTTCCACCATAGAAACCACGCCAATATCCACTATCAGTCTGATGTTTTCCTTTTTGTCCAATGCGCGCGTGCGGTTAATTTCCCCTCCAAATATAAACTGTAGTAAAGACGTCATACTAGGTGTTCTATCATTCTATGCGATCACTTCATGACAAAATCGTGATTTATAATCATATTTTTAAACTCTATGGCTTTCAACTATGAATTTATTCCGATGATTTCAACATCGAAATTATCCAAAGGTTCCGAAATAAAGCTGAGAAATATGATTAACGCATTTTGGTATGATCACACTAGAGATAGATACATATCACGATTTAAATATCACTTAGTTATCGACGAGTTGTCAGGGCATGATGCATCAAGATTCAAGCGCAAAAGATCTTTAGTTTATCTAAAGGAGATCGATACGGCTTTTAGTGGTAAGTTCATACCTATTGGTTTGTTAGAGGAAAATGAGTGGTTGCTCCAATTGACCTGGTTTAATATTCTGATGGCAGTTATCCCCAGACTAAATACAACAGTCACCCAAAAATCATCCAACTTTCTAAGCTCAAAGATTTGTTATTCCTACAAACTTTATGCATACCTATAAATTGTAAAAAGTCTCCGAATATATTTGTTTTCATGGAAACATGGAAACTATCGGTCTCTAGACAATAACGGTTTTGAGGATATAAGCTACAATGTTAGGGGCACTTATATATCGCTTGCTAATTTATGATCATTTTCAAGAAACAAATCCACAAGATCGTTACCTGTTGGTAGCAAATTACAACCTGTTTACTGTTTGAGTAGAACACTTTCTCTTGTAGATATAATGTCTGGAATATTCCTTGCTCCGTATCGTTGTCTACTATGCTTCGTTAACTTTTGTGAATGTACACAAGCTCCCTGACCGTCTTCATATAACCAGACCGTATCACATTTACCCTTTACCTTTACCCCTTACCCCATAAAAGATGAAAGACAGTTTTATATTCCACTGTCGGGCGTCGTCTGGATACATAGGAGCAAAAACAAGGTCCAGTTTTACCTTTTCCGAATACTATTTCCAAGGTCTATGAAAGCCATGTGTGAGTGTGTAAAGTGATGATACTGTTTTTTTTTTTACTTTTTTATTCAAATATAATTACAATTTTATATTGTCACCCTCAACATAACTTCCTGAGCCCACACAGCGCTGGTAACGGTTCTTCCACTCCTCTTAGCAGTGGTGAAACATTTATACTGGAATATTCTTCAGCTGGTCGGTTGCAGCTATTTTGAATGTTTTCGACTGTTCCAAAATAAGTTCCCTTGAGGGGATTTTTCAACATCGAAAAATTCACAAGAACTCATGTGAATAAGGGGGCTGAGGAGCCACAGGAATGTTTCTACTGGCTTAACGTTGCTGTGTGACAAGGAGCATCATCGTGATGCACACTCAGTTGTTCTTGATCTGATGATGGGTGGTGTGACCCCAGGTACTCACTACTGTCCGGGAAACTTCACCAACTTATACAGAACTCAAGACTGATTGGGTGTTGTAAATTCGAAAAGAAAGGTACAATAAACCTTGAGACGCTGTAGTGCCTTCGAGGTATTCAGTCGGACGACTCCCGAAAGAAAATAGAAAGGTTACCTGTTAGAAGCTATATAATACTTTTATGTCTATAATTTAAACGCCACACTTAGACAACCTCTACTACTATCAGTAATCTTAGCCAGTTCATATCTCGGGACAAAAAGCTTTTTTTAACGTCTTTAGTTGCCGAAGTATTTCAGTAACTTTAATGAAAGCGATAGTTGATCCACCTGGCCCGCTTGCAATAAACGAAATTAATTTACCTTATATACGAGCCACTTCCCACTTCAGTTGGCCCAACTATTGAAATCTTAGTTTTTTTCTTATCAAACACAAATAATAAAAATGTAGCAGGATGTTATAGGTTTAAAATGTTAACAATGGATATTTTGATAATATATAGTAGAAAACACCAACATTATCACTCCCTAATCAAATTTGCAGCATAAAAATAACACATGTTGCAATTACAGCATATCAACCTATTTTCACTTCAATGCAAAATAAGTCTATAACGCATAGGTGGTTGTGAAAAATAAAAGCCATGACAATTGTTTTTATTAATCACAGCTGTCAGAATACGTTTAAAATAGTTTTGGGTAGTTAAGGTTTTCAAAATGGGTAGAGGAAAGGTTATTAGTAAGAAAATTCGGTTACTGATAATTAATTTTTTTAATTCTTTGAAATCAAACTCAGAAATTGCAACTTTGTTAGACTTATCGTGGTACAGTGTGAGAAATATTGTTAGAAGATATAACGTAACTGGTTCAGTTAATATTAAGACACGATATGTGAAAAAAAGTAATATCACAGATGCCGACCGAATCGCATTAAGAAGAATAATCCTGAAAAACAGGCGTGCCAATTATTTACAATTAAGTGCTCTGTGGAGTGACGCTATTGGAAGGAGAATTTCGAGGTCCACAACTCATAGAGAGGCCCACAAACTGGGATTTAGCACTTGCAAGGTTAGTTTTCTTATAAAAAGAGTGAAGTAAAAACCTTAAAGTTGCACAACTTGTTTATAAGCCAAAGAAAAGCCACTATTAACTCCACTTCAAAAGAAAAATCGGCTTAGATGGGCTAAAGAACATAGACAATGGACACCTCAACAATGGTGTGCAATACAATGGAGTGATGAGGCCCGATTCGAAGTTTGTGTTGGTGACAGTCGCAGTAGCGTTATTCGCAAAAAAAAATGAAGCATTCTATGTAGACTGTCTAAGGAGAAAAGTGAAATTTCCAGCATCCATTATGGTCTGGGGCAGTATATCATCAAAAGGAGTAGGAAAACTTTATTTTATTGATGGAAGTGCGGATGCAAACAAATATTTGGCAATTTTAGAAGAATCGCTTTTACCAGTGATGGAAGAATGTTTGTTTGACATCCGGCCAAGATTTTGTGTTTCAGCAAGATGGTGCAGCGTGCCATACCTCAAAAAAGGCTATAAAATGGATGGAAGAAATTAATGTACCACTTTTGAAATGGGTTTCTAGCAGTCCAGATCTGTCACCTATTGAAACTTTGTGGCACGAGATGAAAAAGGTTCTACGACAACATCCTGCACGTTTATTTGTTCAGATGTTCTATTAGTTGTAGGCCTAAGTGATTTCAAATATTTATTTTTTACGACTAGAGTGTATCTGAAATGTTTTTGAGAAAATAAATTGTTTTGGGAGTAAATACGAGTAGTTTCGTCATGTTTAGTTTATAAAGGCATATTTTGGTACAAATCTTGAAGTGGGTCAACTGAAGTGGGAAGGGGCTCGTAGTATCCCTATGATCAAATAGAATCGGGAATTTTCGAATAAAAGAAAAAGGTTTAATTTTCTGCCAATTGTACTTTATCGCCTTCAAAATAACATCCACCTGAACCAACACACATGTGCCAGCGTTTCACCCACTCGTCCATGCACCGCTGGTAGGCAGCCAATGGTATGGCCTTTAGGTCTCTCGTCAGAAGTGGTAATTTGAGTTTTGGGAAGAGAAAAATGTCGCACGGGGACATATCAGGTGAATTCGTTCCCTGTTCAATGGTATTTACCTGATGTTTGGTCAAATAATGAAGCACAATTCTGGGCCGACGCGACGGCGCGTTATCATCCTGCAAAATCCAAGAATTATCGACCCACAATTTCGGCATTTTATGACGTACGGCATCTCTCAAACGCTTCAAAATGGGTAACTCTACTTATACTTTTTGTTCTCTGTCTGGCCCGGTGGTCGATACTCGTAGTGCGTTATTCCTTGATAATCAAAGAAAACACTCAACAAAACCTTCACTTTTGAGCGGCTTTGGCGTGGTTTTTTAGGCTTCGGCTCTTCTTCGAAGCGCCACTCAGACGATTGTTGAGCTGTCTCCATTTCAAATTCGTAGACTCAAGTCTCATCATCGGTAATTATGCGTCTAATGAAGGTCGGGTCATTATTCGCTTGAGAAATCATGTCCTCAGCAACCGTCTTTCGATGTTGTTTTTGCAGGAAATTCAGGTCTTTGGAAACGAGTTCGGCTGCGACACGTCTCATGCGTAAAATTTCTATCACAATGTGCTGAGCGGTTCCATAGGCAATGCCAAGTTCAGTAGCAACTGATATGACGATTTCCGAGCGTTATTTCTTTCACTTTTTTGATGTCCTCGTCGGTATTTGACGTGAACGGGCGGCCGGAACGAGGCAAACCCCCAACAATGTATGACGAGTTTTAAAGTCTTTGTACGATTCGTATGCCCGACTTTTCGACACTGCAGACTCACCAAAGGATTTTTGCAATATTCTCAATCTATCAGTACACGAGATTTCGTTAGCAACACAAAATTTCAGACAAACTCTTTACTCAACAAAACTATCCATATCAAAATGCGGTAGAGTTAATTGATGTCAACTGATAGTAATAATACATTGACGCAATAATATTTTCACGACTGTCAAGTGGTACCAGCCTCAAGAAAAACAAAAATCACCGGTTCTGCCATGCGCAGTTTGCTGAAATTAAAAATTCCCGGTACTTTTTGATCATTAATGTACAGTATAATTTATGCACCCAATTCATTACAGCATAAAATACTTAAAACAGCAAGAAATAAGTGAATAAATGGGAGTCCCACAGGAAGGAATGCTCCTTGTACTTATAGGTGAATAGCATTAAATATAAAAATAAGACTTAATAATGTAACATATCCCGTCGATAATATAAATTATCCACTCCGGATAAAGAGCACTCACAGTTCATTAAAAGAGTCATAATCAGGTAAGAAGTCACATCCAGGTTACGCAACCACAATTCAAATATACAATCACAATTAAAAAATCAAGCCAGACGTTAAATAATAGAGTAAATATTTTTAAATGGTTTTTCGTAAATATCTTAAATATCTTTTACCTAATTTTGATGTTACCTGGCGGTGGTATTTATAAGGAGCTAGTTTAGCCCTAACTTGATTAAATTTTTTAAGCCCAGTGGCGTCTCGAGCGGGATTTAAACGAATATTTGTGCAATTTTCATTGTATTCTTTAGATTACGCGAGTAGAGGTACAACTATTTTGTCTCTTGATTTTCTTTATCTTGTTTGGTTTTCGAGAAAAAAGTCCACTTAACTGCATATCCCTGACGCACACAAGTTTCTTGCGGAAGTTATTAACTTTTTATAACTTTGTATTACTAATTATGTTAATGTTATTCAGTATTTGTTGTTACATAATTAGTGATAAAAAATTACCAAAAAAATATAATTTCCAAATGAATCTTCCCATATTCCTTGTGTACTCCAGGTATATGAAATTAAGTGGACTTTTTACCTGGAAACTAAGCAAGACACGAAAATGATTCAAGAATCAAAAAAGCCGTAATTCTTTTCACTTAATCCAAGAACAAGATTGCACAAAAGTCAGAGGCGTACTTTTTTCTGTCACAAATATTCGTTCAGATCCCGCTCTAGATGCCACTAGATTTGATAAATGTAAACAAGTTAAAACTAAATTAGCCTCTTAATGTTATAAATACTACCGCCAAGTTACAACAAAAGCAGGTAACGGACGTTTAAGATATTTACGAAAACAGATTTTTTTAAAAATTTTAACACCGTTTTCTTGAGAACGAAGAATTTTCGGATCGACTTGTATGCTTATATGAACTTTTTGTCGTAAAATTACTTAAAGAATCGTCTGTAAAATTTATTTATTTATTAACTATACGCACCTATTAGACATATTTCACCCATCATATCAGATGGACGGTACTACCGGTAGGAGAGACTTGATTCATGCTGATATGTATTTTCAAAACTGACTTTTTTCCCAGACTGTCTAACTTGTGCTGAAGATAATCCTTTATGAACTAATGAAAACGTTGCGTGAGAAGTGCGAAATCAATCTACTTGGCGTCATTTTAGTCAGGTTCTTTGCTCAATAAGCTCCATTTATATTTAAATCCTTGCCACAGATAAACTAAAAAGTACATGTCGTCAAAACATAAAACAAAATTTAATATTTTGCTGACATAGCTCAGTACCAAACATCACTTGTTTCTTGATCTACTTCAGTCGTTTGGAAAACACTATTTTTTTTCTTGTTTCATTCTCTCATATTGTTCAATACACCCAAACTATTAAAGGCGGTGCAGAATGAAATTTTGAATTGATACAATAGCTAGGAGGTCACAAGGTTTTCTTAGCAGTGTCTAGTCACAATACCAGAAGCAAATCTTTCTTACCTTTGCATTGAGGCCTAACATTTTGCTACTCGTATCACGTATCATAGCATAACGACGAATAATTTTGGATGCAGAATTTTGGTTTCAGCAGCTCTTTTTCCAGTTTATCAGTTGTGAACTGGCAAGTGCCAAGTGGCGATCTTGCATGTTCTTGATGTGTACAGATGTTAATATTTTTGCCCTTCATGCAGTTTCCTCTGCAACCGGGGTTATGCGAAAGCGACATAACAAAAATGTATGTACTCAATTTTGTGCAAAAGGAAACATTGAACTGAACGTTACCATATCTACCAAACTGCAGCCTGTGTCGGTTCCTATTTAATGATTTACTGTAATGGTATTGTCGATAAAACGGCCATCAACAAGTGAATATTGCCACGTGCAGGAGGCTTAATTGAATAAATTGAACAATTAAAGAGAATATATGTTGAAGCGCCTTTTTGGCACAACTGCGAAATAGTCTTCGCGGGACGTTAACTCGTAAGTGAATTGAACGGAATGAGATTACGACGAGTGGTAGCTTCGGTAAACGCCGGATACTGTTTTCGTTTGAAATTGGATATCAACGGAAATGTTAGCTTTCCGACTGTTACTGAGAGGTCGAATGTATTTATGTATTTTGGAGAAAGGCCCTGGAAGGATAAGGAATTATTGCAAAGCTTAACATAGCGTAGGTTAGAAATTAATGATTTTACTGGAATATCATTACAGTTTTCCGGCTCGGAGGACCATAATATGTTCGGACTGGATGGGATCTGTTTGGTCTGCGACTCTGTGATCATAACCAGCCATACGCACCCTTGTTTCATGCTTTTTCGTAATCGTCAGTACCCTCTAGGACACTGGAGACTGACAACGGAAAGCAACAAGCGAAAAACTCAGGTTGTAATGCGCGGTTGGTTATGGCATTGATTAACTAGGTATAATTTTCGTATCTTGTGAAAAAATGTTCAGATTTGTTTGCATAATGTATGTGTCAAACACGTTTTAAGCATGTTTTTCAACAAGTTCCAAAGATTGGTTTTCTCGCTCAGGTGTGTTTAGATTTTTTATGATTCTAAACAAAATAGGAGCTCTAGTTGATAAATTTCGAGACATAAACGATACAATATTTGGAAAAGTGCAAAATATGGCTTCTTCGTCCCCAAAAAACATTATGAAAAGTCGACCATTTTGATACTGCCGAACTTCCTAGTACCTAAATATTATTTAAACATCCGTTAACAAAATCCCAAAGCATTTCAATAGGAATTTTTATTGTAAACGTTTGTTGCTTAATTATTATTAACCAAGCGGGCGCCATGTTTATACCCAGCGTGAGTGTGAGAGAGAAGTTCGGCAACAGTGAATTTTTATTCATATTGTTTTGGGGGTAAGAAATGCCATATTTTCAGATATTGTATAGTTTATATCTGGAAAACTCAACTTTCGAGAAGAGTTCAGAAGAGCCTCAAGATGGCGCTCTAGCCAACTATGTGAGCGTATATGCTGCTTCACGAAAAGGATACCGCCACATTTAATCGATTATTTGCATTAAATGAACGATGAATGAACCATAAGACAAAAGTATTATCAAGCTACTGGTAGTAGCTTCTTTTTGTTTCAATTCAAAGCTGGTCATGTTTAGTGAACAGTATCTTAAGAGTAATTTCAATATTCTGCAATGTGTCATTCCATTTGTTTCCGTAAGAGATATCTAAGTATACGTACGAAACAAAATGTATATGTCTAAAGATGAATGGGGTAAATTTTGATTAAAAATCCTCAAGTACGTTTTCATAATGAGTCAGTCGAAAACATGGACTGGGTTCTCTGACGGTATTGATATGTAGGCAATGTGTGTAACAAACGTAATGGAATGTAATTTTCTAGGTAAGTAATTTTTGAAAAATATCAAGGTCAGGTATATACTAACTTTGAACAAGGACTTCAGTGGTAAACTTGGGTTGACATTGAGAATGGAGTTCCCCCTTTGTGAGAGCAGCAATTATACCAGGAACTGTACTTGTATCTCCTTGGCAACATATTCTGATTCGATTTTTTAACATAATTTTATTTATTAAGGGACTGCTTTTAATAAGTGTGCATGGTATCAGATCCTACATTGCGCTAAAAATTGTTAACGCATTATTGAAGCAAATTATTTTTTTGCTATGAACAAAGGCTTTGTAGTTTTTTGTCATTCAGAACAAAAATTTTAGTTCTCAAGTATGCTTCAAACATGCGTTAACAAAATCGAAAAGCATTTTAGGTGGTAATGTTATAGTCGGATCAGGTCGTGCAGTTAAACCGTTCGCTATTACCCAATGGCTGACCCAGCTGGTGACGGGTCTTACTTTTTCACTTGCGTTTCGTCACAAGCCAGTAGCCTGCTGGATCTCTTTCTGACCACGCATCCTGTCCCTTACAGCACTGTTGTCCTGTCTCCCCTGGATAACTCAGATCACGGTGCTGTGGGGGTTAGGTTTCGGTCAGAGCCCACTGTGGCAGGTAGAAACTCGCTCACGCTGTAAAATTTGGCATTACGGACATGCCGACTGGGAGGGACTCAGATACGTCTTCTTCACCTTTCCTTGGAGAGATGTTTGTTTTGATAACGCGCATGCGTCGGCTGTCTGTTCATCGATAGCCCAAATTATCCGCGTGGGATGGAGAAATACATCTTACAGTGAAAGTGCCTAAACCAGGTTTCAACGGCTGGTTCAACAAATCGTGCGACACTGCTTGCCAGCAGAAGATCAAGACACAGAATCTTCTTACAAAACTCCACTGTAGAGAACAGACAAGCCGAAGTTAAGTCCAGAAACAAATATAACTAAGCGGTTTGCGATGTCAAAGACCAGTACAATATAAAAGTTGCAGTCGGTCTTTTTGGACGCTGGGCAAGCCGATTGTAAGGAACTTCTCACAGAGTAGTAGCCTTCCACCACTTACGTGTCAAGATGGAACGATTGAAGCCCACGTAAAGAATAAGGCCAACTCCACTGTGGACGTCCCCCCCAACGCCCAAGTGCCGTCGATTCAAAGCGTTCCCTACACTATGCGGGAAATAACATTTAGGCATAAGTCGAGTTCTGGTCCGGACGTAATTCCTGACGTTGTATTGAAGACGTGTGAAGTGGGGCTTGCTCAAGTTCTTTCGGCTTTCTTCCAGATATCTTACGAATCCGGCACCTTTCCAAAAAACTAGAAATTTGCTTATGTCCTACCCAGACCAAAAACGGATCTAATACCAATCCTTACCACTTCAGGCGTAATTAGGTCTACTTTCTGTTATAGGTGGAGAGCTGCATAAATCGCGAGCTTCTGGACTACCTCGAACGTCATGGCTTGATTAGCGTCGAGCAATATAGATTCCGGCACCAGCTATCCACAGGGGACCTCCTAGCTTACGAGTATGTCACGCAATTCTAGAGTAAACTTATCCAGTCTTATGGTGAGGCTCATGTCGTTGCTCTTGATATCACGAAACCGTTCGATCAGCTGTAGCACGCTGCCCTCTTATGCTAACTTCCATCCTATGGTCTCCCAGTGAAGCTTTGCAGGTGGGTGGCCGCAAGATGTCCGTCGTAATTGCGGGTTCTCCTCTTCATCCTACAACGTCTTAACGCGGGTGTTCCCCAGGGAACGGTCTTGGCTCCGATACTGCCCGTTTTACATAGCAACGACCTCCTTTCCTGTACGATCAACCCAATCCACAGCTTTGCTGATGACAACACTCGACCTGTGGGAATCCAGAGCGACAAGCCGATCTCTGCAGATGAGCTGGAAAAAAGAAGACCAGTGGCGACTTCCTCTCTGATGAGAGTCCTGGAGTTTATCAGTGCTTGGGGACGCTACAATTTTGTACAGTTTAATGTTTCCAAGACACTTTACTGTACCTTGATGAACAAAAAGCATCCTAGCCCTCATCCGGTTTCGATGGATGGCCGGGTTCTGCCAAGGAGCCATTCATTTCAGCTGGTCGGAGTCCAGATCACCGAGGACCTGATCTGGCACGGACACATCTCGTCAACAGCGGTAGCTGCTGGGAAAAAGCTAGTCTATTCGTTTAGGGCTAAGAAGTACTTTTGTCAGCATGTCCTCCTCACTCTATACAAGGCCCAGATAAGATCCAGCCTCTAATATTGCTCACACGTTTGGGGTGTTACCGCCCCGACTACGTTATTTATGTTCGACACCGTCCAGAAGATGGCTGTCCTACTAATCGATGACTCTTCCCTAGCAGACAGTCTCGGACCCCTTTTTCACCGGCGGGCCGTCGGCTACTTAGCTCTCTTCTACCGCTACACCAACGGGCTTTGCTCCTGAGATTGCTCGGATTAACAAAATTTCGTTGAGATACTCATAGCAGCCGCGGTGTCCTGGCATTTAAGCTTCTGCCTACGTTTGAAAGGACCTTTCATGCTAAGAATTACCAGAAAGTCTAAGCTTTGTCTTGAACGAAAAGAAACAATTTTGGGAATGTACATACGAAAATTAAATAAACAATTTTCGGTACAATTTTGTGCCTGGCAACATAAAGAAGTGTTAAAATGGGGTACTTTTTGGATGAAATCATGTAAAAACCGAATCAGAATACCTTTCCGAGCAGCTTCGAAGACACTTGCTGGACTGAATAGGCAAAATGGAAAATTCTATGGCTCAGGAGAATTCGTAGGAGTGGTGAACCACCTACAAAACTTTTCCGATGTGAAAATTTCACCCAATTACACCGATAATTATAATCGTCCTGAGACCTTTTGTCTCCGCGCTAGACCTTCCCGCCTCCCAGAATCGTAGAAATACAGTAACCCAGTTGCCGCGTGCCTGTGCGGTATGGATCAATACCTGCTCAGCAATGGAAAATTCGATGTTCCCGCTTCTCGCAAACGACTGGAACTCCGCTTCCTTTTTAATTCCTTCTAGTAGCCTCGCCGGACAGACAGTTTGGAGTTATTTATGGACTCAGCTGCTACCGGGAGTATTTGGCTGGTGGATCTTTTTGCCCTCCGGAAGCAGGTAGCAAACGGTAAAAGTATTATTCCTTGGAGTAGTTTGTTCACTGAATTCGTTTGCTTTCCGTCTTTGTAACCATCACCAACCGCATACAGTGATGGTTCATGCTTTTTAGCAATGATCAGTGCGGTATAGGGCAATTCGTGTGGAGAGAGATAAATAGATAGCAAACAAGCGGGTACGGTCTACTGGAAAACTCAGTATGTTGACACCTTTAGTGGTGAAATTGTGGATGATGTTTTCAGATTTCAAAAATACTTATTGATAGAAAATAATAATACCCCAAAAGGCTGGAGCTTGGCAAAGACATTTTTCACTCTATCCTGTGTAGCTAATGTAGATACAATCCAAATGTACAAAGTGTGAGAAAATCATATCGACCATATATAACTTAAAGCTATATAACCGTAATACAATAAATTCAAAGGATAATAATAGTGGTAACAGTTATCATTCCAGAAATTAACTATTTATCTATTTGTAGCTTCATCAGTTTGTAACTGTAGCCCCTCTTTATTAAATTCTTTTTTGAAACTATGGATGGATGTGAGAAAAGCATTTGACATGGTAGGTGCAGTGTAATAGAAACATTATGAGTCGGAATGTTGTAGCAATAGTCGTTACGCAAGAATATGTCATAAAGTGAAGATCTTTTCTCTAAAAATTTGAAAAAATAATATGGAGATTTATATTTCAAAACTGGAAAGAACAAAGCGGCATGGAGGAGGAACGAGCGATCTTTGAATTTCTAAACGTTTTCACTTAAATAATAGCCAGTGCTGATCTCATCGAAACAAAGCCTCATTCAACAGTTTTGCAAAACCATGTCGGTATTTGAATTCGCTGTGGAATGCCCCACATTTGTAAAGTGTAGGTAGTTGCATTATGGAAAAATATAATCTTGAAAAGGCAGTTTAATAAGATTCAAGTCTTCTTTTATACGTGGGCTAATTGTGTCTCTTGTTGATGACTAAGGCTACGGTGTTTTCTTTGAGAAAATATGACATCTCGGCCCCCCAATATGTGTATTTTTCATAAGCTTTTCAGTGGAGAGTATCCTGTTTACAAAACGATTTTTTGGAGAATTTGTAAGTATTTAATATTGCATTTTATGAAGTTTAAGTAATATTTGCAAATATTTTGATCGCAATGATACTTTTTAGTTAGTCGACTGATTTATTATATTGGCCTCGTACATATGGAGCTTTGTTCCTTGCAAGTGATTCGAACGGGTTTAATAAAACTTGACATAAATAAATAATGTTCAATAAAGAAAATATTTTTTTAAGTTATATAATAGAACGATTTGTAACTCAGTTGATTTTTTCCATTTATCCAGTAAATTAAGGAATAATAACTGATAATATGATAGCGTAAATTTTTACATGGTTATATAAGAAAATCTAGTGCCTCTGTTATTGAGACGTTAAATAAAGGATAGAGAATGATGTCAGTATAAGGCAATTGATCGCTGGAAAGCTCCTTAAAAAAGACCAGTTAAGACATATAGTGACAATTAAAATTTTGCAGAAACCGTTAAGCCTTATCTCAATCGCTCCAACTTTTAGCTATTATTTCAGACTTACAGTAATGCACTTTCCGGTAAAAACTAAGCATATTTTTCGACGATTTTTGAAGTTTCTTTGTAATAAATTAACCATTACAGCAAATTATCCTTTTTTGAGGCACTTACACCAGTAATTCAAAATAAATTGAGTATACGCGATTTCACAACTTTAGCTTAACGAATAAGTTAAATTTTTTATGTTTTTCTAGATTAAGGGCCTTTTCATATATGCCCAAAGACATAATTCCGTTGTAAAATAGCTTATTACAATGTTATTTTCTCAATTTCTAGAGATGGTCTATAAGGAACCCATGAGGTGAGGTATGAATTGTTGCTGATTTATGTCTTAAGATTTCGAACCCATGCTTCACAGAAGAAGCATGAATACATTTTTAGTAGGGAGAAGGATAAGAAGAAATGAGCTATAACTTTTTGATTTTACAAACAGACAGATACAATATTGTTACCTAAATTGCGTCCGATATCAAGCAATAAGATGTGTCAATGCATGCAGTCGGTAGTTTTCCCTGAATGAATTTGTTTAGTCTTATCAATTTTGTATTTACAACAGCTGATAGGGTAGCCCCTATTGGAAGTAAAGTCTGCTAATAAATCATTAACGTAGCAATAAAAGCTGTCTTGCAAAATATAATGATGGAGAATGCAAACAATTGATCCAGGAATTTCAACGCTATTAAGAAGTAGTATAGCTTGAAGCTTGAGGGCTTATTATATCAACCAAAATAAAGATAATTTTTTTCCCGCATATTGCACATCTATACTAATTGGTAATGCACTCGTTTAATGATATTGTTAACCCAATATTTCAGGTGGAAGATCCGATACACAATTAATGCGGCAAGATCTTGTGACATTTTACCTCGCAATTAACCATCAATCGAATTAATCTAATTATTTTCTGTGTAGTGCAAATATGATGCTAGAAGAGCTGACAGACAAGGAAAAAATAGCGTCAAGTAGGTTGACACCGCACTTCTGACGCAACTTTGTCATCAGTTCATACACGATTATGTTCGAATTAAGTTAGTCCCTCTGAACTAGACAAAAACATATATTATAAAAAACCTATGGAGTCAGAGTCAATCAGACGCAGACACGTAGATAGTGCTCAGTGTATGAAGGTACAGATGATTGGAATATGTACTGATAGGTGCGTAAAATTAATGAGGTTCGAAGTGTATAAATCTACTGCTGCAAAAAAATTCTATATAATATGGGATATATATACCTACAACCCCCAGCCCTCGATTGTCAACTCCTACAAAAATTTTCTGAAAATGATCAGCAGCCTCTTAAACATCAAAAAACGAACGCTTGAACGATTTTCATTGTTTCATGTTTTTGCCCCTAGCTCCGACACCACTCGACCAAATTTCAAGAACTGAAAAGCTTTTGCATCCTTGGCATAGTAGTAACATTGTAAAATTTCATCTAAATCTAAGCGGAACTTCTTAACTTATATACACTTATAAGATTAGCGGACAGACCGACAGACCGATTAAAATACTTTCCCGCCAGTAGGCATGGGAAGTAAAAATGATAGGCAAGGCAGACATTTCAAAAACAACTTGCTGTGCTTCAATTTAGTAGCCATTCGTACGGCAGCTCTGGGATCATTAATTGTTAGGGTAGTCTTTTTATATACTCGAATCATCGCGAAGACCCAATACCTAAATACCCGTGAGCACCGTGGTACTTGATATATTTGATAAAATGATTCCTACTCGAGAAAAAATGGCCCTTGGCTGCGCTCAGTTCTGTTGAAGTTCCACCTCCAACCACCCGTTATGAATAAAGCTCAGACCACTCGGCCCATACTATGTATCTATGCCATTGCCAAGCATAAAACAACCGCCTTTGCGGGCCAAGCGCTATTTGTGACATAGTGTGTGTTTTATGGCAGGTTTCCGTCCGTTTCTGCTCTGCTTTCCAGTTTTGTGATAAATTGAATTACTGCTGATGCGACGAACGGCCGTG
This sequence comes from Acanthoscelides obtectus, assembly GCA_963669975.1. Classification (NCBI taxonomy): domain Eukaryota; kingdom Metazoa; phylum Arthropoda; class Insecta; order Coleoptera; family Chrysomelidae; genus Acanthoscelides; species Acanthoscelides obtectus. The sequence continues at coordinate 77,641,884 of CAVLJG010000008.1, read as the reverse complement.
GAAACGTGACATTGCAGTAGGGGGTACACGGGCAGAAACGCAAGCTGACTATCGGACTACCGGATTAGATGCTTTAGCTTTAGGAGTCGCAGGGGATGCACTTTATTAATTTTTATTACTAGTGGGATACAGGCAGGGTTGTCGTTACTGTCATCACCATAGGACTACTATAAAATATTGAACATGTTTAGTGTCCGACCGAAACTAGTGTTTCAGCTAAACTGACACCGAAATTTGGGTCCGACTTTAGTTTCGGCCGGAACCGAAACCGAATTCTTCCAACTGAAGAGTAGAATGTGGAAAGTTTCTAGGTAATATAGTAGTGTATCTCGAAGAAAAAACAAACTCAGTCTTTATCAAGTAATATTAGTAATAAAAAAGCAGTTTATTATTAAAGAAAACACAAACTCTACTATATAATATGTAATAACCAGTCTTTACCAAATATCAATTAGATTTAGGTAAAGAAAACTAAAACAGCCCTTTCTATCTTAAAACCCAAAATAATTAATGTCTTCTTATTTCCAGAATTTTATAGTAGAACAAAAATAACAATTTGCATCAATTCTATTTAACTATAGTTGAGACGTAAACCTAGTTTACTTTGAAAATTTCTGTTGCACAAGTATTTAAGCCCCGTTTAAAATATTGTAAACTGTTTTTAACTTAAACGATCAATTTTTAGCGTTTAAAGATCGGCTTATTTATTTTTCGTCTTCAAAAATTTATTGGTCATGATGATATTTAAAACGTTGATTTGGGTATCCATAAACTAATAAATAGAGCTTTTCTATAAGATTTATTCAAAGACCTAAAACAAAAATTATTTTCAAGAGATTAGTAACCATGGCATTTTTTAGGAAATTTAGTTTGTACAGTTTAGAGTATTCTGCCTGACACAGGTCATGACATAAATAACAATTTTTCAAGATTATCTCCTAGCAAATTTGACTTTTGGTCTGAATGAATCTTACCGAAGGCGCCCGAAAACATACCGAAACTCTGATTTTAGACCGAAACTGGCCGAAAACGATCCGAAAATTCGGTCGGAGGTGAGACAAGTTTACTTTCCGTCTCTTTAACCACGACCAACCGCAGACAGCACTTTTTCGTGCTCATTAGCAATCCATATGCTGATATAGTTGCCTACAGTGTCACTTATGAGACACTAACCTTTTTAAAGCAGATTTCTAATTATTGCGGAGAAAGGAAACGTAGCTATGACAAATTCTCATAGATGACGCCAGAATATCTCATTTCATCTCGGATAATCTTTTGGGCACAGGAATACAGTACATGGCTACCTTTAGGTAGAATACGTTATTTAATTGTATAAAGGGAGCAAGTCCCGGTCGCCACCTTAGGGGTGGGGGGCGGCTTAAATGCCCAAACCGTAAACGAAATTTGAGAGATATATAAGCAGCTCGAATGCTGGTACCTCATTGAGAGGCAGCACGCAACGCCACCTAGCTTTCAACAATAGCAACTATGGCCGGAGGCTAGCTCCCCCAGTTTCATAGAACATTTCCTCTTTTGCGGTGTACCCACGAAAAAAAACATTGTAGCTTTACTGTTATATAGGGCGACGCTATGGCAAGAAAATATGTCTAGGATAAACAATTACTTTTGCGAAAATTATTACATGAATCAATCTGAAATTCTTAATAAATTTTAAGCAGCAAAAGTGCCACCTCTTCAGAAGACTTTTTTCTTGATCCACTTTTGATGCTTTTGTTGATTACTTAGTATTAAGTAAATTTCAACCGTCTTCAACGGATTCTCAGCAACGTGCAAACCTATTCCAACCACCATTTGTTCTTTTCATTGTACTACAAAATTATTGCCGTAATTTCTTATGAAAGTACAATGTTTTCTATGTGGGAGCGAAGATATGAGAAAAGTGCAATTTTGGAACTTTAATTGCTGAAAACTCAATAATATTATCTAATTTTCTGCAGATTTTGTTAATAATATAAAGATAAACCTATAGTATCTGAAGCGATCATTGGTTTGTTGTTGGTGCATCTGCCTCGAATCAGGTGTTTGTCTTCGCTCATTTTCCTAGTCTATTTATCCTCTTTCAGCCAATTTCTGAGTTCCTACATTTCTGAATTGATGTTATCGCATCGTTTTGTTAAACACGGTAAATGCCAAGTGAACACATGTTCTTAGAAAAGACAATACCAGATAGTCTAACCTGAAAAACATAGCGGAAATGTTTTCTCGAAATAACATTTCACATAACATATATTAAGTTTTTTGGATATTATATGGTATGTACATCACGAAAAAACATATCACTCATTTCCGTCGATCTGTCAGTCTGTCCGCTAATCATTGACCCTGCTATAACATGGGAGGTACCGGTCGGATTTTGATGAACGCTTTACATATTGTTACTACCATGCCAAGAACGAAAAAGCTTTATAGCTTTTGAAAAACGGTACAGTGGGGACGAAGAAAAAACAAAATACGAAAAATAATAAAAATCGCTCAAATTCCATTTTGACTTTGAAGGTATATCTCCATTTTTTAACCTTGTAGGTATATTCGCCTCCAAATTCAATAATTTTACGCTCATTTTAGACATATTTCACTTATCATAGAAATATATCCTGCAGTTGCGTGGACCCCGATGGACGAGCGTCGTATGTCATAGTCGGCAATCGCTTTCGCAATACCGTGGGCTGTGTGTGTGTGTGGATGAAAGCCAATACCGTTATTCACGCAGGATTGGTCATCGCGAGGATCATGTGCGCCTGCAAAGATTTCTCTAAGGTTACTTTTTTTCTGAGAGGGGCTAACTTGCGTCAAAGATAACACTGGTCAACACTGGTTTTGCCTCACGAACTTTGACAGCTATTTTTTTTTTATCAGTCTACCCTCATTATTACATGACAGCTGTCATATGTCTATTAGCCTCATATTTGTTGTGATACGGTAATACTCATAACTAGTACTACGGCGGTAAATTAGCAGAAACGCTTACAAGTAAATCCTTATAAAAATATTTATTGTTGAATTTGAACACTTTTTTGTGATTTATTAACCCTGGAAATATGTCGAGGAAGTGTAATAATGATCCTAACTCTTTTTGTTATGTCTGCGGAGAACTAACATTCAAAAAACAACGACGAAATTTTACGAATCTTGTGTTGGAGTGTTATCACCAATGTTTTGGTTTTTCTGTCGCCCATCAAGACAAATCCTGGGCCCCTCATGTCTGTTGCATAATGTGTGTGAAAAATTTAACTGACTGGAAGAAAGGTGCACGACCTATGCCGTTTGCTGTACCCATGATATGGACTGAACAGCGAGATCACGTTTCAGATTGCTATTTTTGTCTCACAGACATAAAAGGTATAAATTACAAGAAAAAAACCACAGTTATTTACCCTAACTTATCTTCGGCTATAAGACCAGTCTCTCATTGTAAAAAATTGCCAGAACTAATACCAGTTGCAACTACGTCTGTTGAGAACAATTTACAACCGTCTACTTCAGGTGAATGTGTTGACGAGGACGATGACTTTGAGTTGAAAGGAATTGTAAACGAGCCACATTTGATAACTCAAGGAGACCTAAATGATTTGGTTCGGGATTTAAATTTGTCAAAAAAGCAGTCAGAACTATTAGGATCACGTCTAAAAGAATGGAATTTGCTACATCATAATACAAAAGTTAGCTATTTTCGAAACCGTGATCAACACTTCAGAACGTATTTTTCTCAGGATGGAGATTTGGTGTTTTGCAATAACATAAATGAGATTATGAAAATGTTGAACATAGATTTTGATCTCTCTCAGTGGCGTTTATTCATTGATTCTTCTAAAGCAAGTCTAAAAGCAGTGTTATTGCGTAATGGAAATAAGCTTCCGTCTGTACCTCTGGCTCATGCTGCAAATATGAAAGAAACCTATGAAAATATGAAACTTTTACTTGAAAAAATAAATTACAGTACATATTCCTTCAAAATCTGCGGTGATCTTAAAGTTGTTGCACTATTACTTGGACTTCAGCTGGGTTATACAAAGTTTTGCTGCTTTTTATGTGAATGGGATAGCCGAGACAGAACTAATCACTATATAAAAAAACATGGCCTACGCGTGCATCGTTAGTTCCTGGGCAAAAAAACGTAAAGTATTTACCCCTTGTACAGCCAAATAATGTGCTTCTACCACCAATGCATATCAATTTAGGATTAATAAAAAATTTTGTGAAGGCAATGGATCGCAATGGGAGTGGATTTTTGTATCTAAAAGAAAAATTCCCTAAAATAAGTGATGCAAAGATAAAAGAGGGTATTTTTGTTGGCCCTAAAATTAGGGAGTTAATAAAAGATTCAAGATTTGAAGAAAAATTAAGCGATTTAGAAACATCTGCATGGAAGGCTGGAATGTTGTTGCAAATTTTTTGGGTAACCACAAGAGTAACAGCTACAGAGAGTTGGTTAGCGAGCTATTATTGTCATATCAAGCATTGGGTTGCAACATGTCACTTAAGATCCATTTTTTAGACTCGCACCTGGATTTTTTTCCTGACAATTTAGGGGCTGTCAGCGACGAGCACGGTGAGAGGTTCCATCAGGACATTTCTAATATCGAAAAGCGGTACCAGGGCAAATGGAACCCAAATATGTTAGCAGATTACTGCTGGACAATTAAAAGGGACCAACCAGAAGCTAAATATTCAAGAAAATCTTAGATTATTAAGTCATTTATAAAAAAAATAACTTTTGATTTACGAGATCTGTGTTTTTTCTTAATATTTTAAATTACTCAATAGAATAAAATCCTTGTCTAGCAAATTTTTTCAACTGTTTATTTTTTCTTACAATCACCAATTAAAGTAAAAAATATCAAAAAAGTCCGTGTGGCACGACAAAGTTAAAATTTTGTTGACTAGTGTAATCATTTACGAACTGATGACAGCGTCATCTTACTTAACGCCGTTTTTAGTTATCCTGCAAAAATTGTTCAAAATAACTAGCTATGATGCGAAACTATCATAGGCTGCCGAACTCTTGAAATATCTACATACGTCTCATTTCTTAGTAAGTTACATTATTATGTCCAACAAAAGTGGGGTTGATATAGATATCTTTGGGTGACACTAGAAAGACGTATGTCTAGTTACTTCAAATGACTTAGATTACCACGACTTATAGTACAGAGCTTTAGCCATAAAAGCTATGAATGACCTCCGCTAGAGCCACCTCTGAACCAGATATTATATCATATCAGAGCTTAGGCCACAAAAGTTATGAATGACCTCCAGTAGTCTCATCTCTGAAGCAGACGTCACATTACATCGGACTATCCCCGTCAGTTTGCAGTTACGTAATAAGGATGCAGATTTCTGCATTTTATGTGAAGATACCTTTCCTCGAGATTGACGTCTGGTAACTGGAGGTTAATAGAGTTTCTACTTCAAACAAGTGAGATTTTAGTTGTGGGCTAGACAAAGCATAATAATTAATGGTTATTGGTATATTATCAATAGCATAATCATTTCAGTATCCTGTCACAAAACACCATCATCCGGTCTCAATCCGCATAGCAATTACGGACTGCGCTAGCAGGGTCAGCATCACTCATTGGCGTAACTTGATGATAATTTATAGATCGGTTAAATATTCTCGAACATCTCGGCTTCACGGTGAAGCTTGCAATTTCTAGACCAATGCCTCAAACAGTTATTACCGCATGTCTTTAGATGCATATCGAAATCACCTAGGTTACGATAATAATTAAACCTGAGAGTACTTTTATTACCAGATGTCATGTAATTTTATCTCGCTGATACTGAAGATACTGTATCCTTATGAAAAATTAAGGTAATCGTCTTTAGCACATTGAAAAACCTCCAAAATGGGGGTTAAAACTAGTTAATAGGTTGAAATCTTGCAAATAAGTCCGCAGAAGTCGGTTGGAATTTCTTATTATTGTATTATTCCGTTTTTACTTTACACGCCACTGCGAGGAAGTATTGTAGTATTTGGGAGTCGATCCAGTGGCGACGAAGGTTCGGACAAAAAAAATCAAAAATAGAAATAGTTCAAACTTCTCTTTTTGACGTTTCTGAAGCTCCTGACCATTTTCAGAAAAATATTTGTAAAGTTTAAGAACTACAGGTTAAGGGTTGTAAAGGGTAAGGTGTCAGTATATGTATACGCTTCCAAAACCTGTAAAACGCCAAAGAAAAACGACAAAATGTCTACTTGCTGCTTAGATAGTTCCTAGTGTGCAAATCGACAATCACTGGAAAAACAAGGCCAATTAAATAGCTTTTCTGGAAAAATTTTATTAATAGTAATGAATTTTTTTGTTATTCCAAGTAACTAAATTATTCGGCTTAATTAAACTGAATTCCTTGAACCCGTTTAATTAAATGCATTAAACTAATTTGCTTGAAAATAGCAGAAAAGGTACACTTAAAACATTTTAATAAGAACTCTTACCAACATTATCAACAATATCAGTGATTTCTATTGAAATATTGAATCAAATCGTGAAAAAGCGATTGTATTATAAACAAAAGCACTTTTTGATTTCAACATGATGCTCTTGTACAGAAACAATATTGTATGTTGCTATTTCTTATCAATTTACAAATACTAAGTGAATCTATCTCTCAGCCAAATAAATGATAGGACGATTTCCTAGCTATTAAATTTAATAGCATATTTGGACGTTTGTTAATGCATGGCAATCTCGAAGTTCTGCATACGAGTGTTTACATGTTATCGTTATAGCTACATCCCTGTTGAAAGGTGCGGATTTGTCTGAATTTTGCTAGTTAATAGAATTATTAATAATAATAAATTTATCATCAATTTATGAGTTAATCAATTTATCCAAACAATCAAAACAGTATGTCTTCTTCATCCTGAAACACCGGTTATGTGAAACGTGTCAATCCCATTCATCTCTGTGATGCATAATGGAATTACTACAGACATAGACCTAAAATTATAAGTAATTATTCTGAAAATTAGACCTCCAAGAATTATAAATGATTTGAAAATATTGGTTACCTTTTTTCACTGCTGGGAACACAAAACTATATACAGGGTGACTTTGAAGTTGAGTCATTAATTTTCAGATAATGATTGTAGAAGGAAGATAAACCAAAATATATGTGTAAAAATAAAAAAAAAAATTTACCTTGTTTTATAAAGTATCCTCCCGACAAGTATTTCAGTGCGGACCTGTATTTGATCGTGAGGTCTTGGAGCACCGGCATGCCGTCCATATGTGAGGTCTTAAGTCAAATGATTCACGAACCCGTTGTACTACATTAACAAAGGCACGAGGGGTTGGTTGCACTCGATTGGGAAACCGATCCGCATAAACATGTGCCATTTTTTATTTCGTTTGAGCCACGCAACAGACACCACTATTCACTACCGACTGACACTGACTGTATACAATTGAATGAAATAATTGTAAAAACATCGTTCCAAATTCTTTAGCTTTTTTGTTTCCGATGCGATGAACCGATAAGGCGAATTATATCCGTTGTCGCCAAATACGAGCACATAATATTATTATTGAGACAGGGCGGTACTCAAACTTCCAAAGGGCTATAACTTTGTTACTTTAATTTTACCAGAAAAATGGTAAAGGAAAAAAACATTTCTTTTGATCAGATCTACTCACTGTTAAAATAAATGGCTCAACCCTGTATATACCGAATGATGCTTATTTCCAGGCCGTTCAAGGGCAACACGGCTGACTTTTGTGATTGTCAGCGGATATTTTTGAGGGTGCACCATGGTTAACAGATTGTGCAATATTGCCCAGCAACGTTGCCAGCTCAACATATAAATCTGAGTTTGCTATACTTATATATATATATATATATATAAATAAATTGAAATTTGTTTAAAAAAGAAGACATACATACTTGGATATACTTAAAACTAGCTTTACAGTAAGTGTTCAAAGAAATTCCCATTTTGTTGGATACAGAGTCTCGCTCGACGAACTAATGATTGCGTAGCCCGAAAAGTGGAAAACCTTTTTCTTCTTATTTCATTTGCAGCCTGATTTATTCTTTGAAGTAAATCTTCTTGAGTATTTACTTCGGTCGAGTAAACTAGGTCTTTTAATGATCCCCAAAAATAGAAATCCAATGGATTTAGGTCAGGTGAACGTGGCGGCCACGCTATAGGACCTCCTCGGCCTAACCACCTGTCTGGAAAATTGACATTCAACCAATTTCGAACATTGCGTCCAAAATATGCAGGGGCGCCATCATGTTGAAAAAACATATTTTCTTGAAACTGCTGGCGCACATCCAATGGTATTATATCCATGAGCTCATTCTGAAGAAAGTTCAGATACACCTCTGAATTAAGACGATTGGGAAGTACAATAGGCCAAATTACTTGATCCCCAATTACTCCTGCCCATAAGTTCAATGAAAATCTATGTTGGAAATTTGTACGGCGAACAACTTTTGGATTTTCATCTGACCAGTGATGCATGACATGGAAATTAAAAGCACCATTCCTAGTAAATATTGACTCATCCGACCATAATATTCTAGGAATAGTGTTTTCATTTGCTAATATCCACTGGCAAAACTCGATTCGTGGTAAAAAATCTGCCTCCGTTAAATGCTGCACCCGTTTAAAATGATAAGGATCTAATCCTTGCATTCTTGTCATTCTTCCTATCTAAAATTATTATTTCTAGGATAACTATCAAATAGGTATTCATAAATTTTTCTTACTATTGATTGAGGTATATCCATAATTTCTGAAACATTTCGTATGCTTATTTGCGGATTATTTTCCAACATACTTAAAGCAATATCCATACGATGATTTCCCAGTGGCTTTCCTGAGCCCTGCATGCGCTGAAAACTTCCATGGTTTGACAAATTCCGGTGAGTTTCAGTTAACATTCGACGCCCAGGTACTATGCGATTGGGAAATCTTCCTTGATATTCTCTTACGGCTGCCAATGAACTGCCATGGCAAAACCCATACACAAAATGCATGTAAGTCAGTTCTCTGTAAATCTTGGCATTTTAAATCGATTTAATGAAAATTTTGATTTTAATCTAGTAATTTTACACTGCTAACAATATCAGCTTAACGTCAAAATAAGTCATAACAAATCAAAACAACTTTTGTTTAAAACAATTCATTTAAATTCGCAGTACATTTCCTATCATGTGACAAATTTTTTAGTTTGATTTTATTCAAAAATGGCACAATTTATCGATATTCAATAAGAGTACCTTTTTATGTAGAAAACCCTAAAGTTTCAAATTCTAAAATTGAATTTCAACAATAGAATCTCACAAAAAATTTGGGGCTAAAATAACCTGAGTCCGTCCCTATTACATAAGCTTCCAAACAAAACGAATAAGAGCTTTTTTGAATGTTGAAATAGCAATGTCAATAATACAAGCTGTAATAAGATCACTCATACCTGCTTAGTAATGTGGAAAGGCTCAGAAGAAAAGCATCATTTCAAATACCTTAATACATATTTATTATATAAAGCTCATACATTTTTCTACAAACAGAAGCAGCTCTGATATATCTACGCACAGCGGATTGTTTATGAAAATTTACTAGGTGTCATGGTCATAACCAACTTTGGTAGATTGTTAAATCCGGAATGAAAAAGATCCTCTCCTATTTCTGAAAATATTTTTGGTGTCATCTAACCGTTACAATCAGCGCATAACAACTGTGAGATATGATTTATAGCAATCAACACAAATTTAATAGACAGGTCGGCCAGCCGTGGGTATGCAGTGGTCGGGATGATAAGTCACGGCAGCAACTGACGAGTTGGGTATGTCGGGAAACAACGTATGAAATGAAAGTCGCTACAAACTTTTCAAATTTGAAGATCTTGTACATTTTCTTTGAAAGGGATGGAAGATATGTCTGATTTGGAAATACGTTTGACTACAGAGGAAGCTTCCTACTTCCATTGTACGATGCCTCAGAAGATAGCGCAGCATAATGGGTAGTTGCACTCGGCACTTGAAAATACTTTAATTGCAAAAAAGGCAAACCTCAATGGAATTACCAATGTAGCCAAAAATGTTGCTGGAAATCGCCAGCGGACAAGTCGAGAAAACAAATCGCCCATACAAAAATCGCTTAGTCGGGCAACCGTGTTGTTTTGACCACAGAATACATAACACCGAGTCACCACTAGGATAGTGACGGGACATTTGGTCATATTGAACGGTGAACGAAAATAACTGAATGACTTACCGCACTGCAAGTGAGGAAAGTGGGAGGTACCAAAACTAAATATGTCAAATAAGAATTTCATCTGACACGCACGGAACATGTCTAGAAGTCAGGTTTAGGTGTTTTATGAAAATTTTTGATTGATATCAGCGAATTTCTAGAACAACCAAAGGTCTGAAAAATCTTAAACCAAAATTTGAAAATATATAAAAGTAAGCAACAGTCAAGCGTTTCAAAAATCGTCCTAAAGCATGTATCGAGAACCACAGGAGGGGAGTGGAAAATCTCTGACATGTGAGGCGACTTGAGGTGAGGTGAGATTATATCTGAGAAAGTCGCCAAAAGAGAAGCTACTGAAATCAGCCATGTTTAGGCTGAACTGTTATAAACTATCAAGCTATTCTCTTTTTCTCTCAGTGAAACCAGTTTTGGACTGGTGCATATTCTTTATTTTTACAACAAAACCAGTTTATATATCTCTGTTCTTTTGGTGCTCATTTTTAACTAGATTTTTACTCATTGTGAAATATACACGACCTAATGCAACTCCTGCTGGTGTTGTCTACCGTCTTCTGCTTTGATTTCTATCTTTGAATCCTGTTTGCTCGTGGTTTACTATTATTTTTTTCGATAATTCACCATAATAACACGGAAAATGAAATTTGAAAATTTACTCATGCAGCCTGCCAATAATAGAACAAAAAAAACTTATGCGGCCCATATTTAGGTCAATTCTGTTCAATTTTAAGAATATGGCTTTTATTACACTGAATATCGATACATAGACACTTTTTGTTTTTTGGTCTTATAGTTCAACGATGCAATACTTTGTTCAAATCTTTTGATGGATTCAGTGTGTATATTGTATAATTTATACAGGGTGGCGCATCGAAAACGAAACAGACGCATTTACTGGCAGCTCAGTTTTTTTTTTTGAAAAACGCTCAGACCCTTTGATTTTGTTTTCGAGAGGGACACAAGTTTGGCAAAAAATCACGTTAGCACGTGCAGCCCCCTAAGCGGGGGTGACACCACCCTCAAAATCTTAAATGGAAAGTGGGGTCGAGTCCTCATTTTAAAGGTCTTTCAATTCCCTTTATAATGATATAAAATTACTATACTTCAGTTCAGTAGTTTTGAAGATTTATTGATTTAAAGCTTAAATAAAACTAATACATCATCATTAGTGGAGATCAATACATTTGACAGCAAAGTAATTTAAAAATGAAGAATGAACTGACCCGTTAGGAAAGTAAATGTTGAAAATGGCCACCATGACTCTCCATCCAATAATAAAGATTTTGCTCAAAACGTTGCCGCACATTTTGCAATATTTGAGGAGTAATTTGAAGGCAGTCATTCTCAATTCTTTGTCGCAGGTCTTCTAATGATGTTGGCTGAGTAGCATAGATTTTGCTTTTTAAATGACCCCACATAAAGAAATCCGAAGGTGATAAATCTGACGATCTTGGGGGCCATTCAATGGCACCTCTTCTACCAATCTATCGATCTGGAAACGTCTGATCTAAATATTGTCGAACACGTAATGCGTAATGTGGTGGGACACCATCCTGTTGGAACATCAACCTATTCGCAATGTACCGCCGATCATTCTGATTTTCAATTATGGCTGTTAATGCAGGATCTATGGCGTCTTCCAGAAATTCCAAATACATTTCAACAGTCAAATTTCCAGGTAAGAAGAAAGGACCAACTAAATTTCCAGGTAAGAAGAAAAGACCAACTAAATGATCGCCAAAAATACCAGCCCAAACATTTAATTTTTGTGGCTGCTGTGTATGAACCTCATGATAAATTCTGGGATTAAGATCGGACCAATATCGACAGTTATGACGATTTACTACGCCATTTAAGAAAAAGGAACATTCGTCGGAAAAGCAAGTGTTGAATAGAGAATGTTCATCGTTTATAATTCGTTCACTCATATATTCACAAAATTGTAATGGCCGATCAAAATCGTCTTCATTAAGTTCTTGCGGTACTTAACGTAGGATCTACATAAACTTGCCCTAAAACCCCCACTTCTATTGCTTCGTTCCTTATGGGATTTTCAATGTTGCGTTTTTTATTGGCGACTGACCCAGTTTCCCGAAATTTAGCTACAAGTTCTACAACATATTTTCGATGCACGTTACTGTTCTCATGTCGCTCATTAAATATTTCTGCTGTTCTATTAGCGCACTGATTATTTTCGAAAAATATTTCGATAATTTCAGCTCTTTCTGCTGTGGAATATACCATGATTAATTTATGTAATAAAGCGTTACAAGTTATTTTAGCAACAAAGTTTGGTCAAATCAATCGCAAACTATGTACTAAATTCCTATTTAAAATAAGAGAGAGATATTTCCTTATCTATCTTCAAGAAATAACTTTTTTGCCACAAAAAAACGCTCCAATAGCTATTTTCAACAACAAAATGATAAACAAACCATTGGCGTAGTGAAGAAAAGTGTTTACTTATTAATTAAATTCTTTTAGTCAAATTTCTTCTGAAAGTAATACAAACTAATCTGATGTACCTACTAAACTCTACTTTAAGCTTTAAATCAATAAATCTTCAAAACTACTGATTTGAAGCTCATGTATTTTACATCACTATAAAGGGAATTGAAAGACCTTTAAAGTAAGCTATCACTCGACCCCCCATTCCATTTAAAATTTTAGGGTTGGTGTCACCCCCGCCCAGGGGGCTGCACATGTTAACGTAATTTTTTGCCATACTTGTGTCCCCCTCGAAAACAAAATCGACGGGTCTGAGCGTTTTTCCAAAAAAAACTGAGCTGTCAGTAAATGCGTCTGTTTCGTTTTCGATGCGCCACCCATCCTTTTGGTGCAGACATTGTAGTATTTGAAAACATCCTAGTTTGTTTAAACTGATACCGAATTTCTATATGTATACGGAAATACGAGTGTTATTAGAAATGAAAGTTAAAATTTTGTACACAGTCAAGTGGCCTTATTCATTTTCAGGTATCCCTTCCTCTGCTTTCTGAATGTAAAACAACGAATTGCTTCTAGTAAATGATGATGTATGATAACCTAAAATAAAACATCGAATTTTATTAGGATACAAAATTCAGAAGTTTTTATTTTGATTCGAAAATACTCCAAATGTCCCGATATACCTTTAAATCTAAATAAAATTAGTTATTAAAACTGGGCAAATACTTTTACCTAAACTAATTAAACAAGTTTCATAAATATAATTAAATTGTTTTACTCAAGTGAACACATTTTAAATAAATTGGTTCATCAATTTTTAATAAATTGGTGTACTCAATCTGAGTAAGCAGTCTGATAAATTTAATTAAACAATTGCTTTTTGATTTAGTTAAACTAGTTTCATAGATTCAAGTAAACTGTCTTAGAAATCGGAGTTAAATCAAACTAATTAATTTTGTCAGCTGTCACGTAGTTAACTATTTTTTTAATTGGTCTGAATATAAAATTTTAATTGGTTTAATTAATTTTCTTCTCAGGGATCTATGGAGGAATTACTTAACGACACGACTCGCTTAATGACCATGCTGCAAGCTGCAAGTCAGTTCCCCATCATGCTTTGTTGGTTGCAGAATGCTGAGATAGTCTGTAGAGTATACTCTGAGGAGATGTGTGGTTGAGTAGCAGAGTAGCAAGATCAAATCTGGATGATTCTGTGTATTGGTCTGCTTGTGTACAAACTCAGCGATATTTGCTATGTGAGAAAATTATTATATAAGTTGACATCTTGAAAAAGCTACATAATGTCAAAAATACCAACATAATGTCACTCTCCAAGATACGTGATACCCCTGCCGGTAATTCTAGGCACATATTAGACATATTTCATAGATACATGTGCCCTTAACACTGGCGGTACTATATAAGGTTTTGATGATTAGTTGTTGAGATATAAGCGCCACAAAAAAGCTCGATATTAACAGCCTGGCTGTCCGCCATTTTGAAATATAGCAATTTCATATCCTAAGGTTATAAGGTAATTCATAAGAAGCTTCAAAATGAGGTATCATACGACATCCACCCTCCCATTCTATATAAAATGTTCCAAAATGGCGCACAGCCGCGATCTGAAGATTTTCAACTTCCACTTTTATGCTCAAATATGGTTTTCATGTATTAGTTTCATGGCCCTAAATTTCAGCTTGCTAACTTGACCCGTTCACAAAAAAGTGCAGGGGGACCCTTTTAAAAAGCAGTGTATGCAGTTTTATTTGGGCACATAAAACCCCGGCAGATTTCTCTCTGGCAGCGTTTTCCACAGACAAGTCCATGCCGCTTACTGTTGAAAAGCGTAACTAACAACTTCCCGAACTCTCATTACGGTACACCATGAAAGTCCATAGAATTTTATCGCGATATGCAATTGACGCTGGTACAGCAAACGTTCATTTTTTTTAGGAATTAGTTATATCGCTCTGCTCAACATTTAACCTGGCAAGTTGGCATTCTAGCTTCAAAATACGTAAGACATTTGGTAATTTTGAGTATGTAAGATGAATCAATTTTGATTAATCAATAGTAGGTGCTAGACGGTCGGTCTCTAGCTGTCGAACGCGTAGGTTCCACCCGGAGGATCTCGTAGGCGGGGCCAGAATGTGTGCATGCTTCATGCACACGTGTTCCCTCGCCAGAGTCCGTGTGGCGTACCCTCCCTTCTCCTGTATCCCCCTATAGCCCCACGGTACCCATGGGTGTTTAGGCCTTCGTGGTAGTTGGAGTATAAAAAAAAAGAACTCACCGACATTCTCTTGAAGGTGAGTATTTTCGATCATTTCGATGAATATATCCCATTTCCCATATGCCCTACTGAGCGAGGGCCGTGGCAAATGCTTGTTCCGGAAGTTGTTGTATCCAGTATACAACTTCTTCCCGTCCAAGTGATTGTGCACGCGTTAAGGAATACCTCAGTACCGATTGCCGGGTGGCGGTACAAGTCCGCCAACGGGCCACTTTAGGTCTATTTAACATCACTAACACGTACAAAGAAGGTGGTAGACAAGGACCAGTCGACCGAGGCAGTACCACCCGCTAGCTTTTTCCAGGGTGTCTTATAAATGTCCGCATGTTTCCACACCTAAGCTATGCAGTCGGTTATCTACCAAAACAAAGAAATTAATGATGATGGATCCCTCGAGCACTAAAAACTCCGGACGTAAACTCACTCCACTCTCGGAATGTCCGGGTGGAGGGTGGGCTCGAGGGAACAACATCGAAGATAAAATCTGTTTTTCGAACATCTGCGGGATCAACAGCAACATTGATGCTGTTCATCACTACCTGCCATCTAATCGTCCCGCCGTGCTTTTCTTGGCGGAGACAAAAATCTCAGAGACTGCACAGATTAACCATCTCAACTTCCCAAACTACGAGGTGCACTCCAATCTGAGAAAGAACGGGGGAGTTGTGGCTTTTGTCCGCAGCAGTCTTTCCTGCTCCAGGAATCTTTCTTTGGAATCAGACCGGAAGGACATTCTGTGGCTTCGCCTCAACTTCAAAACATCACCCAAATTTATTTGCTGCCTTTATCGCTCTCCCTCGAACCATAACTGGGATGACCTACTCGAATACCTCGCCGTCCAGATCGACTTCCTGAACATCAATCACCCCGCTTCAGAAGTAGTTCTTCTCGGTGATTTCAATGCCCATAATGAGCTTTGGCTGGGCTCAAATAAGACCGATGCAGCAGGTCGTGCAGTCGAAGCGTTCGCTGTTACTCAAGGGCTGACCCAGCTGGTGACGAGCCCTACTTTTTTCCCCCGCGTCTCGTCACACGCCAGTAGCCTGCTGGATCTCTTTCTGACCACGCAGCCTGCCCCTTACAGCACTGCTGTCCTGTCCCCCCTGGGTAACTCAGATCACGGTGTTGTGGAGGTTAGGTTTCGGTCAGAAGCCGCTGTGGCAGCAGAAACTCGCACAGGCCGCAAAACTTGGCATTACGGACATGCCGACTGGGAGGGGCTCAGAGACTTCTTCTCTAGCTTTCCTTGGAGAGATGTCTGTTTCACTGACGCGGATGCGTCGACTGTCTGTTCTTCAATAACCGAAATTATCCACGTCGGAATGGAGGAATACATCCCTCACACAGTGAAGGTTCCTAAACCAGGGTCCAACGGCTGGTTCAACAAATCGTGTGACACTGCTCGCCAGCAGAAGATCAAGGCCCACAGAACCTACTTACAAAACCCCACTGTAGAGAACAGACAAGCCGACGTCGAGTCCAGAAACAAATATAACGAAGCGGTTCGCAATGCCAAAAACCAGCATGATATAAAAGTTAGGCACAGGGTAATGTCGCAGCGCAATGGCAGTCGGTCTTTCTGGACGCTGGCCAAGCAGATTGAAAAGAACTTCTCACACAGTAGCCTTCCACCACTTACGTGTCAGGATGGAACTATTGTATTCGACTCAAAGGCCAAGGCGGAAGTGCTAGCCAAGATCTTTGCTGCCAACTCCACCATGGACGTCCCCATCAACGCCCAAGTGCCGTCAATTCAAAGGGTTCCCCACACTATGCGGGAGGTAACATTCAGGCATAAGACCGTAAGACGAGTGCTCTTGTCGCTCGACATCAACAAAGCTTCTGGTCCGGACTTGATTCCTGCCATTGTACTGAAGAGATGTGCAGCGGAGCTTGCTCCAGCTCTTTCGCGTCTCTTCCAGATATCTTATGAATCCGGCACCTTCCCAGAAAACTGGAAATTTGCTCATGTACAGCCCATCCCAAAAAAAGGATCTAAGACCGACCCTTGCAACTACAGGCCTATAGCTCTGCTTTCTGTTATAAGTAAAGTGATGGAGAGGTGCATAAATCGCGAGCTTCTGGACTACCTCGAACGTCACAGCTTGATTAGCGACAGGCAGTACGGTTTCCGGCACCAACGATCCACAGGGGACCTCGTAGCTTACGTCACGCAACTGTGGAGTAAACTCATCCAGTCTCATGGTGAGGCTCATGTCGTTGCTCTTGACATCACGAAAGCGTTCGATCAGCTGTGGCACGCTGCCCTCTTAAGCAAACTTCCATCCTACGGCCTCCCAGAAAAGCTTTGCAGATGGGTGGCTGACTTTATCTCTGGCCGCAAGATATCCGTCGTAATTGACGGATTCTCCTCTTCATCCCACAACGTCAACGCGGGTGTTCCCCAGGGATCGGTCTTGGCTCCAACACTGTTTCTTTTACATATCAACGACCTCCTTTCCTGCACGATCAACCCAATCCACAGCTTCGCTGATGATAGCACTCTACATGCAGGAATTCAGAGTGACAAGCCGATCTCTGCCGCTGAGCTGGAAAAAAGAAGACTAGCGACGACTTCTTCTCTGACAAGAGACCTGGAGGCTATCACTGCTTGGGGACGCAACAATCTTGTACAGTTCAATGCTTCCAAAACACAGTACTGTACTTTGACGAACAAAAAGCGTCCTAGCGCTCATACAGTTTCGATGGACGGTCGAGTTCTACCAAAGAGCCATTCATTTCGGCTGGTCGGAGTCCAGATCACCGAGGACCTGATCTGGCACGAACACTTCAATAGCTGCAGCTGCTGGGAAAAAGCCAGGCTATTTGTTTAGGGCTAAGAAGTACTTTTCTCCGCATGACCTTCTCACTCTATACAAGGCCCAGATAAGGCCTAGCCTCGAGTATTGCTCACACATTTGGGGTGCTGCCGCCCCGACTACATTGTCCATGCTCGATGCTGTCCAGAGGAGGGCGGTCCGACTGATCGATGACTCTTCTCTAACAGACAGCCTCGGGACTCTTTCGCACCGGCGGGCTGTCGGCGATCTAGCTCTTTTCTATCGCTACACCAACGGGCTTTGCTCTCTTCTATGATGCCGCCGCGCGATGTGCCTGCCAGACAGACCCGCCTGACTTCGGCGTCCCATCCTAACCGTGTCAAGCTTCGTACATCCAGAACTGGCCGATACGACCGCTCCTTTGTCCCGAGGGTGTCTAGATTGTGGAACAATCTACGGGAGGAAGCTTTTCCCAGTTCTACTAACCTTAGGCAGTTCAAAAATCGTATTAACAAAATTTCTTTGGGATCATCATAGCAGCCGCGGTGTTCCGGCATTTAGGCTTCTGCCTGCGCGGCTGTTTCGATATAAAAAAAAAAAAAAATTATCGAATTTGTGGTAACTTAGGCGCTGAATGTGAATGGATTCGAATGTGACGCTCAAAAGGTCGAAATGTGACGTGGTATCGAATTCGAGCAAGAAAATAAGGCGCTTGTGACGCTCCATGGATCCTAGCACTTAATCGACATCGGATTTGGGATCTACAGGGTTTGTCCGGAAAGTAATAGGACTCATTTTCTTCCGCCATGACTGTACTTCGGAGCGTGTGCGCACCGACTGGATTCGGTAGAGGGCGTTCCTAGCTAACGAATGAGCGGCTGGTCAGTTGTCTCCAAGCACTTGGAGAGTCAGGACAGGCATTTTCTCGCGACGTGTTTCTGTGAGTGGTGCAAGCCGAAAATTCAGCGTTCTTTAGAGCAGAGGTACGCGATTAAATTCTGTGTGAAACTAGGTAAATCTGCGACAGAGACGTTTGATATGACCAAGCAGGCTTACCCAGGTGTTGCTTTAGCAAGAGGTGGTGTGTTTCGGTGGCACCAGGCCTTTTTGGAGGGCCGGGAAGAGGTCGCTGATGAAGACCGTGCTGGAAGACTTTCGACTTCGACAAACACCGATAATGTGACTCGTGTGCGCAAAGTTTTGAACTCAGATCGTCGACTAAGTATTCGTTTAATTGCCCAGATGTTAAATTTACCAAAATCTGAGTTTCATGACATTGTGACAAATCATTTGAACATGCTCAAGGTGTGTGCGAAGATGGTCGCAAAAGTGCTCATTGACGACCAGAAATTGCGGCGAGTGGAAGTGTGCCAAGAAAATTTGAGCATGTATGAAAGTGACCCCCAATTTTTGAATAACGTCTTACTTAATCACAGATGACGAGTCGTGGATATTTGAGTATGATCCCGAGACAAAGAGGCAATCTTCCGAGTGGCACACGACGGCGTCTCCTCGCCCAAAAAAAGGGATGAATGAGCAAATCGAAAGTGAAAACGATGCTCATTGTCTTTTTTGACATCAAAGGCATCGTCCACCATGAATTTGTTCCTCCTGGACAAACCGTCAACGCCAAGTTTTACGTGGAAGTGCTCAGGAGACTCAAACGAAGGGTCAATCGGGTCCGACAAGACATCACAGCCGACTGGAAGTTGCACCACGACAACGCCCCGGCTCACACCGCCTTTCTTGTGAACAGCTACCCGACCAAGGCCGGCATCCCAATGCTTCCACAGCCGCCCTACAGCCCAGATGTGCCCCCCCCCCGGGACTTTTTTTTGTTTCCTCGCCTGAAAAGGCCGATGAAAGGCAAGCATTTTGAGACGACAGAGGGGATTCAAGCAGCATGCACTGCGGCTCTCAAGACTATTTCGGAGAATGCCTTCCGTGACGCCTTCAATGCTTGGAAATCGCACTGGCAGCGCTGCATCGACGCAGAAGGAGCCTATTTTGAAAGTTTTCAAAGAATTGTAACGATAGGCTCAATTTTTTTTTTAAATCGACTCAGTCCTATTACTTTCCGGACAAACCCTGTACGTGTCCGACTTACCTAGGATTTTCGTCTAGATCGCCGATTCACAGATGATTTTTTCATAGAAAACCTTGAAATACTCGTACTATACGGCCGCTTTTGGAAACGGATAAAACTTGGTACACCTGGGTATTTTGCGGCGCTGAATTTAAGTATGAAGATTGATATATCGAGAACAGCTGGAACCAAAGAGATAGAAAACTGGTCGCTTGGGTTCCCATGCGCCTCTTGCTCTCAAATTAATATCAGATTCGTCACTTGCGCACTCCAAACCATAAAATATTACGGAACTGTGTTTAGACAAATTTCCATTTAGATCTCCTATTATCACATCTGTATAACTTCAACTAATCGTATCGTGTAGCCGATTTTGAGTTAGAGAATATTACAGAACTTTCTTAGGCAAAATTGCCATTTTCATCTGGCGTTCCTACTAATAAATAAGACTTTATACAATGTTCTGATTATGACATACAGTATGGGAAAAACCATTATTATACATTCTGATGAGGAAGAGAGATGGAAATATACAAAAGTATGTAGGTGCGTGAAAGACACTCGATTGTAGGATCTTATCTGGCAGCGTCGGAGTGTGACGGACAACGGGGTAAAGTAGAAGAGTGATAAAAGAGAGAGATGGCAGAACGGGCGCTGGCGCCTACCGCTTAGACGGGTGCGCTCAACAAATGCGATTTGTTTCTCTCATTCGCAGAGTTGCCGATACCAATATTTCATATTTCTAAGAAATATAAGTCTACCCAAATTTCGGGAAAAATAGATGCGGATTCCACATAAGAGTATTCCAAAAATGAAAAAAGTTCAAACTATTAAAATTGTATTAATGTTTAATGGTTCAAATCATATTTTTCATGTTTGTATATTGTTGTATAAATGATTTTGTAATCCCTATTCTTGTTGCCAGTAGAGATACAACAGTATTGAGAGAAATCATGGACCGCTAGATAGGGCTACAACTACCATATGACTATCAAATAGTAGTGATAAACAGGGTTTGTTTATAGCACAGTTGCCTGGTGTGGCGAATTTGCGCCATAGGGGCGATTTGACAACTTTGAAGGACAACTATAACGGTTACTATGGTGCCCGGTATTCGGGAATCTGGCAATACCTGATGATTCCTAACGTTTATTACGCCAGATTGTTTGCTGACTTGCGCAGTACAACATGACAATCAACGTGACTGAGCACCTGGTAACCCTGGTTTAAGGTGTTATATTTAAAGAGCTTGGGGCAGTTAGGTATCTAGGTCACATTTTTTAATGTATTTCGAGAAATCCGTAATGTTGAGTAAATACTAGATCACGTTTCTTGCTTAGTTTGCTGAAAATTCTACAATAGTCGTACATTTTGAGAAACAGAGATTTGGTGACGACAAAATCGTAAAAATATAACGCATTTTCGTAAAATAATTTCTTTGTTGAAAAGACTGTGGCTTGATGACCCATTGAACGAGTATAGTGTCCCGCTCCGCTTTGAATATTCGAAACACTATACTCCAGCAGCATTCAGCTTCAATGTTATCTTTATGAAGTTCTAACGTCTAGGCCATGCTGATTAAAAGCTTGAATGAATCAACACTTAACTCTAAATTCCCCACAATTCGGGAAGCTCTACTCAAATTGGCAACACAGCGTATCTGCCTATTATTCTCATTCGTGATACAGGTCTGCGGTTAACGGTAGGAAATATGTACGAATAGCGATGAAAGTAGACGAGCCGATGCGCTGTTGCCAAGAAATGATTTCCCATGTATAACAATGGTTTTTCCTAAGGTGTATAAGTAAACCAGGTGTCCAAGATAGCAGTCATTTGCATCGGGATCTCAACACCTGGCAGAGATTTAGCTTAAGCTAAATTAGCAACGAAATGCGTATTTACATGCTCTTGAGAAGCTTGTAAAAATTTCAAGGCTTACTGAGATGTTGGGAAATACTAAATTTTGGCCAAATCATTTTTATTTTCTTCTGACTTTATTTTAAGAACTATCAAAAAATTAATGAAACTTTGCTATTGGCACTTTAGGCACTCATGATGGTGTTTTCACCTTTTATGCCTGACGCTTTTGATAAACCATCATCGGCTTTATTTTTTTGTGGTCTGACAAAAATATCTTATAGCATTTTTTAATACGAATTCCAAGATCTATCCCATGTTACATTTACTTTCTTAGTTATAAGGATAAATTTGTGTTTTACAAGCAATTTTTGAGAACTCTGACATATCAACTAGGCCAACTGAACCATAGCCTCAGCCAGTTTATTTTGCGTAGAAATAGATATCATCCCCATAAACTCAGGATTTGCCAGTGACTTATACCAGGGGATAGCGCTAGCATTTTAGTGAGTGGTACATACGAACGTGTGAAGATTTATTTTTCCTTCAAAAATAATATGGTCTGACAAGAGTATGGTCATTAATAATGGTACGAGTATCTTTAATCGCCGCAACACTCATTACTGGGCTCAAGAAAATCTGCGGGCTAAAACAGTATCCAGACGTCAAGAACGTTTTGATTTTAATATGTGGTCTGGAATTCTAGGGACCAAAATATTAGGTACATTCATTTACCACAACGCATTAACTGCAGAACGGTACCTTCAATTGTTACAACATGATCTGGAAGACTGTCTGGGTAATTTACACGGGTTGGAACCTCGGGTGGAGTGTCCTCGTCAGTGCGTTTCCCGTATTTAAGTCCTCTACACTCTTTTGTTTTGGGATTTTATTAAAAACCAAGCTACGAAAATGCGTAATGGAAGCAATTCGTATGATTACACCAGAAATGTTACGTGATGTTTTGAATTCGACTGTTAGAATCTAACATATTTGTGTTTAAAAAATAATGGGAACCTATTTGAACATCTATACTAAATAAACTAAAAATAATGTTAAAATGTATTCGTTATTCTGAACATCACTAGATTAAGCATCATTTTATAAAATCTTACCCCACCATATCAACATAAGATTTGTACTCCTAATATGCATCTATCAGTAATCACATAATCTTACACTAAGCATTTGTTTGCAATGCCTACTTAAATTAAAAAATGAAAAAAACACATTTTCCTTTTTTTACTAAGAAAACAAATGTAACATGTGATACGATGGTGAATTCGTAGAAAAAGATTCTATCAGTAAAAGTTCCAGTAGCTTTTCATTATATTTTAAGATAAAGTCATAATTTAGCTAAATTTTAGTTTTCCCCAAATCCCTCAGTAAGCTAAGAAAAGTTTAAATACGCCCCAAAGGGCGCAGCTTTTTCCTAACTTAATCTAACCTGTATCTCCCACAGGTATTGAGATCCCCATGCATAGGATCCTTATCTTGGACACCACCCTGTATACTGAGGTTTGATGCGTGCTTAGATAATAGCGAAGCCACCCTGTGAGAGGTAATCAGGTGAGTCTGAGCCTCACTCTGGTTGCCTGAGGGTATACTACCTACCTGTTCATCAAGATGCTACCGATTTTACTCATGACTGAATTTCGAACACCTGCCTGAAGATTTTGCAGTCTCTCAAGCAGAAAAAATAAACTGATGGATACCACCTGCCTTCACCGCTCGTTCCGAGCCGTGTAAGATGAGAAGTTTGGATTTATTTGTGCTTTGTAAACACTATTTATTATTATCATTATTAAACCCTTTTTGATAACCACAGTGATGTTCAAACCTCTGTAAAATGACGAAATGCTTATTCTTTTTCCTGGTCCAATTTTAGTAATGTGAAGTTGTTTTTATTGATGACAGTTTCTGATTTCCATCTTTTGCCAGCAACTGTCTCTCAAGCTCTTGTACCTGGATCATTTGGTGACCTGTCATCTTCCTACTTATATACAGTATGTAACGACTAACACTATACAGCTCAAACCACACTAACGGTGCTGCCCATCCAGCGCCAGCGGGTATGTGTTTTGGTATGGATGTAGAATCACACATTAGTCTTGTCACTATGTTTGCCTAATCAACGTTGCTATTTATCCCATACAACTGGGGCCTGATTCTAAATGAGTTTCGACCGTTGAAATTGATTTCAATGGCGTCTTGTGACGATATACTTGATTCGCTATGATAATTTTGACACTGCCATGATAATTTCAATATAGAAGATCCATATAATCATATGGCAAAATCTTGATTGGGAATCAAGTATATCGTCACAAGGCGCCATCGAAATGGATTTCAACGGTCGAATCAAGCCCCTGATGCTGTATGGTAATAGTGTCAGCGTACTAAAGACATGTGATAATGAAAAGGATAGTCAGCCGCATACAGTATATTCAGATAAGAGATAGACCGGACATAAACAAGACCACGTGATCATCGAACGCTGTAACATTCGGCAGGGACGTATTAAGAGTCACGCAGTACATATTTTAGATAGTAGATGCTGCTTTGCGTAACTTTGTAGTAAATTAGCACAATTCGATGTGTATACGATTGGTGATGGATATAGGATCATGTGGGGGTGGGGTAAGAAATATATAATGATGTAAATATACATAAGGGTTTCAAAATTTTCGCTTCGATTTCCAGCTTCGGATGCCGCCTGATGTTTGGTGAAATACAGTCGAATATAATCTCAAAATGGCGTTTAAAATAGCCTAAATTAAAAATAATCGTATATCTCTTAAAATTGCTTTTAGAATATTGATTAGTATATTTTTTGATTTCTAGGTAAATATGTAACCAAATTAAAACGTTCAAAACGTAAAAAAATGTGCATGGTTGAACATTGTCAGAAAGTAGATTCTTGAATAGGTTTTGCCAAAATGGGTTCAAAAATGTCAATAATTAATTAAAGAATACAGTAGCTTTATAATTACTTATAACTTACCAAATTTGAAGAACGACATCTTTTATTGGAAAGATGAGCTTGATGAGCTTTCATCATCGCTACTGCCTGAAGCACCAACGTCAATAATGAATGGCTCGACTTGTTCCTCTAAAATATTGTCCAGTTCCCACATTCTCTTTTCAACTTTGTCTTTCACGTGCTTAATACAGTTTTCCCATTTTTGCGCTGTTATTAATTCTAGTGCTTCTTTGAAAAGTCCTTTGAGGTCACAAAATTTAAAAGTTGTATTGTGCTTAGCTATATAATTTTTAACCTCTGCCCATATGAGCTCAATGGGATTGAGCTCGCAATGGTATGGAGGTAAACGGAGCACAGTTTTATTTTGACTTGCTGCCATTTCGTCAATGACGTATTTTTGATATTCCGCCTTGTGATCCTTGACAATTCTTAATAATTGTACTTTCAGCATTGCTTCTTCAAAATTGATATTTTTCGAGCGGAGCCAATTTTGAACATCAACTTTCCTTGAAGCCGTTGTTGGGACCTTCTCCATTCTTCGAGAATGATAAGGCGCATTATCCAACACAATTACTGCGTTTTCCTCTAAGTTCGGTAAAATTTTTGAAAACCACTGTTCAAACGATTCGCCATTCATTTCCTCGTGGTAATCTCCAGTTTTCTTAGACTCAAAGCACCACAGACCGTCAACAACAAATCCATCCTCACTGCCAATATGGCAGATAACGAGCCTTTTCCCTTTACCTGGAAATCGAAGTACTAACTGGTGTAGATTTATTTCAATAAGCGAACCTTTTTCAAATGTTTTCATCACATTCACCGAAAAAACATTGAGACATGAGTATCAGATTGCTATAATTGGGATTATTTAGTCATATTGAAAGAAAGAATATTGAACGTCGTATGATTACTCAGCGCTTCACAATTTAATTTAAAGTTATAAACCTTTAAAAAATGAATGATCAGGAACCTGAAATACGCGCAAATATTAATATTAACAAATTATAACTTTATAAAGCTTAAAGTATGAATTAAAATGATTAGAAATATTAGGAACGGTACACAATATAAAACTTAGTAACTTTTTTTAAGTTTATAATATTCGACATATTTTAAGATTATATTAAAAAATTATTGAAATATCGAAAACACATAAAAACATGGCTTAAAAAAGTTCTAACAAATGAAAATGACAATAAAACATCCACGCATTTTATCGAAAGTTATAAAAGTTTTGTTACTTGTAATATGTTTTATCTGCCCCCTGGAATTAATGTTTAGAACCTTGTTCCCAAGGTTTGAGAAACATCCGATTGTTGTCTATTACTCGTATTTACCTGCTGGATTTTTTAATCCGGTGGACAGTCCATCTAGAAAGGCCCTCCTGGATGAAGTTACAGAATCATCAACCCATACTTTACTTGTAGTGTGTCCTGCGTTTACCCACGTTTCATCAAGGTAATAAATCTTCCTGTTTTGATTTCTATATTTCCCAATTTTCGTTAAATAATCCCTCCTCCATAGCACAATTTCTTCTCTATCAGTAGTAAACTATTACGACCCCGTTTTTTCCATTTGAAATTTAAATGCTTCAGTAACGCATGGAAAGTTGATCGTTTGAAATTTGGCAACGTTGTATCTCCATTTACCTCCTGCAGTACTTTATCTATAGTAGGTATTTCATTCCTAAAGAAGAATTCATGCACTTTCCTCCTAATCGCATGCTTATCAGCTTCATCCAATGATTTAACAATACTTTTGCGATGTTTACTGGTCATTGGCTCAGAAAAGGTGTGATTTTTTTTGTATTGTCTTAACACATTAAACACTGATGTGCGACACACCCCAACTTTGTGAGAAACCTTCACAACAATTTCTTTGATGGTTGATGCCTCGTTCTCCTCGCGCTCGATCTTATATATATTCAAAATGACCTCTTTCATTTCTGCACTCAGGTGTCTTTTTTTAGAGCGTTTCCTAGGTGGACTACAGGAGTTTACAACTTCACCGGCAGTATCTGTACTACTGGGCATTTTGCGCAAGCAGTTGATAACAATAACAATCAATAACAATCAATAACAAGGTATAACAATAACAACGACAAACTCAACAACTTAATAAGATAACAAACGAAAACGTCCAAAGAAATATCAAATTGCAATGATGCACACGACATACGTAACACGTCTGAACCTGAATGTGACTCTGCCTTGATACGACTGCTCTGCCGCTCGGCATAGGCATTTAATTGCGAATTGACCAATGAGGGCTCCTGTTTTACGTCGAGACGGCGGCGTTAGCGTGAAAATCACCCGAACCTTTTGTTTACATCCGGTCTATCTCTTATCTGAATATACTGTAGTATAACAAATACTCATAGTTCAGTTATAGCATAGTTTAAGAGACGACAGATTAAAATATATACCGGGTGTTTCAAATTCGACAATTACCATTTTGATATCGGAAACGGTAAGAGATACGAAAGAACTCAAATGGAGGCAGAGTTGCGTATTTAGGTAACTAACAAAATGGTACATATAAAGTTTGGCTATTCCGAGTATTTCCGGAGATTAACGAAATAAACTGAATTTTCCTAAAATGGTTTTTATTTGTTGATAGCTTTATTTGAGATGGGTTCTCAAAATAAAAAGTACATTGGCACTGCAATTTTTCTCTCATGTCCTCAATTATTAACTCTTTTTTTTATAGACGAAATTGAAATTTTATGATAACCATTCACGTTACGTTATGTATAATATCACAAAGCCTAGTTCATAACAACTGAAGGAACGTTTGGCTGATATTGCGAAACAAAAGACCATCTGACAATTTCAAGGCATGTTTAGGAAATACAGTCTTTTTTAATATTATAAGGTTTGGCAATGGCAATGTTTTACATATTATGCATTTTTGAAATCAGAATTGAAAACTCTATTCACCTGTATAAAAATCCAAAATGTATACGACAGAAATAAAGATGATTATTGAACACAAGAGGCGAATCGTCACCTTAAAATTCTAATTATGCCTCCTTATTGAGGAGAAAAAGTGGCAATGTTAATGTACTTTTTACTTCAAGCCAGGAAAAATAAAGACGATTTTGAGAAAATTCTCTCCGAAAATAATCTCAATTACGAAACTTTTGGATTACTATTTTTTTATTTACGTAAATCCGCAACTTTGTTCCTATTCAACCAACTCCATATATATTACCATTTCCGAGATCCCAACGGTGAGTGTCGAATTTGAAACACTTGGTACAGTAATAGCATAAAATATGTCCATAAAGCCTGTAAATTCTCCCATATTTTTCTGTCTACTTAAAGGTGAACTATTATGTCAAACCAATATGTAGTAGTTATTAAAACACCAAGGCCAAAATGATTGTTATCACAAAAACACTTTCATCCTTCATTTTCAAATATTATGTCGATATCTGAGGAACAGCTTGAGCTATAGAGAAACAATTTCAAGAACTAACTAATAACCGAGATCTTGTTCCTCATCAACATGGATTTTAATAAGGCATATTGGGTCCAGTATGGTTATTTCCATGTCGTAGTTACTGCCAAGCGATGACAAATTCCTTCTACTCATACTAACACACATAGAACAGACGAATGCTTCCATCATTATTTTGTCAATATGTTACTCCCCTCCCCCCCCCCCTCTCCCCCCCCAGATCAACCCAGAAATGTTCAGTCTTATATAACATCCAAAAAAAAAATATCTCATTTTCGAAACATTTTTGCGAATACAATACTTCGTCGTCGCACATAGGAGTGGTAAGTCAGTTTGCAGATATGGATCACTGGAAAACTATAATTCTAAACAAAGTTAAAAATTTCACAATTTGTATTTTGTGGATTTTGTACGTGCACAAAATAAACTTAACATAAAGGCTGCACTGCTGACAAATCTCACTCACCTGAGTTTACTTAAACTGAGCTCTGGCAACAAGAACGCGTAATAAATTGAGCAAACTGAAGTAAGATTGTGTATCATATAAAACTAATGCAGCTATAATTATGTGTCTTTGATAATAGATTTTTAACAAATAAAAAAATACAAATAAAATCGCCCACGCCTTTCTTAAACTGTTTGTGGAAAAGGAATGTTTTGGTTCACATACTAGATGCGTACTTGCTTTTTTTCTTATTTTTTAAAACTTCAAAAATAAAAGATTCGCAGTCATCTTCCTTCAAGTATGTTTTGACGTGATCTGTATAGAAGGAAAGCTGAATATTCGTTTTTGCATTCGCGAATGTCGGCAGTGGATGTTTGCATCTGCATTCGCGAAAATTGACATTCGCTACCATCCCTATTAAGTAATGTGCAGACATTTTGATCGCAACCATTGATTTATTATATAGACCTTGTATGGAACCTTGTTCATTGCAAGCTCGTTCGATAGAGCTTAATAAAACTCAAAGAATGCAATAAAGAATAATGTTTTATAAGCGATAAGAAATAAAACAAACGGTTATATAATAATTTGTTTGTATCCAGTAAATAAGAAACAATAACTGTTTATTTGTTATAGTAGCATTCCATGGTTTGAGCACCCTATATGATGCTTAGATTATTGAGTATAATATTTCATTTTTATTGTATGCTATTCCTTCTCTTTTTATTATGTTATACATTTATTCCATGATGACTTGAGGATAAAAGGATTTGGATCCCCATTTATCGCGACATGGATCGCCACTGAGTGGGCCAGTTTGACACACAAAATGATTAAGTTCAGAACAACTGGTTTGTACCCAGCTGATTTTGCGACTATCATAAAATATTTTGACACAGGAGTTTGAGTCATCACGAACTCTAGAAGAGGACCAAACATCATTGGTTGTCTGCCAGTTTGTGTACTTCATATATTTCCCTGATGACATCCATACCCATTCATTTTTATTTGAACTTGAGATTGTATCGAGAGATTTAGCGGACGTCAGGAAATACGTATCATCTGCAATATCTGAAAAAGAAAAAATGGCGTCAAGTAAGTTGACACTGTACTTTCCGCGCTACGCTGTCGTCACTTCATAGAGTATTATGATTAGCACAAGTTAGTCCTTCTGAGAATCAAGTTAGCTACGAACATGTATAACAAAAAATTGGCCTTACTCCTCCCCCTGAGAGGAATTGCAGCCTTCATCATGCACAGTGTAGCCCACTGTAGCGCGTAAGCGATTGCCGACTGTTGCACGTATCAACACCCGGCTATAGGAGATTATTTCTTAGTAAATGCACGGGGACATCTATGATGGGTGAAATATGCCTAATATGTGCGTAGAATTATTGGGGTTGGAGGAGGCGTATGGATATATCAACGTTAAGAAATACCGCAACCCCAACCCCCAATTTTTAACTCTTTTACCGAAAATTAGCACGATCGTCAACAAAACGCTGTTTGTTTGACCAGTTTTTATTTTTTTGTCATTATCTAAATGTTTCGCGATGATTACAATACTTTCCCATCATTAGGCGTGGTAAGTAAAATTATTAACATCAGTTGTAAAAAATTAAAGTTCAATATCTTCTTAATACGTCCATGCTATAGTCAGCTGCTTAAATATCACGTCCAATTTTTAACATATCGTGGGGCAAAGCAAGTACAATGTATCCCATATGATTCATGGACAGTTAACGCGTTAAGAAGCTCAATATATCGTAAAAGTTAGCAGGAAGTGGTATTGCCCTGGGTTGAGGAAATCAGGTATATGAATATTTTATGAAAAAATTCTATAACAGGTTGTTCTTGTACCTGTAATATTCGGGTGAGACAAAGGTAACATAGAAAACTGTAATACGCAGGGCGAATCAGAAAGTCATGGCAGTCTTTCTGAAATAGAAAGTAGGTCAGAAAATAACAAAAAAGGTACTTATAGACATGGTTCCAAATATGCCTCTTTACCGAAATACAAGCTGTTACGGTCTTAATTTCAAAACGGAAAAAAATTATATCTTCCAAATGCGTTAAGATATTGACTTAAAATTGCGTACATGAAATAGTAATAGCGAACCCAACAATTTCCGTGCCTGAGACTACACCAGTCGGGTAGAAATTGGGAAATTTCGATTCCTACAGAAGAAGAATGGAAATTATTTTCTACGCAACTGACTTTTTTGAAAAATCTAATGCATTTTCAAATAAGGTATTCCATTTATAAATTTGCAACACCCCATATCTTGGTAATAGGACGTTTCAGATCATTGTCAAAGTAACCGTGATTTTGCCCCCTAGAATCGGAACATTCAGGTGGGGATATTCAAATGGGATACCTTGTATAGCCTGAATATAGACAAAACCATAATCATCTAAATTCTTACCAAGGTTAGAAAAAGCATCAACCAAAGACTTCTCCATATCTCGAGATGTGACGGATAGGAGCTCTAGTCCGTGATATTTGCAGAAGAAAAACGCTTGAAAATAATCAGCCTAAAAAAGAAAAGTCAAATTTACTACAACAGTAGTGTAATCTATACTAAGACAACTGACACTGGTGAAACAAGAGTCACGAAAAGTACCCGAAAATAATTGACATCAATTTGTTTTTGCGTACTCCATCTAATCCAATTTTGAGCAACCATTTTTTTGACAGACTCTATTACCTAATAATGATAACGTATATTTGTCATTTTGAGTCCATGACGACATACTCTGGTATCTATAATCACTTAGCATACCTTCATTATTCTTTCAACATAATATCCAATTCCACTGGAACAGTACACAGGTAAGTCTTCTGCATTAGTTGATGGAGTAGGTGTTGGAGTAGGTGTTGTACTTGTAGTAGCTGGTGTTGTATTTGGAGTAGCTGGTGTTGTATTTGGAGTAGCTGGTGTTGTATTTGGAGTAGCTGGTGTTGTATTTGGAGTAGCTGGTGTTGTATTTGGAATAGCTGATGTTGTATTTGGACGAACTGTTGTTGCTAAAAGTAATGCATGAGTTCATAATAAAAGTTTGGTTCAGGAAAGTATAGGCGGGCATCTACTAAACTTGTAATTTTTGTGATAGGAATATTTTGGTTGACGTAGGTTCCTCTTTTAGATAATCGCTAATTCTTCTGATATTTCTCATTGTTAGCAGTGTCATCGATTAACGTATTGTATCTAAAGATATCCCACCTAATACTGCAAGGGTAGAATTTTGTACATGGATCTCAAGGAAGTTTAACCACGACAATGGCTTTACTTCGTTAATATTATTTTCGGACGGAGCAGGATTTGGACTCGCATAATCTTTACATTTATGCAGACGAAAATCCTCATGCAATAATAGTACAAGTACAATTTAAAATTAATTTATGGGCAGGAATAGTTGGACAATATTTAATAGGACCCGTTCAGTTACCACCTAGACTAAATGGCCAAAAGTATTTACAATTTCTTGAAGAACAATTTCCCACTCTGCTGGAAGATCTTCCATTACAAACACTCATGAATATGTGGTTTTGTGCACGACGGCGCTCTTCCTTATTGTAGTATATTAGTTAGAGAGCCCTAAATAGCGTTTATCAAGACCAGTGGATAGGCCGATCAGGACATGTATCGTGACCGGCGAGATTACCAGATTTAAATCTTATGGATTTCTTCTTCTCGGGTGATTTAAAACGACGCGTTTACGATACGCCAGTGGAAACTGTAGATGATCTTCGACAAAGAATTTTCCTCCATAGCCAGGAAATGAAAAATACCATCCAAATGCTTTGGAGAGTGCAGCAAGGATTAGTTCGTCGAGCTTGAGAGTGTGTTAGGTAAGGTGGTGCTCATTTTGAACAATTTTTGTAATTATAATTTCCGTTTATTAGTTTTGTTGCCATCCTCATTTGTTGTTGTTAAAAACCATAGCAACGCTACTCAGATATTATTCAAAGCAACTTGATTATTATGTTTTAAAAATGTTTTATCATCATGGTACAAATAATGCATTCGAGCTTTTAAAAACAAATATCTCGAAAACTATTAGCTTTAGACACTTCTAGCAAATAAACCTTTTTTGTTGTGGAAATACGAGAAAATAAGATTTTTTGGTCAGTTGTTGTATACAGGGTAGCAGAAAAAAGTTATGATAAATTATTTACCGAAATAGTGCTGTAAGTCGCGTCCTCTAGAAGTTTGGCCGTAAAAAATAATGGATTCTTGTTTTTCATACTAGAAAACTTCCATATACCGAGTTTTATGCCAAAATCTGAAATACTTCTCAAGCAATAAGGAAAAATAGAAAATAAAGTTGTAATTTTAACACCCTGTTTATCGCAAACTATCAACTTCTGGACTAAGGTATGTTTAGGTCAATTCACATATTCTGGTCTGTAGTATCTTCAGTTTTGAGATTTCGCAACCTTTCGTATATAAGCACATAGCGACAACGCCATCTACGAGACCCTAACTGAAATTAGATTTCTAATTATTTCATCTCAGTTGAATAATTTTGTGGGCGCGCTAATGTAGTATTAGGGTGGCTATATTCAGGTAGAATACGTTAATCAATGTCAATGCCTAGAATGAGATATATCAGAGGAACTAACGTTCATTTAAAAAAGGAACCAACGACATTGATTAACGTATTCTACCTGTGTACAGCCTAAATACTATATTCCAACAACAATAAAGGTTATGTAGGCACCATGATACTATTTCTCGAGAAGGTATGCTCACTTCCTGACCGAATTTCATACCCCTTTCCGTATGGCGTCATTCAGTGCCAAATAAGTGTTGCGCTTGTAAGTATGAAATTCATAGTATTAGATTTAGAGATATTCATTTGCCTAACATTTTTTTGTGTTATCCATTTTACATGATAGTTTTAGTATTATATAGAATGTTTTATTTATACGAGTATTTTGATGTGTTGCCAATCCAATTTACTGAAGTATATCATTATAGAAAGAATACTCGTACATTGCCACTATAAAGTTATAAATTTGGAAAAATTAACAATAGACAAGTTGAAAACTTCTAATTAACTTGAGTCTTAGTGATTGAAGATACGTAGATGTATCATTTCTAACTGAAATTTCTTTAGAGCTCTAAATAATGGGACTTAATTTTTATTGAAACAAATTGGTTTTAAATAATACATTTGTGCATTAGTGACTTATACTAGTCTGTTATACTAAATTTTTATACAGAAGAAGGATGGAGAACAGGATACAGATTATATTACATCTTTATGATTTTGTACAAAGTGTTATGGGTAAATGTTTTTTTTATCTTTTCTATGGGTAGGTGTTAATAGAACAGTTTTCATCATTTTTTCAACACAATTCTGGATTTTTCTATAGCTATATTTAACATCCAGCTTTTAAAATATATTTTACATCTAAAAAAAAATATGCTTGGCATCTGCACTTACACTGGCTGGCGCGGGTAAATCCATTAACGATTATAAATAATTTTTGGTCAATTTTATTGGCCTGCCTTGAAATTTTTTGAAATATGGTCGAGCTCATTCCATTTAATTGGAAAATCTGGATTTTGATTTCAGCAAGCCACGTTCGAAAAGATGGTTTACCCAGGAACATGACATTTCATTGCTGTCTGGAATATAACCCAGATTTCTTTACCTATAATTTTTTTGCAATAAACTTGTTAAATTTTATAAACCATCCCAGTCTTGATTAATCAATTTTGTGACCTTTATATTCAGTCTTTTTTCCATTCGTATATTATGAGAAGTCTACGTCTTTGGTGATTCTATCAAATGAAGGAAAGGTATTGCATCACTTTCCAACATCCATTTGTTTTGAGATAATCGCAAAGCTTTTCTTTTAAATACATAGTTAGATAATTATTTTCCACAAAATGCTTGGAACGTATTCTTGAGGTTTGTTTATTAAATTTCTGTTGCTAATAACACTTCAGAACCCACTGTTATCAAACTTCTTTGTTCTCTGGAAAACTGAAAAAACTCCAATTTGAAAGATCTTTGCTTTTCTTGTTGTTGATGCTTGAAAAACCCACCACTGCATAATACACCATAGTTAAATGCTTAATTGACTGTATTATCGTTATTCGACTTATTTTAAATACACCGGATAACACACTAACGAAACTAATAACAAATTACGCGCTAAAGCTTCATATAAATCTGTACGTTCGTCAACCGTATCTGAGGATTATTGTCACCGAGTGACGACGCGCGTGCGGGTAAGTTGGACTGATCGCATGCGCGCGGGTGTATCTTCTCCGGTAATAGTATCATGGGTAGGCACTAAAACTAAAACTTTCAAAGTAGATTTCTAATTATTGCGGAGACGAGAAAGGTAGCTGTGACAAATTCTCACAGATGATGCCATGGTATTTCATTTCATCTCGGATAATTTTTTGGACGCTGCAGTGTAGTATTGGATAGTTGTCTACAGGTTAGTCAATGCTGATAGACGAACGATGTAACGGAATTTAACCAACATTCGGAATTTGGATCATTTTGATCCGCATACAGACATCTTGTATCAGAAGTCCTAAATGCTGGCACATACTCATGCTACAGCTGAATTTTAATTGTACAGTCTTAAATCTTCATACAAGATCTAGATAACGCATATAATAATAATAGTGTCTTTATTAATCCCTCCACACTTCGAGGCGAAGTTTAGCCAGCTGGCTACTCTACCACTTAACCTCACAGCGCAGGAACACATACAAAAGGAAAAACATAACAATGAATAGCAATCGACTAAATAATATATACAATAATTAAGCTTAAATAGATTAATCTTAATATGTTGTACATCTATTCCACATAGCCCGCTCTAACAAAAAAACAACAAAGACAAAAAAAATATATATATCAGCTAGCTTGGCTAGCAGACCCCAGAAGGTGGTTCTTAACACGTTCGCTGCCGACTCGGTCTATAAGACCAAAATTGTGTTTTTTTTATTCGCCATCATGGTCCATAAGACCGAGAAGAAATTTTGCCAGCCTCGCCAACGCGGTCGATTAGACCGAGCCGAATATTCAATCCTCTTTCGCCAGCTGTTTAATTTTGCATTGGTTTAACGCTGGTAGTACACCGAGTTGGCGTCTGAGGATTGTTGGCACATATCAGTAAAGTAAAAAATTGATTGAATTTTAATATTTTGGTTATTTTATTTCTGGATATGGTAGGTTAGAGAAACAACAATAATTTACTTTATAAATCGTTTATTTTTGCAAAAATCTAGAACGAAAACCAGTAGTTTACATAATAATATACAAAAAACGTAAGAAAAACACTTATTTCTATCTAAGGAGTTTCATATCTATGAAACTTATTAAAGCATGATAAGCAGAAAAACGGTTCACCATTACAACCTTTACAATAATAACGTCCTCTAGTGAGTTTTCGTGCTTCTTTCCATCCTTTCTCGGCTCTCACTTTTTCATAGCATCTACTACAAGGTCTCCGTTTTTTATAATCACTTTTGCCCATTTCGTGCTTATGGCGTTTTCTTTTTGGAATCATCTCAACATCTGGTTGCTCTGCTAACCCATCGTCT
This sequence comes from Acanthoscelides obtectus, assembly GCA_963669975.1. Lineage (NCBI taxonomy): Eukaryota > Metazoa > Arthropoda > Insecta > Coleoptera > Chrysomelidae > Acanthoscelides > Acanthoscelides obtectus. The sequence continues at coordinate 77,605,701 of CAVLJG010000008.1, read as the reverse complement.
TGCGCTTGACATAACTTGTATGTAGCAGCTTTTCGAAATTGAAGTAAGGAAATTCTGGCATTCACAGTTTCCTTATACATAATCCATGCATTGACCATTCCAGTATTCAGGATAATCTCTACGGCTAACTTACGGTACCACTTAAAGGCTCTACGCAAAGGTGTCAATGGCTTCAGGCTTCTTTACAGTTTTTTGTCTGCGGTTTGTGTTGCTATGTTTGGTAGAAAGCACTAAAACGTTGCGTTTATCATTCCAGAAAATTACTGTGACACCGTCCTGATTTTGGAGAGCGGCTATCTCTCCACATTTAAGTTTTTTGTTGACCAGGTCTTTTGGAAGGCCTCGTCTGTTTTTTCGTAATGTGCCTATCAAATATGTATGCCTATCCATCAATCTTTTTGCCACATCTATACTTGTATACCAGTTGTCTGTTACAAGAGTGCGGCCCGAATCTAGTATAGGCTAAAAAAGACTCATAATTATAGATGTGGGTGTAGTATGACCTTGGTCTAAATTTTTTCCTGCATAAATTTTAAAGTTATAGGTATATCCTCATTTGCTGCACAATTTGAATACTTTTATTCAATACTTATGGCGCTTGTTTCTTATGTACTGTCGCATTATTAATATTCCCCTAAATGGAATAAGGGACTCATCAATGCAACAAGTCTCGGAAGGTTATGTGATGTTTTAAAATTATGTATTATTTTTTCAATCAAAGGTTGAATCTTATGCAGTCTATCATTATCTGGATTATCCTGATTATCTGCAAAATGCAACATACGTAGCAACAGCTCAAATCTATTACGTGTCATTACTTTAGAAGCCATAGAGTTTTTATACATAGTTTCTCGGCTGCAATAGGCTTGTATATTAGGCATTTTTACAATACCCATGTACGAAAGCAAGCCAAAAACTTTGTTGATTTAATTTTTATCTGTAGGGAACCAATTATGTAACCTAGATGTACCTTTTACATCTGCTTCATCTGTAATAACTTGCGTGGCATATAGATTCGTTTGGTCAGCAATGTATTGAAAAATAGAGTCATTCATTAGTGAAAAATAAAACATTTCCAGAGGTTCTTCACGCAAAAGCTCAGCAAGATGGGGTTCAGTACCAGTTTGTTTGGTAAAGGGTAATAAAACTGGTTGTCTACCTGTTGGAATACTCCATATCATATTATCCGAGGCGGCGCCGGCGTTACCAGCTAAATTGTCATCTGTGTCTGTGTTTGGCATAGGCGCGGAGGCAGCACTACTTCCTGGTAATGGAGAATTTGTACCAGAAGTAACGGATAACTCATCGTCATTGGTGTCTGCGGTTTGCGCAAGCATGGGGGAGGCAGTAGAGTTTGTATCGGAACTATCACATGATTCATCATCAATAGGTTTGTAGTTGCTGTCTGCGATACTATCGTCTGAAAAAAATAATAAATGCATGAACGATTGTACGTTTTTGCAGTCTATCTATTCTCGGAAACTTACAAGTCTATGCGATCGATCTACGAAATAAAGAATGTTTCTTACCGTCATCCTCTAATGCAGATGCTTCATCTGACAGATTTTGCATAATTCGCTCTATCTCTTCTTCTAACTCTTTCTGCGTCAAAGCACGATTTCTGGACATTGTAGAAACACAAACTACATTAAAAAATAACAACAATAACCGCCTATTCCGTCTGAAAGTGTGTTCGTACTGAAATGCAATTAGAAAGACAATAGACACCACGTGCTGAATTGAAGAAACATGTCGATTGCGCAAAATCGCTGCGGACCGAGAAATGGACCGAGTTGGCGCATATGATAAAAAAAGCTACTTCCACGCCGCCTCGGTCTGTTGGACCGAGTGACAAATTTGACAATTTTGAGATAAAAATGACACCTACAAAGAAACTAACTGCAGGTAATGTAGTCATAACTAATAAGTTTTGACTGGACAAAATGGCTCCAGGGGAACTTTTTTTTTGTTTGGTCTTCTTTTTGTGGCTTTGGTGGCATAATCATAAATATTGCTTGGCAGCGAACGTGTTAATGGCTCTCTTGAATACAAGTATTCCCATCTTTTTGTAATTGTCATTAAGACTATTATACACCTTGACAGCGTTGTAGGTGAAGCTACGATGGAAAATGTTGCTCCTATAACTAGGTATATGGAAGTCAGAGTTACGTCTCAGATTCCTGTAATTGAGATCCCCACGTGGTACCATCCTTTTTAGTAGATAAGTAGGTAGCCTATTGATATTTATTCGTTGTACTAAAATTAGTAAGTTATATGTGAAAAGCTGGTCAACCCTCAACCATCTAAGCTCATTGATCTTCTTAGACACATGGCTAAACTTCGCAGACCACAAACGAACCTACAGCAGCTATTTTGAATTTTTTGTACTCGATATCTAGTCACGTAATCAAGACAAGGAAAGTAAACAGCAATTGAATAATTTATTAACGATAGAACCAGAGTCTCAGCCAGTTTCTTGCGAGTCTTGAAATTCAGAATATGGCGATTGGTGTATAATAACTTCAAACTCATGTATGTTAAGCGAGATAAATGCGTAACATGTTGTTTAAACCTCAAATCTGAATCCCTAGTGATCCCTAAATACTTCGCATAGGAAATATGGGTTTCGTTAAGACTAGGAACAATTGTGCCATCTAACCGTTGTACCAACTGTTTTGGGCCAAATAGCATAGTAGAACATTTTGAAGCATTGATCTTCAGACAATGTCTTTTGCAGTACTCTTCAATGTTAACTAGATCTAAGTTCAATTTATATGATGCTTCATGCATGTCCGAAGAATCAAAAGACAGAGTTAGCTGCGTGTCATCTGTATACGTTTGAATATTACAGTGCTGAAGGCAAGTATGTAGATCAAAAGTATCGATGATATCCATTTGCCTACAATCAAAATAGCGGATCCAATATGGTAGCCATGTAGGCAGAAAAATGTTTGGATTATGCTCAAATTCGCACTTCGTATATTTTTGAGATTTCTCGTAACGAATTAGATATAGATGTTTCCGAACTCAAAATGGCGGGACCAATATGGCGGCCATCGAACTTTAGTTATCTATTAAGAAAGATTAAACAAGATGCTTACGTCCGTCCGACGAGAAAAAGAAGACAACCAACCATGGACAGCTGTTTCGTGCTTCTTAGCTCTCTCAATACAGAAGGTATGGTTTATTAGCATGATATAGCGCAAAGCGCGTTCTATCGCATCTATACTTTCGTTTGTTCACCCAGAGATAAGAGACCATGTTGATGAGTAGCTAAGTAGCACGAAACAGCTGTCCATGGTTGGCAGTCTTCTTTTTCTGGTCGGACGGACGAAAGCATCTTGTTTAATCTGTTCACTGGCAAGTAGACCACATCTACTTTCAGCCAGAATCATCAGCCATCTATCGGCACTGCTATTAAACTCGAACTGAGATCCATGACAGTTCCAACTAATAGCAGCGATGCGCGATCCACAATGGTCGATTACCCCCACTGTAGAGAACAGCAAGCCGGCGTCGAGTCCAGAAACAAATACAACGAAGCGGTTTGCTATGAAAAAAACCAGTACGATATAAAAGTTAGGCACAGGATAATGTCGCAGGGCAATGGCAGTCGGTCTTTCTGGACGCTGGCCAAGCAGATTGAAAATAACTCACACAGTAGCCTTCCACCACTTACGTGTCAGGATGGAACGATTGTATCCGACTCAAAAGCCAAGGCGGAAGTGCTTGCCGACATCTTTGATGCCAACTCCACCATGGACGTCCCCCCAACGCCCAAGTGCCGTCAATTCAAAGGGTTCCATACAATATGAGGAAGATAACATTCAGGCATCAGACCGTAAGACGAGTGCTCTTGTCGCTCGACATCAACAAAGCTTCTGGTCCGGACTTAATTCCTGTCATTGTACTGAACAGGTGTTCTCCAGTTCTTTCGCGTCTCTTCCAGATGTCTTATGAATCCGGCACCTTCCCTGATAACTGGAAATTGCTCATGTCCAGCCCATACCAAGAAAAGGATCTAAGACCGACCCTTACAACTACAGGCCTATAGCTCTGCTTTCTGTTATAAGTAACCTCGAGCGTCACAGCTTGATTAGCGACAGGCAGTATGGTATCCGGCAGCAGCGATCCACAGGGGACCTTCTAGTTTACGTCACGCAATTGTGGAGTAAGCTCATTCAGTCTTACGGTGAGGCTCATGTCATTGATCTTGACATCACGAAAGCGTTCGATCAGCTGTGGCACGCTGCCCTCTTAAGCAAACTTCCATCCTATGGCCTGCCGGAAAAGCTTTGCAGATGGATGGCTGACTTTATCTCTGGCCGCAATATATCCGTCACAATTGACGGGTTGTCCTCTTCATCCCACAACGTCAACGCGGGTGTTCCCAAGGAACCGGTCTTGGCTCCGACACGGTTCGTCTTACATATCATTCCTGCACGATCAACCTAATCCACAGCTTCGCTGATGACAGCACTCTACATGCAGGAATTCAGAGCGAAAAGCCGATCTCTGCCGCTGAGCTGGAAAAAAGAAGACTAGCAGCGACTTCATCTCTGACGAGAGACCTGGAGGTTATCACGGCTTGGGGACGCAACAATCTTGTACAGTTTAATGCTTCCAAAACACAGTACTGTGCCTTTATTAACAAAAAGCGTCCTTGTGCTCATCCGGTTTCGATGGGTGGCCGAGTTCTGCCAAAGAGACATTCATTTCGACTAGTCGGAGTCCAGATCACCGAGGACCTGATCTGACAGGAACAGATCTCGTCAATAGCGGCAGCTGCTGGGAAAAAGCTAGGCTATTTGTTTAGGGCTAAGAGGTACTTTTCTCCGCATGACCATCTCACAAGGCCCAGATAAGGAGTTTGGGGTGCTGCCGCCCCGACTATATTATTTATGCTCGATGATGTCCAGAGGAGGGCTGTCCTACTGATCGGTGGCTCTTCTCTAACAGACAGTCTCGAGACCCTTTCGCATCGGCGGGCCGTCGGCGATCTAGCTCTCTTCTACCGCTACATCAACGGGCTTTGCTCCTCAGAAGCTCTCTTCCGTGATGCCGTCGCGCGATGTGCCTGCCAGACAGACCCGCCTGACTTTGGCCTACCATCTTAATCGTGTTGTACTTCGTGCATCCAGAACTGGCCGATAAGACCGCTCCTTTGTCCCGAGGGTTTGGTTGTAGAAAAATCTACAGGAGTAAGCTTTTCCCAGTTATCCTAATCTTAGGCAGTTCAAAAATCGGATTAACAAAATTTCTTTTGGATCATCATAGCAGCCGCGGTGTCTCGGCATTTAGGCTTCAGCCTGCGTGGCAAAAAAATACCAAACCATGATTATACATATCTGACTCTGTAATCTATTTTGACACACCTCAATACTGCTGGTTATTTTAAAACATGGAACTGTTCCATTATACATTTTCTATAGCACGAGCTTCTCACCATTTTAACGTTTGATGCGACAGACACTTCAGTGGCACTTCACCGTAAGTATGCATGCATAGCACTATAAATGGAAGTAATGTTATCAAAAGATGAGTTCTGGATCCCCTGTAAATCAAATATCGGTGAGTTATTTTTATTTAGTTGCCCTCTACAAAAAGCCACCTTGAACCGTTCTCTTGACCGCTGTAAAATTCATATTCATTAATAAAGAAAGGGAAAAATACCCGGTCAGTTTAAAATATAGGAACGCAACGCCATTGGCATGACGTAAACATTTCAACTTGCCAGCCGACCCTTTGTTCTCACTGTTTTTGATCAACCTGTCAGTTTGACTGATCATCTCGAAAGAGCACGGTTATTAATCTGGTTCTTTTTACAAGTTTTATGGGGACTTCAGAGAACAGGCAAGCGTAGTTCTTGAGATATTGCCTTCCTCGGTGCAATCAACTATGACTGAAAGTGGTTCATATTATAATTATTATATATAAACATTATAGAATAATGTTCTTTGAATGGCAAGTGGAAAATAAAGATCCATACTCTTCGTAGGAATTTGAACATATATATCATTGTTTGGCCAATAACGGGCAACATTTTGAACACTTATTAAAATAAAAAGTGATATTTTCGTGTGTTTTTGTTTTCTATCTGAACACATTAAGATAAATAAATATTTTTCTAATTTTCTTGAAAACGAATCAACCGATTTTAAAAAATCAATCGTCAAAATAAAGGACTCCGAAGGACCTTTCCAACAAGTTATTACTCGATAACCCCTTGTTATTTGAAATTTTTTAAGGGGCTGACCCTGGAGGGCAGAGCGTGAAAAGGGGTGAAATAGTTTTTCGTTAAAGAGTTGTCCTCCTTGACAAATCTTTTGACTGTCTCGGCTTTTTTTTAATCAATGATTTTCGATAAATCCGTGGTGGGAAGTTTTCAAATGAACACCGAGTATATGTAAATGCGTTGAAAGCGGGCTTAATATTATTTTATTATTACAAGTACAATTTTTGTACACATGATCAAGTAGCCTTATTCGGTTTCAGGAATCCCTTTCCCTACTTCCTGAATTTAAAATAGGGAATTGCTTCTAAGGAACGATGATATATTATAACCTGTTTCTGGATAAACAGACAAATAGTTAGTAAAACTTGATCCCATTTGTAATAAGTTCACAATCAAAGAAAATAAAAAAATATCGATTTTTTAGGATTATAATATTATATTATAAAATAAAGACTTCAACTATCAATAAAAGATATATAGTCAACGCCAAACAAAGTGGCGTGCACGTCATCACGATAAAAATTCCCCGACCTAATGCCTAGGTTTCTATCACAAACAATTGCTCTATTGCAGTTTCATATTAATGTGATATATAAATTGTAAAATGGTCATTACTCTCTTATTATGGTTAATAGTCATATAAACATTGTTATTAAAATATCACATAAGTTGCTTTCAGATAAATTTAGACGCATTATGCGAAATAAAATGTTTTGCAAACGCTCCAATCACTTATCGACATGTAAACGCACTAAACCGATTTCGCAGCGTTGACACATTGTCACCTTGAAACTTATTTAAACTGGGAACTGACATTTGTATTAATTTTGACAGTGAATCAATTTGTGGCATTTCAAATCTTTATAAATCCTTTGGCCCCGCATACTGTAAATCAACAACTGTTTGTTTCAAAACAAAATTATTCATTTTACGAGTAGATAAATGCAATTTTGGTATATAAAGATGCCCAAACAGTTAAATAGTCGGTGTAAGGAACTCGTGGCCTCGTTAATGCACTACTTTGAGCAAGAAAGGGACAACAACGGGCCTTTGTTGCCTTTAAATGCTGTTCAAGAGGTAGGTTACTAATAATTATATGTAATGTATATTAATAATAGTGAAATTTTATTTCATTTTTTGTAGCGTGTTGCTGCTGCTTTAAAAATTAGTTTAAGGACAGTTAGTCGTATTTCCGAGGGTGTGAAAAGTGATGCAAATTTAGAATCGCACAAGAAAAAGCGGAGTTATATTAAACGTGTAACCAACACAGCGACATTGGATACAAGTGCCATTCGAGTAGTGATCTATAATATGTATCACAAAAGTAAGATCTTATTATAATAACTTATCAGAAATTTGCATTAATTTGTTAACTAAATTATAATGTCATATTACACATGGTTTCAGAAGAACAAGTTACGATACAAACTTTATGGTCTCGATTAAGAGATAGGGCATTATTTGATGGTAGTGCCACGTCTTTAAGGCGGTTGCTTAGAGATCTTGGATTTAAGTGGCTTAAGGACAATCCGCGACGAGGGCTCATGGAACTACCAAGTATAGCTTTGAAAAGGGTGGAATTTCTAAGGCAATACAATCAAGCCAAGGTTGAGGCCTTATACCAGTTTGTCTTCCTCGATGAAACTTGGATATTTCAAAATGGGACCATAGGTCGCTCTTGGCAAAATGGAAACCAAAAAAGCGTGAAAGCTATTAAAACAGACGGTAAAAGGTATGTACTTTTACACAATTTGCACTATAAAATTTAAAACTAATATATTTTAGATACATTATATTACATGCTGGAAATGAAAATGGGTTTATTGAGGGTAGTGAAGCGATATTTTCTTCGAAAACAAAATTGAGCGATTACCATGGAGAGATAAACCAGGACAATTTTTTGAAATGGTTTCAACATCAGTTATTAGAAAAATTGGAGAGTCCATCTATGATTATACTGGATAACGCCCCTTATCACAGCATGATATTGAACAACAATGCATGGACAAAAAAAAATATCCAAGACTGGTTGACAAATCAAAACATACCATTTTTAAACACAATGTTTAAAACAGAGCTATTGAGTATTGTTGCTCGGTACATAATGCTTCTTAATTATATATATTTTGGTCGACAGTTTATATTTCTTTTGTTTATTCCTATTCTTAAAATAACTGCTTTTTTAGAAACAAACCACCTAAAATATACGTGATTGATGAATTGGCGGAACAACATGGGCACAAAGTTCTTCGTCTGCCTCCTTACCATTGTATATTTAACCCTATTGAGTTAATTTGGGGCATAGCAAAAGGTTACCAGAACAGACATATTGGTAGAGATGGCAACAGTGAAAAAGACTGTTTGGATATGTGGAACGAGGCTCTACAAACGGTTACCCCAGACATGTGGAAAAATCGTGTTCGACATACTGAGCAAGAAATTTTTAAATGGTATGAAAGAGAACGAATTTTTGATCGACCAGACATCGAACCTTTAATAATCAACTTTGAGAGTGATGAAGATTCAGATTCAGACAGCGCTGAAGAAAGAAACTCCGACTAACTTTATTGTACAGAAAAAGCTTACACCAGTAGCTTACCTAATTTTAGAATGCATTTTTCTGTATGAATTCTGTAAAATAAATACCATGCATAAAATTTGGAGGACCCCATTTGGATTTTTATTCAGTACCTTTAAGCTATCAATTAAATATGGTAGTTTCATAGTGTCATCTGATCAATAATTGTCATACTTAATGATTATGCAAGTACAGATCTATAATTTTATTATACTATTATTTTTGTTCTCATTTGAGGTTAATATTGCTTATAAACCTAGATATGTAAATAATAAATTTTATTATTTTACAAAAAGTTTGGCAACAATGTAAATTTTTCAACACACTCACCTTGATGACGTGCACGCCACTTTGTTTGGCGTTGACTATATAATAGAACCTGTGGAGACAGCAAATTAACCAAAAATATAATCAAATGACAAATCGTGCGTTATGACGTCACTGCCAAGCGCGCAAAAAATGCGGCGTTTAAATCAACGTCATTTTCATTGTAGCTTTAAATATTTAATAAAAAAATACAGACATTTCCATTAATGATGTGTTTAAAGTATTATATTAACTTAAATAATCGACAGAAAATAAAATAACATGTGTAATCCCTATTGCAAGTAAAACGTACGAACAGCATGAGTGTCTGTGCCAGCCTTAAGATGAACTCACTGTTATCAAGCTTACTGTATAAAACCGGTTCAAAAGTGATAATAGTCTAATTTTACCTGGTTGATGTGAGCTAAAAGCAGATTTCCACAGCAACCCTAAAACTGATCATACTCACATGGATAAGGTGGTATTGCTAAAGCGATTGCTACCAACAAGTGTGCAGATAATATGGCATGAAAAGCCAAACGGTCCCACATTTTCATTACTCTTAGCTATGAACCCACACTCTAAATGCTGATAGTCCACTAACTCAGACAACTAATACCCATAATATCAAAAAAAGTAGTTGATGTGAATGCTGCTTATCGCGAGGAGGTCAAAGATCTCGAGTACTCCCATTATACAATACAGTGTTTTTCAGAAACCCTTGCTACTTATGATTTGAATGGAACTAGTTAGGTAGCTGAGATTCGGGATGACAAGACTGACTGAAATATAACGGCTGGGCGCCATATTGTAAGATTCTTTTAATGGTAACCCCTCATTTTGAAGCTCCTTTTGAGTACTTTATAACCCTAGAATATAAAGTCACTAACGTCGAAAATGGCTGACTGGCAAGGTATCAAACTTGAGAGTTTTTGTACGTTTAATTGCTTACAAGTAAGCTTATAACTCACCAACTAATCATCAAAACGTTATAGTATGATGGGATTTTGGAAGGGTCTTGAAAATAATTAACAGAATTTGTATTCTTTTATGGAATGTTCCATATTGTATAACAAATAGATAGGATAGATCCTTCCAAGAGAATTATAAAACATACTAAGGCGTTTCGATTATGGGTAGTTGAGTTGCAAAACCTTTGTGGCAGAATTCTATTAGCACACGAGCAGTAACTTCCGAACTGTAAAAGTAGACTACCTCGTACCTTGTTCACTGAAGTTATTTTAAATGTCCTTGCTGTAACTCAAAACAGAACCTGAACTTTCCAATTACTAGACGTATACCGTACTGGCGATTGCTAAAAAGCATGAAACAACGTTGTATACTGTTGGTCATTGAAACTACGACAAGAAGCAGACAGATTCTATTCAGCTTGAACTTAGCCATATAAGTTTGGACATTTAAATAGAGAGCGCTGTCACACTGCTTAAGGCGACTATTTAGAAGTTCATCATTACTAATTCTTGTTTTGTTATCAGCATGTATAAAATCGACTTACCATTTCGATGGGACTTTGTCAATTCGGTATAAAGAACGTGAATGCGTAATAAGCTCTGAACTATTCTACTCAACCCCTTTTTCTGGTAGTGACGGCTGTCTGATGGGGGTATAGAAAATTTTTATTGAAAGACAATCACAAAACGAAGGAACAGTAGTACCGAGACAGGTTAATGTCGCTCCTTACCTTTGGGTTTCTCTGTGAACTCTCAGTTGGTAACCGGGCGGCCTTATATGGGCCGATTTGATCGGTCTTCGCCGAACCAGTGACCATACTGCAGCAGGTACATACAGGGAGAACCGTTTACTGGGCTCGATACTATATCAAGGAGTACAAAACTACAAATTGCCGCTGATGAAATATAGAATTTGTACGAACGCGTCTCGTCAATTACAGTAGTTGTAACAAAAAGGATCTGAGTTATCTATTTGGAAGTAGGAAGTGCCTGCGCGAAGTCCCGATAAGGCCCTGCCTGGAATACTACTAACATGTCTATGGAGCTGCTGTCCACGCTTGAAGCCGATAAGGATAAACAAACCCGACTGATCGAGTGTGATCTCTAGCCTCTTACACATTAATGCCAAGCCCGCATCCATGTTGTCGCATTTTAAACTTATTAGACGGACTATCAAGACTTATGCTTCAAATCCAAGCTCGACCGACGCTAACCATGAAGACTCGTACTATCTACTAGAAGACTCTCTGCCGACCTTAGCCTATGCAGAGCTTCTAGCAATAAAGACCGGTATTAGTTTCAACGTTATCTGAGTTAGACAGTTAAGCGTACCACACTACGCGTTGGAAGGTTGGTGGAAAAAATGTTAGTATTTACTTTCTACATGACGAAAAATCCACCGAAAGGACACATGTTGGAGTTCATTGCTTTCAAAACTCAATACTATTCATATATCGTAAGAGGTGTCGGAATAAGAATTTTCTGATGGTGGCTAGGCAGAGTTGAGAAGAGAGAGAGAACATAATTTGGTATGGGGCAAGTATAGGTATTTCACTGCAGCAGCTACAGAGTAAGGAAACATTTTCCACAATCTAATCTTCAACTCTATAAAAAACTTTTTAAGAAGTGTACGAGTATATTTGGAAAAAATCATCGCTGTCACCATACTAATCTGTTTGTCTATCGGGTTTGATAATAAAAGAACGGACAGCGTAACTCACAGGCATCGGTATTACGTAACATAAAAAGTGACACAATATCGATTTTTAATGACATAATGTCGCTTATACTGAAAATATCACCTTGGAATTAGCTGCAGTGCCTTCATGTTCACTTGTAGTAGCTGTGCGTGTTGCCTAAACTGCATGACAGTTGAGCTGTATGGTTTGACTCTAATAGACTAAGTGACATATAAATCCGAACACCCAGTTTAAATGGTTTTATTTTAATAAAATTTTGTATAAGTACTCAATGAAGCATAATAAGTAAATGATAAAAATTTCAAAATGATTGCACTGCTTTAAAGTCCTTTGATCTTTAATAATGTGTGGATGCACCCTGATGTGCTACGCATTCTCCAACGCGCCTAGGCATGCTTCTGATCAGGTGGTCAATGTCCTCCTGTGGTATCTCATTCCAGGCAATCACCAACTCCTCTCGAAGTGCTTCTAGAGTCTGAGGAGGACGTTGCAAATTGAGCAATCTCCTACCCATCATATCCCACACGTGCTCAATTGAAGATAAGTCGGGAGATCTTGGTGGCCATGGTAACAATGTGACATCATTATGTTGAAACAAGTCTATTGTGACTCTTGCAACATGTGGTCGGGCATTATCTTGTTGGAAAGTTGGATCTGCCAGGGTGTCAAGATAGGGTGAAAGATGGGGTTCTAGAACTTCGTCGATATAACGCTGCGCGTTCATGTTACCTCTGATGAAGATTAAAGGTGACCTGGAACCATAAGCTATAGCACCCCAAACCATAAATCCAACAGTGTGATGAACATGTCTTTCAACAAAAAACTGTGGATTCCTCCTTTCACCACGTCGCTTTCTAACCCTGGCACGACCATCGTGCATGCCTAAACAAAATTGAGACTCGTCACTAAAGACAATACTGTTCCATTCCTGATCCCAGAGTGACCGTTGCCTGCACCACTCAAGGCGATTACGTCGGTGTTCTCGGGTTAAAGGGAGGACCCAGTGTGGCCGGTATGAAAACAAGCCAAAACTTCTCATTCGTCGATAAACACTTCGCATACCAATAGGTCTTCCGTGTTCTGCAAACCATTCATTTGCAATGGACCTGGTAGTGGAGAAACGGTCCCTTAAGGCCAATAATCTTAGGCGGCGATCTTCACGGTCTGTTGTTCTACGGCGGCGTCCAGTGCTCCTTGCTCCTTGAGTACGGCCTTCTTGAAGCCATGCCTGACAACACCTAACCACAGTGTCTACACTTCTTTGCACTCTAACTGCAATTGCCCGAGAAGAATGTCCAGCTTCCCGAAGTCCCACTATACGGCCCCTATCAAACTCACTAAGTTGACGAAATCGTACAGGTCTCCGTACTCTAGGCATCGTAACCGATCGTAAAGGATGTCAAGAACCAAAATCCGCCAACGTTGATTCTTTAGTGCGGCTGAAATATTCATTTTTAGAGCGTTAGTGAATTAAAAAAAAGCAGTATAAAAACCGGAATATCCAACTGATAAGGCTAGGAAATTTTTTCACTTGTTATTTACAGTAAGATAAATACATTCACCAACTTTTATTAAAATAAAACCATTTAAACTGGGTGTTCGGATTTATATGTTACTTAGTATAGCTTCCATGGCCTAAGCTGTATGTTCTATACTATTGCCGAAATGACGGGCGTTGTGCCATACCTCTATAGGAGTAGAGCTAGTAGATGTTGACATTATGCCGTTTTTTTATGATATTATATCGGTTTTTTACATAATATTCTTACCTGCAACCTGGCTCCCAGCATCCCTAACCAAACTTAACATATTGAAATGACAGCTCCAACGTGGCAACCATTTTGGCCACGTCAGGAAGCTGTCATAAATTTCAATTGACGAGGTACCTAGGCGACGCCATTGAGCGTTTAAGCAAGGAGGAGAATAGCGAATTCAAAAGGTAACATACGTTTCGGAAAGATCCTCCAATAAAAAGTAAGAATTTCGGGTAATATTGCGATGCTTCGGGCGCAAAGCATTAAATATGCTTTCACGACTCACCAAAAACTATAATTTCGTGTCATTTTGGGTATCACTTCTGTGATATACCCTCCAAATGTAAGTACAGTTGTAGTCACCGCTCTTGGCGGGTCAAAGTAAGACTACCAGTATCCCGTTATATATCTCCATCTCCCTCATACATACACATGCAACCTACCCCTGTCAAGCTCAAAGACATACGTTTTTTAGTTGTGTGTCTCCGCCTCGAAAACTGTGTCGTTACGTATGGGTCCCCTACAATCGTATTTGTCAGAGTGACAACTTACTTGACATCGGCGTGCGATTTGAGTTGTCCTGTTATAAATTTTAAATATTAAATTCCCAGAAATACGATCAATGGAAAAGGCCAACAGCTCGTGCTAAATTTATTAGAGTATTTCCAGGGAGAGAATGAGAACCGCGGTCCCCTGTTACCCACTTCATGCGTACTGGAGTTAGTTAGCGAAATTAAGATCCCCCATGGTACGGAGACTCGATCTGTTTATTTATTTCATATGTTGATGACGTAACCGCCAAGAACGATCAACTTTTCTAAGTAATTTCCTCTCTCTGTTGTCAAGAGAAAGTGCCGTTTCAATCAACTCCTTTCTGTCCGTCATCCACTAGGACATGCCTCTCGCCAATAGGCAAGTTTGGAAACAGATATTGGCCCCCATCGCCATGGTGGGGAGGGAAGCCGGTGGCGGGAAGGGAGTGGGGGCTACTAGAACATCAGAGAATAAAGAGTATTTTCTTCATATCTGATGGGAGCTCAACCTCCGAGCTGGGACGGGGTGCTACAAAATTAGGGATTCACCACTTGACTTGATTTTCCAGATAGTTAGTTGTTGAGTTGTTTATTGAGAAAGTTTGATTATACTTTGTTTTTACATTCATAAAAAATCTATGTATCTTGTGTTGTGCGTCTACGCTATACAAAAATATACATTTCATAGGTGGCGCTGGGTGGCCCTGCTTTTTTCCTCCTGCCGATTTTGTCCTTGAATCTACCAAATTTCAACGACACCATCTACCGATTTCGTGTTTTTTTTTGTTTTAAGGATTAAGCCACAACTCCCCGAGATGCTAGTCGGAACTTGTTTTGCTTGACCACCACACAAAAGGAGAATCTAACAGAGATGACGAAATTTAAGTAACAGTACACACAGAGAGAGCCAAATAAACAAGATATCAAATGGATCACAATATATTGATTAAAAAAAACAAAACGCACATGTGCTCCACCACTGGAGTGCGAGTAATGAAAAAGAGAAAGTATGTTACAAATCTTAAATACGACCTGACAAAATTATTTTTCGAGATAACCCTGTGAAACGTCTACCATGGTATACGCCCGACGTATTTACAGATATTTTGCGCCTAAATATACTAAGTGACATATAAATCCGAACACCCAGTTTAAATGGTTTTATTTTAATAAAAGTTGGTGAATGTATTTATCTTACTGTAAATAACAAGTGAAAAAATTTTCAGCCTTATCAGTTGGACATTCCGGTTTTTATACTACTTTTTTTTTAATTCACTAACGCTCTAAAAATGAATATTTCAGCCGCAGTAAAGAATCAACGTTGGCGGATTTTGGTTCTTGACATCCTTTACGATCGGTTACGATGCCTAGAGTACGGAGACCTGTACGATTTCGTCAACTTAGTGAGTTTGATAGGGGCCGTATAGTCGGACTTCGGGAAGCTGGACATTCTTTTCGGGCAATTGCAGTTAGAGTGCAAAGAAGTGTAGACACTGTGGTTAGGTGTTGTCAGGCATGGCTTCGAGAAGGCCGTACGCAAAGAGCAAGGAGCACTGGACGCCGCCGTAGAACAACAGACCGTGAAGATCGCCGCCTAAGATTATTGGCTTTAAGGGACCGTTTCTCCACTACCAGGTCTATTGCAAATGAATGGTTTGCAGAACACGGAAGACTTATTGGCATGCGAAGTGTTTACCGACGAATGAGAAGTTTTGGCTTGTTTTCATACCGGCCACACTGGGTCCTCCCTTTAACTCGAGAACACCGACGTAATCGCCTTGAGTGGTGCAGACAACGGTCACTCTGGGATCAGGAATGGAACAGTATTGTCTTTAGTGACGAGTCTCGATTTTGTTTAGGCATGCACGATGGTTGTGCCAGGGTTAGAAGGCGACGTGGTGAAAGGAGGAATCCACAGTTTTTTGTTGAAAGACATGTTCATCACACTGTTGGAGTTATGGTTTGGGGTGGTACAGCTTATGGTTCCAGGTCACCTTTAATCTTCATCAGAGGTAACATGAACGCGCAGCGTTATATCCACGAAGTTCTAGAACCCCATCTTTTACCCTATCTTGACACCCTGGCAGATCCAACTTTCCAACAAGATAATGCCCGACCACATGTTGCAAGAGTCACAATAGACTTCTTTCAACATAATGATGTCACATTGTTACCATGGCCACCGAGATCTCCCGACATATCCCCAATTGAGCACGTGTGGGATATGATGGGTAGGAGATTGCTCAATTTGCAACGTCCTCCTCAGACTCTAGAAGCACTTCGAGAGGAGTTGGTGGTTGCCTGGAATGAGATACCACAGGAGGACATTGACCACCTGATCAGAAGCATGCCTAGGCGCGTTGGAGAATGCGTAGCACATCAGGGTGCATCCACACATTATTAAAGGTCAAAGGGCTTTAAAGCAGTGCAATCATTTTGAAATTTTTATCATTTACTTATTATGCTTCATTAAGCACTTATACAAAATTTTATTAAAATAAAACCATTTAAACTGGGTGTTCGGATTTATATGTCACTTAGTATACTAAACCTGTAGGTATTCTTTGTCAGGCGCGGCCGAGATGTCCTCGACTCTGTTCAAAAAGTGGCCAGTAGTGGGCACGTCACTGGGCAGGGGCTACTTGCCTCGTCGCCAGAAATTATGGTGGTAACACAAATAAAAACCCTAGAGAGAGTGTACTCTGAGATAAAACTGCTCATTGAAAACAATCGCACTTGAAGCAAAACCATGTCCATTTTTTTCGTACAAGAAAAGTAAAGCAAAGGCAAAAAAAAGATAAAAATCTACTAAACTAATATACCCTTGTTCTAAGAAGTTATGGCAGCTCAAAAATCATGATCAATGTAATAGAAGGTACCATGTAGGCACTGCCCCCATATTTTAATACGTAGAATGTACAATAAAAATCAATAAGCAATAATAAATGTATAAAGATCTTTGAAATTGTTAATTAGAATGATATTTTACTGGTTCACATCAGGGTTTTTTCAAGGGGATGGCATCCAATTTGCAAAACTTCAACGATGAAACTAACTGGAGGAGAGAGGGTGGTGATTTTCTTGTGTTTCTATTGACAAAAAGAAAGCAGATATTGAAGGAACGTCATCAGGGGCATTAGGGCACGGGCAAGAACTTACCGCTGAGGGTCAAAATCCCATAAAAAATGGAAGACGTAGCACCCAAACCAAAATGACTAAACTTAAGTTACACAACAAAAAGAAAAGGGTGCTAGTCCAGGAATGGGCGCTTGGAGCCTAATATCCCAGAGTCCGGAAAACGACAAAACGACTCCTGCACCACGACCTCAACGGAAACAGAAAAGCGAATCACGCAGAATATGTAACGTTCTAGAGTCACACAGTCAATAAACTATTAAATTTACAAAAAGAAAATCATTGAAAAGGGGTTTGGCCTAGGAATGGGCACTCTATTATCAATGAAGAGAAATTCAAATTATTGATAAATGATAAATAGAAAAAAAAACGGTTACGTGATTTTGGCACATGACAGCAATTTTCGATTTTCTACGTGATTATTTTCATTAAAATACAAAATATGGCTCATCGGTTGTACAAATGAATATCAGTGAAGATCTTTAATAGAACAAAAATATAAAATGCCATCATGTATCAAGTAGTTTGAAAATTCTTGAGAGAGTCAAGTATAATAATAAAAAAAACGAACGTTTCAAGTAATTTTATATAATTTTCTGAATGCCCCATTTACATCCAAAGCTCTCCCTGTATGTGCAACGTAACGAAGGAGTTGTTTCAGAGAAACGTTCTCGGAATCGTGCGGAGGCTGGCACGGGGCACCCACGTGGGCTTGAACTATACGACATATGTGTGTACGATGGCCGCTCGGTCTCTACACCCAGACACATTACGTTTATTACAAATTATTCTGGGATGCCGTACGGATAATTGTTCCTACGGGCAGTTTGGGACTAGCATTATGTTGGAGAAAGTCGTTTTTATGTATGTTTGGACCACCCAGGTGCCAGAATAGGTGATACTGCTTACCTGGCCGGTTAATACAAGGAACAAATTTGTCTGACGGCTTGAGTTCAATGTTTACGAGAGAGATGCGCGAGAAGTGTGTATCAACACATGTTAAGAAAGATATAGAAGCCAGCTGAAGGTCGAAGGTAATCACCACATTGTCTAGCGATGGTGGCGCAGAGGGTCATGCAATCTACAGCGTTACCAATATGTTACACCTGAAAATGTTCGCACAGGCTTCTACAATAGGTTAGGTTACTGTCAAATCCAAGAAGGATTTGATATTTTGATTAGAATTATTTATTTCAATCTTGATGCGACTTAGTGTTTTAATTTATTTTAGATTTATCTTTGATTTCCACCGATGGTGATAAAATCAACACATCCTGAGTTATTGTTACATTTTTCAACAGTGAGCGGTCAGAAAACGTAACAAATGCCATTTCGTAATACAAATTGTCACTGCCTACGTGTACGCGGTGAAAACCATTTCGAAGCAGGACGACATTCTCCAATGATCGCTAGATGGGTACTAACCAAAATCGCTCATCTATGATCATGGAAGTGGAAATCTTGCCTTGGAATATACGAGATGCGGTGTTGCCAAGCGAACCAATGATGCAGTGTTACAGAATTTGCGGCGATTCTAACCTTTCATTTCGACCTAAAGTGGAGCGCCGTTAGGACCGATCCGGAATCGATCCCAAATAGATTAGACACAATTCAAAAATGTGTGTGCTCAAAATAAAACCATTATTTGGGCGTAAAGAATAAACTAACGCATTTTTTCAACATGCATCTTCCTTCAAAGATTTCGTATAGGATATTGGCAATGCGGTGATGAGCTTCCCTATCCAGCCGGCTTGTATCTCTTTCTAACAACACTTCTTTCTCGTACACATTAAACTTGGGTCGTCAGACAAATTTGGTTCTTAGAGTATATCCGGGGGTTACGGTATATGGAACCTTTGTTATGCCAGATAGTATATTAGTAGGTTAAATCAGTAATATATTGGTTTTACATCAACTATAATGTTTCTGAACTATTTCTACTTCTCAAGTCCTTTGCTCAAGGTTACTAATACAATGGAGACGAAATATTTCATAGTTTTAGTGAATTTGACCAGTGATGATGAATGCTGGAGAGGTCCTCACACGGTTCAAATTTATTTGAAAAGCCTAGTCAGATCAATGAATTTGGACCAGTTAGAAAGAGCAAGCAAACGATTGGTTTGTAGTCAGGTCGCAAGTTCATACTACAAGTTGATCAGCAATATTCTAAGTCCTTTTCATCTCATTATTTTATGGTGTGTACAGAGATTACTAAAAAACAATGTTTTTGTCAAAAACAGCATTTTTGTGCATTTTTCTTCAATCGTAACTTGACAAATACTAATACAGCTTTTGTATGACAAAATTCCACTTCTATAAGTGGAATTAATAAGAATAATCTTATCACTTTTTCTCTTAGAAAACATTTTTCATTTACTTGAAACCTCATTCTGATGCAAATTGAGCTTTCAAGAAAAGCAAGAGAGAAAGTGATGAGACAAAAAGCAATCCTCGGTCAATTCTTCCATAACAGTCAAAATATTCACATATAGTTTTAGAACCGTACTATTATTTGTTAAGAAGTTACGATTGAATAATGCATAAAACACATTTTCTGGCCAAAAGAAACTGCTAACATTGTTTCTCTATACACACCATGAACAACAAAAAGTATTAAGAACACAACTCAAGACACGCTGTCGAAAAAGCGGCACATGCGATGTTAAGCCGAAAGTTTGGCAGTTGTTGACTTTTCACATTAAAGTCGTTCTTTTCTAAGAAGACATATAAAAATGTGTGGGTTCCATACAATCCCAGTGTTTCAGGCAGTTGTCGAAAATAGTGATGGTTTCTGTAGGCTGCAGAAATCAGTTTAAACTGAATAAGAGTAAATCTTTGTATCAATAAATGTTATATACTATTACAGTCATCGGCGTTGATAAAGGGCATGTACCTAGACATTCTGCTTTGATCTGGGCAGTTGTGAGGTAATTTTCATTTATTCCATTCTACTTCTTGTTTCACAGGGTTCCAATCTAACAGCAACATTGCAAATGCAAAATGTTGGATGACAAATCGAATTTTTACTTCTAAAATTTAACTTCATCTACTTTAACTTTGAATCTAAACGTTCTTAGGAAAGGTACTTTGGCATTTTTAGAAGTAATTTTACGAACTCATTTTAGTGCCACAAGATTCTATGGAGGAAGCTCAGTACGCCATCTTTTCATTGGAAATAGTGATAATGATAGACAAATAATAGCAGGAATTTGCTCCTTTTTGAGTGTTATGGCTATAAAGAACCTCTAACTTATGATTTTTTTCCTGGGCTACCATTAATGGTATTCATTTCATTGAAAACTAGCACTGTATGCTAAAAGTTCCTCGTGGTGACATAATGCTACCGACCGAACAGTGAATATGAGAGCGAGATAGTCAATGACATGTTTCGGTCGTTTCATTCCTCAGTGATTTGGATACAAAAGGCGGCTGCACTTATTTCATATTTGTAGTATTTGACAAGTATTACGACTTCAATAACAAAACATGGAATTATTCAATTTTTAGTAGAAAGAACCCACAAATGTTATACTATTTTTAAAAGAGCATTAAATAGGCCAGTTTTTTCATCATTTGTCGATTCAATCTGTTACATTTTTTTCACAGTAATTAGTCAAACTCTGGTAAAGGTTTTCAAATTGAAATAAAATGTAATAATTTATTTTTGACTATTAATGGTTGCTAAGGAAAAAAATCATAACTTAGAATAGCCATAACAGGCAAAAAAGGAGCAAAAAATAGGAATTTTTTGAAAAAACTTGAAAGTGTCAATATCTCGAAAACTATAAAACTTTTATTAAGGTCATGTTGATTTTATCTGAAATCTATCTCCCGTGTCACTCTTGCGTGTTATTTCTGGGACACCCTGTATATAAACATAACCAACAAATAACCTATAGAAGCATCCATTCAATTGAGCTAATAATCTCGGGGAAACATATACCTAAAAGTACGAGCAAAGGAGGAGAGAAGAATGTCACCCCACTTTAACCCCTTAAGTGGTAATGACGTCTATATATTCGCCAACATATTTTTTATCCAGGTTGATTATGACGTATATTTTCGCCAAGAATATTCTATTGAGGCCGTCCATGGCTATCTCGAATACGTTCGCCTGTGATGATTCCACCGTACATATAAGAAATAAGGAACACTTACTTGTGTTTGTCATACCGGCAACACCGAAAGTTGCTGTCTGCCGCCATTTGATTTCGGTTATTGCGTGGTTTCATATACCGGCTGTTTCCTGCTTGTTTGTGTTCAAACGTTAAAAGTACTTTTGATAATGGGTAGTTCTGATGTTGAAATGACTATAGATGATTCCAGTGATGATGATGCGTCAGTGCACTAGTTCTGACGAATCAGATAATGATTCTAATTTCAACGAGGATTTTGAAGAGAGTGATACCGAAAATGAGCGTGAACCTGATCTTGATCCAAGTTTTGAAATGCCCTGCACAGAGAACGGGATTCCTAGGCCAGCGTTCCATTTTACGTCAAACAGTGGTGTGCAAGTAAACAACTTAAAGGATATATTGCAAATTTTTGGATATTTTTTAGATGAACAGATATGCATCGCAGTATATTTCTTCGAATCAAGATAAGAGCTAAAAAATGGTTCGATACACATAGTAATGAAATTAGGACCCTTATCGGATTGCTAATATTACAGAGCATCTGTCCGAAGCCTGAGTACAAAATGTACTTTTCACGACGAGAGAGCATCGAGACTCCTTTTTTCTCTAAAGTTATTGGTGAGAGACGATTTCATTTGTTGCTAAAGTTTTACACTTTGTAGATAATTCTACTATAAATCCACATACAAAAAGCCGAAAGTTGATCAAAGTTTTATCAGTTATCGATTTGTTGAAAAAAAGTACCTATATGTCAGCTTATGTACCAGAACAAAGCATAGCCATAGATGAGTCCTTGATAGGATGGAAAGGCAGGCTTGCTTGGAAACAGTACATACCCTCGATTTGATAGGAAAGTTTTTGCCTTATGTGAAAGCCGAGTGGTTAAATGTACAATTTTTTAGTCTATACTGGCGCAGATACTGAACGCAATGCTTTGTATATAAATGAACCACTTACTTCGGGGGTAGTGTTGACATTGATTCATCCTCTTTTAGATCAGGGATACCGCCTGTTTTTAGATAATAATAATAATAATAATAATAATAAATGGGCTTTATTTCGTACCTAAGTAAAAGTACAAAAAAGGCAAAGTGTCGCTAAGATTAGCCTTTTTCAACTTAACCTTTGAAAGAACAAAAAAATATATATATAATAAAACATTCTACCAATAAAAATGTATCCATAATTCTCAATAATTACTAAATAATCAACAACACAAAGAAAACAGAACAATTACAAGAATAGTCCTTATTTCTAGCATTTTGTATTCATCATCAGACCCCGACTTGTAATTTTAGTTTAAGCCTCTTTTTAAAATTAAATAATGTATAGTTTTGGAATGTAACAGGCAGATCATTGTATAATTTAATAGCGTTGTAGCTGAATGATTTTTTGTAGACACCTTAGAATGTGAGGGTATCACTAACATATTTCTATTATCTGTATTTGGTTGATTTATATCACTACATCGTGTTAACTTATTATGCAAATATTGTGGTTGTTTGGTAGCTAAGACCTTATGTGTGAGTGTCAATAAGTGAAGTGTTTACAGGCCTTTAATCTGCAGAATACCAAGTTCCTTAAATTTATAAGAAATATGATCGAACTTTTGTATTCCGCAAGAAAATCTGATGCACGAATTCTGAATACGCTGTAATTTGCTTTGTTCGATAATTAGATAATTATTATATAAGCATAGACCTGTGCGACAAACTAGTAAAAAGAAGGACAGAATGCGTTGGGACAATGACAATAAATGGAAAAGGAATACCACGGGAATTAAAAGTAAAATTATAGAGAGGAGAAACTGTAGCACGTTCTAGAAGAAGACTCATGATTCAGAAATGAGGCGACAGGAAAGACGTCCTTATGATAAGCACAGTCCACGATGACAGCATGAAAAAAGTTGCAGCATGGGTAGTGTTGATTTATCTGACAATTACACTTTTATGGAATTGCTCGTACTAGAGTTAAAAAATACTACATGTAGATGTTTCCCCATTTTTTAAGTGTCACTACGTTGAATGCCTTTCAAATTTATAAGAAGAATGGCGGAAAACTAAAAAGACTGAACTTTTTACTGGGGTTGGGTGAGAAGATATTGGAAAAATACAGCAAACCCTTACAAATAAAAAAAGAGAAGGTCTAGAGCGCCAATGCCCACAAGACTGACTGAAAGGCATTTTCCATCGATAATACCACCAACAGCAAAAGCAAAACCGACAAAAAGGTAAGTCAAAAACTTATCACTCTATTTGTCTTATTGCGTTTTCATTTACTTCAGATGCGTTGTACTATATGTGCTGAAAGAAAGAAGCGAAAAGAGAGTCGTTATTGATGCCTAGAGTGTCGTACTGATGGTCTCTGTCCTGCACCTTGTTTTGGGATATACCACACGAAAGAATAATATTTTCTACTATTTATCGGCTGTATTTTGTTTTTAAATAAATAAGTTTCAAGTACTGTGATGTGCATTACTTGTTTAAAAGCAGTACTAACCATGGTGGCTTTCCCGTATATGTACGCACTTCATTTAAAGTAACCCAATTCACGTGACTTTGACGAATATGTACGCCTGCGCTTCTATTATCAGTGGCAAAGACGAATATGTACGCAAGCGGTAAAATGACGTGCCACCTGAAAAGTTATCGCTGAAAGCAGCTACAGCCACTTAAGGGCGTTAACAAATCGAAACCATCAATATATTAGGTGACGTGAAGTAAAGTGAGAAACTTGCCAAAAAAAAGGAAATCAACTATTGATCAATGGAATAACAGTTAACCGATGTCAATGATGATTTCAATGATGATTTCAATTATGACAGACAACAGGGGTGACGTAGTCATACCTGCTGGTCCGTTTTCGTGTAAAAGAGCATATTCTTCTTTTACTTTTAATTTTACTTACCTGGACTTGGAAAATACTGCTCGGATTTTAATTAATTGGGGCTGCAGATCGCAAGGGGTGGGGAAGGACATAACTCAATTTTTTATGTTAGTAACCGATGGGAGGCAGACATAGCGATGTTGCCAGGTAGTGCTGTCGGTAGGGCAGGGAAGACATTTCTAGATCACGTTGTTACAAGGGTGGGGACTACAGACTCATTGTATGGACCTGTTTAACTGACTTGATTCATTGAATTATTTGCTCTACATGTTTCTAGCTAGCTTGTTTCTCAGAAGGGCTAAATTGAACTGAATAATCCCTTATGAACTGATATCAGCGTTGCGTGGGAAGTATAGAGTCAACCTACTTAACGCCATTTTTACATATACATAAAGCCCTTAGAAATGGAAGCAAAAACAATCTAATAGCGTATTCTTGTTGTTGATATCGTTTCGGTAGACGTTTCAAAACTTAACCGCCATCAGCTCTCGTGTGAATCGGAAGAGCATAAATCTCTACATACACACCACAGCATATCGTACGTGGTTTCAGTGTCTATTTTTACATTTTAGTTGCATTGCATGTCTTGGAACACGAAACTTCAACTGCAACTGACATCACAATCTATTGTTTTCATTCGTAAACAGGAAGATTGATGGAGAGTTTAACTGAAAAAATGGGAGCCGTACATACTGTTCAAAGCTCAAAATAGCTCTGTTATAAATCAATGATCCTTGTTCCAGGTGGAGACGGAAACTGGATTTAAAGATAAACAGAAAAATTAGGTGATCGATGGTGATGTAAGCTTGTATAATCCAAGAGCTTGGAACGTAACCTTTTCCTGTTTCGAGATAACTTAAATATCACAATAATAATTATTTATGTATCTAGAGTGTTAAGCGAGCGGTTATATTTCGCGGTGGGAATTAGAGGGTGAAGCGAACACTTTTATCTACGACCGGGCGGTAAAGTGTATTTTATGAATAGGTTTTCCGGGCGTTAAGTTTCACTTTTCAATCCATAAACTCCTTTATGTCTAGGGCTATAAGGTCGCTTCAGCAACCGGTACCTTTAAATTAGTCTATGTTAAGCACAGTGGCGTAGCTATCTTGGGTGGCGCCCGGTGCGGAAGTTGGTGGTGTCACCCTATCGAAAGTCAAAAGCAATACATTTTATATGATTTATAAACGTCATGGAGCATTTAATATTAATATTTAAAGTACTGAACAAAGAACAAAGCACAATAAAAACTAAGACAGAAGAAATGTTTTTGTCTTACAATTAAAATCTCTTCTTTCTAGCTTTGACAGCTTCAAACTCGGAAACAACTTCATCAAAATTTATATTTTTAATTGCCTCGTGTTCGATTGCTAAGCCGCGATTGGGTCATTGTTGCCCGCAAATAGTTTTTTATTAATTTCAGTTTACTGGAACTCCTTTCACATGAAACTACGGACACACAAACTGTCATGAACGATTTTAGTGAAATCATAAGATATTATGTAAGAACCCGTTCTACAATAAACCCGAATTATACATAGAGCTCAGCTAGTGCTTATGGAAGAATCAACGAAGAAGACAGCTGTGTTAGTCATTCAATTTTTTTCTGTTTGTACATTAATCTAATAGTTTACTCACCGGATGGGTGTCACCCCACAAAAAGGTGACACCCGGTGCGGACCGCCTCCGCCGCCCCCCTTGCTACGCCACTGCTTGAGCAAAGTGGAGGACACGGAAACTAGCTTTATTTTTCCGTTGCTAGACTATGGGGCAACTACCGGTGATACAATTGTACGGGCAATTTTTTATTTTTAATTCTGCTTAAAAAACTGCTAAAAGCTAAGTTTTTTATCTTAGAAATCATTTTGTGCGATTCCCGGGCGTAACGGGCATGTCGCTTCGCTCTTTGGGCTTTAATTTCACGCCCTAGAGACATAAGTAACTATTATAGTATCTGAACTTGATGAAACTGCTTCAGGAAATCAAAATACTAAAATGTAATACATTAATATATGTGTCTCAACATATTCTTTTTTCCTATTTGTTTCAGATCCCATACATGGAATGGAAACATTTGATATAACGCGAGTCTTTTTTGAATGAATGGTAGTGGGTGCAACATTTCTCACAGAAAAATAGTCGGCCAGTTAGAAATGAGTATAGAAATAAGATGCTCAAATGTTTCGAGAATGATAATTCTCCATGTTTGTCCACATATGTTACAAATACTGTTTATAAATGACGACATTCCGGCCACAACAGTGTCATTTTTCAACTACAATTTGACAATTCTGTCAATATCTTTTGTTTATCAGCCTTCCAGGTGACACTTCGTTTGTTTTTTTTTTTTTCATTTTCACATCTCTAATTTGGCAATGGTTTATTCATTAACAGTCGAATATGTGCGTGTGGAGCGTGAGACTACAGGTTGTTTGAGATGCAATAACATATTATTGGAAGTTAATATTTGATTGAAAATAACGAACGCAATAGTTAATTTCTAAGTTGTTTTATGATTCAATAATCGGAGAAAGGATACTAGTAAGCATTAGCATACGTGTTTGCGAATTTCTGGGAACTATATAATTTCTTTCTTGGTACTACAGCCATGTACCATTGTATCTGTCGCTGGGATACGAGTAAAATCTACTCGGATGACAAATATTAGCGAAGATGGTTTCACTGTCCCGTTAATATATACGATATAAAAGGTTTAAAAATAAATAAAAGGCTTCCCTACAAAACAAACACAAGTTTAATAGAAATAATTATTATACATTTAGGTACATATTTACAGTGGAGTAGTACATAGTACAAACATGGCGAGCTTGCAACAGTTTCGCATTTGCTCAATATCGAAGTCTAATATTACAATATATACTCTATACATTATATAATATATAACGGTTACATAAAAGATAAATAAATCAACGTTGTATAAACATCATCAACTGTATTATGAGTATATTGGAAATTCATCGAATCCATTTTAAAATGAAATGGTAACAATATTCAAAGAGGAATATAAATCCTGCAACAAAAAAAGGATCCAATTATATGTGCTCAGGAAATAATTACTTCAATTAATAAATTCAAATACTTCATACAAAAGTGGCAAAATTCACCTACTTCACTATTTTCAGAGGGATCGTAGTGAATTTTCAATATTTCTCCAGCTAACAGATTCATTGTAAGGCCTTACAACAAATGATCAAGTAGTTTGAAGTACAGCCAAAGACAGGAAATGTTAACACAATTATAACATTTTATAGATTTAGATCAATTATTATGCTAAACCCTGTAATGACCACCATCCGTCTTTTTCTCAGAAATTAAAAATCTTATACAAGACGCTTACATCTTCATGAAACCATAGTCACTGATCAACCATTGGATGGAGAATAACATCTGCTTCCTCTAAAGTCACAACTTTTAACCGCAATCGATATTAACATGTCATTTCTGTCTATAGCGATACTGCATTATTTTTTCGCAAGAAACTAAATCTACCTAAAATTAAATGAGCACCTTTGGTTTGGTAAATCGAGCTGCATTGCTGAATGGCCAATTTTTTAAATAAAGTTACCAGGAAACAAACAAACCGTTTAAATGCGATTCCAAGATTTTGAATTACGAGTATTCTGATACCTAAGCCTGCCAAAGTACTGGAATAGAGTTAGCTTCATAATGTGGTAGGTATGTTCTGCTAAGTTGTTTGCCGCCCCTATTGATATGAGAAGAAACAAAAGCTGAATATTTATCACCGAAATGTAAAAAGAGAAAATAGTTTTTGACTGTTTGCCCCGTGATTATAAAAACCTGTATAGCATATTGTATATTAGTGAGTAAACTTTCAGCGTCTGATTCCCATGCTTTTTGCATGATTAGGGAGACACGATATATGCATAGATCGAAAAGTGAAATCGAACTCGATTGTTCATAAAATATATTCACATAGCTTTATTCAGTTTTCACCGTCGTAGAGTAAGAAGAATGCCTTCGATTTTCCGCAAAACAAGCATTGTTATCGCAGTGTGAAGCCAAATATCGGATCAAACTAATCGTCGCTTTACATGGTGGTTCAAAAACAATGGGAACATGTCTAGGGTAGGAAGTACGTTAAAAATAACAAAAAAAAAGTTCCTATGAAAATAAGTCTTTAAATGTCTCATTACCGAGATTCACAGTGTTGGGAATTTCTACGCCATCAATAAGACTGATAAATACTGCTCAAATAGCGCTGTACTCTGCTGTTGGTACTAATGAATCTGCTAAAACGTAAGACTGCATTCAAAACTATTTACAGCAAATACTGATGGTACGTACCTGTCTTGACATATAGTCATGTATTGATAGTATCGTTTCGTTTTTGTGCGTCGAAACTTTTCTATGAATCCATAGCCTACTAGAAACTGCATAAAACTACTTTGTGTCTACAGATCAAACGTCGACAGATTCGTCGCAGTTGTGTCTCACTTGTTGATTTGGGGTTTTTTGAATGACACTATAAGAGATAATAAAGTATTAGTTATTGAAAGGTTTTGACGTCATAAGTCGAGTACGAAAAAGTCACTTTCCGCAAGAGTTAGAAACATTTCTTCTTCCAGCGCGTAACAAGAACAACAAAAGTGAATTGTAACATCATATATCAAAATCAAACAGCGTCCAGAATTTGTCAGCTCCTATATAATGCAAGAAAACCGATAAAATGTCAAATTGTTGACTGGGTAGGCTAGTATGCAAATAGTTCATTCCGCACTTGCTACAAGTGAGCATGAAGCTTCCGACAGCTAGTTTCAAGTTGACGTCTTGTAGGAAAACCTACATAATATCATAAAAACCTACATATTGTAAAAAACGACATAATGTCACTTTTCAAGTTACGTAATACCCCTGCCGGTAACCTTTTGAGGTGCGGCCAAGTTACTTTCGAATCTGAAATGCAGGCGGAAAAGTGGCACTTTCAGCACGCTGGAAGAAAAAATGAATTAATGAGCTGGGGTTACTCTCGTAATCCTTGATATACTCTATACAACCCTCAATCTCAAGTTTCACCTCAACCATTTCCAATTCTTTCTCAGAAGAAATCGCCTGACCAAAAGTTCTCAAGGAATATAATTAATGGAAGACTACCTTATTTAAAAATTCACTAGAGGTTTCAAAAAAGTCATTGGCGTAAGAGGTATTTTTCTAATGTAACTCCTGAAACGTATCTTGTAGTCTTTCATGTTCATAGGATTCCATTGCCAGGCCGAAACAGACAATTAATTGTGATTGAACTTGAAAAACTCCACCGTCGTACAATAACCAGAAATTACAACATACATGTGCTTTGATTCAGGCACACAATAGAGTATTTAGTAATTTATTGTTTTTCTTCTGCAAAATATCGCTGTTTCTACCTAGCTCTTATAATTTGAGCAACATTTTTTGTCTATATTAATAACGGTGTTAGCGTATGTACACAAGTTCAAGTCAATACCACCATCCACTCCGTAGATATATTTTTTCTCGATATTGTTATAACTTCAACACCCTGTATCTCAGAAACTCGACATTTTAGGACTTATGTCTGTCCAAACTTCAGTTTTTATTTTTGGACATACTCTCTACTCTAAGGATATTGTCACTTTTTTAATCACCCAGTAGATGACTGAATCATCAAAGCAGGTTAGGTAATGAGTTTAGACGCAGAAAGTAGATCCATTCAGTAATACAGATCCGGGCCTATCTAAATTGCACATCTTCGTCATGGTTAATAATGCGGCAAATGTTCCTTCTACAATTTGTTATTGTTTTAACGAGGGCAAGCCTACATTCACTCCATTACAACCACATTCTTGGATTCCTTAATATTTACATAGCATTGTAATACATAGATATATGCGGGATTTATTACGCAATCTAGAATAAAGCGATCCCTAAGCCTCCTTGGATTTTCTTATATGATTCACTCATTCTAGCAACATATGACAGAAATACAACAGTCAAATTCATATAAGCAGAAACATTTTAGTTTAGTTTACGCCAATGATTAGTTTCTTCAAGATTTTATCTAAGAAATTAAAATATATTTTAGATTCAACAATCACTTTTCACGAATAAACTTTCAAAAGGATGATTTTCCCATAACACGACATCCGAAGTTAAGCCTTGTAAACATGGTATTTTAGAATCGTTTATTCTGAGTCCAACTTATCCATTGAGTAGATAGAAACAAATTTTCTGAAATTATTGGAAAATATGGATATGTATTAATCTAAAGGTTTTCCTTAGAAAACCTGAGCAAAAATATACCTACATTAGATATCCGACGCTCTGCATATATTTTTTTTCTTATTAGCATACCTATGTTATATCAAGTACTGCTACATAATATAGAATTGCTTGCAACAACCTATGCAAGCCAAGATCAAAAGTGTAAAGCCAGAATATATAATTTATTATATTTATACATTTTTTTATATATTCCCATTATAAAATTGATAAGATTATATCAAGAATCACCATTTGGCTATAGGTATTCACGTTTAACTTTTTGCAAAAATATCACAACTTTAGAACGATTATATATATAAGCAAAAAGATAAAATTCCGATGTTATGAGTTAATAATTTTGTCACGGTGGGTGAGAACAGTAAAAATATTTACACGTAATGATTTATCTTTTTATCACCATATAAATAATGTCACAGGTTTACAAGCAAATTTAGTCATTACACAATGACAAATCACGTGAACGTCTACTATTTTCAGTTTGGTGAAACAAGTAAGACATTTTTACTACTTTCCCGTTTCACAAAAAAATCGAAAAATGTGTTAACGCTTCTATTTTGTGTACTAACTTCAGCGTCAGCTAGAATCTATTCAAACTGAAATAAATCTTCACAAAATGCAGATTTGAATGAAATTTTATCAGCCACCAAAACTGTTCGAAGAGAGGCGAGAGGGGGAGGAACGAATTGCCGACGCTCATGAAGCCTTATAGAACAAATTAAAATCTACTCAAGTGAGGCCTTGATTGACCAGGCTGGTTCTATTTCCAAATCAACTCTCCGTTTTTTGGACTCAAAGTCCCGTTATTTTCGTTTCACTGACAACAGCTGTCAAAATATTTAGTCAAAAGGCCACTGATAGTGGCAGTAACCTTGATAAATATCATTAAATACTATTTACCATTATGTACAAAAGTCTATGACTAGAAAATCTAGTTTTAGGCAAGTGAGATACACCTATATCAAAACGGCTATAAATACGCGACTCAAAAAGCAGTCAGCTAGCTGTATAACAGTTAAAATATATTTTTTTAAAGCTAAACAATTTACTATTCAGATAAAAAAGATGTGAGGGAATTCGTACAACAACCATAAAACTATGTTAATGATTTTACATATCTGTATGTCTAGACTTTAAACTACCAGTCCGTAATATAAGAACAATGACAGACAGGTCATATTTTTATGAACACATTCATCATCATTAAAAAAAATTACGATATGAGATATGACGTACACTGATGGACTGAAAATGTATTTAAAATGAACTAATACTACATTGATAATATCACAATGATCTTGACTAAGATTCTCAGAGTAGTTGTGGTTTGTCAGCCATTCAATAATGTTAAGCTCAAATTTTAGGCGTAACATTTTTGTGGTATTAGCCGCATGATCGCAATGGAATTCTATTTTTTATTGCGTGTCCTATTTATAAGTCGTAAAAATTGTTTGTATTAACATGGTTAAACAAAATTATTCATCTTCGTTATATCAGGTTGTACGTTTATGTCGAAAGAAATCGAATAATTAGATGAATATAATTGGTTTGTTACAGAATCTAAAAAAACACATTTTTTTAAAGTTTTTCCGGTAAACAAAGCAAAAAATATAGAAATGTCGTGTATACTCAGGTTGATTGTAGAAGAAGGATGCCTAATATCGGGTAGGTTCCGAATATCGGGCAGCGGTTTATTAGACGAGCTACTACAGCCATCTACTGTTATAATGACCAACATGTAACAGGAACCACATTAAATGCAACCTGTAACGTTCATATGTTTTTGTGACCTTCATTCTTTCCACAAACACGGGAAGTGTGTGAATTCCGCCACGAATATTTTGAAAGTGTTAACTAAATTGGTGTTTTCATGAAAAGGTAGGTCTGTCCTTGTTTATTTTTATGTTCATATGTCTTCTGTAGGCTTGCAGCCATCCACTAAGGATTAGAAAAATGTCCCTTTCGATTTGCTTTTTAAGATATATTGTCGTAATATTTTGAGGTTATGTTTCCTAATATCGGGCATGTAAAGATGCCAAATATCGGGTACCCGATATAAGGAACACTTGATGTTGTGACGTAGATATTGTTTCCTTATATTGAAGTTATAATTATTAAGCATCTGTTTATTCACAGATGCCTCCAAAAAAAAGAAAGCAATGGAATGCAGAAGCGATGAAGAGGGCAGTAGAAGCAGTTAAGAACAAGGAAATGGGAACTCTCAAGGCGTGCCCAAAAGCACACTGATTGATTATGTAATAAGTAAGAAACCGGTTGATACATTACTTGCTATCAAATTAGGCAGAAAACCTATTTTAACAAATGAACTTGAAGAAGCACTAGTTGAGTATGCTCTCGAAATGGAAAGAAGGTATTTTGGTCTCCGAGCGTCAGATGTAAGAAGACTAGCCTTTCAGCTGGCGATACGTAATGGGCTTAAGCATCCTTTTTCTTGCCGAAGTGCCGCTGCTGGAAAAAAATAGTTGAAATCGTTCATGTCAAGACACCCAAAATTGTCTTTCCGAAAACCACAGGGAATTTCTGCAGCCCGTGTTAAGGGTTTTACAAAAGAGAATGTTCAAGCATTTTTCAACCTCCTTGGTAGCGTTTTGCCAAAAGTTGGCTTTAATCCAGCAGCAATCTATAATGTTGATGAGACTGGTATTACGACAGTACAACACAAACATGCCAAAGTGATAAGTTTGAAAGGAAAAAGGCAAGTTGCAGCTTTAACTGCTTCGGAACGGGGTGCTTTAGTAACTATTGTAACGTGTATGAACGCTGTCGGTCGTTACATACCACCAATGTTGGTGTTTCCCCGCAAAAATATGAAGCCTGAGATTCTAAATGGAGCTCCCCCTGGGTCGGTTGCCAGATGTCATCCATCGGGATGGATTGAGCAAGACATTTTTACAGACTGGCTGAGGCACTTTATTTTACATGTAAAACCTAGCGAATCCGAACAAGTTGTCTTGATATTAGATGGACACTATTCTCATTCAAGGAATATTGATGTTATCAACATTGCCAGAGATAATTTCGTCCATATTATCTGCCTACCTCCCCATTCTACAAATAAGTTACAACCACTCGATGTCTCCTTTATGTCACCTTTCAAAACTTATTATGCTGCTGAAATTGAAACATGGCTTAGAGCAAATCCAGGGAGAGTTGTAACTTCCTATCAAATATCGGAACTAATAGGAAGAGCCTATTTAAGAGCAGCGAGTTGTGAAATTGCAGTGAATGGTTTTAGAAAATGTGGAATATTTCCATTCCAACCGACAATTTTCCGAGATGACGAATTTGCCATCCATTCTTCAAATGAAAGACAATCAGTCGAAGGAGATAATGACGAAAATCAGATTGCTGTGGATCCTGCTGATGCTGAAAACTTAAGAAAAGAAAGAGAAACTACACCACCCATTTCGACAGCTAAGCTCGTTGTACCTCAGGATATTTGTCCTATACCTAGCCTAAAGACAAAACATCAGTCTCCAAGGCCACGTTGTTCGGGTGAAGCTTCTAAAAAAGGAGGTAAACGTGGTTCAACAGCTATCCTCACTTCTACGCCTTATAAGACAGATTTAGAAGAGAGCTTGAAAAAAAGAAAAAAGATCACACCGAAAAAAGTTAACCTGAATCAAAATAAATCAAAACTAAAAAACGAGAGGGAAAAAGTTAACAATAAAAAATCGATCCCAAAAGGAAAAAAAGGAAGAAAGAGGAAGATAAGCTCATCTAGCAGTTCTGATAGTGATGAAATTCAATTGGTAGACACGGATGACGACATGGACCAAGATGATGTCGATGTGGAATGCTTTTATTGTTCCAACTGGTTCTCTAAAGATATTTCTGGATCCAAGTGGGTCCAATGCATGAAGTGTCTGCGTTGGTGTCACGAAGATTGCTCAGATATAGGCAAGGAGAAATCATTTATTTGTGGAAATATTAACAAGATCAATATTATAAGGTGTTATAAGAGAGCCGTCGTTAAATCTTTGTGCAATTTTAAGTTGGATACCACTTTCTGCCCATGGTTAACCCTGGACCAATTGACCCAACACCACCTTCCAGTCACCACAGTGATTCAAGCAGTTTAGCACTCTTAATTGAGTTTAATATTTTATTGCTAATCATATTAGTATTGGTGCTCTGGTCTTATTTTAGACGCACAGGATTTCGGATAATACAAGACACTGAGGGGATTATACTTCTCTAAGGTTGATAGTTACTTAACCTTACTCGCAACGTTCCGTTTCGGGTTGCGCTAAGGCCCATAAAGAGTGTGTTTGGAAAGTCTCTATACCGTTTAGGGATACTAGTTTTACCCAAAGATGTCTTCAGTTATGGTCACCAGGTCACAACGTGGTCGCAGAGGTAGAGGCGCGCGTTCACGCGGTCTCAGATCCTTGCTCTCCGGAAGGGATTTTCTCCCTTCAGAAATGCCCCCTGTTATTAAAGCTACTCCATGGTTACCACTACTTACGCGTCATCGTGTAGTGTGTTCTACTTCCATTAGCTACATTTCAACTGCTGATATTGCTATAGCAATTAATTATCAGATCGGCATTTACTATTTACACTACTTCTAACTCGAAGGCTGTTACTGGACCCATTGAAATGAGGATTTTATCCTCATCATTGAGGCTCTTAGGAGATGGTGCTATATCTGTACACCCCCAAGTTTTGACAAAAGAAGCATCACAGGAACTTATTCGATTGGATTCTCAATCGATGAAGAACATGTTCGCACGTATTGGCTATGGATGGCCTATTAGTGAGCAGAACAAAGTTCTGAAGTCTGAAGATAGAATCCCAGTTCTTGGTTTTCAGTCTACTGCATCATCTAGCGTCGAGGTACATATTCGCCTAGTGTGGCGAGGAGGTCAGGCTCCTAAAACTTTAACTTTCTCTGAGCTTGTCGATAATATGCCTTTACGCATGCCAAAGCGTCATATTGCTGATACATCGGCAACTGAATTAGACACAGAAGTAGATTTACCAACTACTTCACATCCCGATCATGACTTGACATCCGGCAACCTAGCATTAACTAAAACGGATATTAAATTACGGATCCGTGAATTAAAACAACAGCTTGAAGGAGTGCGGCTTCAGGAAAGTTTATCTGCCGCCTCCAGTATGGTTTCAATACAGGTATTAGATTCTTAACCTTAGTGTTATCATTTTATTTTACATATATATATATATATATATATATATATATTATAGTAATTATTGTTATGCTCATTGGTTGGAACGTTTTATTATGGATAAATACTTGTTTCTTTGGAACTTTGTTCTCTGGTTATTGAGAAATAGTTATTTTATTTTTTGTACTCTCCTGTGTCTTACTGTAAAATAAAATATCTTAGATAGCTAATATTGCTACTTTGCATTTTTTAAAGAAGTTGTAGCCTAATATCGGGCACCCGATATTTGGAATCGACACTACCCGATATTAGGCAACCTTTTTTTAATTTAAGGAAATGACACCATTTACGAATTTTCTGAATAACAGCAACTGTGTTTACTTAATTTTAATTATCTCTTGTAAAACAAAACTAGGAACAATAAGCAATAAATATGTCAACCAATTAACTTTTGGGAATGAATAGAAAAGTTTTACTGAACATTTTTAAAAAGGTACCCGATAATAGGCGTCCTTCCTCTACCATGCTTAGTAAAACTCTATATAAAACAGTATATTCACAACAAAGAAACCCTATAAAATCTGCTGAACTTTGTGTCATAGGATTTGTAATGTAGCTTTTATGAACCTCTACATTTATATTAGAATTCGGGAAAGTTCAAATAAATTGTAACACTATCTCAGGTTTTGTTGACAATCGCTTCGTTACTTGATCAGTCCTCATTTGTTAGCACGGAAAATAAAATGTGGTAACACTTACACGATGACGATTCCATTATGGTTATTGTACTAAATGCCTATCTCAACTTCTACATATCAATTGACTTACATGAATTTTGTACCATGACGAATCGTTTCCAAAAGTTCATATGCGAGCTAAAAATATAAACACGAATTCACAGCACACATCTTATCTACACTTTTTCTTCCTTTCTTTCGCCAATTTTCGCCTCTTCAGGATCATCTCGTACAGCACCTCGAGACCTTCATGGAGACCATCTCCAGTGATGGCGCATGCAGGTTGCACGTGCCACTGGTGACCTCCATGGCCTAGCTCGGTCAAACCGAGGAGTTTCTCTAACTCCCTAGGTTCTCGCGCTCCAGGCAGGTCTTGTTTGTTAGCTAACACTAAAATAGGTACACTCGAGTTCTCGGGTGCTTTCACTGTCCGTATGAGCTCCATTTTGGCTTCTTCCATTCTTTCCACGTCTACGCTGTCTAACACGAAGACTATACCGTCAGTGCACCGGGTATACGACTTCCAGAGAGGGCGAAGCTTTTCTTGGCCGCCTACGTCCCAGACTAGGAAGTTGATGCCTGCAACAAAGAAACAAGTAAAGATGGGTGGTCTTGAGCGTGTAACAGGACCTTTCAAACTGTTGTAGTGACATATTGTATAGGAATGTGAAAATGAAGGGAAAAACAAAGTATCACCTGGAAGATAGATAAATAAAATATATTGTTAAAAAAGTGTCAATTGTACTTGAAGAAGATCACCGTTCGAACCGAAACATCGTACAATAAAGAGGGATTTTAAATATATGTGGTTTGATTCTACCAGACAAACATAGGGGATTAGAAGTCTAAATTGATCCTCGCATCAGTGGGCTACATTGAGATACATACTACTGGATATCACTGGGAATAGGGTTTTCGTACAAGTCAACTAAACTTTAAAACCATACTTCTACTTGCAAGTTGAAGTCTCACATCGCTATATGTTTCCAACTTATTTAGATCGCCACGGTTGGATTAGCTCCAACGCAAGCAATATTTATGATGTTTTTCACGCCCTGCATAATAATGGACAACTGTAACATTCTTTTTTTACTCCTTACCGGAGATATCACCATTATTGAACGCAATGCCCAATTAAAAAGTATAATAAAAAATAATGATCACAAAAGCACCTAGGTAAATGTCATCTTGCGCAAAAGCTATTTAGAATATTTTTTGTTATCTATAAGGTATATAGCTATAATATCCGAAAATAATGATAACTTTAAAATCGTGCACTGTCGGATAAGGAACTTATATGGTTTTTCTGATTGGACATGACCCCCTATCATCCCACTGCCATTACTATCGGGACGAACTGTATAGTGTCGTTAAACATTTATTTTATATATATATATATATATATAACGTGAGCAGTAGTCATTGTCAAAGCCAACGACCAGTGGGGCACAAAATACAATTAATTGTTAATTGGGAAATTGGCAAATTTTTAGGCTTAAGTTGACTCTTTTGACGATTAAATCAAGCTTTCGGCATTCTCTATGGAGCCTTCATCAGGATTCTGAAAACACAATTGTGATGCTAGCAAAGAAAACAGGACAGATTTAAATTGTCAAACAACTGGACAATGAGGTTTACAGTTTCACGGTCCGTCGCGTCAATCACTTGTCATCTGTCGACGCATTATCTTTCCGTGCCGTCCTCCTCTCCACGTGTAGCGGAAGTAGGAGGTTAGAGACTGCATTCCGATTTGTTCACTAAAATGTCTTCTCACGTGTAATAATTTTTAATTTGTTCGGGTGGATTGATATTTTTAACATGTAACGAAGGTATCTGTCGTTTTCAAGAAGCCCAATGTCCCCGTCCTTTTGTTTTTATACTGATTACAAGTTCTATCGTCTCTACGTTCGTTTTGAAACACCTTGTGGCTGCAACCTCAACGACGAGTAAGTTTATTGACAATTTAAATCTGTCCTGTTTTCTTTGCTAGCATCACAATTGTGTTTTCAGAATCCTGATGAAGGCTCCATAGAGAATGCCGAAATCTTGATTTTATCGTCAAAAGAGTCAACTTAAGCCTAAAAATTTGCCAATTTCCCAATTAACTATATATATATATATATATATATATATATACATATATAGATCTTCCTCTGTGAGCCCCGTAGGGCATTTTTTATGAGCTTGTCTCATTTTTTTAGTATTTCGGATGCATCCCAGAAATTGCCGTCTCATTCGGGAGCAGCCTGTCTTAGCTCCGACATTGTTCCGCTTAGATATCAACGACCTCTTTTCCTGTACGATAAAGCCGATCGACAGCTTTGCTGAAGACATTACTCTATATGCAGGAATTCAGTGACAAGCCGATCTCTCTCGCCAATAGCTGCAGCTGCTGGCAATTTAGGGCTGATAAGTACTTTTCTTCACATGATCTCACTCTGTACAAGGCCCAGATAAGACCTAGCCTCTCTCTAACCGATAGTTTCAGGCCATTTCGCATCGACAGGCCGTCTGTGATCTAGCTCTCTTCTACCGCTATCTCAACGGACTTGGCACCTCAGAGCTCTGCTTGATGAAGTCGCTGTGCGATTAGCCTGACAAACAGACCCGCCTGACTCCGGCCTCCGGCCAGTAGGACCGCTCCTTTGTCCCCGGGGTGACAAGATTGTGGAGGAGGCATTTCCCTCTTCTACTAATCTTGCGCAGTTCGAAAAATCGAGGTGTCTTTGAGCCCCTTTTATGGCAGCCGCAGTATTTATTTAGGCTACTGCCAACGCGGCCGCTTTGGTATATGAAAAAACGATCAATTTTTTTATTAACATGAAGATTAAACATGAATCCAATAAACTTCAACAAACCTTTTGCCTTTCCGACCATGCCTTTAACTTTCTCGCAGTTGAACCCGATAGTAGGAACCGTGTTGAGATACTGGTCGAATTTCAGTCTGTACAGTGCTGTCGTCTTGCCAGCGGAATCCAGACCCAGCATGACCACATGCAAGGTGCCTTGCCCAGATGGTAGCGCATCCAGAAGCGAGGCATTCTTGCCCATGCTGGCACCCATCGAGAATGGGTGTGCTTTGGTGTTCGCCGACAGTCTTTTGTTACATTTTGGTGTTGATGGTGTTGTTCACCCGTGGATGGTCCATTAACAGGATCGATGTCTTACGAGCAAATGGTGCTGGAACATTGTTGAATCTGAAACGAAAATAGAATCATATAAGATTGTATAGTCCATTATTAGCGTACGTCTAGACCATAATTTCTCAAACTTTTTCCGACTAGCGCCCCCTATGTATTAATGTATGTGAGTTTTGTTTTAACTATTTACAAAAACAAAAATTATCAATTCCTATCCGTATGTCCCCAGGAGGGCGCTATCGCCGATTTTGAGGAAGACTGGTTTAGACCTTGAACAGTTGGTTCATTTATGCGAAAACCCGATAGAAACACAAATAAAAAAAATTAACTCATTACCTATGTTAAAATTGAGACGTCAAATTATGAATTAGATATAGAAACAAAACTTTGATTATGTTGTCTTTGCTATGGAAGACTAACAGAGACAGCTGGACGAGAGACTCACTGCTGACAACTTTACCACGCATGTAAGTTGAGGCAGGTGGGTTGATATTCAACCGGTACTGAGGAGGATGGTGCTGGATAATGTGCAGGAGGCCAAAATAGCAACGAACAGTTGGTACCTACTTGCTCGGTTGTATATGTACATATTGTATATAGGTACGAATGTATGTACATATATGACAAATACCTTTGGTAGGAAAACCTAGCGCAACACTAGCCTCTATGAAGAAATGTTGCAAGCATTGCCGTGATGATGTGTAGCGAACAAGAGAGGGATTTTAGTGAGCATGACGCTTCTGGAGAATCTCACACTACGGGCCGGCAGGGCAATGCTATCGAACTTCTCTGCCTGAGAATGGCTGAAGTTTTCCCCTGTCCATAAAAAATGATTCCTGGTTAGGACACAACGATCGCAAAAACCTATGGGCCTGGAAACAAATGCTAGATTTATTTTGAAATGACCTTCAAATGCCCTCATAGTAGTTAATTCAAGCTCAGCGACTAGAAAAACCTAAATAACAACTGCTCGGCTTCTTTTGAGAGCACCCTTGATATGGTACACTGATTTCCAAATGTTCTAAAAGAGACAAATCAACCGCGGATTTGAAATCAGTGACCAAACCCTGCTGCAATGAATATTGTATAAATATCATAGACATTGTATAATTCGATAGCTTTTCGGTGTTCCGGCCGTAGTTCTTCTTTTGTACACCTTAAATTTTAGAAGCTCAAAGTTGTGATTCATGAATCTCCAACACAGTAGAACAGTCCACAATAGTAGTAGTGAGTTAATACAACGTAAAATTGCTTTCCTGCAAAGAATATAGATTAAACTTCATTTATTAAGTAGACCATCATTACATCACGAGAAAGCTTCAAAATGCCAGCTTGTTAGAGTTTTCTCAACACTTTGGCTTAATCTTCCATTGTTTCGGAGGTAAATTGTTTCATTTGAATTTATGATTTGTACTGTAATAATGACACTGTTAGACACTGTATAGAAATATTTAACTAATGTTATGTAACCTAAGCTGAAAAAAGTATACATTAGTTCCAACCCATTGTTACCACTGGATATGATACAATTATATAACATATTTCATTAGGATAGGATCAATGTACTTGTTCCTTTTTTCGTCGTTGAATTGTGAATGAAACGCTGTGCTGATTCTTCTGGACCTCAATATAAGTCCTTTTTAACTCGCTTATATTAGCTTGGCCTGTATGTATGTAGGCAGGGTGTTTATTGTTGCATAACTTTAAGATTCGATAGAACTTTTAAAATTAATGCATAAAGGCTATATAAACATGGGTCGAAAAATGCGTGGCTTCCGAAATGCAGTGTGTTTAAATTTACTTTCTAAAATAGTTTTTTTTAATATTTCGAACAATATTTGATGAATAACAGTGAAAATTGGTATACAAGGGTTTTTTGGTACGACAAAAGAACATAGTTTTACTGTAGCCGCTAGAGGGCGCTCGCTACTGTACCTGTAGTGTATTAAAATGACCGAAAAATGTTTCTTAGTGCAATTTTTTGCTTTTTGAATAAAAAAACTGATACTTCGCACTTTTCAACATAAAAAAGCTCTCTTGTGAATTTTCGTTGTAGTTAGCCGTTTTTGAGATATTTTGATTTTTAAGGTTCGATGCATTTTTAATTATTTATGATAAAATAACGTTAAAAGGTCAGTATCTCGATAATTTTTAGAAGTAGGCTGTGCCTGCAAATATTTTTGAAATTGAAAGCAGAATAAGGTTAAACGTCAATTAGTTGACAGTTGGTTTTGTTGTCTGTTGAAACCTGAAACGTTTTTTGCAATTGTGAATGCACGAAATTTAGTTTCTTTTACCTGTTTTTTTTTTGTAAGTTTTATAAAAATGCCATTTTTATTCTCCAATCAAGAGTTAGCGGATATTCATTTTGTGTATGGCTTTGTAAATGGAAACGCAGCAGAAGCAGCCAGAGAATACGCACGAAGATTTCCAAACAGACGACATCCAACTCGCTGAGTATTTGTAAAAGTGCATCGCCAAATAATTGAAAATGGTTTTGGAAATCTCCAAAGGGATCAAAACATAAATGTTCGTCAGCGCAGATTTACCCGTATGATTCTGCGTGAGTTTGATAGAGATCCGACCACAAGTGTTAGGAGAGTTTCTGGTGCCTTGAGAATTTCAGCAAGCCATGTTCACCGTGTTTTTAGAAATGACCATAGACGTCCTTACCATTTGCAACCTGTGCAAGGACTACAGCCAGGGGACGAAGAACGAAGAATCACATTTTGTCAGTGGATTCTTGATAGAACTGATAATAATAGGGAGTTTTTAAGTAACGTTTTATGGACCGATGAGTCATGCTTCACTAGACGTGGAGTAGTAAATTTTCATAATCAACATATTTGGTCGCATGAAAATCCGCATGCAGTTCGGGAAAGAAATTTTCAGCATAAATTTAGTGTGAACGTGTGGATTGGTATCTACCGTAATCGACTATTTGGACCCTACCTGTTGCCTGCAAGGTTAAATGCAAAAAAAATATTATTTTCCCATAAATAATTAAAAATGCATCGAACCTTAAAAATCGAAATATCTCAAAAACGGCTAAGTATAACGAAAACTCACAGGAAACTTTTTTATGTTGAAAAGTGCGAATAATCATTTTTTTTTATTCAAAAATCAAAAAATTGCACTAAGAAAATTTTTTCGGACATTTTAATACACTACAGGTACAGTAGAGAGCGCTCTCTAACGGCTACAGTAAAACTATGCCCATGGTTCGTTTTGTCGTACCAAAAAACCCTTGTATACCAATTTTCACTGTTATACATAAAATATTGTTCGAAATATTTAAAAAAAAACTATTTTAGAAAGTAAATTTAAACACCCTGTATTTCGGAAGCCACGCATTTTTCTACCCATGCTTATATAGACTTTATACATTAATTTTAAAAGTTCTATCGAATCTTAAAGTTATGCAACAATAAACTGAAACACCCTGTATATATAAGGGAATGTTTGAGCATAATTTTCATCAATTTCCACAAGTTTGATTAATCTGAAACTTCGCGCACGTATCAAGGACCGATCACAATACAATATCATGAAATGTACACAAAAAAATAATTAATAAATCGAACTAAAAAATGAAAAATAAATAATAGTTAAAGAACTAAAAAAACACGCTTTTATAGCTAACCGAATTAAAAAGTAAAGTAACATATGTCAAGCACTTAACTTAATTTAACTTTATTTTGAGGTTATTAATTACGATTGATTGTTCGACCATCTACTACTAATATAAACTCTTTGTAATTAAACATTAATTTCTACTTTTTAGTTTGGTTAGCTATAAAAGCGTGATTTTTTTAGTTTTTTTTAAACTATTATTTATTTATATAATTAGGAATTACATTTAATCGCATTCATATTATTGTCAGTATTTTTGTTGAGATTGTATTCAAAATTGTGTCAAAAATATAACTGTAATGTTTCTGTTGCAGGGTTTTTGTAGGCAGTAGTAGTTAGCACACTTTACCAGTTACATCAAGTAATTGAGATGCTAAAAATGGCGTCAAATAAGTCGACTTCCCACGCAACGATGTCATCAGTTCATAACGGATTATGTTTGGTACAGGTTAGCGCTTCCAAGAAAAAAAGTAGCTACAAACATGTTAACAAAAACTTAAATGGATCAAGTCCGTCAAGCAGGTTCATGCAATTAAAATTTGCACTTTTAGCTTGCTTTTCAGTACAATTTTCCTTCGAGATTCCCGATATACTAACGTCAAAAGATTGAGGTATGCTCTTCTTCACCCTATACAATCTCCAACCTCCGACTTTTAACCCTACACATTTTTTTCTGAAAATGATTAGGAGCCTCTGAAAAGTCAAAAAACGGAGTTTGAGCGATTTGTTTCGTGTTTAAACCTTTGCTCCGCCACCAATGGATCGATTTTGAAAAACTGCAAAGCTTTTTCGTCCTTGGTATAGTAGAAAGTTTGTGTGAAAATTTCATCAGAATCTGAGCAGATTTTTCCATGTCATAGACGAGTTAAAGATTAGCGGACAGACCGACAAACCGACGTTATGTAGATGTCACACAACATCCAAAAAACATAATATCTCATTTTCGTAAACAAAGACGTTTTATATACCTACCGTCACTGTACGTATCTGAAATCAACTCCGAAGTCGTTATTCTCTTTGTTAAGCAGCGCTTTTGCAAACCCTTATTTTTTGAGTGGATCATATGAGCAAACTTGATCGGGGTCATGAAATGGTTGCATAGATACTTTCAACGTAGACATGACAATTTCAAGAAGTCGGCTGGCCGCTATCTCTGAACATTTTTATTTTTTAAATAAAATGAAGGGTCATGTGATAACTCATTTTGAATGCTTTATAGCCCCAGATCAGAATATAAAAATATCTTGACTGATTTTGACATTTTTTTGAACGGAATGTTCCATGTTTCACTACATATTGCGATAAGTCCTTGCAAGAGAAGAAGACTGATATGACATTACTATAGTGTTTTGATTTATTGGTTGTTTAGTTATAAGCGAGTCAATGTAGATAGGTAAACGCCCAGATTTGACAGCCTGCCAATCCGTCATTTTGAAGAATAATGTTCTTTTATTCTCAGTCGAAAAGTACTTGTGAGAAACCTCAATAAAGCGTATCGCATGACCCCCATTCTATTTGGAAAAATGTTTCAAGATGACACCCATCCGCCATTTTGGAATTTTGAACTGCCATTCTTACATTAAAATCCGAATTTCATCTTGCTAACTTGTCTAGTTAAAAAAAAAAAACGTAAAATGTACGCGGTGTACCCAGGAGACGAGTTTTTTCGAGAATTTGTTGTTTTGTACCTCATCGTTGGTTAACTGTCTTAAAAATAACTGGTATCTTGAAACGCTCTAACTCTTATCACAAATTCTTTGGATTCCATATAAAATTCATATTCCAGCAGTCAATGAGAGATA
Source organism: Acanthoscelides obtectus (assembly GCA_963669975.1). NCBI lineage: Eukaryota > Metazoa > Arthropoda > Insecta > Coleoptera > Chrysomelidae > Acanthoscelides > Acanthoscelides obtectus. Next base: position 77,560,723 of record CAVLJG010000008.1, on the reverse strand, counting down.
CAAATGTACAAAGTACTTAAAAGCATATAACCTTCATTCCAAAAATGCTTCATCTTAATGATTTCTAATCATTAAAGTATAAATAAGTTCTTGTCAAATTTATATTTATTAACAATGTTGAGGTAGACCACGATAATAAGCACCATGTTCCCACGGTCTGGCAAGTGAACATTATGCAAACTCTCAATGGGCAAGAGACACGATCCATTGTATGGAGCGATTTATTTTCTAGAAAATGTTGCAACAAATCTCGTGTGGCATGAGAGTATGCGACTATGCGAAATGGAGTGTGAAATATGTGCTCATTATAAATCTGGGACATAATTTTCCACTCGTTTTATCATACATCTTCTTTATTCGTACCACTGTTGTCATTTTCTCTTTCCGTAAGGTCATCTAAGCTAGGTATTAATTACGATAAAAAATTGACCGTTTCGAATTACACGACAATAGTCTGTGAATACATATCCTGTTGTAGCCTTGGTGTTTGTCGGCAATCCAACCAATGCTGCGCAAAAAATACTAATTTTACTGACTATGCCTTGTATGTCTAATCACTAAATAATAATAACCACTTATTTATATATTATATATATATATACAGGGTGACTTTGAAGTTGAGTCATTAATTTTCAGATAATGATTGTGGAAGGAAGATAAACCAAAATATGTGTGTAAAAATAAAAAAAAATTAAAAAAAAATTTTTACCTTATTTTATAAAGTATCCTCCCGACAAGTATTTCAGTGCGGACCTGTATTTGATCGTGAGGTCCCCTGTGAGGTCTTAAGTCACCTGATTCACGAGCCCGTTGTACTACATTAACAAAGGCACGAGGGGTTGGTTGCACTCGATTGGGAAACCGATCCGCATAAACATGTGCCATTTTTTATTTCGTTTGAGCCACGCAACAGACATTATTCACACGCGACACTGACACTGACTGTATGTATAACTGAACTGAATAAAATAATAAACTGTACACAAACATCGTTCCAAATTCTTTCGCTTTTTTGTTTCCGATGCGATGAACCGGTAAGGCGGATTATATCCGTTGTTGCCAAACACGAGCACATGATATTGAGACAGGGCGGTACTCAAACTTCCAAAGGGCTATAACTTTGTTACTTTAATTTTACCAGAAAAATGGTAAAGGAAAAAAACATTTCTTTTGATCAGATCTATTCACTGTTAAAATAAATGACTCAACTTCGAAGTCACCCTGTATATATATATATATATCGATTTGTCGTTAATTAGCCATTAAAGCTTTAGAATCTGGTATGAAAATGATTGAGCACCTACAAAAATTCATACATAAAAGAATTATTGCTGAACCTTTTTTTGGATTCAGCATCTCACTCCCAAATACTTGTCCATCATTAAAATGAAACGATTTATACTTGGAACATGTGAATTCGCTACTGGTTTGCAAATTCTGGAATGCATATATAACCTGTAATTTGGACTCTTCCTGTACGATCGTGATAATGACATAGTAATAGTTCACCTAAAAATTGACAAATTTGACCAAAATTTGATCAGCAGAATTGTTCCGTTTGGAAAAGACCTTGGCCCCCCTTTATATACGCCACTGTCCACAGCATTAGCTATAGTACATCTTTCTGGTAAATTTGAAGTAACAAAGTTATAGCCCTTTGGAAGTTTGAGTACCGCCCTGTCTCAATAATAATATCATGTACTCGTGTTTGGCAACAACGGATATAATCCGCCTTACCGGTTCATCGCATCGGAAACAAAAAAGCGAAAGAATTTGGAACGATGTTTTTGCAATTAAGTATTTTATTCAGTTCAGTTATACATACAGTCAGTGTCTGTCGGTTAGCGTGTGAATAGTGTCTGTTGCGTGACTCAAACGAAATAAAAAATGGCACATGTTTATGCGGATCGGTTTCCCAATCGAGTGCAACCAACCCCTCGTGCCTTTGTTAATGTAGTACAACGGGCTCGTGAATCAGGTGACTTAAGACCTCACAGGGGACCTCACGATCAAATACAGGTCCGCACTGAAATACTTGTCGGGAGGATACTTTATAAAACCAGGTAAACATTTTTTTTTAATTTTTTTTTATTTTTACACACATATTCTGGTTTATCTTCCTTCTACAATCATTATCTGAAAATTAATGACTCAACTTCAAAGTCACCCTGTATATATATATATATAAAAAAATAGGAAAATAATGGGCAAATTCCGCAAAAAGAAGGAAAGTAGATTCGAGCAGAAAATAGGATAGGTAACCCGAGCGATACGTATTTCTGATGGCTGGCTTGCACATTATGCAACTACAAAAGTAGATACACAATGACTACACACATCCGGATACGGGTGTAACCTGAGGAAACGAAGACGGAGTGGGAAAAAATGACACACGAAGTCCACAACAAGAACCAACCTACACATTGTAGTATAAAATGGCTAGAAGCCCCAAGGATCAAGGATCTACAGAAAGAAAATGATCATGCGGAGAAAGATATATAGCACAAAATAAGAAAATAATGAGCAAATTCAGCAAAAAGAAAAAGAATTCTTTCTGTTTGCGTATATATATATACAGGGTGACTTTGAAGTTGAGTCATTAATTTTCAGATAATGATTGTAGAAGGAAGATAAACCAAAATATGTGTGTAAAAATAAAAAAAAAGTTATTTTTTTAATTTTTTTTTAAGTATCCTCCCGACAAGTATTTCAGTGCGGACCTGTATTTGATCGTGAGGTCCCCTGTGAGGTCTTAAGTCACCTGATTCACGAGCCCGTTGTACTACATTAACAAAGGCACGAGGGGTTGGTTGCACTCGATTGGGAAACCGATCCGCATAAACATGTGCCATTTTTTATTTCGTTTGAGCCACGCAACAGACACTATTCACACGCGACACTGACTGTATGTATAACTGAACTGAATAAAACAATAAACTGTACACAAACATCGTTCCAAATTCTTTCGCTTTTTTGTTTCCGATGCGATGAACCGGTAAGGCGGATTATATCCGTTGTTGCCAAACACGAGCACATGATATTGAGACAGGGCGGTACTCAAACTTCCAAAGGGCTATAACTTTGTTACTTTAATTTTACCAGAAAAATGGTAAAGGAAAAAAACATTTCTTTTGATCAGATCTACTCACTGTTAAAATAAATGACTCAACTTCGAAGTCACCCTGTATATATATATATATATATATAACAAAAAGTAGTAAATGGGCAAAATCCGCAAAAAGGAGGAAAGTGGATTCGAGCAGAAAATAGGATAGGTAAACCGAGCGATACGTATTTCTGCTGGTTGGCTTCATCAGGCCCGAAATAAATACACATATGAAACTACAAAAGTAGATACACATGCCCACACATCCGAATTCGGGAGTAACCTACGGAAACGAAGATGGAGAGGGAAAAAACGACACAAGAAGTCCACAACAAGAGTCAACCTACACATTGTAATATAAAATGGCTAGAAGACCTCGAATTTTCAAGGAGACATCTAACCACAACCACGTGGCCGGTTATAGCCACTTGCTGCGGTACTTCAAGCCCAAACGATCTACAAAGACAAATGATCATGAGGAGAAAGGTATATAACAAAAAGTAGGAAAATAATGGGCAAAATCCGCAAAAAAGGAGGAAAGTGGATTCCACAACAAGAGCCAACCTACACGTTGTACTATAAAATGGCTATACGACCTCGAATTTTCAAGGAGACGTCTAACCACCACCACGCGGCCGGTTATAGCCACTTGCTGTTGTGTTGTGTGTTGTGGACTTCGTGTATCGTTTTTTTTTTTTCCTCCAACTTCGTTTCCTCAGGTTACACCCGTATCCGGATGTGTGGGCATGTGTATCTACTTTTGTAGTTTCATATGTGCATTCATTTCGGGCCTGATGAAGCCAACCAGCAGAAATACGTATCGCTCGGGTTACCTATCCTATTTTCTGCTGGAATCCACTTTCCTCCTTTTTGCGGATTTTGCCCATTATTTTCCTAGTTGTTGTTATATACCTTTCTCCGCATGATCATATTCTCTTTGTAGATCCTTTGGGCTTGAAGTACCACAGCAAGTGGCTATAACCGGCCGCGTGGTGGTGGTTAGACGTCTCCTTGAAAATTCGAGGTCGTATAGCCATTTTATACTACAATGTGTAGGTTGGCTCTTGTTGTGGACTTCGTGTGTCGTTTTTTTTTCCCTCCAACTTCGTTTCCTCAGGTTACACCGGTATCCGGATGTGTGGGCATGTGTATCTACTTTTGTAGTTTCATATGTGCATTCATTTCGGGCCTGATGAAGCCAACCAGCAGAAATACGTATCGCTCGGGTTACCTATCATATTTTCTGCTCGAATCCACTTTCCTCCTTTTTGCGGATTTTGCCCATTATTTTCCTACTTGTTGTTATATACTTCTCTCCGCATGATCATATTCTCTTTGTAGATACTTGGGGCTTGAAGTACCACAGCAAGTGGCTATAACCGGCCTCGTGGTGGTGGTTAGACGTCTCCTTGAAAATTCGGGGTCGTATAGCCATTTTATACTACAATGTGTAGGTTGGCTCTTGTTGTGGACTTCGTGTGTCGTTTTTTTTTCCCTCCAACTTCGTTTCCTCAGGTTACACCCGTATCCGGATGTGTGGGCATGTGTATCTACTTTTGTAGTTTCATATGTGCATTCATTTCGGGCATGATGAAGCCAACCAGCAGAAATACATATCGCTCGGGTTACCTATCCTATTTTCTGCTCGAATCCACTTTCCTCCTTTTTGCGGATTTTGCCCATTATTTTCCTACTTGTTTATATATATATATATATAAATAGAAAGACAAACTTTAAGTTTATTTGTTGATGCTGTTTGGCGAATAAACAAGTTTTTTTATTATTAAAATTATTATGATTAACTGTGAACCATAATTCGAAGTTTAATCTACACCTCTTGGATTCACCTAATCAGTAACTATCTATTAACTTGGCTGTCTAAACAATTCAGTTTTCGCGTCAACGATTAGTTTGTTGGTTGTTTTTGTTTATGCTAATAAAGTGGTGTTTATAATATGGCGCGATAATTTAATGGTCTGTTGGACTCTGAAGGTGAACAGACGCGATATGATTGAAAAACTATTCTTGAATTAGTGGCCAGTCAAAAACAGCTGTATAAAGAAAACGAATTAGGTTGGCAAGCGCATTATGGTAAATGGGTGTATAAGGCCAGATATAGGAGTGCACTTAGTGGGACAAAACTTGAATAAAATGGATAATCTATTATATATACTTAGTGCAAAGAAAATAGAACAGAATTAATATGAATATGAATAGAATTGGTATAAAATCTCATAATACAGCTAGACGGAGGAGGGTGAAATGTCTTATGGGCGAACTGGAGCACCAAGGTCATCTTCTTCAGGCATAACCGATAGAACTGCAAAACCGGCATCACGTGACGTGCTGCTTGCCTTGATTCTCTATATTTATCTAAATGTAAAAATATCAAAGATGGCATTTGTACAATACAAATAATAATAATATCCAGATTATCAACGTTGATGCTTTCGGAGATATTTCGTAAAAAAATGAGCATAAAATATAAAGAAACACTATCAGTAGATGTGATGGTATACGTGAGATGTATTGTGACTATTGTGGGAGATGCACAAGTTCAGGAGACTCTGTCATAAGTCATAAAGTGCTACAGGTAGGCTATGAGCTTAACATATCGGCATTATATACTTGGTAGATTATTTAAAATTGCATGTCTGCCTCTTTATAATCCCTGTAGTTGGCACCGTTATATAAAGTATGAAAGGTCGACAAATTAAAGGCATAGAACTGAGAAAACTATTTAATAGTGACTAGCTTACAGGTATTTGGAAAGAATTACGAATTACATTAGTGTGTTCTGTATTGTTTCAGAATTACCAAGAAGCAGTACAATGAAGTGAGACACCTGCGGTTTGTAACACACATGAATTTTTACAATTTTTATACCATTATCAACAGCATTTGATTGTTTTTAGAAACTATATATATATATATAACTTGAGACGTGGTCATTGTCGTCTAGGCCAGTTAGGTGAAAAATGATGATGGCAAAGACCATTGAAAGCTAGAGAGATTAAAAAAGTATAAAGTGTCCTCCTTGCTTAAGTTGTTGTCGAAATATATATACGTTATATATATATATATAAAGGGTTGTCCAATAGGGACGCAGGAAAGTAAACGTTAATTTGACATAGACGCCATCTTTGTTTTCTGTCACCGACATGTCATTTTGTTAGTTGAATGTTTACCATTGATCGCTATGGAGTCGTATTCGATTGAAGACCGCATTAAAGTTATTCAAGAGCACTACGAAAATGGTGCAAAAATAAAAACACGTTTCGCGCGCTTCGTGAACATTTCGGTCGCAGCAACCGCCCAAACGAAACAACCATCGGTCGTCTGGTGCGTAAATTCGAGGCAACAGGTCCTGTTGCAAATCTGCCAGGCTCTGGCGGGCCAAGGAGCGTTCGCACACCGGAAAATATTGCTGTTGTGAAGGAGAGTGTGAGAGACGATCCGAAACAATCAACAACGCGTCGATCCCAAGAATTGGGCATTTCGAGAACCAGTTTGCTCCGCATTCTCCACAAGGATTTGAATGTACACGCCTACAAGATCCAATTGACGCAAGAGCTGCGTCGGGCCGACCATTTCTCGCGCCGAACGTTCTCAGATTGGCTCCTTGAACACCGCCAAATTGATGCCAATTTTTCATCAAAAATCATGTTCAGCGACGAAGCGCATTTCACTTTGAATGGGACGGTAAACAAGCAAAACTGCCACATCTGGGCGAACGAAAATCCCTGTGAGTATCAAGAGCAGGCGATGCATCCTCAAAAAGTGACTGTGTGGTGTGCATTGTGGTCAAAAGGCATCATCAGACCTTTCTTTTTCGAAAATGCGGCCGGGGACGCCGTTACCGTCATGTCTGAGCGATATCACGTGATGATAGAGGACTATTTTTTGCCGCAACTTGAAGGAATGGATATGGACGATGTTTCTTTCCAACAAGACGGTGCAACATGCCACACAACCAACGTCAATATCCATCGATTTCAGTCCTTCTTCGGTGATCGCGTGATTTCGCGCAGAGGAAATGTGCCATGGCCACCAAGATCGTGCGACTCCCTTGGACTTCTTTTTATGGGGATATTTGAAAAGCAAAGTCTACGTCAACAAACCAGCCACCCTCCAAGAACTCAAAAACAACATCATTGCCGAGATAAATGCCATAGAATCGACCATGTTGCAAAATGTCATTGAAAATTTCGACCATCGCGTGGACGTCTGTAAATCCAGTCGTGGTGAACATTTGAGCGATATTATTTTTCATATATGAATGGTATAAATGAACCTTCAAAATAAAGTACCCAACTTGATTTGAATATCAATCTTTCTTGTTTTAACACGTTCGCGGACACTGACGGCATATCACGCCAATGAACTGTTTTCTAGCGGGGCACTGAGAAATGTTGAGGTGTGCTCAAAATGTCACGTTGATAAATTATTTCATATCAAACATAGAAAAGTGAATCAAATAGCATTCAAACAGGAATTTTTCACACATGCAGATATGATGAAAAAAAATCATGCGGTATATGACGTCATGTCCCCCTACGCACCCATTTCACTCACATGGGATACTTGACGGCATATGCCGCATGCGAATAGCTGCTTGTTTAACTCATTTAAATTACCTGTTTTCTATTGAAGTCATGAACAATAACAAGAGCAGTACAGAAACAAGTTTTATTATGAATAAGTATGTGTACAAACACAAAATAAATACATATTCCTTAAATTTTATTCATTGTCAAACAGCAAAATAAATATTTAGGTGCTTTCAATATAAGCGATCAAGCTTTATGCCAAACCTGAAAACAGTCTCCAACACAAAGAGATGGTTTTCCTATACAATCACGGCATTGCCATGCAGTCTCCTTCCTCCTTTGTTCTAGGTAGCACTGTTTACAGCGTTTGTAAATCTTTTGTTTACCTTTTTTGTTTTCTGGCACAGGTATAGCCTCCAAAACGTGGCCCAAATTTTCTCTACTTTTTTTGGATGGCATAAACTTTGTTTTTTTCATCAAGTTGACAAATTCCCTTCCATCTCTCTGATCCGGAGAGATCCAAAGTAAGGATTTTATTAAATCATTTCGGAACTCTTTGAACGTCTTGTTATCTTTGTGGCTACGATTATATAAATAATGGGAATTCCAGACAGCTATATCAAGAAGATGAAATATAACCTTTTTGTGCCACCTGATTGTTTTTCTAGGACATGAATAATAGCTAATCATTTGATCTGCATGATCAATACCTGACATATTGTCATTATAGCAACTGACCATTAGTGGCTTGGTTTTTTTATGACCATACCTGTTTGCATTTTCAACCAATTCAGGCTTATAGCCCGTCGTGATGGATAAGACATCACGTTTGTCGCGCCATTTGGAAACATACACATTTCCCTTTCTTCTCCAAATATGCTGCCCGGATTTCAACTTGGCTCCAGTAACCTCTTTGGGATTACCTTTCCTATTCGACCGTAATGTCCCCGTGCTGTGAGTTTTCCTTTGCAATAGGATTTCCGATAACTGGACACTGTTATAAAAGTTATCCATGTATATATGGTGGCCTTTATCTAGAAATGGCTCCAGAAGCCTAAGAACTAAAGAATTTATTTTAGAACTGCCCCTGACATCTTCTCTATTAGATTTACCTTTATAAATTTCTATATTTAGGACATATCCGTCATTGGAACACAGCTCATAGAACTTAATCTCATATTTACTTTTTTTGTTTTTTATGTAAACCCGAAACCGTAATCGGCCTCGGAAAAGTAACAGTGATTCATCTAGAGATAAGGCTTCTGGCGGAGAAAACATATTTTGGCTTGACTTAATGATAGATTTCACAAGCCAACTAACTTTATAGAGATTATCCTCCTTATTTTCATCATCTGCACAATTCAAGCACCTCAGAATCTGTTCAAATCGTCTACCTGACATAGTAGCCGGGAATATCGGATGATAATTGAGAGGATCCATTGAAAACATGTCCCTAACAGACTTGAACTTCAACTGGCCAGCAAGGAGACACAAACCGAGAAAACCTTTCATTTCTTTTACGGAAATATGTTGAAATGTCTTGAATCGCTCGTTTCTGGACTTAGGCCTATTGCCCACAAATAATAATTCACCATATTCATTTGACTTTTGAACAATGTAATTAGTCACATCCACAGTCCAGATTTTTTCAAAAACCTCAATTGGGGAAGTGCCTGCTAGCTGTTCTTTCAAACCAACTGATATGGAATCAAAGGAAAACTCTAAACAATCGATTATATTATCTTCCCATTTTTGTTCATCGTTGTCTGGATCTAATAGAACATCGATATCATCAGAGCCCTCGCTATCGACATGTCCTGACGGCAAATCAACTTTTGATTTAGGTTCTTGCCGTTTACGCTTTTTTCGTGATGTTCCAGCTAAAATTTACAAATAAACGAAACTGATGTGTATGGGAAAAATGCGCATCAACTTACGCTCATCATTGTTTGGAGTATTCTCGTATTCTGAATCAGTACAAGAGTCTGAGTCCTGTTGCATATATTCTGGATCAGCAATGGAGTCATCTGTACTATATGGATCATGTCTGCTTTCATCTTCGCTCTCACACTCTTCATACCAGCGCATCCACTGCTCTCTATATTTATCGTCCATTTTGCTGTAGCTCTAATGCGTACATCCGCTCTCGATAACGAACAGACTCATACTGCCAACACGTATACGTATGACTACCGATGTCCGAAGATGTACCCCTCCCCCTCTTAAAAAAAATCTACCTCACTTATTATTTGGCAGTAGGTTTCCAGCGGGACACCAAACCTCCTAATATACGCAGAATTGACGTGATGTACAGCAAAATGAAGTTAGGCCACTATATGTAGTTGACGGCAAGTGCCGTCACTGTCCCAATAGGCACACTGACTAGTGCGGCTTATAGCGTCAGCGCCTCATTAGGCACACACTAGCCACATAGAGTGTCCGCGAACGTGTTAATATGCTTTTACTTTCCTGCATCCGTTTTGGACAACCCCATATATATTTGGTGCTTCCTAATTAGGGTTGGATTTTATTATTCTGAACCTTGTTGTCAGCAAAACTACTGACAGAGATATATTACCCTTATTGGGGATATTTTATGAATACATGTTCATTTTATAATCTTTCAATATCGGGAATATCAATTTCAGCAGATTTTAAATTTGAACAAACGAAACCTCGGGCACATTCCTTGTATTCCTTATTTCAGGCGCATTCTTGGCATTATTGCGATAGTTCCTCCAGATCTCCAGGCAAGTAGGCAGCGCAACCATCTGACAAACGTCAACGGTGTTGCCATTGTTTAACGTGCAGCTCCCATTTCTTCAGTCTTATGTATGTTGTGGATAGACGTAAGACAGCAGTTGTTGGGTCATGCTTCTGACGAGATGACATATGTCTTCTACACGTACCTCACCCCAAGTTATCTGTCATTGGATCCGATGAGATGCTAGAGATGCTGGAGAATAAGGTAAAGTCACTTTTCCTGCTACCTTATGCCTCAAATGTCCAACATGGGAAAAATCTGTAGATCTAGGAGAGCAAGGAAGGAGGCTGGCCTAAGTGTTATTCAAGTAATGCATTCAGTATATGGACAGGCATTCTTCTTCTGGGCCATGTGCAATGCCGCACGTCAGCGAGCAAATGTCCATTTTATTATAAAATAGGGTTATCAAGCGTTTGGAGAGCATTTTTGCCACGTTCCAGTATTTCTTAGATACGTCATACTTCCTCTAATGAAAACTAGAGCTACACTCCAGTGGCCCAGTTGAGTTACTCGGAGTAGCTCAGTAGTTAATATCGTTCCACTGCACTTGATATTCCCGAGCACATTTTGTAAGTTAGTTCAGAAGCCTATCACTCTCTTACCCAGAACCACTGGAAAGCAGCTCAGTCGTGACTTAGTACCATATGTAATAACACCCCAACAGTATGGTGCGTATGGCTTTCAACCGAAAACTTATATTATGTTATTCTCCGCGCCCGTCCCCATAAAGCCAAAGCTGCAATGATTTGCCTCAATAATGCTCAAGTCAGACATCTTGCTTAGGCTCCTATATCTACAGACATTCTGCTCACTGAAAATAAGTGAGATATGATGGCAAGAATCACGACATCCTTATCTCTTCCTCCATAAACACTAGTAGCTTTTCTGAGAAGACATGAATCATCTCCTTAGAAGGATGTTCTAACGACTGGGCGAATATATATGCTATCAGGGAGATCCAACATTATTAAAGGAATCCAGAGATACAACAAATGTTTCAACTTGAAATTTTACTACAACCTCCTCTTATCTCTAACTGCACATTAAAAGCAAATATCACTGACATCGTAATGTGTACGAGAGAGAAGCGCGAGAAGCGTACAATACGTCTGTTAGAAAGGAATAGAAGCACCTCGTTGCCTAGCAACCCGAGTGACGGAGCCACGGACGCTATCGGCGCTTCTCTCTCGTACTGATTACGTCGTCAGCCAAATTTGAACCTCACCGTACTATATATAACATTCAAATTCAATTAAATCATTTTTACTGGGCGTTCTATTTTATTTGTCATTGAGTAAACATGAAGCTATCCGACCGTATATTCGATTTCAAGGTATGCACAATTGCACATATCTTCGACTACGTTGAAGTCAAGATACACTGAAAAACTAAGAGTATATATACAACCATACATATATCTGTAGCTGAGCAGTAAATAGTAGGAAGTTTAATTTGACCCAATGTTGGGTTAATACTGGGTACTAATAAGTAGCACTGTTCGATCTTCCTATTACATTTATCTGTTTGATGATTGTCAATTTATAATTATAGAGATATAGTACGGCTTCTTAGGCCTCTTTCCATTCCAAATGGCCTGAAAACAGTTTTTTGCTAACCCATGGTATTTTTGCGAAAAAAGGGATAACTGTGTCACAAATAAGATTTGCTTTCAAAAAAGGAAAAAATATGGCGGACGGGGAATGACTCATACAATAGGTACCAACCTAAAAGATAGAGAGAGATAGATCAACGGAAATACGAATCAAAAGAACAACACTTCGAAATTTAGAAAAATATACTCAAAACGGAGATCGCTTTCCTGTTTTACTTAAAAAAAAAACCTCTTAACATCTCAAGTCAAACATGAGTCAAAGACTGTTACAAAGCAAAAACAGGTTACCTCTGAAAGTTTATATCTAACAGCTATAATTTTGGTTGCCATAAAATTGTCAAATATGAAATTCCGCAGCATGAAATACTAGTGTTAAGTATAAACATAAAACGAAACGCCCGTTTGTTCCGAAATAACTAAAGTGAAAATGAAAATATGGACATGACTCACTTTCTTTCACTGAAAAGCATCTCAAGTTTGCCAACAAGCTAAAATAAGAAACAAAGGATGATTCTAGAAGTAAAGTCACAGATATGAAAACATACTATTTTACTGTATGAGAATGTAATAGAATAATAAGTAACCGAAATATGAAATTGTTTTGTTCTTTATGTGTTGAAGTGTATACAGGATGTTCGAAAAATAGACGGAGATATTTTATGGGGTGATTCCTTATTGAAAAATATGAAAAAAGTTTTCATAAATATGGGTCCGGAAATGCAGGGTTTTCAAGATACAGGGTGATAAATTTTAAAAAAATGTTTATTGATATCTTAAAAAATATTTAATTGATTCTGTTGAAGTTTGAACTGACGCGCAAATGTTAAACCTCCATGCGGACATGATTTTTGTTTTCCAAGGCACTTGTGATGTTTTAGCAAAAATTAATAAACCAATTTTGTCCAGTGACATGCAATAGAACGGCTTTTATTTTATTTTCTCGAAAACGAAGTCAGATATGAGAAAAGTACAAGAGGCAAAGAAGTTGTATTTTTAGATGCTTAATAAAACAACAAATATTAAAGTTACACAGTGGCGTACATTTTTTTGCCAATAACATTCACTAAGGTAATACCTTAATATATATGTATAATATATGTATATTATATATTATATTATATATATATCAAAACTGTTCATCAATAATGGTTATCCGAAGTGTCTGATTAACAAGATCTTATTTAGTTCACCTTCCAATATTTTGCCGAACTCTGGTGATGCAGGTAATAGTCGCACAACCCCTAATAACGGAACTGATGTAATTCCCAATAATAACATCAATCCTAACAGTACAAGCACCAACCCGGACTCCAGACCTGGTTTTGCTGTCCTGCCCTATATCAAGGAACTGACCCCTAAGCTGATCAGATTATGCAGTCCTTTGAACTTTCGAATTGCTTGCAAATCCGTCCTCACTATAAACTGCATTTTTTCAAAAATGAAAGACAAAGTCCCGCTGCTTGGCTTAACCAACACAGTCTACTCCATCAATTGCAACAACTGCAACCAAATATACATAGCTCAGACCTCCAGATCTCTTAAAGGAAGGATTACATCACACAAAAGTGATGCTAGGCTTCATCCTGAAAGATGCGCTCTAGCATCTCATGTTAACACAACAGGGCATTCTATGAATTACACAAGTATCAAAGTTCTTGATAAAGAAAAACACCTTTCCAAACGTTTATTCCTGGAAATGTCCTACATCTTCATGAATAACAACTGTATCAACAAAAAGACAGATGTTAAACAACTGAGTGTCATTTACTCATATTTGCTAAACTGCGAAAAATTGGAGAACTTACATATCTCCCCAAATTTCGACTCTTCACAACCATAATTAGAATCTGTGTTTTGGCCGATTCCACCAGTAAATTTCATTCCACTCAAAATATAATAATTCTCTTCTCACGATTTATTAATAATTGTTAATTTAAATTCCCATTAATTAAAATATAGTTTATTCAACTGCCTCTGGTCGGTTTAACAAATTCTTACATAAAATTCTGAAAATCACATCATCTGAAGTGATTTGGCAACGTCTGGCACACGCCCGCAATTTGTTCCATCTTTCAACACAGACATTGACATCCTTCGGTCTTCTGTCAAAGGGTTTCATCTCACTCATTATTCCATGACCACTAATTTGTGCAATCATCAAGTGGCTTCACGATGTAATGCTCTAATGTTTTTTAAATAATTTTTAATCTGTTTTTAACTTGTTCTTGTCATATTTTATATAATTTTGACTATTGTACAATCTATCCAGCTCTCACCATGTTACTGGACGTTTCCCTCATCCTATACGTAAACAACAATTAGCAACATCCTCACATACTACTGTAAGTTGAGTCAATTTAAATTCATTTTACACTTTTGTTGCTACTGTTATCATTGTAATTGCAGCTCCTGATGATGATGGCAAAGTCCATTGAAAGCTAGAGAGAATTAAAAAAGTATAAAGAGTCCTCTTTGCTTAAATTTTGTCGAAGTACCCTACAAAAGGCGGAAGCTTTAATTTTTCACCTAACTGGTCTAGACGACAATGACCACGTCTCAAGTCAAAATATATATATATATATATATATATATATATATATATATATATATATATACTTTTTAAATTTGTCACCCTGTATCTTGAAAACTCTGCATTTCCGGATCCATGTTTATAGAAACTTTTTTCATATTTTTTAACAAGGAATCACCCTCTAAAATATCTCCGTCTATTTTTCGAGCACCCTGTATAAAGCTGAAAATCATAAAACGTTTTAAGAATATTTCGACTGCCTAAGCAGAAAGAAATTTTAATTTGGCGGTGTTCTTAAATAATTGTTTTTCAAAAACAAAACCTGTTGATTTTTTCACCTACCGTTTGTGGCCTAAAATTGTAGGAAGTGCTCTGTGTTTCATTGAGATGTATGCATTTAGTCAGCAAATGTATGCCTCCTCCAGCTTTCTAATTATAAAAATGGAGCTTTCAGTGGGATTAAAGGTTTATGAAGCAAGCACTATGCTCCCTCAGCTCTATTGATTTGTAAAATAGTGATATAGCCAAGTAGATATTAGTTGGTTTCGTTCATTGTTATTGTTTATCAGAAAATAAGGATTTCTATTTAAAAGATAAATTCTTGTTCTCGATTAACCATTCAAATTTTAATTTTCTTTTACATTTTTGTAACATCAGATATATTGGAATTTACATGCTAAACAAATGATACACGAGGGGCACGCTGTATATTTTGAGATGTGCATTAACTATACTAGTTAAAGCCAGCAAGGATGCACTATTAGAAAGAGCAGTCCTTTATTAGTAAATCGCCGTATTCAGTTCCTTTGCAAGAATCTTACAGTGCACGTGGTGTAAGCAAATTGAAGACGAAACATGCAGTTGTCTCGAGAGTGTTATCGCGCTATGATTTACTATGACTTTAAATTCGGTTTAACAGAACATCAATGTATCGAATGGTTACAACAGGCATTTGGTGATGAAGCTCTATCCCGGGCAAGTGTGTTTCGCTGGTATGCCGAATTTAAAAGAGGGCATGTTTCATTGGCTGATGAACCGTAGTGATAGGCCATGTTCTAGTGTGACTTGCTGAAGTTTAGCGGCTAATTGAAGAAGATTCTGGCTGCACATATGCGACTATAGAGACAACTCTTGCATTCTGCATGATCATCTTCATTTAAAAAAGTTGTTGCGTGCAATCCACGACAATGCCTCTAGCCACACTGCCCAACTAACTGTAGACTTTTTACGCTAGCGCCACACCAAAATGCTGGAACGTCCGCCTTACTCGCCAGATTTGTCAATGTGTGACTTCTGACTCTTCAACAATCTAAAAAAAATCTGCGTGGTCGAAAATATTCGAAAGGTCAGGCTACACAAGCGCATTGATGCTGATACTTTGAACATAAATAACCTAGTTTTCGAAAAATAGTTTTCAGTTTTCGTGTATCTCAAAATATATAGCGTGTAAGTTTTCTATGGCTGTGCATATAAAAATAGGTTCTCATGAATCTTACAACACAACAGCACAGCGCAACTTTGGAAATACTAGCTTTACCCATCTATTTTCGAAAAACAAACGAACGGAGAATTTGGAAACATTATGAAAGTTGAGTTTATCAACAGTTGTTTCATTTCAGAGAACTTCTGGTTTTTTCACACTTTTTCCACTATTTTGCTACCGACAAAAAAGTACCACTATATACCAACTTCATTGCACTCTGCAAAAAAATCGTTGGTTCAGAACAGCACCCCATATTCAGGGTCAGTAACACTTTTTTGTGATCGTGCCATTGCAAAATATAAAAAAATATCAAGTATGTTGGCTGTGCCCTTCCCATGCAGCGGTATCGTCATTTGATAAAAGTTATTATGTTTAGCACACGTTAACTCTTTCAGGAAAAAGTATAACAGAAGAATTAAATAGTCTATTCCCACCCATTTGGCATCCAACGACGACTTTCCCATGAATATATGGGTAAGCATGTGATTTGAACATTACTAATAGTTGCTTATAATTATCAGGGTTAAAAGTATCTGCGACATCAAGAAATTGCATCAAGTAGGTTGACTCTACACTTCCCACGCATCGCCGTCATCAGTTCGTGAAGGCGATGCGATTATGCTCAAAATAAGACAGCACCATTGACTTTATATTCTGAATAGAGGGTAGTTGCTATGCCTTCGTTTGTTATCCCAGAGATCAAGCCTAGATCGTGCTGATGAGTGGGCAAAACAGCACGAAACGGTTGGCTGTCTTTGGTTGGACGGACAAAAACAGCAGATTTCAGACCCTGTAACAGGATCTGCCCTAAAATTGCTATACACCTTCCCTTACCCCAGAATCCTTCATCAAAACAGGATATATCATTTTCGGAAATTTGCGTTATTACAATATATCGTCGCCAGTAGACGTGGAAAGTAAAAACCAACTTTAAGCATACCTATTTTTCGTATTTTTTCACCCGTAGTTCCGCATCCACTTGATCGACTTTCAAAACTTCAAAGCTTTTTCGACATTGGGATATTAGTAACCTTGTGTCCAAATTTCATCAAAATCCCAACGGTACTTGATTAATTATAGAGACGCCAAGTATTACCAGACAGGCAGACAGAATGGCGGAAATGAGTGACATGGTTTTTAGCAATGTAACAAAATAAAAAACAAAATCTCATGCTTCAAATCTTTTAGATTATACCCTAGCCGTTCGTCCCTATTCACCTATCGTTCGTGGCCGGTGGTCTGAGATCCCCTAGCCAATTCGAGTGCGAATTTTTTGTGCAAGAAAAAGTTTTTATAGCAACTCTCAGGCAAAAAACTCGACCTGAGCGAAGTGTGAGATTATCCAGAAATGCGGCATACTCACTAAGATCCCTCGGTCTTTGGCCACCACGGCGATGCTTGCAGCATTTCGGCATGGTGGACGTGAGGAATTACTAAACGTGAATCTACCTAATATAGTCTGATCATATTAGCAAATTTCCCTGAAATAATTGTAAAGTCTGGTTTTATTGGTGCAAGTTGTTCAAGGGGGTATTCAAAACATGGACGCATAAAATGGATAGACTAATTTTTGTGGGAAAACTTTTTGTTTGATAACAAAGAATGGGAAAACGTGTTCTTTGGGATTCAATCGTAAGTGTTGACAGGAACGCAAAAACTTTTCATATAAGATTTTTAGGTATTTATGAGACCTACAAAATGAGACCAAACGTGAAAAGATCCCACTAATAGCAAAAATGTTATGGCCGAAACACGATAATTTCACGCAACTACTTGCAATTCTTCAAATCCGTAGGATTTATACTTCTATTCATACTTCTAAATAACGTCAACAAAATTGGAGTATATTGATCAAGTAGTTTTTTGAGAATTTCTAATTGTTCATCCCAAAATACCTGTTTTCCGGCCATCACTACTAGTTTATTGAACAATATACAGGGCTCGTTCAAAGAGCATTTAATGTTCACCTAGCCGATATGAATCACAAACCATTCCAAAAGATAAATGTTATTTTTATGCGAAAAACAAAGTTATTACGTTTTTTCCTCTAAACAAATTCAAACATTTTTTCGTTTTGTGAGTAATTGAACAAATGGAAATATTCGAAAAACATTCGTTACTATACACATTTTAAAACAAAGCGGATGTGTATATCATATTTTGCTGCGAATTATCACAAATACGAAATGTTTGAATTTGTTTAGAAGAAAAAACGTAACCTTTCCTTTTTCGCACAAAAATAACATTTATCTTCTGGAATGGTTTTCGATTCATATCGGCAAGGTAAACTAGAGTATTTTGCTACAAAACTAACCCATGTATATTGCTCAATAAACTAGTAGTGATGGCCGGAAAACAGGTGTTTTGGGATAAACAAGTAGCACTCAAAAACTACTTGACCAATCTACTCCAACTTTGTTGTGATTATTAAGATGAACGAATCCCACGAAATTAAAGAATTTCAAATATCTACGAGAAACCATCGTCGCATTACCAACAAGTGGCAAAACCAGCAGTTTGCCTAGGTTTTCGGCCATAACTTTTTTGCTATCAGTCGGATCTTTTTACGTGTGGTGTAATTTTGTAGGTCTCATAAATACCTAAAGATCTTGTATGAAGAGTTTTTTCATTCCTGCCAACACTTTCAATTGAATCCCATAAACCACGTTCTCTCATTCCTTGTTGTTGAATAAAAAGTTTTCTCACAAAAATTATTGTACCCATTTTATGCCTCCATGTTTTGAATACCACCTTGAACAAATTGCAGGAATAAAACCAGACTTTACAATTATTTCGCAAACCAGGGGTGTTTTCGTTTAATATGATTAGACTAATAGTAAATATCCTCACGTAGAAAATAAATATGAATATTTTCGGAGGTTCTTTTATTTACGACTGCACTGATATAACCTACATTCAAGTGTATGTATGCGCGCCATCAGCCCTACTTGTTAATCAACAGGCTATTCAAAGTATAATTACACTGCCGCTAGCTCTGTACTCTGTATCATACTCTGTTTAAAAGGGCCTCTAAATGGGAGTGAAACCCATGTGTTCGCTTTAGACGCTTCGTAGTTTTTCCAGGGCTTGCTAGCTCTCTGTATAAAATATCTGAACCCTGAACATTGTTCCAATGCAGCAGATAGCGCTTTTAGATCAGTATAGTTGGGTGGAAGCCCACACAAAAACTAGAAACACAATTGTTGTTTACACATTTTTTCACAGGATAAACAACACGGTTCCTTTTAAACGTCGAAATAGTATTAGTGATATTTCTCGCGTTTCAGATACAAAACAATGCTCTTGCAATATTTTAGTCGAAGATTGCATAACAATTAATCGGTGTGTTACTTCAACAGATCTGGGTAGTTTCTTTTTTGAGAAATTTTGAAGTTTTCCGGATGGACGAGGGTGACGTATCCAGTACATTAAAAAAAGACAGATAGCCCCATGCTCGCTTATGGTTTTGTAGGGATGGACTTCCTTCTTCCTTATTGGTCAGACAAGCATGAGGGATTAAACTCTTGACATTCTATCTAACTATTACATTTAATTTTAATAACGTCACATGTATTACAGAATATTTGTACTACTTTAGAACAGGTTATAATAAAGCTGGAGTTAAAAAAATACTTTAAAGGAGCAATCGATCATCAACTTAGGAGTTGTATCTGAAAAAGACGACAGACAATACCGACAAACCGATCGTTTTCTGTGGCACCACTCACCGTTTCCCTCTTGCATTCGTTCGCTAGACAGATAATACTCGGCGCCCTTATTATACAGAATTCCTGTCAACCTGTGTGTAAGTATGTAAAAACATCAGCTGGCTGGAGGAAATATTAATTTGGTATCCACTCGATTCATTGCGTTGTGTATTTGGCCCAATTCTTCGGTTAAATATAAACGCCTTTCGCTAATGCACGTCGTTTTGTGCGTGATGGATTGCCAAAGCCAGGGTCTGGTAGTTTATAGAAATTACACTGTTTCGTAAGCCTAGGTTAGTTATTTCTGGTTCAATACATTTTACGTTGTACTTAAAAAGATTTTATAGGTACCTATATGTATATTTTGAGCGATATGAAGCTCCTCTGTACCGAGTCTCATACAAGAGAACCGTACAAGAAATTATATAATTAGCACCAAACATGGATTTTGGCAAGCAATCCGGGACAAGAGTGGAGTATTTTTCAATTGTTTTTCCCTGCAAGGTATATTTGGTGTATTTAGACATTTTTCTATCACAGAGAAGTGGCAAAAATTACGCTTCAAAGTTTAAACGTGAAATTTTCGTAATAAGTTTATTCATGCACTGTCCTGTCACTGTGCTTCGGTCAAGTTTCATCTATACTCGGAATAAAAATCAAATCCCATTGGGTGATTCCTTCTACGGTAAATACAAGAGATATAAATAATGTATTAATTTCAAATACGTTTTTTCCAGCACGTGCGAAAAACTAGTATAAACTTCACTATACAGGGCGTTTCAGAACTATGGGATCAAACTTGTAGGGGTTATTCAGTGTAACAGTAGGAAACATTTGAGTATAGGGACCGATATCCGGCGCTTGTGTGTTGTTATCTTTAAAATCGATAACAGAAATTGTTTTTGCATTCCATATCGCCTTAGTCGTGCTATCGTATACTAAGTGACATATAAATCCGAACGCCCAGTTTAAATGGTTTCATTTTAATAAAAGTTGGTGAATGTATTTATCTTACTGTAAATAACAAGTGAAAAATTTTTCAGCCTTATCAGTTGGGCATTCCGGTTTTTATACTGCTTTTTTTAATTCACTAACGCTCTATAAATGAATATTTCAGCCGCAGTAAAGAATCAACGTTGGCGGATATTGGTTTTTGACATCCTTTACGATCGGTTACGATGCCTAGAGTACGGAGACCTGTACGATTTCGTCAACTTAGTGAGTTTGATAGGGGCCGTATAGTGGGACTTCGGGAAGCTGCACTTTCTTTTGGGGCAATTGCAGTTAGAGTGCAAAGAAGTGTAGACACTGTGGTTAGGTGTTGTCAGGCATGGCTTCGAGAAGGCCGTACGCAAAGAGCAAGGGGCACTGGACGCCGCCGTAGAACAACAGACCGTGAAGATCGCCGCCTAAGATTATTTGCCTTAAGGGACCGTTTCTCCACTACCAGGTCCATTGCAAATGAATGGTTTGCAGAACACGGAAGACCTATTGGCATGCGAAGCGTTTACCGACGAATGAGAAGTTTTGGCTTGTTTTCATACCGGCCACACTGGGTCCTCCCTTTAACTCGAGAACACCGACGTAATGGCTTTGAGTGGTGCAGACAACGGTCACTCTGGGATCAGGAATGGAACAGTATTGTCTTTAGTGACGAGTCTCGATTTTGTTTAGGCATGCACGATGGTCGTGCCAGGGTTAGACGGCGACGTGGTGAAAGGAGGAATCCACAGTTTTTTGTTGAAAGACATGTTCATCACACTGTTGGAGTTATGGTTTGGGGTGCTATAGCTTATGGTTCCAGGTCACCTTTAATCTTCATCAGAGGTAACATGAACGCGCAGCGTTATATCCACGAAGTTCTAGAACCCCATCTTTTACCCTATCTTGACACCCTGGCAGATCCAACTTGATAATGCCCGACCACATGTTGCAAGAGTCACAATAGACTTCTTTCAACATAATGATGTCACATTGTTACCATGGCCACCAAGATCTTCTGACTTATCCCCAATTGAGCACGTGTGGGATATGATGGGTAGGAGATTGCTCAATTTGCAACGTCCTCTTCAGACTCTAGAAGCACTTCGAGAGGAGTTGGTGGTTGCCTGGAATGAGATACCACAGGAGGACATTGACCACCTGATCAGAAGCATGCCTAGGCGCGTTGGAGAATGCGTAGCACATCAGGGTGCATCCACACATGATTAAAGGTCAAAGGGCTTTAAAGCAGTGCAATCATTTTGAAATTTTTATCATTTACTTATTATGCTTCATTAAGTACTTATACAAAATTTTATTAAAATAAAACCATTTAAACTGGGTGTTCGGATTTATATGTCACTTAGTATATTTGGCTCAGCGGTTTGGGCACGTTAGGATTGCCACAGGTGGAGCAGTTTCTTGGCCTCCTAGGTCACCCTATTTAACGTCGCTAGATTTTTTCCTGTGGGGACATGTAAAGTCTTTGGTTTACGAAGCTCCAGTAGAAACAGAGCAAGACTTCATTGGATGAATTACAGCAGCATTTGAAATCACTCAAAACGACTATCAAATTTTTAGTCAAATTCGCCGAAATCATGTGCGACGTTTAAATCGGTGTATTCAGGTTGAAGGAAGACATTTTGAACAATTGTTATGATGATATCATGTACAAAAGGCAAAAATTAAATGTGTTAAATCCTATTTAGGCAATTCATCGTCTTTCTAAATTTTAACGCGAGTTAGGGCCGTAGTGTCGTAGTGACACTTTTCCGGTCCCTATACTCAAATGTTTTCTACTGTTACACTAAATAACCCCTAGAAGTTTGATCCCTTAGTTCTAAAACACCCTATATTTGAAAACTGTAATTACACAATCTTACATTTCAGCTGTATCCCAACATCAAAATTGGTGGAAATAAATTTTAGCTGATGCAGAGAAACCTCAGTCGACAAATTTCTAAAATTAATTTGTCTGCCTACCTCAAAAAAGCTTATAATCTAAAACCTTTGAAAACTACAAAACATATATTTGGATGGATGAACAGTAGGGATGCTATGAATGAAAATTTCTTTCTGACCATAAGCAAGGAATTCGTAAAACATCAGTTTGGCAGAACTATTATGGAACTACCGGCACGACAAAGCTGTCAGGGCACCACCCGACCAAGATGGTATTGGAGGGAATCTGCCTACCCATTAGTGCAGTGCTAATGAAAGCACCCGCCGAGTTCGAGAAAGTTTGTTTTACACGTTCATTTCAGTGGCGTAGCTGGAATAGAATGGTTTTAACAATAGTATATGGTGATCAATGCGGAAAATAGAATGAAGGATCTAGCTAGTCATATAACATAGAAATTATTGTTGAATCAGTCATGACTGATTTGTGTTCTGATGACACTTATGTTGATGAAATATCTTATTTTCAGGTTCAAAGCTGTTTTTGAAAAGTCATAATGATTTTATTATGCTTGATACTGAATTCCTTTTTAGCTTAGGAGCTTAATCATATCTTCATGTGTATTATTCCAGAATTTTGAATACTAGTTCATAAATTCAGTATCTAAGTTTCGCTAGTCGAGAGAGTGGTATTGGTATGGTCTGCTAAATTACCGGAGCCTCATCTGTTACGAAATAGTGTTATCAAATAGAGAAACCTATTGCACCTTTTTGATTACCGACAATTTAGCCCTCTATAATAAAGTAATCATTTAAATAGGTATCTCTTTGTGGCTGCTATTTGAGTTTTTCTTAGCTCAAAATATCGTACCGTACTAATTTTCGTTAGTTTGTTGAATTTTAGAAATAACAGCTAACTATTACCTCCATATTTACCAAGACTGATGCAATGTGTCTTAAATTGGTTGAGATAAATTCGAAATAAGTCAATAATTTATGTAGCCATTTTTTTATATGTAGTTATATCCAGCTATAACTCACACTGGAACCGTTAAGTGCACTCTGAATATTTTATAGCTTGTAGATGACAACCCGTAAACACCGCTTAACTATTTCAATGTGCTCGACCTGCTGCAGTATTCAAGAGACGTTACGTAACAAGGCAGTTCAATGTCGCTGTGCATATAATGTAAAGCACAGGTCTAACATACGCATTGTACACAGAATAGATAATCCGCTCTTATCTATTGTGTTTGGTTTCATATCAAAATTTTATGGGTGCACACCTTTTCTGTGGTATGTAATAGTGTTGGTTAGACGCATAGCGGGTTTAGTTATTTTCATTCCCACGGTTGTCGCAGGACAGAGGACTAGAACCAGTGAGGTAATTATCCAAAGGTAAATAGTAGAAAATTGAGCATGCTTGGATAGTTAGATGTTGAGCAGAAAAAACAAGTTTACGGTATACCAAAAATCATTATTTTAAACTAATTTTAAGAGCGAGCGAGACAAGCCCACAAGACATATTGGAGCATACTGTCTTGGTGTCGACATGAGACGAATTTATCTTAGGACCACATCGGGAAACATCAAAAGAATTGCCCTCAATGAAGAGAACCAGGTTCTTGGGAACCGATCTTCTAACAAGCCAGGCTGACTAGCCAAAAGAGACCGTAGAAAAAATTTTATAAGCTGATTTTACAACGAAATTATATATACATATATAATATATATATATATACAGGGTAGCCCATCCATGTGTGGACGGAATATTACTCATAAACAAATACATTTCTAAAAATCTATTTATGGGATAATATACTTAACATTCGAGGGCACATTTCTAAAATCTTGGCCATTATACAGGGTGTCCTAATTTCGACCTACATATTAAAGTTGTGATTTTTCAAATAGAATGCCCCAAATTTTAATGCATATTTGGATAAACCAATTCAAAAGAAGAAAGTCGATATGACTATGGGGTTTTAGTAATTAGCTAATGAGATATAAGGTCTTTTGTATAGAAAAACCCCTCACTTCGACAACCCCTCAGTCGGCCATTTTGAAATTTTGAAAGCTGAATTTTGTATCAAAAAAACTTACACATCTCAGCTTTTATCTTATTTGTTACTATTTCGCATTTTAATTTTTGCTCACACAGGGTGGTCAAATACGCAAATTGTAGTTTTTCTCAAAAATTTCAAATGCATCATTTGTGCAAGCTTGTATTCAATTTTTTATAAGCTTTTTTGATACTAGACACATAAGGGGTTTCACGGTTATTTTTTCGATTATTAGCACGTCTTTTATGGAACGGTTTAATTCCGCAAAATATCTTATCATCCTTGGAAACAAATAAATTGTTGATTAGTTACAAACTGTCAAAATTAACTTTATGAGCATTATAATGAATATTATAATAAAACATGTTTGAAAATGTATTTTTCTAAAGAGGAAATGGTAAATTTGGGCGAAGCCCAAAGAAATAGTTTCCTAGCATCTCGCATTTATAAGCATCGGCACCCTAATATGCGACATCCAAGGCCGGAAACATTTTCCACACTAGGAGAACGTTTTGAATCAAGTGGAGCAGTGGAATATAGTAAAAAATGTATCAATAATCCAAGTGTCACTAATGAGGCGAATCAGTTTGAGGTTCTATTAAGTTGCAGGAAAATCCCCTTTAAGTGCACGGCAAATTGGAGCAGAAACTGATATATGCAGAACTGCTGTCCAAAAGATTATTCACAAGCATAGATACAATCCATATCACCTATGCTTGCACCAAGGCCTTCGTCCTCAGGATTTCGCAGCTCGAATGGAGTTTATGTAGAATAATGATAAATAAAGTGAGTGAAGACACTACTTTCCTCGATAAGGTTCTTTTTAGCGATGAAGCAACTTTTAACAGCATAGGTGTTGTCAACAGGCATAACATGCACTATTATCCGACGGAAAACCCTTACTGGGTTAGATTTCCAAAATAGATGGAGCTTGAGTGTTTGGGGAGGAGTTATTTGCAGACAAGTTATCGGGCCTTTCTTTTTCGACAACAGATTAACAGGTACAGAATACTTGAATTTTTTGATCGAGCATTTGCCTTTGCTTTTGGAGGATGTCAACCTGCAAACTAGGATGCATATGTACTTCAAACATGACGGCGCACCTGCGCATTATCATAATCGTATGAGTAACTATTTGGACACCTGGAGTAACAATCGCTGGATCGGTCGTGATAAGCCTATACCTTAGCCTCCTAGATCACCCGATATCACACCGATGGATATCCATCTATGAGGCTACGTTTAGCAAGAAGTTTATAGATATCCACCATCTACCCTGGAAAATATGAAGGAAAGGATTAAGGATGCTTTTCTAAACTTAAGGAAACACATGCTGAGGGATGTGCAACGGTCATTTATCCAAAGACTACGGCTGTGTATTTTCGAGCAGTTTTTGTAGATTAGGTCTTTAGTAGTGATAGTTGTTTGTTTATGTTGTTGTTATAGTTGTTTTTCTCTATTACGCTTGAAGCTGATTTATAATGTTCTGATTGTTATTAGTTTTTACGTCAAATCTGTACTCTTAGTGGCAATATGGAACTAGCTCACTGTTTGTCTTTTGTTTCCATGGATGTGATTTTTTCCTTAATTTTGGTGTGTTGTTCTATTAAAAGCTTAATAACTCAAAATCTAGTGATTTTATCTGAATCAAACCATATACCAAAAAAAGCTTATAAAAAACTGAATCTAAACTTGCACAAATATACAGGGTGACGCATTTGAAATTTCAATGATATATAAGCAGGTATTTTGTCTAGAAATACGAGTAGAAACAAATTGCTGGGTAATTTTTTAATTAAGCGTCAAAGTTGTGAGTATTACTTTGTCGCGTATATTAAAAAAACCTATAAAGTATTGGTCTAAGTGGTTTACAGAATAGTAGTTGTAGAGGATAAGAAGACCTTTAAAATGAAAACCCTTATGTCCAATTTACTCTAGCGACTACGTCATAATTGTATACTATAAGCTAGAAGGAGTGCGGTATATTAAGCCTTAAGGTCTGGTGTGCCGTCGGATACTTTCATGACTAAGAAGCTGCTGTGCTGACTACATCGTCCATACTTTGACTCATTCACACGATTCGACCAAGAATTCGACGTTCGATGCAATTTTTTATCATAACATCACCCTCTCGAGCCATTGCTTCGTAACATAGCCGACATACCAACGCAATCGGCGCCTTTGAGCTCTTCTCCATAACGAAGGCTTTTTATTTCCCTCTCTACTCGAGAGGAAGTATTGTAATCGCGAAAAATTTCGAAAATGAGATATTATGTTGACATCTACATCAAGAAAAACCATGTCACTCGATTTTGTCGTTCTACCTGTATGCCGGTCCGTCTGACAGTACGCCTGCCTGTCCGCCAATCATTGGCCCATCTATAACTTGGAAAGTAGCCCTCGGATTTCGATGAAATGTTTATATGAGATTACTAATATCCCAAGTACAAAAAAACTGGCCAAATTCGCCCTTCTAACTATTTTATCATCATTGTTTAACTTCCTTTCATATGAAGGGGAAGATAAAGTGAGCAACATATTGTACGTCTGCACTACATAAACCCAATATTTCAGGAAATGGACGACAAAGTTCTGCAGTTAGAGTTCTTCCCAATGGGGTAATTTACAATGAGGTCGCGCCTTTGCGGTAGTGCCGAACCCTCAGAGACACATTATCAGCACTACACATCGGAATATATTCCAATAGTTTCAATTAGTCTGGCCTGTTCCATTTCCTGATTCCCTGGACCAAGCTGCACATCGACGCCCCGGGCACCTCCATTTCGGAGGCGTGCACGTATTGTAATCGGGAAAAATTTCAAAAATGAGTAATTATGGTTTTTGGATGTTATATGATCTGTACATCACAAAAAACCATGTCACTCATTTCCGACGGTCTGTCTGTTATACGCTCCCAACGGTAATTCTATGCACCTATTATCGATATTTCACACATCATACATTTCCCGGTACATTGTCTTTAAAAATGACCCAGCAATGTTTTCAACGTTGCCAGATAGACAGTAACTATAGGTAGGGCATTCCATCATTTGCTGCAATTTTCCTGCGCACTGCAGTAGGTACGTGACGAAGAATATACGTTATAATTTTATGCTCATTCAAAGGCACTGGTATCGTGTTATTCAAATAATGAATGCGTATTGTCACGTCGCATAACAGTATTTGCGGTTAACACGATTTAACGGTGTCATTTCTTTGATTCGCGCTATCATCGCTGAGAAATGAGAACCACAAATCGGCTTAGAGATCTTGGTCAAGCATAGCGGTACGAAAAAATTATTAGAATCGTGATAATGGGCATATACAGTTGGTTCACATGCATAGACCAAGTTGTGATTTTGAAAAATCGAGAAAACCCATCAGTCGAATTTTATATGATACCTTGCCCAGTATTTTTTTGAGGGGTAAGAAATGGCGTCAAAAAAGTTTCCTTCGATTGCAGCAATGAGCGTGTCCGCACACGGTAGCCTCATTTCTTTGGATCTATACTTATATACTATACGTTATATGAGTATATTACCTCGCGAAACCAAGTAACGCCATTAAATTACTTTCCAAGCATAATGCTCGTATATATAGATAATATCGCCCCAACCTTTTATATGCATTTCCCCACTGAGCGGGCCGCTACCTGGTTTTATGTCCCTCGGATGCGTTACCAAAGATGCAAGCAACATTTACAATTACCTGTGCACGGCAAATGCGACCGATAGGTAGGCGATCCGTCAGATGAAAATGTTTTTCAAGGTCGAATTACTTAACTTGTGCCGTCGGTTGTAGTGAAAATGTCTTATTTCAACGCTCAGAGTCGATGAAAGCATGATGCACGTTGAATTTTTGTACGTTCATGTTTGAATTAATGTTTATCAGCATGACTTCCCCAGTTTGCGAATAAAGCAGACATTGTGGTGATTAACGACCACATCCAATGTAATTTTAAAACGGATTTATATCAAAAATCCGCAAACTCCCGAGCTACACGGAATTGTAACTCGGCGGAAAATGAATTGCCGTGCAATTTTAATCTGCTTTTAATTAGTGCTTGTGAAATACTGCTAGGCGGATTTTGTTTGCAACGATATCTGTGTTGAGCCCGAATGCTAGGCTAGGCAGTGCTTGATTGTTTTGTATGTAAGTGTTGAAATTTTTATAGGATTGTACTTTTTCTACTTTTACTTCCCATATCAATCTGTATTTTAACGTCTGAAATTCCCCGTTCTGGTAGACACTGATGATTCTTTAGTAAAATTGCATTCTAATAGCAGGGATGTCATATTTTTGGGTTTGACTCTAAAAGAGACTGATTTTGCTTCCCACGCCTACTGGCGGGAAAGTATTGTAATCGCGAAAATTTTCGAAAATGAGGATGTTTATGTTTTTGAATGTTATATCACATGTACATCACGAAGAAACATGTCATTCATTTCGGTTGGTCTGTATGTCTGTTGGTCTGTTTATAACCGCCTATAACTTGAGAAGTATTTCCATGAAACTTTTACACAATATTACTACGATGCCAAGGAAACAAAAGTTTTTAAGTTTATTAAATAGTAGCGGATGAGAAAAAAGGCCAAAAACAAAAAAAAAATCGTTAAAACTTTGTTTATTGACGTTTCAGCAGATTCTGATCATTTACGGAAAAATGTTGGTGTTAAAAATTGGGGGTTAGGAGATGCAGGGCAGTCGGGGAGGGTCTATCTCAATTTTTTGACGGTATATTTATTTGCCTCCGACCCTAGCAATCCTACGCACATATTAGGCATACATCACTCATCATAGATGTCCCCGTACATTTACCCTGAAAACTAAAATATCGCTCACAGTCTGGTGTCGATACATGCAAAATCATCCCCCGATGGACAAGTGTTGTCGTCCGTGGTCATACGTCACGTCCGCAATCGCTTCCATACTACAGTGACGCCTTGAGTGCACTGTGGATGATGAAAGCCAATATCGTCATTCACGCGGGATTGGTCATCGCAACGATCATGTGCAGCCCCTAGAAATTGTAAACAATCCATGCCAGAATATCAAATTCCAAGCAAAAGACTACTTCATGCAGTATTCACATATAATCGGTACGTTTGCGACACAAGTTTTAAAGTCTATATTCATTAAAGTTTCATCGCTTAAATATACGTTTTCTCTTCCAAAGTAAAAATTGGTCTAAATGTTACAATTATTACGAATTTATGTAACAATGAACTTCTGCCTTCTATTCAAGATGCTTGGAATCGAATAGTTTCACAAGAATACCAACAATTTAAACTGAAAGGAATATTGATATTTTTTTACAATCTCGATGAGGTAAAACGCAGTATTTTCAATCTGATTTTTATTTTTACTCGCTCCCTTTGATAAATAGCTGATCCATAATAATTGAATTATAAATATGAATTGGTAATATAGACTTTTCACATCCCGTTCATTGGATCCATTCTGTAAAGCCCTTTGAATACAGGTGTATAATATTGCTCAAAAAGATTGGTGCCGGGTATTCAATCCTAAAATGAAAACGAGGTTTTTGAAAGTTTTAGAAAAAATACTGCTTCACATGAATTTTGAGTATTACTTATAAATTCAGAGTCTTTGAATGCAAAATATCTATTTCTGTCCTAAGTGAATTAAATTCGATACACTGACTCTGAACTCGCGGAGCCTTCCGTGGATTGGGGCCTCCAGTTGATCTCAGCGAAAACCTAACGTCAAGTTCGTGATCTACAGACCGGCACCAGTCTTATTTAAAATAATCGCTATTATAGCAATCTGGACAGTCATACTTGTCACTTATGAATGATACTAGCTAGCTGCTAGCCAACGTCACGCGTACTCGCTGTGAACGTCACCTATGGAGAACTAGCAGAACGACCTATGAAATATAATTTACAGCTTAGGCCAGAGAAACTACAAATGACCTCCGGTAGTGTCAGCCCTGAAGCAGATATTAAATTACAACAGAGCCAAACATTGGTAGCTGAAGCCTCATGACGTGTAGGCAAGCACGTACAGCTACAGAACCAGTGAACATCAAGTGAGCAACAGCTAGTACTAAGTTGACATCTTGTAGAAAAACCTCCATAATGTCAAAAAAGACGACATAATGTCACTTTTCAAGATATGTAATACCCCTGCAGATGGGTATCCCTGCCATTTTAGAGTTTCTTAATAATATTTACCTTGGCAACGGGTGTTGATCGATATTGCAGATACACAAAAATTTCTTCAATAATGCTTTTGCCTTCGATGGATCTCAGTGATTTTTAATGCTGATTCCGAATCAGGCTTTTCTAGCAATCATATTATGACATAAAGATGCATTAAACCAGCTGTAGTTATAGACTACACTAGTAGAACGATTGTCCAAACAGATCTATTCCATATTGAAGCAGTAATCATTCCAAAGCATACTTACATAGTTTAAATCTCGTAACATAGAAAGTATATCTCGTGCAGGTCTTACCAATCCTTCCCAACACTGCTCGTTACCCGCTTGAATCCAGTCGGAGTGAAAGTAATAGCAATCCGCGTTTTTCGTAAAAAATGTACCCATTCAGCCACCCGCTGAGATCGAAACCAGTCATTTCATTGACTTCGATTTTCGGACCTATCCTTAATGTTTCTTCCACCGAGATCGGCGACAGAGGCAGAGCAACAACATAAATATCGAGTAGAAATTGAATATGTCTGGCAGGTATGTGATACATTGCTTTTAAATTAATATTAACTTACTCCTTGATTATTCCACAGGATTATAGCAAAATATAGATCCGAAGCGATAAGAGAAACTGCAATCGATTGACTGAAGCCCAAACTAGTACGATATGAACACAAACGATACAGAACTTTTATGCTGAATTGCAATGGCCATTTGATAGTTTCACTCGAAATCGAAGAACTGGAGCTCTTTTTGGATATTTCAAAGGCTTTCGGTAAGGTGTGGCTTGCAAGGCTTCTTTATAAATTGATCTATAAGAGATTTTTCTTTTGGCTGTCAAAATTGCTTAAGTCCTTCTTCAAAGGAAGAAAGTTCAGGATCAAAATTACGGATACGTATTCTACGTATCATCCTATCAGGCGGGCGTTTCCCAGGGCTTTGTCCTGGGGCCTATTTTTTATTGTTTATATACTCATGGTGTCCCACCCACTGTGAGTTTCTTCTTATGCGGGCGACACGGCCCTGGTAGTCTCTCCGCAGTCGTCTGATCGGGTGAGTGAGTAACTGCAGGATTCCGTGGATCAAGTGTATGAGTGGGCCCTCCGGTGGTGCATCAAAATTAATGACTCCAAGAGGTGGTCCATCTACTTTGCAATGAAAAGACATTCTGCACCAGAGCAGACGTCTGTTAACGATTTTCCTGTCCCATGGGGAACAAATTAACCAGAAATGCACTGATGAGTTTCCGGCACTTGTACCCGCTACTGAACCGAAATTCAAGATCAAATCTCGTAAATCAAATTCGCCTGTATACTACGATTGTCCGTCCTGCTTTGAGCTACGCATGTATGGCTTGGTGCTTTGTCTCCAAGTCTCGCGAGAGTACTTTGCAAATCATGTAAAACATAATTATCCTTACTATATATGTGCCCCACGGTACAACTCCAAGAACGCCATTCATAGAGATCTGCAAATACTACTGATAGGAAGCGTTAAGATAGCGCAAGCTCTCATAGCAACCCTTTGTTGGGTGCCGCAAAAACCGTCTGGCACTCTAAATTATAAATCTTGTGGCAATACTCTAACCAAATTAAGCACCTTGCAGAACACAAATTAAACAACTTACCTTTTTTATTAATTGATTCTATTCGGCCGTTTTCTCCATTCTCTCCTTTTCTTGCTTTCTTCCTCTACCTTCTACTTTAAAAAAAACTCCCCTGGCTGGGCTTAGGAAGATTTTGAAGAAAGAAACATCATTCTGCTAGACAAGAGCTCAAATAGCAAACGACGAGACGAGATTAGACAGCTTTGTCCATTTGAGAGCAGTTTTCAGTTGGCTAACAAATTTGATAGTTGATTGCTACCCTACGGCTACTACTATTCAGCATTAAAGTGCTGCGCCGCTTGACTGTCTTACGTTGGTTAAATGTGTTCAATATACGATGTATCGCTGGTGTTCGTATTGTACTGATTTGGGCTTCATTCAAATCAAAGTCTTTCTCTCAAATTCTGTCAATCAGATACAGTTTCTCTTAGCTCTATCGCATCGGAACTGTATTTGGCTATAATCCCCCGGAATAATTGAGATGCAAGTTAAAATTTACGAGCGAAACGTTGGATTTACACATAAAATCAATGTATCACAGACCTGCCAGAGGGGTATTCAATTTCTCCTCGATATTTATCTTGTTGCTATACGTCTGCCGCTAATCTCGGTGAAAGAAATATCGAAAGACAGGTTCGGAAATCGAAATCAATAAAATGACTGGTGTAGATCTGAGCAGGTCGCTGAATGGCTATATTTTCAGTGAAAAACGCCGATTGCAATTACTTTCACTCGGTCTGGATTCAAGCAGGTAACAAACAGTGTTCGAAAGGATTAGTAAGATGATTCGCAGATCTACAGTCTTTTCCATAATCACAACATTCAAAGTCCAGAAAGAAAATGCTGTTTTCTGCCTCAGGAAATGCCACAAAAATATTAAATGCACTACAATATTGATTACAATAATGATAAAAAAAGTTACAACGTTGAAATCCTGTTTCAAGACAAGCAATCTCAAAAACGGAGAAAAACATCAGAAGACATGAAAGCAACAACTTCACAGGTATTGAAAACTGATCTTTCTTAAAATTTATTAATGAAGTTTTGAAAATTTATTTAAACAAAACCCGTACTAATCGATGGAGAAATTATTAAACCAATATAACTTCTGAAGATTGTCGAATTCGCCCAAAGTTTGATCGGCGGACATCAATCTGTATTCAAAGGACTCTACAGAGTGGGCCCAATGATCGTGAGATGAAACGTTTATATATCAGTAATCCATGTAGCTCAGAATTGTCAATTTTACTTGAAAAAGGCCATAGTGGTAGTCAAAACGTCGTATAACAAACAGAAATTCAAACATACGAGGACAGTAAATTTAGTTATTAACTAACAACGTAGCGCTCGATCTAGCAACGCTGGAGGCGCTGGGCTTGGAGGAGAGACAGTGAAACATTTGATCCGCCTTCGGTACAAGTTTAAACTCGATCGAGTCATTTCGTTGTCCATAGCGAATTTTTTGCGGAACAGCTTTTCTTATTGTGTTCTAAAAATAAGTGACAATTTTTGATGATTTACGGTATTTTCAGAAAGGAGATTCAGATGATGGACCACGAAGAATAGGGCCTTCATCAATCAAGACACTGGGTGTTGCAACACGACGCCTAGTCACACAGCAATGTCAATAAACGAGTTTTTGGCCAGTAAAAACAGTCCAATGGCACCTCAGTCTCCTTATTCACCTGACATCAGTCCGTGTGACTATTTTCTTTTGTCAAAGTTAAAAAATCACCTCATTTTGGGACAGTCGAAAACATTCAAACGACTGTAACCGACCAGCTGAAGGCTATTGCAGTATCAGAGTTCCAGCACTGCTGCGAGGAGTGGAAGAACCGTCTCCAGCGCTGTGTGGCTTCAGAAGGAAGTTATTTTGAGGATGAAAATGGAATTGTAATTATATTTTAATAAAAAAATTTATAAAAAATCAGTCTCATCACTTAATTTACAGACCTCGTATATGTGGTTTGGTTCGACGAGACAATGGAGTCCTATGAGTAATCCATATTCATAATTTAATTAGTATCGATTAGCTTATCTATCCAAGCGAGTAACTAAAGATAAATATGAACTTTACATCATAAATTGCTGCTTCAACCCAGCGATATAAACCAGACTAAAAATAAATGAAAACAAAATGCATTTTAATCAACACGTCCATGAAAGAGGAATAAGTTTCGATTGCACACCAGGAAATTACCCCAAGCTTTTCATATCTCTTGCGCTATTTGTTTTTCATACGAAATCGACTGTTAGTACTACCTTTGATTCCGAAAGCGTTCGTAATTGAATTTATCGTATTAATTGATGCTTCTAAGAATGCCTGTCGAACTATGGTATATACATCTACAACTGGCCGTTACGACAGCGTCTTCATTCCCAATGTGTTGTTAAATTGAGAGACAATATGCCTAGAAAAGATCACCCCCAGTTCATTCAACCATGGCCACTTTGAAAATTAGATCAAGAAGAAAACTTTGATTTCTTTATAGTAGTCTAAATACCCCGATATTTTCGCTCCGCTTCAGTAAAAAAGATTATAAAGCAAGTATTAACGTATTTCACCTGCCGACAGCCAATCAGATACTGTATTCTAACCTCCAAAAAGGGATCTATTGGACAGTACCAGAATACAAAAACGAATTTTGAAATTTAGTTTGAAAAGGCCTAGTATTTGAATCTGCTACTGTTTCATAGATGGCGCTAGGTTCTTCAATCGTTTTTTGATATCCCTACGGTCCATTTCAATTGAGTATTTTCAGGCAAGATACCCAATTAAGATAAGCATTAGAGAGGTGTCAAAAAGAGCTTGAGGATCCGAACGCCATCTATGAGCCGATAGCGGAATCAAACACTCTAACTCTTTTCAAAGTAGATTTCACAATTTATGTTTGTGTTCAGCTGCTTTCTCACAGATGACGCTAGTATCAGCAGCAAGGCGCTGTACCGGTGGACTGCCTTATGTTGGCTGAACGCTCTCATTGGTCTGTACCTGAGTATGACATCTTCCTTTGAGATATTGTTTCTACTAAAAGTAAGATTAGCTAAATTAGCTAAAAGCTACATTCGGGATAACAGTATTTTTCTATGCAGGGTATTCAACCACTTTATGAAAATCTTACCTCAAAATTAGTCACGATACCAAATGAACAGATGTGTCCAATGTACAAATACCCATTGCACCATTCTCATCAACTATTTCAATCGAGAAAACCCTATTAACGAATTTGATATTGGTATCTATAATTTGGAATCGTATTTCATAATTGGCACTGACCTCATGACTTATTATCTAAGGGACGTACTGATAACCTTGTTTAATATGAAATAAGTAGACATCATATGATATTTTTGATATGTCCATGTACAGAACACAATAATGAGCAAATCATCAACAATACCTATTAATATTCTGCTAGTACAGAGAAACACTATTTTATTTTCGCAATTTCAGAGGCTTCCTATTATTCAAAAACAGATTGTAACTTTTGCATTTCAACTACATCTAAAAGTCAAGCAGTTGGAAGCGATCCGTCAATTTTTAAAATTTCCAGGAACCACTAACCGTTTCTAGAGTTTCCTATGAGTCTCAATCGTCATCCTGATTTAATGAAACGCCAAATCTTATTCCATGCGGAGCATCATAATCCAAGTTACAGCAATTACCTACCATCGGCGTAAAAACAGAAGGAAGACATTGCATGGCCACAGACGCTGTATGAAAAGTAAAACGACAAACGACCTTTCCCAGCAACATCGAAGAAGAATCGTGACTAATCAAAAGAGAATCTTCACATATAGCATAGTAGACCTGCTCATTCATAATCATCATTTTTTGTAGTAATTCCATTATAAATTACATCATTACACAACTACATACATTCCGTTTTTCATTTACCTTGGTACAATCACCTTTTTACGGCCATGGGTTGATTATATAGTCTTTACCTCATTCATAAATTGTCAAATGGCAGCGATGTCCAATTTTGCTCCCGCTAAGCGGCGTTTGTGTGGGTGGAGGTCAAACTATCAAAAGGTAACATACATTTCACGACTCTTTCACGTTTTGACGCCCCTTGACGTGAACATCCGATCAGAAATTGGTATCTTTGACTGTTTGTTGTTCTGTGTTCAACCTAACTAACGCCATCTATTTCTAGCTTCTGAATTTATAATTTATAATAATATCTTCGCTTATCACGCTCATCACGTCCAGATCTAGAATCTAGGTTCTTAAAATAAAAATTGTTCCTTAACCGTACATATGTTTATATCTTTTAACAGTTCACCTCTTATGGTATCTTTTAAGTTCTGCGTTTTGAGGATTTCACTATGTAATGTAAATCTAGCTAGCTCTTCAATCTGTAAGACATCTATGTACGATTTTCCTCACTATGAATCATCCGACGCTTGAAGTAGCTTTACTCCATCCACTGCTCATCTAAATCGATATGGAATCGTAAAAGAGATCTTGGTGACAAAATGGGTATAGCGCATCAAATATGAACATATCGAAATATAGAAGTATGGGAGTTTTATTTTATAAATACTACCTCGAAATGCCCCCTCAAGTGTTTCTACCGAAAACCATTCTTCGGAAAAAATATATATATAATTTACCGAATTTGCAGCACAATGTACAATTCCACCAATAACTTGAAAAATCTTTTGCTTCGAGCTATTAATTTTATTAGTCATTTCGGATTGTTTAAATACTCTACATTGAGGAGCCCTCATAGAAAAATTCCGACCCTCTCCTCCCTTGTAAAATGATCAATATTCAAAGTCTAGCTCAAACAATGATGCTAAATTTAAATCCCGAGGACCCCTTTAGACCTTTTAGGGGTCTCGCCTTCCTCATCATGAATCCTGGCGCCATCACTACGCCCCTATCTAACTGCTCCGCTTTCATTCATTGTCGTACTTAGAGACCCAGATCGTACTGATAATTACAAATAAGCATGAAACAGCGCCATACATGGATGACCCTCTGTTGATGGAACGGATGAAAACAGTATCATTAGTTTTCAATGACAAGTAAATCTTCATCTACTATATCGACGGCATCAAGCTGTCATAATGTAGTGATGGCTCGGCTTTCGATGCGAACTGAGTTCCCTCCAGTACAGACGGGAATCCTCCTAAACGTAAATCATGGGACCATCACCTGCGCCTCACCCAGTTTCGCCCACGTCTCTATTAGATTCGTCCTCGCAACGCGACTGCCGTTGACCGACCAGACTATGATACTACCTGTTCAAAGTGGGACACCCTCATATCACTAGTGAATCTCGGAACCCACTTATGCTGACGTTCAATTAACTTTAGAAAGTTTCTTCTATTAATAATTTCATATTATACGATCGATCTTGCCGCACTTGCACTTATCCAGGTCATAAACTCCTCATCATCACAGACCATTATTATGATGATTTTTTTATGAGCTCGCTTAGTGGTACCCCAGAAATGTATTTATATATGAAAGTAAAAGTAACATTGAGGTAGAGTTCTTTAGTTAGTCTGTAAGGTCACGCCTCTGGTTAGTCCTAATTGGAGGAATTTTTTATAGATAATTAATTAGTCATGTTTTTATGTGAAAAACTTTACTAAGCGCTTTACGACATAAGTGAAATTGAATTTGGTTAATTAAATCACATACACATTGCCAATCACCATTATTTGTATTCATCACGACTCGTTTTATTCGTAAGGTTAGATGATTAGATGTATTCTAAGTCACATTCAACGCAAACGGGCTTTTTTGTAAGATGTCAAAAATTATGATTTAATATGTAAGAATATAAATATTTTACTTCAATGCATTCGGCGTCAGGCAAACCTAATATAATTTAACATAGGACTCTCGTGACTGATATCGCTAACAAGTTAAAAGTACGTCAGTCACTGATGACTGATACGTCAATGTATTAGCACAGAAGTAACATGTACAAAAATGCAATTTTACAGATTTTACGATTCGCCTGGCAAGTACGTAGCGGAGTTATAGCCGCCTGGAATTAGTACTAACATTTTCCGAATGGCTTACTTGTATGTCCGTAGAAAATATAATAAGCTTGTGTAAACAGGCCCCAGTTTAAGTGCAAAGTGAGACCTTAGTTTTTACTTCCCATGCCACTGAATAGGAAGTATTGCACACGAAAAATTTCGAAAGTGAGATCTCATATTTTTGGATTTTATATGACACATATATCAAAAAAAAACATGTCATGAAATTTCTCGCAGGGTTATTACTATGTCAAGGATGAAAAAGCTTTATTGGTCCAGTGACACCGGAGAGAAATTCCAAAAACAGATAAAATAAAAATCACTGATATTTTACATTTCCCCATGCATTTGCCTTCAAAACAAAAATATTTTCAGCCGACGCATCCCGTACCTATCTGTCGCACTTGCCGGGCGCCATGGGGTTGTGAATATTGCATCTTTGTTAGTGGGTCCGAGGGACTTATGAAGGCACGTAGCAGACGGCGCGGTCATATTATCATGATATAGATTATGCTTATCAGGTAATTCAATGAGGTTACTTGATTTCGTAAGGAAACAAAAATTGTTGACAAACAGTTTCACACCACTCTGAATAAACCGTGTACAGACACCCTCTCTGCAGCAATCTGAATTTTTGTTTCATGGAAAGCCCAAATAGTGCACTAATGTTTCAAACAAAATCCACGTGTGTTTAATGCCATTGCAATTCATGGAAAATTGTACCAGAAATATACAGTCAATCTACTCGACGCCATTTTTTGACGGAGTGCAACCGGATCTGAATAAATAATCGATGTAGCTTGTGAAACTGTACTTTCATGGAAAATTTATAAATGGATAAGCTTCACATTTTCGGCAGTTCGAAGTTCCCAGTACACAAAGAAGAAAGTTATCGGCACTGTGTTGTTAATTTAAGCAGATGACACCTATTGACCTAGAATTAGTCATTTGAGAAATAGCTTATCGATTTATTTATAACTGTTCTTGGGATTTTGAATCAGTTATTGTAATGAGCGCGAACAATCGAGTGTAAAGGCGTCAAAACAAAAGACGACAAGTACACCTTAGCAATTGGAACAAAACGAGATTTCAGTCGTATAACAATATCTTTTCAATCATTCTCAAAAGGGTGTCGGATGACCAAATATCGTATTTCAATTCCTAAGTGAAACAGTAAACACCTCAAGTTGGACATACACATGAAAGAGGGTTCTGTCATAGGCGTCACACTTTATTCTATATTCAGGTAGTAGAGAACCAGATGTCTTCCAATCTCCTTTGACTGAAATGGTCCCCAAAACACCATTTTTTATGCACGGTATTTAATAGCACGGCCGACGCCACAATTTGCCATACTTGATACGATGTACCGCTACTGATGCCAAAAGTGGTCAGTGCAAGGGTGCTCAGTGGTCTGCAACACCGAAAAGCTGACAGAAAATATAGGTTGATTCCACATCTAGGATTAGTTTGTCTGTATGAGGGGATATGAAGATTACTTCCAGGTTATAGCAAGGAACAAAAGCAGCAGGGCAGTTGACCTCAAAAAAATCTATAATTCGAGCGCAGACGCGTGCCATACAGTTTTTTGTAGTCAATGAGTCCAAATCAGAGATCAGTTTGTCTATAGAAAAGCATTTGAAGCCCTCGCAAAAGACAAATTAAGAAAAGTTGAATAACCGTTTATGTCAATGATATGACAGTATATAAGGTTATAAATCTCAGTAGTCTCGTTAAAAAGTAGTCACGAATGATACACCACAATCATCAAGTTTAATAGTCTGCCATAAAGGTAACGCAAGCAAATTTCCAATTTCATATGCAACGTATTGATTAAGCTTTGAAATAGATAATAATTTTCGTTCATTTTCGATACTTTGTTTCTTCAATTTTTGTCAGGTTTTCGTATAAACACACACACAAAGTTACCGTTTAGCTGCTGTCATGCCTTGTTCTACCGTCTACTTGTATGGGATTTCCGCTTTTTTAAGTTTCAATTAGGATTAAAAATATTATATACTGTATTTATAATATTGAATAGCTGTTTAGTATTAAAAAAATCAGAACCTTAATACCAGAGCATTGCTAGAAATTCGCACCAGTATTATGTACAGTACGATGAACGCCATCTAAGAAGGCCATAGAAGCTATGAATGGCCTCCGAAGCAGATCTTATATTAAAGTCAAAGGCATCTGCGACAGTATACATACTTGGCGTCTAGGCAACACACACAACTACTACAAATTAGTCTTAGCTAGTGCGAAGTAAAACGTTACGATTGTTACATTGCGTCTAGCAATCGTCATCACCAACACTTTGCAGTTACATAATAGGACAGCTTTTGTAGGGATGTTCTAACTGCCTGGGTACATACAGATATCATTCTTCTAATCTTATTGAGAGACATTCAAATAAAATCTGTGACTGAGAACAATAGGCCCTCCTTACTATATACAAAGGTGACATAAAGGATCTGCCTGGAGCACACCTCTTGTCTGGAAATCCGTTACCAATTCCGAAACTACCTCCTTTTCTTCGAATTTGTCGTTTAAAGTGGTCGCTTTAGGGTAAAAATCATGTCTGCTGCCTATCTATGCCATAAATCTACAACAAATTAAAGAACTAAAAGAAAATTGTGTAATTGTGATAAATCGAGTGAAAATTACATCTCATTTACATGGAAATCTATTCAGAATCGGTGTGAACACCTGAAAGACCTCGGGACCTCTCAACAGCTGCATTATTATCACATAATCACCAACCATTACCTCGCGTTGCTTGTTGTCAGCTGGCTTTTTTCAACTCGAATAAACAACAAAAATTCCTCGATTATCGTTAATAGTAAACGCAATATAACCTCTTCATGGAACATTAATGCATTGCTGCCCTATTATTTCACTGAAATTTGACTTGTGGTATTTTTCTATGCAACGACATCATTTAGAAAAGTGGCTTCCCCCAAAAAATTGTCCATTGATTTTAGAATACACAAACACTTTTTCAAATTTTATTAAAATATTCATGAAACAGTAAAATGTTCAATTTATTGGTCTCCGACGATAAATGGTGCCTTTGAGGCTTATGCCTCACCTCTCTTGGCTTACAGGCAACAATCTAGCGTTCTTGAATTATATAAAAGAGTTCCTATAGCTACACAAAGTTGATTTCTACTTGTTGAGAGCAGTTCTGCTAACGTTTTCGGTACGGTTGCCTAAACCGTCACTTGACATTATAGAGCTTTTTGGCATCATCAAGTCTTATTGAAAACCTGTATTAAAAACTTCAGTTAACCTAGTGACGCCATTTTCTATATTCAGACTGAAATACAACGAGTAATTACAGTATATCAAGCAAATGAGTACAATGTGTACAAGTACAACCAGCTACAGTTTATATTAAAATATGAGAGAAATTATAATGTCTACAAGTGAAACGACAATGACCTCATTATATTTACTGATAAAGTGGAGATAAAATTTAGTTGCTCAAGGCATTTTCGTAGAAAGTGTACAAGTGTGCACGCCCTAGGTAAATTATATGAAGGAACTGAAGTCTCAACGTTTCTAGATTACCAAAAATATCAAGGCGTGTTTAAAAGATGCTACAAGATAACTAGAAAATGTGTTCGATAAGAATCTCTTGTTATTCTTTTGTCTTCTGGAATGTTATATTTGTCTCGTTCTTCTTTCAATTATAGTAGCGCAAGGTTGCTGACCTGTATGCATCCTCTTAAAGATGAGTTCGGTGAAAAAGATTATACATATATAGGTCGTCATATTAATTGGTTGATAACACTGGACAAAGCTAAATGTACATACAACATATTACGAAATACAGGACCTATGTATACATATATAGTATTGTATAAATTTTATGGCGTATAAAATAGTTCCTACATGATTATTACAGCAATCAAACCTAATTTGGGTCAATACGAGTAGATATAATAATGATTAACACGAACAGATGTTCCCTTCTCCCAAACATACACGGTATTTCAAATGTTTTATTTCCATCATAGGTCAGAAAATAGGTAATTTTCTCTTACAACGTTGGCGACAGTAATTTTTTTTGGTAGTGTCGTTAGAATATTGCTTACTAATGGTAAGTTAAAATTGGCGTCATGATAGCGCTGGAGCATTTAGCGCTATTTTGCGTTTAATTGAAAATCTCCGAAGCCACAGATCCTATGTAAAAAAGTAATAAACACAATTTTGTGGAGAATTAAACCTTGTATCATGTTGTTTGTAAGAAATTTGTCTTCTGGTATAGTCAAGAGGTTATTAGAAATTTGAAGGTAAAGGTAGATACATGTAATAATATTTTCGCTTACAATGGCTAATCCAACAACCTATAATAATAATAAAGTTTATTGCAAAAGAAAAAGTATAGCAGTAGTAGATGAAAGACAATATTATACAATAAACGAATGGACCCAAAAAAGTTTCGCAGAAACTTGTGCTTGGGCATGAGCTCATGTATAAATAACTTAAGACTAAAAAAAAAAAACATAAAAAATATATGTATATAAAATTCATTAGACAAGTCCTGGTAAAATTTTTAAAAAGACACAATCGGGACGGAGACGCAAAATCGGGACGTAGATGCAATCGGGATAGAGACAACATTGAAACAAAGGGCAATATTAGGTGAATAGACAAGAACAAAAATTGGTAAAAATAAGTCATAAAATGCAATAATTCAGGAGGTAAGAATTCAAATCAGTTTGATTTATACATTTTTTTTTTTTCATTTTGAACTTTCAAATATCTAGAGAGATTTCCGCTTTCAGTAGTAGTAGATATTTTTGATATCAATCGCTTGATGAATCTTGAGTCTGTGCTGGTCCAAAATCCACAGTCGTAGATGCCTTTTCATAACCTCTGTATTTTTAATATCTTTTATCTGAGGGGGGATTAAGTTATATATTTTTGGTCCTAGGAAAGTGAAACTCCTCTGACCTATGGTCTTTTTAAGCTTTGGTATGCGTACTGAATGATCTTTGGATCTGGTGTGATGGTCATGTGGGAGGAAATTTAATAAATGCTTATGTTTTGTAATATATGTGAACACACTCTCAAAATAGAGTTGCCTACAATCACATATCTTGGATACCTTATATATCATATCGGTTGGATAGGTGTTAGTTTTGCGGAACATGATTTTAAGAATCCATTTCTGAGTTATTTCTAGTTTCCTGTAGTATTTATTCATCACCGGTCCCCATGCCAAAATTCCATAAGTTAACAACGGTTGTACTAACGTTTTGTATATGGTGCATAAGTCTTTATCAGAAAGAATTTCCCTAAAAAATTTAAATTTTGGTATAAGACATCTTAATCTCTTCGTTAAGCTTTCTATTTGTTTGTCCCATTTTAGGTGGCTGTCTATTATGATT
Organism: Acanthoscelides obtectus; assembly: GCA_963669975.1. Classification (NCBI taxonomy): domain Eukaryota; kingdom Metazoa; phylum Arthropoda; class Insecta; order Coleoptera; family Chrysomelidae; genus Acanthoscelides; species Acanthoscelides obtectus. The sequence goes on along the minus strand of CAVLJG010000008.1, from coordinate 77,516,842 downwards.
CCTAGGTATTTTATATGATTTGCTGGCTTTAGGACCACTACTTCATCTATGGGTGGTAATTTGATGTGTATGTTAGTGAATGTCGGACTGTTCCTATCATCACATGAAAAAGTCAGATATAAAGTTTTTTGATAATTGATTGTTAATATTTTATTATTGAAGAAGCTTATAATGACTCTGAAATCCTCTTCAATGAGAGTCTTTAAGATATCCCAAGATTTTTCGCTATAAAAAACAGCCGTATCATCTGCGAACCCGATAATTTTACCGTGTGTGTGTAGGTTAAAAAGATCATTTACATATAGGTTGAACAGGATAGGTCCTAAGACTGTACCTTGTGGGATACCGTATGTTACATGATGCAAGTCGCTGATGGAATTATTAACTTTTACACATTGATTCCTATCTGAAAGGTAGCTTTTGAGTAAAGTATGTGTTTTGCCACGAAATCCTAGATTCTCCAAAGTAGTTAGTAATTCTTTGTGTTCAACTGTATCAAATGCCTTCTTTAAATCTATAAAGACACAGGCCGATGGGTTTCCTAAGTCTAGACTGGTATACACGTTTTCCATCAAAACTGCAATTGCATCTTGTGTGGATTTTCCTTCTTGGAAACCATATTGCTGCTTAGATAGATGTCTATATTTAGCAATAAAATTAGTAAAACGGGCCTTCAAAACTTTTTCAAAAATCTTTGAGAAAATGCTTAGTAGTGAGATTGGTCTATAATTGGAAATTTGTGTCTTTTCTTCAGATTTGTGTAGTGGCTTTACTAGTGCTGTTTTTAGTGCATCAGGGAATATAGCTTTGTCTATGCAAGTATTGATGAGGTACGATAAGACACTTAAAATGTTGTTACTGATTTGTTTGAGCGTGTATGATGTTATACCGTCAAGGCCTGGCGATTTATTTAGCTTTAGTTGGCAAATAATATTATTTACTTCAAGCGGATCAGTTGGTGCCAGATAAATTGAATTTTGTATTCGCGTTCTTTCAAATTTTTCATGATGCGTTATATTTTTTGCCAGTATTTCCCCTACTTCTGAAAAATACTTACAAAATTCATTCGCTGTATCTTTATCATTTATTGTGAGTTTATGTGTCGTCTGACTTTCTACACGATGTATATGTACTGGCTTTATTTTATTGTATTTGTTTACGAACTGCCACATTTTTGTTGGGCTGTCTTTGTTTTTGTATATATTGTTTTTGAGAAAGTTTGTTTTTGCCATGTTAATGACTTTGGTTAGCTTATTGCGATACGTTTTAAAGTCGTTTAGTAACTGAGCGTTTTCAGGATGATTTTTTGTAGCCTTATACAGTTGGTTTTTTTTATTAATTGAATTTACAATCCCATTAGTAATCCATGGCTGTCTCTTTATCTTGTTACGATTTATCTCAATTGTTTTGGAGTTACTGTCTATGTATTTTCCTAGAAGTTTTACAAAAACATTAAATGCTTTGCCTGGATGCTCTTCATTGTACACATCATACCAGTTTTCGGTACTTAGGGCTTCATTCAGCTTTTTGTAGTTTATATATGTCCTGTATTTTTTCGTTGCTTTTTGTTTAAATTCTTTATTGTCTTTTATAGACAATTTTAGTATTATGGGAAAATGGTCTGTAATGTTATAATGCAATATAGCCGAAGAAATACAGTCAGATGATAAAAAAGGTGAATTTACGAAAATATGATCCAGGCATGTTGCACTACTCCTCTCCACTCGTGTGTAGCCGTTTATAGCTGACAAATAGTTATGTTCGGCCATAATGTTAAGGTACTCATAGGAGTGTGGATTATTTTCGTCCATAATGTCTATGTTCAAGTCTCCGATCAATAAATTGACATCAACTGTTTCATTTGATTGCAGAAAATCGTTCAGTCTACTATTGAATAACGGTATCTCAATAGATGGTGATTTGTATATACCTATTATTTGTACTTTTCTGTTCCTGAATTCGACAATTACTTTCAAAGCTTTTGTTTCATGGATGTCAATTATTTCAAAATATGTGCTATAACATTTCTTAGTATAAACCAGAACTCCATCGTTTTTGTTAACCTTCCCTTCGTTGTAAAATAGGTTATAATTGGGTATTTCTATAAGGTTCGTATCAGTTACTGTAAACGTTTCACTTAGTATCAATATGTCAAAACAATAGTCTAACATTTGAAGGAGAGCACATAGTTCATTGATATTTTTTTGAATGCTCCTGATATTAATGTGAAGCACCTTCAGTTCGGGTTCTGATTTTGTTCTAAGAAAATGTTCAGCATTTGTCAAGTTTGCAAGTACTGCAGTTTTAACTTTTTGTACTTTAAAATCTCTTATATACGTGTCCATATTTATTTATATGCAATATATAACAATGACAAGACACAAGTTTGCACTAATTGTCCACTAAAACATCTATCATTGCAACTATAATACATTACGTATTGAAAATAATGTTCCTGATATATCATTAAAGAAAAAACGTTAAAAAGGATTTATAAAAACCGGCAGGCCATAAATACCACCTAACAACTGCCTGTCAATAAGGGTAGAGAGGTATCAGATCATAGAAGTTAAAATATCAAGATCTAATACTATACATATAAATACACATACACACATATTCATATATTTTTGGTTTTTCACTTTTTTTAATGTGCTTTTTTATACTTGTTCGTCTCTACACTGTTCACTGTTAAACACTAGTATATCTCTTTTACTTATTCCCTCTGGATTGACTTTGTAGCCTTGTCTTTCTTGATTGCTGATCCATCATCTGCTTGCTTGTTTCTTGTTTCGCCTTCTTAGCTGGTGGCTTATCTCCAGGTGACAGGCTGGGTCTTGAAGGAAGAACAGAGCTTACTGGAATGGTGCTAGTCATTTCATCAACGATTGGCTTATTGAAAATTTCAACATTATCTTCCGAGTGACCAGAGGGCGTGGTTGGAATGCTCTGAGCGTCTAATTCTTCTATATCAGCTTCACCTTCTAATGCATCGACAGTGTACGAGTCTCCATTTATTATTAGTTTATCACCAACAATTTTAGCAGGAATGTTTTTTGCTTTTGCGGCTTTGCGGTGTTTCTGGAGTATTTTATTGGTCTGACGGTCCTTTTCGCATAGATCTTGCACAACAAAAACACTGCTACCTCTAAGCTTGTGTACGTTTTGAAACACTTGTTGTTTTTTGAAGTACGAAATAAACTCAATCTTAACAGGGCAGTTTTTATTGTTTATAACGTATATATTTTGTAAATCGTTGTTAGATATGTTTATTCCTAAAAGGTCGTTTAATTTCCCTGTTGCTATATCTGCTAGATTAGCAGTTTTGCTATCAACTTCCAGTCCAAATACGAGTATATTATTTTTCCGGACGGCTCTTTCTAATTGTAAATTCTGTTGCTCCAGTTTTTTGTATGATTTTTCCAGTAATTCGAGCTTTTCGTCTTGCTGTTTTACAAGATTCAAAATTTTCGCGTTCTCTAGTTTTATTTCTTGGATCTCTTGCTTGATTTCACTTTTAACACTGTTGCTCTCTTTTTTTATTAATTCCACTAATTTAGAGAGCAGCTCTGTATTACTTAGATCATTGCTGCTAGTCATTTCGAAAAATTAGGCAGTAACATTAGTCAGGTGTAGAGACAAAAGGTGGAAAATAAAATCGCTAAAGGCTCAGTTAACTCTGTGATATCAGCTCTTATACTGTCAGCGTTTCTTTTGTTAGGAATTTAATCTTCTACGGACTGTATTAACCAAAAAAATCCACCAACCTTTCTTGCTTCTTTGCACGTATGTTTCTTGTAGCAGAAAAAATGCTTATATCCTCGCCTATGCACTTTGTCTGGAAGTCTCACTTCACAAGCTTGTTAACTGTACTAATTACTAGCGTTTGCGTGAAAATTCTAAAATTTTCGAGCACTTTTGACCACTCAAAACAAAGAAATTATAACAGAACACGTCCAGCGACACGAATTGTGAATTGTGTTGTTGCTGATTATAGCGTATAGTTTTGTTTACGTGTTAGCATGCAACATATTTTCTATGATCAAGAATACCATTTTTAAGTGAACCCATTTTTAGTCCCACGCGTAAGTATGGAAAATGTATGATGTCTTCATCATGAAAATAATAAACCAGCATTAACTATAGCATCTCATCTTCCATTAAAATTGCTGAAAAGGTTACTGAAATCACTCAGTGGCAAAATCTCCAACAGATAGGCTGATGGGATTGAGTAACTTGATCTTCATAATGAAATAATGAAGAAAATAACAAATTGTCGATAGATACGAGCCCCTTCCCACTTCAGTTGGCCCAACTATTGAAATAAGTCTATAATGCATAGGTGGCTGTGAAAAATAAAAGCCATGACAATTGTTTTTATTAATCACAGCTGTCAGAATACGTTTAAAATAGTTTTGGGTAGTTAAGGTTTTCAAAATGGGTAGAGGAAAGGTTATTAGTGAGAAAATTCGGTTACTGATAATTAAATTTTTTAATTCTGGGAAATCAAACTCAGAAATTGCAACTTTGTTAGATTTACCGAGGTACAGTGTGAGAAATATTGTTAGAAGATATAACGTAACTGGTTCAGTTAATATTAAGTCAGAATATGTGAAAAAAAGTAATATCATAAATGCCGACCGAAGAACATTAAGAAGAATAATCGTGAAAAACAGGCGTGCCAATTATTTACAATTAAGTGCTCTGTGGAGTGACGCTGTTGGAAGGAGAATTTCGAGGTCCACAACTCATAGAGAGGCCCACAAACTGGGATTAAGCACTTGCAAAGTAAGTTTTCTTATAAAAAAAAGTGAAGTAAAAACCCTAAAGTTGCACAACTTGTTTATAGGCCAAAGAAAAGCCACTATTAACTCCACTGCAAAAGAAAAATCGGCTTAGATCGGCTAAAGAACATAGATAATGGACACCTCAACAATGGTGTGCAATACAATGGAGTGATGAGGCCCGATTCGAAGTTTGTGTTGGTGACAGTCGCAGTAGAGTTATTCGCAAAAAAATGAAGCATTCCATGTTGACTGTCTGAAGAGAAAAGTGAAATTTCCAGCATCCATTATGGTTTGGGGCAGTATGTCATCAAAAGGAGTAGGAAAACTACATTTTATTGATGTAAATGTGGATACAAACAAATATTTGGCAATTTTAGAAGAATCGCTTTTACCAGTGATGGAAGAATGTTTGACATCCGGCCAAGATTTTGTGTTTCAGCAAGATGGTGCAGCTTGCCATACCTCAAAAAAGGCTATAAAATGGATGGAAGAAAATAATGTACCACTTTTGAAATGGGTTTCTAGCAGTCCAGATCTGTCACCTATTGAAACTTTGTGGCACGAGATGAAAAAGGTTCTCCGACAACATCCTGCTCGTACAATCACCGAACTGAGACAAAAGCTTCAAGAAATATGGGATTGTTTTACACCAAATTTTTGCCAAAACTTGGTTAACACTATGCTCCAAAGAATTTCAGCCGTAATAAAAAATAAAGGTGATGTTACACAATGGTAATCTTTCAATTGTTGCTTTGTTATTCGCACATTGTTTATTTGTTCAGATGTTCTATTAGTTATAGGTCTAAGTGATTTCAAATATGTATTTTTTACGACTAGAGTGTATCTAAAACGTTTTTGAGAAAATAAATTGTTTTAGAAGTAAATAGTTTCGTCATGTTTAGTTTATAAAGGCATATTTTGGTACAAATCTTGAAGTGGGCCAACTGAAGTGGGAAGGGGCTCTATTACACGTGGAAGTACAAAAATGGATTCACTTTAAACGTGGACAATGTAGATAATGTAGTACGTCGCATGATTATTTTAATGCGACTTTTGATCTTTCAGCTTTTTTTGTAGCAAATTTTATTCTCCTAGATTCTTAGTTTAGCCATTACAATTGGAAACATAATTAGACTTTTGCCCAATAATTTCTCGTACCCTATTGACCATACGACAGTTTTTATAGAAGCAAAATGGAAAAAATGGTTTCTATCACTGTTTTACATAAAATCAATGGTTTTCAAGATTGTTGATACATCACGTTTATCATAAGCCCTATCATGACGCGAATTTGAACTTATCATTAGGAAGCAGTAACCTTACGATTCCACGAACAAAATATACTGTCGTCAAAATTCGATAATTTTCTTATGCATACCAAATCTTGCTATTTTTTGGTCTATCATGATTATGTGCAGTCATATGATATTCTCTCTTTAAATACCTCTGCGCATTTGAGATGTGGAGGAAAATCTACATCCTGAGGAAGATGTCAATTTAACTCTAGGATCCCTTGGGTACCCAAGCAATTAAATTTCTGCTTCAAATTCAGCATCACGATTTTTTATGGTCATATTCAGCGCCCCAAATTACCTGATTACAGCAAATTTCATTCGCTTGTAACATCGAGAGGCCAAAATGGAAACACAAAGTCGTATATATGTACCTTGGGTTTTCCTTTAGAAAACTTTTCAAAAACTCCTTCGTATCTGTGATCTAAACGAAAACACCTGAGTCGCAGCGGCGGATCAAGAAAATATGAGATTTGAAAATCCCTCCCAAAAAGTACCACGGGGCGGTAAAGGGCACAGGGTTCATCTTCAGGATGCCCGTCTTGGCGCATGAAAATTGAAGAATGGAGAGGGTGGTCTGTAAATTGAAAAACCCGTTCGGGGGGAACCAGACCCTCAGGTCTCCTCCCATACATCGGCCCCTACCTGAATGTGTCTGATTTCATGCACTCTTAAGAAAAAAAAATGAGACTTTGCATTTTGACTTACAAAATAATACTTTATGTTCCTCAACGAAAAAAAATATATATATATAAAACTGTTTCGCAAGTTTATTATTTGCTACTATGTGGAGATAAGTCAATCCTAATGTAACGTCACTTATCAAATACTTACAAAAATGAAGAATTCATCGGCAGGGAACCTCACCTGTAACAAAATTAAATAATAGAAAATGGTGACAAGTACTGTGTGTAAAAGAATCATCCAAGATAAGTTTAAATATCCCCCAACATTGATCACTTTTTTCAACAAATGCACTAATTCTAAATTCAATAAAAAATATCCACATAAATATTTAATTAAAAAAACTAATTAACAGAAATGAATTATTTTACAACATAAACTATGCTTGTTATATTTTATTTAGACAAAGTAGAGCAGGTTAACAGGTAAACAAAACATACCTATTCCATAGAAAAAATAAAATTATGGGGAATAGTTTTGATTTTAAAGTACACTTTTTTTTGTCAAAACATTGTACTTTTATTATTATATGCTATTCCAATGGCATGCTCTTATATTAGCTTACCATTGCGTACCCGGTCTACTGACTAATACTATCCATTGAGAGCATATACTTGTTTTTAATAAGCTATACTCGTTAAAAGTGTTCCCCCCCCCCCACCCCGCAAATTATGTTATTACAATTTCCTGACAGCTATAAAAAATACCCAAAATTTTAGAAAAAATTTCCAATCGCTATAGCACCATAGCATTTTTTGTCAGAGGTCAGAGGTTATTTAAATAAACTGGCCACTGACATCAGCGAACGGGCGCGGTCTCTCCCTTAATCCGTCATATTACAAGTCCTTACATGTTCAGTGTATTACTACTTACTAATTTTGTGTAAGTGAATGATGTCTAAACAGTAATAAAAAATGCTAGTAAACAGAAAATATAAGTCGCAATTGCCCAGGCTATTGAAATAGGGCGCCACATATTTCTTCATAATGTGACATTGATGAATGGTGACACACCTTCTGCATGTCATTTCTAATACAGAAGACGACAAACGGACGAAAACATCGACACCTACAAATACGCCTATCCGCATAACGCGACGAAGATTTCGAATTCGTTGCAGTAAAGTAGATACACAGAAACAAGAGCTCAAATAAATTCGATGCCTGATTATCTCATCCATGAGGAAATGCTTTCTTTCTGTTGCTACCTATTTGTTGAAGAGAAAGTTATGAAAAATAGTACATTACATTACATACCCAATTCGAGAAGTGCCTCATAACCTGAGGCGTGTAACACAAATACTTCCCACTTCAGTTGGCCCACTTCAAGATTTGTACCAAAATATGCCTTTATAAACTAAACATGAAACTATTACTTATAAAACAATTTATTTTCTCAAAAACATTTTAGATACACTCTAGTCGTAAAAAATACGTATTTGAAATCACTTAGACCTATAACTAATAGAACATCTGAACAAATAAACAATGTGCGAATAAATGCGCGAAGTTAACAAAGCAACAATTGAAAGATTACCATTGGGTAACATCACTTTTATTTTTTATTACGGCTGAAATTCTTTGGGGCATAGTGTTAACCAAGTTTTGGCAAAAATTTGGTGTAAAACAATCCCATATTTCTTGAAGTTTTTGTCTCAGTTCGGTGATTGTACGAGCAGGATGTTGTCGTAGAACCTTTTTCATCTCGTGCCACAAAGTTTCAATAGGTGACAGATCAGGATTGCTAGAAATCCATTTCAAAAGTGGTACATTATTTTCTTCCATCCATTTTATAGCCTTTTTTGAGGTATGGCACGCTGCACCATCTTGCTGAAACACAAAATCTTGGCCGGATGTCAAACATTCTTCCATCACTGGTAAAAGCGATTCTTCTAAAATAGACAAATATTAGTTTGTATCCACATTTCCATCAATAAAATGAAGTTTTCCTACACCTTTTGATGACATACTGCCCTAGACCATAATGGATGCTGGAAATTTCACTTTTCTCTTCAGACAGCCAACATGGAATGCTTCATTTTTTTGTGAATAACTCTACTGCGACTGTCACCAACACAAACTTAGAATCGGGCCTCATCACTCCATTGTATTACACACCATTGTTGAGGTGTCCATTGTCTATGTTCATTAATTAGCCCATCTAAGCCGATTTTTCTTTTGCAGTGGAGTTAATAGTGGCTTTTCTTTGGCTTACAAGTTGTGCAACTTTAGGGTTTTTACTTCACTTTTTTTTATAAGAAAACTTACCTTGCAAGTGCTTAATCCCAGTTTGTGGGCCTCTCTATGAGTTGTGTACCTCGAAATTCTCCTTCCAACAGCGTCACTCCACAGAGCACTTAATTGTAAATAATTGGCACGCCTGTTTTTCACGATTATTCTTCTTAATGCTCTTCGGTCGGCATTTGTGATATTACTTTTTTTCACATATCGTGGCTTAATATTAACTGAACCAGTTACGTTATATCTTCTAACAATATTTCTCACAATGTACCGCGATAAATCTAACAAAGTTGCAATTTCTGAGTTTGATTTCTCAGAATTAAAAAATTTAATTATCAGTAACCGAATTTTCTCACTAATAACCTTTCCTATACCCATTTTGACAACCTTAACTACCCACAACTATTTTAAACGTATTCTGACAGCTGTGATTAATAAAAACAATTGTCATGGCTTTTATTTTTCACAGCCACCTATGCGTTATAGACTTATTTTGCATTGAAATGAAAATGGTTGATATGCTGTAATTGCAACATGTGTTATTTTTATGCTGCAAATCTGATTAGGGAGTGATAAAGTTGGTGTTTTCTACTATATATTATCAAAATATTCATTGTTAATATTTTAAACCTATAACAACCTGCTACATTTTTGTTGTTTGTGTTTGATAAGAAAAAAACTAAGATTTCAATAGTTGGGCCAACTGAAGTGGGAAGGGGCTCGTAGTAACACTATATACCACAAAATTTTCGATTTTACATCACGATCGTGACTTTTTGGATCCATTCTGTGTTATGCCACTACCGACTAATGGAAAAGGTGAGACAACCCAGTCGGGTTTCTCTTATGGTAGGTGTCCATTTGCGAGAAAAACTTGCGCGAGTACCTCTCGAGAGCATTTCTCGTAAATGGATACACGTCTGAGAGTAACTCTCGGAGATCAACCGGTTTTCTATCGGATAGTAGCTGCACAGAATTGTCCTCTCAAGTGTATACTTCTTAATACCACAATTGGAGGGTATACTCGCCAGATACGAATACGTTTAGTATTGTGATAGTTCTCGTAGCGATTGTTTACATTTTTTCACTGGAAGTGAAACATAATGGCCGCTAAAAAAGAAAGGTCAAAAGATGATACAAACAGTTTGATTTGTCTATATGAAGAAAATTCTGTCCTGTGGGATACAAAAAATAATGAGTATTGGAACAGAAAGAAGAAAAATAAAATATTATCGAGAATTGCAGGAAATTTCGGTTGCACTTCTGAAGACATTCAACGAAAATTACACAATTTAAGGAGTCAAGTAAAGTATTTTAAGGAATGAATGTTCCATAAAAATATATCAATAATATGCCATTATATGACACAACTATCAATTCCCACAAACGAAGAGTTTCTAGCAGAAACAGCATTTGGCAAAAAATAAGTTACAGAAATCCCAGAAAACTACTGATTTTTTCTCTTAATTTACATTGTAAATCCTAGTGTCCTGTGTCAGTATAATTATGATATTTTTGAATGTCACCTTACAAATAATTGTTTGGAAATGGTGGGGTTTCTTGACATATTATGTTGTTTTTGCTGGAAACCTTTCAATCATGTGGCACATTTTTTTAACTGTAAGTTGTAAAAATGTATTCGTACATAGGCACAAACACTAGGGTGTCTTGTATGAATGCTTTAGGAAAAAATGTCTCCATATAAATATATTTTATTGCTATCTGTTTAAATTATATGTTTATATTGCCATGGAACTTCTCCAAGTGGCGTCATAAAATACTCCTTGAATTCATATCTTACTTCTTTTTGGGATTGTTTATAATTATTCAAATTCCCCCTATCAGTGGCAGAAAAACATTTTCAGAAACATTTTCTTTCCGCCAGTTACCTGGTATAATTTCATGAGTTCCTTCATCTTCAGCATCAACTAACCACAATGACAGTTCACTGCTAGAGAACGGAAAGGGATAAACCACTATCTCAAAGGGATACAGTTATGAGAGTTATATCGGATAGTACATTTCTGGTGAGTGTAGATTTTCTAACTGAGACTTTAAATAACAGATATGGCTCTCAAGTTGATACGCCAATAAAATAAAAGTAAATGTCGCGAGAACTCGCGACAGTTACTCTCAAATGGACACGTACATTAACACTAGACATTGTAGGCCATCGTTGTTACAGAATTGATTCCCGATATAATAGGCCAGCTGGACAGTCGCAAATCAAATGCTCGAATGTCTCATCTTCCTGTTCACAAGCTCTGCATAAGAATGTGTTACTTATGTTACAGAACTATTTCCTAGCGGAGTCCAGTAGATGTGGCATACTGAATTTTAGAAACATTCTAAAATATCCAGTTGATCTAGTGTTAAACTGACAAACTTAAATCAATAACAACAGACAGCCGGTTTGGATTGGACTGATGTATCCAAGAGATGTAAGGTAGAGATGTTTTCTTTTTGTTAATATTAAAATCAGTTTTCATGACATAATGTCGATTATTGGGATATTCAAGAACGACAGCTATATAAGAAGCTATACTCAAAATTACTTGTTTCTCGATCTTTCTTTTCAATATTTCTAAATATAAAGTTCACTTTTCAAGCTGGCATAACGAAATTAACAAGATACAATTTTAATTAACATTGTTACTTCTTTAGATGTTTTCTGTTGTAAATATTTACCGAGGAATAGAAATGCTACTTCTCAATGAGGCAGTGAGGTCAGTAATGGTGATTTCTCGGGTTAGTTGTGGACAAAAGTGCTTTATGAGTCTTTCCTACTTGACACATTCGAGGCTATCCAAGTATTGGGCCCAATGTAACATTACTTGATCTGTGTACTAGATTGGAGTGGAGTGGCAGAAAGATCAGTGACAATACTGAGGTGGTTTGCAGCCGAAGAAACTATGTTCTGAATGTGTTGACTCTTTTGAATCTACGAGGAGTGACGTATAAGTTTTTCAACGCCCTATCATCAAAATGTTGTTTCTGGCATAGGCTTCCGTCAGATATGAGAAAAATAACCTTTATTACCCGACGTTGAGAGTTTGACATAAGGTACGGTCACGTTCTACCGGTATGCTATTGGCAGACTCCTTCAACAGGAAACGTATTTCAAATACGTCTTTATTTCAACAAACAAGCGGAAAAGACAAGGATGAAAGATGTTCATGAATTATTTCAGCGATTGAAAATGCAACTTTACCTTGTTTCTTAAATTACATTTATTTAACAGATTATCTAAAATTACTGAACTATAAACTTGGTATCGTGCTGTCGATGTCGTGGCTCTGTAAAGTTGCACACCAGTTGTTTGCCTTTTGATAGACACAGCTTGTAATTAGACTTTTCCGCTTGTTAACCAAATGTTGCGTTACATGGGTCATTATGGTTGCGAAAAATGCGATTATTTGGGTTTATTACAGGGCTCTGGTACTGTCAAGTGACATTTTGATTAAAACAGTGTAAAAGGTACGTAGGGTAAACGGTATTAGTCGACAGAACCCGTTATTACCGACAATATAGAGGTAACCAATATGAATCAAATTTTATTTCGCCAGTGTATTTCTATCCCGCCCCCATTGTTTTCTTTGGATAAGAAAGTGCACAACTTGCCGTCAAATGTGAGAAAAATTTATTCTCTGACAACAGTTTGAGATAAAATATATACTCGCGTTCTATCGGTATGTAGAATAAAAAGAACTTATAATCAAATCTTACTGTCTGAATCTCTGAATCCTATGTTGGGAAACAGAATTTCAATGAGTTCTCTTCGATGTCTTCAAAAATATTTTTTTTGTCAAAATACGAGCTCTTCTGTCTATATTAAAAAGGGTATAGCAACTGAGAAAAATCAAAACAAAAAGTCATCCACACCTTATCGGGTCTATAAAATGGGTACCTTTAGGTACCAAATTTAACATAATTAATATATATATATAACAAAAATAGGAAAATAATGGGCAAAATCCGCAAAAAGTGGATTTGAGCAGAATAGGATAGGTAACCCGAGCGATACGTATTTCTGCTGGTTGGCTTCATCAGGCCCGAAATGAATGCACATATGCAACTACAAAAGTAGAGACACATGCCCATACATCCGGATACGGGTGTAACCTGAGGAAACAAAGATGGAGAGGAAAAAAAAAGAAAGACACACGAAGTCCACAACAAGAGCCAACCTACACATTGTAGTATCAAATGGCTAGAAGACCTAGAATTTTCAAGGTTACACCCGTATCCGGATGTATGGGCATGTGTCTCTACTTTTGTAGTTGCATATGTGCATTCATTTCGGGCCTGATGAAGCCAACCAGCAGAAATACGTATCGCTCGGGTTACCTATCCTATTCTGCTCAAATCCACTTTTTGCGGATTTTGCCCATTATTTTCCTATTTTTGTTATATACCTTTCTCCGCATGATAATTTACTCTTTATATATATATATATATATATATATATATATATATATATATATATAAAATAGAATGCAATACTCCACATTAATAGTAATCTGCAACATTAAATTTAGTTTCAGTTACAAAAAATTATAATTCTACTGAACTTCGTTATCAGCTACAAGATAACGAAGGGCCTACGAAAAATGAATTCGAATAGGTTAACTCTTAACTTCCGACGCAAGTCTATCTTTCGGTTTACTCTCACCCCTAAATATGATTCAAAAGAAATCGATCACGCAAAGAATCCGTTTATTCAAAAGAATTACATTTACTTGTTTTCAATATTCTTAATGTCGCTACTGAATGTTTTTTAGTCCGAGGTAAAATATGCGCCGTACGCCTATGGCCTGCCTGTACCTTTGCCGCCAAGGCGAGTCCCTTTTAGTGCTTGTGGGGTGGTCGCAGCACGGGAAATAGGAGCGATGTTCGAAACAGAATATAGTAGTATTCAGTTGACGTGATTTTGACTTACAAGCGTTTTAATGTGTTTGATAGGTGTACTCTATTACCAAGATCAAACGCTTGTTAGTAGTAGAGTATCTGTCACTAATACCAGACACAAAATTTACAGTCCTTTGACTCTTAGACCCTACCACCCGAGTGGTAAGTACTTCCCAAGTTATAGACGGACTAAGCATCAGCGGTCGGACAGACAGATCGACGGAAATGAGTGATGTACATGCCATGGAACATCAAAGAAAGATAATATTCGATTTTTTACGATTATAATCCTCCCTCGCCAGTTGGCCTGAGAAGTAAAAAGCATGCAACTAGAAAGTTTTTCCATGGAAGTCATAATGTAACACTACTTATGATGTGAAGGATCATATATCCAGGACTGTTCCTAATCTTGTGCACTTCATTTTTTGTTTTCACCGCGCTATCTTGAAAGCTCTTATTAATTATGTCAAATTAATGACGTCGCTTCGCACCAGATGTTGCAGTCGGCATCAGGCGTGTATCTACATATACGTCCTACATCCTCTAGACTCTAGAGAGTTTCTCTGTGTATAAATACACTGCTTGTGACGATTGTGTATACAGCGAATGAGGAGACATCCTAGGCTAGTAATTAAATTCTTAATTAGTTGTGCATACAGGTCGTTGCCCATAAATATAGACAGCTGGTTAAATACATCAGGGAATGAAAATTGCAACATCGCTTGCTTGGACAATAGATACAACTAAGGTTGCCAGATGAGGGCATACCCGAGGTCACATCTTCTAATGTTAGTGAAGGAACTTTATAACCTGAATATTTAAAAAAATCATCGTTTGCACTGAAGGAACCGCGAAAGCAAGGCGGTAACGTCGATGTACAACGACTACTACAAAAATTAAATACTGTACTGTACTTTAAACAAAGTAAGGTTAATGCAGCTGGAAAGAAACTATGTAACCCGTTGAGGCCTACTGATCTTCTAGGATGACCAATTCGTAGACAATTTACTTGGCTCCTTATGGTATTCTGGCGTTGCCAACCTTTGTATCAAGTACAACAAATGTTGTTTTACTGTAGTGGTAGTAGTATTAGACATTTATTTACTCCAGCATATAAAAACAATAACAACAAATAGTATGGTTTCCGGCACCAGGGCTTAGCTTAGCACCATGCAACTGTGAAGTAGACTTATGCAGCTGTATAATCAGGCTCTTGATATCACAAAAGCTTTCGATCAACTGGGGCAAGGCGCCCTCATATTTAGCTTCCTTCCTACGGCCTCCCAGAGAAGCTTTAGCACTCTACATGCAGGCATTCAATCTTTGCAGCCGATCTCTACTGGTGAGCTGGAGAGAAGATGACTTGTAGCTACTTCCTCTCTGACAAGACATCTGGAAGTTACCGCTTGAAGACACACACAACAATGAGGTACAGTTTCATGCTTTCAAATCACAATAGTGTACCTTCTCTAACAAGAAGAGTACGAACACATCTCGTCAATCGCAACAGCTGACAGACTTAGAACGAGAGGCAAAACTGTGGATGCTCATCTAGCATGCTTAGAATGGGTACCACGGAAAAAGGTATCAGCAAAGTCCGTGAGTAAATCGATAGAAAGGAACAGATCATCGGCCGTCAATCGATTTATTAACTAATGGACGGTTGACGGAAAAATTGATAAAAAAATCAAAGTAATTCTAATCACTGCTGCACAATTCCTGCATGCTGAGTAAGAATCTGAAGGATTGTTCGCACATTCAACCTGTCCAAGCATGCAGCATACCATATGGTATCAAAGACCCACTAGTAGCTGTATATGCCCATACAGTTATCCAGAATCCAATAGACATCATCATCATACTTGTGTCCCCAGTCGCCAGTAATGCACCAGACGAATGCAATAAGAACAGCATTTCGCGCATGTCAGCCCACATGTCTCAGTGCAATTACAGCTATATTTAGCGCTTTATCTAACTGAGCAGCTTAGGTGACTGACTCACCGTCAGACTCTATTGTACCAAATAAATCCATTCAACCGTTCAGTGGTACAAAATGGGACCGGCGAGTGCGCGGCATTAAGAGAAAAAATACGTAGGACTGCTTGCAACAGGAAGTCGTGCCGAAATTGGAGAGACGCAAGAGAAACGGCAGCTAAATAAGGATGTACAGTATATTCAGATAAGAGATAGACCGGATGTAAACAAAAGGTTCGGGTGATTTTCACGCTAACGCCGCCGTCTCGACGTAAAACAGAAGCCCTCATTGGTCAATTCGCAATTAAATGCCTATGCCGAGCGGCAGAGCAGTCGTATCAAGGCAGAGTCACATTCAGGTTCAGACGTGCTACGTATGTCGTGTGCATCATTGCAATTTGATATTTCTTTGGACGTTTTCGTTTGTTATCTTATTAAGTTGTTGAGTTTGTCGTTGTTATTGTTATACCTTGTTATTGATTGTTATTGTTATCAACTGCTTGCGCAAAATGCCCAGTAGTGCAGATACTGCCGATGAAGTTGTAAACTCCTGTAGTCCACCTAGGAAACGCTCTAAAAAAAGACACCTGAGTGCAGAAATGAAAGAGGTCATTTTGAATACATATAAGATCGAGCGCGAGGAGAACGAGGCATCAACCATCAAAGAAATTGTTGTGAAGGTTTCTCACAAAGTTGGGGTGTGTCGCGCATCAGTGTTTAATGTGTTAAGACAATACAAAAAAAATCACACCTTTTCTGAGCCAATGACCAGTAAACATCGCAAAAGTATTGTTAAATCATTGGATGAAGCTGATAAGCATGCGATTGGGAGGAAAGTGCATGAATTCTTCTTTAGGAATGAAATACCTACTATATATAAAGTACTGCAGGAGGTAAATGGAGATACAACGTTGCCAAATTTCAAACGATCAACTTTCCATGCGTTACTGAAGCATTTAAATTTCAAATGGAAAAAACGGGGTCGTAATAGTTTACTACTGGATAGAGAAGAAATTGTGCTATGGAGGAGGGATTATTTAACAAAAATTGGGAAATATAGAAATCAAAACAGGAAGATTTATTACCTTGATGAAACGTGGGTAAACGCAGGACACACTACAAGTAAAGTATGGGTTGATGATTCTGTAACTTCATCCAGGAGGGCCTTTCTAGATGGACTGTCCACCGGATTAAAAAATCCAGCAGGTAAATACGAGTAATAGACAACAATCGGATGTTTTTCAAACCTTGGGAACAAGGTTCTAAACATTAATTCCAGGGGGCAGATAAAACATATTACAAGTAACAAAACTTTTATAACTTTCGATAAAATGCGTGGATGTTTTATTGTCATTTTCATTTGTTAGAACTTTTTTAAGCCATGTTTTTATGTGTTTTCGATATTTCAATAATTTTTTAATATAATCTTAAAATATGTCGAATATTATAAACTTAAAAAAAGTTACTAAGTTTTATATTGTGTACCGTTCCTGATATTTCTAATCATTTTAATTCATACTTTAAGCTTTATAAAGTTATAATTTGTTAATATTAATATTTGCGCGTATTTCAGGTTCCTGATCATTCATTTTTTAAAGGTTTATAACTTTAAATTAAATTGTTAAGCGCTGAGTAATCATACTACGTTCAATACTCTTTCTTTCAATATGACTAAATAATCCCAATTATAGCAATCTGATACTCATGTCTCAATGTTTTTTCGCTGAATGTGATGAAAACATTTGAAAAAGGTTCGCTTATTGAAATAAATCTATACCAGTTAGTACTTCGATTTCCAGGTAAAGGGAAAAGGCTCATTATCTGCCATATTGGCAGTGGGGATGGATTTGTTGTTGACGGTCTGTGGTGCTTTGAGTCTAAGAAAACTGGAGATTACCACGAGGAAATGAATGGCGAATCGTTTGAACAGTAGTTTTCAAAAATTTTACCGAACTTAGAGGAAAACGCAGTAATTGTGTTGGATAATGCGCCTTATCATTCTCGAAGAATGGAGAAGGTCCCAACAACGGCTTCAAGGAAAGTTGATGTTCAAAATTGGCTCCGCTCGAAAAATATCAACTTTGAAGAAGCAATGCTGAAAGTACAATTATTAAGAATTGTCAAGGATCACAAGGCGGAATATCAAAAATACGCCATTGACGAAATGGCAGCAAGTCAAAATAAAACTGTACTCCGTTTACCTCCATACCATTGCGAGCTCAATCCCATTGAGCTCATATGGGCAGAGGTTAAAAATTATATAGCTAAGCACAATACAACTTTTAAATTTCGTGACCTCAAAGGACTTTTCAAAGAAGCACTAGAATTAATAACAGCGCAAAAATGGGAAAACTGTATTAAGCACGTGAAAGACAAAGTTGAAAAGAGAATGTGGGAACTGGACAATATTTTAGAGGAACAAGTCGAGCCATTCATTATTGACGTTGGTGCTTCAGGCAGTAGCGATGATGAAAGCTCATCAAGCTCATCTTTCCAATAAAAGATGTCGTTCATCAAAATCGGTAAGTTATAAGTAATTATAAAGCTACTGTATTTTTTAATTAATTATTGACTTTTTGAACCCATTTTGGCAAAACCTATTCAAGAATCTACTTTCTGACAATGTTCAACCATGCTCATTTTTTTACGTTTTGAACGTTTTAATTTGGTTACATATTTACCTAGAAATCAAAAAATATACTAATCAAGATTCTAAAAGCAATTTTAAGAGATATACGATTATTTTTAATTTAGGCTAATTTAAACGCCATTTTGAGATTATATTCGACTGTATTTCACCAAACATCAGGCGGCATCCGAAGCTGGAAATCGAAGCGAAAATTTTGAAACCCTTATGTATATTTACATCATTATATATTTCTTACCCCACCCCCACATGATCCTATATCCATCACCAATCGTATACACATCAAATTGTGCTAATTTACTACAAAGTTACGCAAAGCAGCATCTACTATCTAAAATATGTACTGCGTGACTCTTAATACGTCCCTGCCGAATGTTACAGCGTTCGATGATCACGTGGTCTTGTTTATGTCCGGTCTATCTCTTATCTGAATATACTGTAGACGGAGTGTCGTATGATTGGGTGAAATTCATCTTAACCCTTTGCGGTCAGATTTATCTTTTTATTATAGAATCTTTCATGTTTCCTAATAGATATATCAGTTTTGGTGAATATAAAATGACCATTTAAATGTCAAGACTGTTACTTAGGTAGTATAGACAGCAAAAATAGCTTGATGATGCCAGCTAATGAAGAGATTCTATCTGTAATTTCACCCCCTATTCCTCGATTTGCCAAAACCTCATCAGGTAACACTATGCTGGTCGTGCAATTTACACATACTACAGGGTGCGGCAGAGAGGATGGACGGTTTTAAAAAAATCATAAAATAGTTAATTTTTACTCGAAAACAATTGTATTGATGGAATCAGGTTCACAAGGAAATAGCATTTGAGACACTCAAGTGTGGAAAATCACATCAGGCATGCGGTGGCCGAAATCGTTGATGCAGTACTGGAGGCGTTCTTGGAAGTTCGCGTAGACTCTCTCCAACATCGCTCTCTCAACTTGGGCGACTTCCACGCGAATTTCGCCCTTAAATTCGTCCAGAGTGCGGGGTTTGTTCGCGTATACTCTAGCCTTGAGGTGTCCCCATAAGAAAAAATTGCATATGTATAAATCTGGGGACCGCGGAGGCCAATGAAGGAAGAGAGGGCGAATAACGTCCATGGACGCCTATGTGGGCGGTCGCCCCATCCTGTTGGAACCACACACGTCGGATTGGAACACGTCGCCGTCGTAATTCAGGGAGAAAGCAGTTTTTGATCATGTCGACGTAGCGCTCTGAGTTCACGGTAACATCACGACCATTACCGTCTTCGCAGAAGTAAGGGCCATTGATGCAAGTTTGCGATACAGCGCACCAAACCGTTACTTTTGGGCTGTGCAGCGGTCTTTCGTGTAACTGTTGCGGATTTTCATTAGCCCAATAACGACAATTCTGCTGGTTAACCATGCTGTTTAGGTGAAAGTGGCCTTGGTCACTCATAAACAAAATGAGGTTCTCATTTTGATCGATCAGTGCTTCCATCTCACGCGCGAAGTTTATTCGTTGTGCATAATCTCCGGGCTGTAACTGTTGCACAATGGCCAATTTGTAGGGGTAAAAGCGGAGATCCATATGCAAAATTCGCCTTACCGAACGATCACTAAGGCGAAGTGCAGAAGCACGTCTCCGAGCAGATCGAGTCGGACTGCGAAGAAGGACCTGTCGAATGCGTTCAACATTTTCAGGAGTTCGAACTGTTCGCGCTCCTCTTGGTCTTCTGTTGATCATTTCACCACGCCTGCGAAGTGATTCAACCCAACGAAGGATGGTGTTTCGAGAGGGAACAGCTCTATTCCGATGAATGTTGAAGTGGCGACGAAACTCTCGCTGTACGACGACTGACTCATTATTTCGGACGTAACAATCATAGGCGAAAACGCGGTGCTTCACCGTCCAAAGCTCCATAACGACAACTGGTAAAATAATGCTAGGATCTCACGAGTCAAACGGCACCCTCCCCGCCTCTCTCGTAGACGGAGGCGGAGAGTACTACCCATCCCAAAAACGTCCGTCCTCTCTACCGCACCCTGTATAATGCCCCAGCTGAGTAATATTCCTTATAACATGCATTGCTTTTCAGAAAGGTTCCCCCGTAGTTATTTTTGAACAGGTCAAGTTAGCAAGCTGAAATTGAAGCTCGGATACTATATTATAACATAAAAATAACATTTCATGATGGCGTCTGGGCGCCACCTTGTAACATTTATCTAAATGGAATGGGACTCATATGGCACCTTATTTATGTAAACTTTATAGCCCTAGAAATTTAAATTACTGTCTTTCAAAATGGCTGTTAAAGTTAAGAGCTTTTGTATATTGAATCGTTTATAACTTAACAACTAATCATCAAAACGTTATAGCATGTTATATCAATCCTCTTGTGGAATAAAATTTCAAGACTAAAGCGGCCTGTAGACGTTCAATATTATTGTGCAATGTGGCTTGCACAATATCTTGACGGTGGCCCATAGGCGGTCAATATTATTGTACAATATTTTGGTTTGTGCAAAAGATTGTACCGTATGGAGGCGATATTGAAGGTGGTATAATAAATATACGGGGCAAACGTGAGCACAGACGAACAACCACATTGTGCAAACAGCCCTCGTCAGAATTCCATGGTTCACCCACGAAAAATTACTCAATGAACTGAAAATAGTTGAACCAAATGATTTCCGCAACTTTTGAGGAATGGACGGAGAATTATTTGGTGAACTCCTCATTCGAATGAATTGAGACCAACTGACGGGATATTGCACAATGTTGCCAACAGACGGTACAATGTATTCCCGTTTGCACAATATATTTTCACGACACCACACAATATATTGTACAACCTTTCAATATTTCCCACATGCAATCAATTATATTGCACAAACCAAAATATTGAACAATAATATTGAACGTCTACACGCCGCTCTAGAGAATTTTGTTTGAATGTTTCATATTTTAGTTCATATTTATTTTATTTATTACGCTCAAATATTACATCTTGCTAGTTCGTCACTTTAAAATATGGTAATTGCAGATTCTAGGGTTATAAAGCTCCGACTTGAGGTATCACGTAACCCCCCATGCCATTTGAAAAAATTGTTCAAAATGACGCCCAACCGCTATCTTGAAATTTTCAATTCCCTCTTTTACGTTAAAGAATATCATTAAACAGTTTCACTACTCTGAATTTTAGCTTGCTGACTTGACTTGTTCATAAAATAAGTAGTTAGTTAGACCTTTTTGAAAAGCACTGTATTTCATATATACATATATGGTTGTTATCGTGGAGAATATTCTTTTTCCAGAAAACTAGCGAGCACTTGTTATCATGCTATTTCTGGTATAAACATTCTTGTTACTTTTGGACTATACTCATGTTACATGGATATAAACATAAATTATGATAACATCGTTAGCTTCAAATCAGAAAGACACTAAAATGCTTAATTATTCGATGGAATTCACCAAAACAGTATTGAGTTTGATACAAAGTCCCACATTCCAAGTTGAATGTTTCCACAAAATTCGTGTGACTATACCTGCTGTTCCCATTATTTGGTCAATTTTTGACTATGACGGTAGATAACGTCAGAATATTAACTAAAACCAAATAAATTGACTATAAGTTGGTGGTCATTACAAAAGGCCTGACCAGTAGGCCGCAAATAGTTATGTGACGTCTCGTTACTTCGAGCGCCGTATTTCCTATAAATACTGGTAAATGCCTAAAAATGTATAAAATTATTTTTTTAATTATTGTTTTATATTTATATTATTATCTAATTTTAAAAATTAAATGTCATTTATTTATAAGAAAACTAAATTGCATTCAGGAATATTTAAGTCTTGATACTCCAGCACTTCTAAGCACAAGATTTTTTGTAACCGCAGAATACACCTATCGATTCTATAACTTCGTCAAAAACTGAATTGGCGCTGAAGTCATGTGGTGACAAACATGCCAACGGAAAATTCGTCGCAGAGCATGAACACTCAAGAAATCGTATTACATGAAATTTAAAAATTCTTGCGATGGCAACACATGTACCGTGTTTACGCGAGGGAATTGAAGGAGGTGCTGATATAGAATATTTCCATCAGAGCATTCAAAGTTCACTAGCAAAAAAGCTGCCCTAAAGTTCGAATAATAGCGTCACTTTTTTCCCATAAACATGAAAAGTCAATTACGTTAGCCCGAAAACAACGAAGCGACTAGATGACAAAAATCGTTGGCGTTGACCATTTGTTTCCAATGACATTACAAAGGAAGAATGAAAAGCTTTAATATTTATTAGAATGAAATCGATTTCTAAGCGTTAGCAGGATCATTCATAAAAACCTTGGCATTGAACTGCCATGGCGGTTGGTGGGCAGCAATGTTTATTAACTTTACGCGATCAGAATAAAGTACGGTGTTGAGGTTACAGACACACATTTATAGGATTTATGATGGTGTTGAACTGGATACAAAGATGCAAATACATGCTTTAGTTCAATTGAATAACAACTTATGCAACGGAAGATCTATTAAGGCTATTTTACATGCTTGTTCTTTCAATCGATTTGAGACAAGCTGCCAGTTGTTATAGTCCACCACTGTTAACGCAGCCTGTTTTTGCATATGTCGAAATCCTTGCGCCGAGTTTAGATTTGACTTTGTCAAGGTACACTCATCTTTTTAACTGAGACGTCCTGTTTGGCAGTTATGTGGATTGTTTTGACTGACTGGGTGGTAAAACGTCTTGCTTTGACTGGCCCGACACCCTTTTCACGCCCCGAAATCAATCTTCAAGGTGAAATCCAAGGTCACCATTGGCCAGTCTCGAATACATCTTAACGACAGTACGTTTTACCTCTTCTCTGTCAACATTACAAATTATAGCAGCATTCTAGATCTATCAATACCCTCTAACTGGGGGGAGGTCGGGAAGAGGTTTCCTGACCATGAACTTCAAATGCTGCGTTTGCCAAATGCTCGTGGACTACATGAATATAGGTTTTTGGATTTGTCTATTTTCCTGGTGAAAAGTAGGATGTAGTATTTTTTTAAATTCACCTGACCTCGACCATAACTTTCAAGACCAGTGTCAAGGTAAAATTTAGGATCACCATTCACCGGTGTGGGAGAAATCCTATCAACATTACGTTTTACTTCTTCTATAACAACATTTTCTTACAAATTATGTTGTCTTACCGAATATATCAATAATTTTCAGGATTCTGTAGGGGTCGGAGGGAGGTTTATGGGGCTTGGCCCGATTGAGATTTTTTATCGTCATGCTGAAGACTACATCACACATGCAAAATTTCTGCTTATATAGGTAAATGTCGGGTTCTTTCAAGCTGATTGCAGCTATGAAATTTCATCATTCAAAGTTTCGCCAACGTTTTTCTTTTACTTCCCACGCCTATTGTCTGTATGTCGGTCTGTCCGCTAATCTTATAACCGTCTGTAACTTGAGAAGTTCCAAAAATTACCACAATGTTATTACTATGCCAAGGACGCAAAAGCTTTTTAGTTTTTGAAAGTCGATCCAGTTTCGGCAGAGAGACCGGCTAAAATCGAAAAAGAATACTTTGTTTTTTGACGTTTCAAATTTATGGTAGAGGTGAAGGACTTGGGGGTTGTGGTTATAGGGAGGTGGGGAGGGTTTATCTTGATTTTTTGATGTTAGTACATTTATACGCACCCAATTCTGGTAATTCTATGCACCTATTAAACATATTTTATACATCATAGATTTCTGCGCACATTAGCCCTTAAAATTTAGAAAAATATTCTCAGCAGACGGATCGCGTATCTTTGGTAAGTGTTCTGTTGTTCTGCATGGTATTACATGTATTTCTGATGCATCACACCTGTTTGATTGCTTTTTTCCCTCAAAGGATCTAGTTTGCGCTGTACATAAAATCCTTTTTGAACTGATAACTTCGTTGCGCAGAAAGTGCAGAGACAACCTACTTGACGACATTTTTTTATTTCAGTACTTGATTTTTCCAAACAGCCCAAAATTAGCAGTTTTAACATTTTTGTTCAAAATTCACCCATTTTCTAAAATTTACCTCACTATATTTTTTTTGAGCGCATAGTCAAATCTGTGTTGATGCGTAGGACGTGCCAGTAAGCCTATCTCATTCTTTCAAGGGAGTAAATGAGAATAAAAAGAACGCAAAGAATAATCAATAATATTTGCCTAAGGCCTGTCGATGATACCGTAATTGAAGCGTGAGTAAGCTGTATTCTTTCAAAAAAACTGTAAAACTGCTTTGGAATGTAACTCCCATCAAATGCACGTTCCTCTACAAAACCGTTACCAAATATCTAGCAGCGTTTATATACACATTGGGTAACACGATACATTCCTAAATTCTAAACACCCATATTTGGATTCTGGCGGGATCTTCCATTAAATCCCAGTTAATGGTTATTGAACTGTGACCAGGGGACCACCATTCGTCAAATCTGATTATAGAAGCGGGCGTGGGAAGTTTTCCGTTTTCTTTCTCTCAAAATATGGACCCCTCACGGGACCAGCAGCATAAGAATAGACTTCGTGCCATTTTTGTTTGAATCGGCACTTTGATATACACCGTGGGGTGCTCCTATGAACGAAGTGATGAACTGTTGTTTCACTTTCCCAGCATGGGGATAGACTTTATTGTTTGGAAAGTAAACTTCACCATCATATAAATTCATATTTCGGATTTCAGCGCATTTTGTTCGCAAGATAAATCATACGAGATTTAGTTTTTGCCTCTTACTGCCAGTATTTGCAATTCATTTGATCTGTAAAGGGAAACATAACCAACAATTCATTGATATTCTTAGACTGCGGAATTATCTATTTTTTTGCAGAATATCACCTGTATTTTGCCTCCAAAAAATATATTTTGAATTTTTCACTTCTTTCTGTCAATGATAACAGGCATAGCGCACTTCACGGTTCAAAAGTAAAATCATCATCAGATATACTCCACGTTCTATCAGCAACCAATATAAACAACAAAATCTTATTTGCCGATTCCTTTATCGAGAAATGTATAGGATATCAATCAGTTCTCTTTCAATATACGAACTTCTAGCAAACGAGCTAAAAACGGAGATAAAGCACATCATCCTTGAAAATTAGATGTAAACGATCTATTTTCAGCTTTCAAAATGCAGTTTTTTCTAGGCACGGAATGTCTCGTTCAACATTTTTGAATATGGACCTTAATATCTCTCTCTCTATATAGAATGATAGAACCATGTTACAATGTCACCTTGACTGCGATGTTCTGGTACAATTTCAAGATAACGATCAATAAAACTTTTATTATAGGGCGTTCGAATATGTGGAATTCAATGGTCTGTAAAACGGCTTGACGTATACACTTTGTAATGCTAAAACGGGATAGTCATATACGATGATATTTTATAGGAGATTGTCTGAGTCTTTACTACCCTCTCGAGATGCGTGCGGAGGTATGAATTTTTAGTATTAGAATACGACACCATCAAAAATGAACTATACCTTAGGAAAACGTTCGTTATAAAAAAGAGTATTATTATATATTTTTATCATAATTAGACAAGTGGTTATGATACCTATTTGAGAATAATACCACATTTTAATAGTTTATAAATGTAGAAAACAATAATAATATTGCCTTGTATTTATTCCAAGAAAAAATTGTCAGCTGTCATTAATTTTTGTAGTTTGCATTATCTATTTTAAATCGACACGTTGATTGACACTGTATTTAGGAGATGCCTTAAAATGCATGTTAAAGCCTTGTGGATATCATTTATTTTGCGAGTTATTTTTTAGTACTTTTACGTAATATTCTTCTCTCTAAGCTTATCTCAGTACTTAATGGTGCCAATAAGTTACAGATCGCTATTACGATACACCACCCGATAAAATGTAAAAGAAATAAGTTCTTATCCTCGTGTCTGAAATGTTCTTTTAACTTCTTCCGATTTTTGAGATATATACGTCTTAAAAAGTGTGTTTTCACTTCCCACACTACGTCATGTAACATCCAAAAAATATATCTCATTTTCGAAAATTTTCGCGATTACAGTTCTTCCCGCCACTAGGCGTGGGAAGTAAAACGACACTTTTTAACACCTACATATATATCCCAAGAATCCGAAGAAATCAGAATATAACATTCAAAAGATAAAAAGGTATAAAGAGAATACACCACGGCACCATCCGCGCTGTTAACGGTACCACCTTTCTCCTTGCGTGTAAAATCAAAGCCAGTCATCTGTGCCGCAAGTCCGTTTCCCAACAGGTAAAAATCAAAAACGTGCCGTTGACCAATACCATTCAATTTATATTTAGTGGCATTTTATGTTGTAGCAGATCCGATTCCTTCTTCGTCTACCATCTGCCACGCCGCATCCCTATGCACGGACGATTCTGTGTTAGAAAGCAGGTGCAAGGTGCACATCTTGTTCTCACGGACTTAATCTGGACGCCATCTGTGCGATTTCTCAAAATATATTTCGTTTTTTGTGGTTTCCTGTTACTAGGTAAACATTAAAGGGTGCAAGACATTTCAAATGATACGATGCAGTAAAAAAATGTCGTCAAGTAGGTTGACTTCGCACTCCCTACGCAACGCCGTCATCAGTTTATAAATTATTAAATTCAGTACAAGTTAAGCCCCCTGAGGAAAAAATTAGTTTCGAACACCTAAAATAGAAAAAATCCATCCGATCAAGTATGTCAAACAGGCCCATACAATGAGTCCATAGACATTCTTTCCCTCCCCTAGATATCAGAAGGGGAAACGTGAAATACACATATGTCTAGTAGGTGCGTCGAGTTACCGAGACTGGAAGCGTATAAATATACTAATATACAAAAATAAAGATACATTTTTTCGAAAATAATCAGGATCCTCTAAAATTACAAAAGGCCAAGTTTCAGCGATTTCGATTTTTTCGTTTTTTGCGTCCTTGACATAGTAGAAACTTTGTGAAAAAATTTCGTCTAAATCCGAGCAGTACTTTCCAAATTATAGACGGGCCAAGGACTAGCTCACAGACTGACAGACCGACGAAAATGAGTGACATGGTTTTTCGTGATGTAGATCTCGTTATACTTCGGAGTTGAGTCATTTATTTTAACAGTGAGTAGATCTGATCAAAAGAAATGTTTTTTTCCTTTACCATTTTTCTGGTAAAATTAAAGTAACAAAGTTATCGCCTTTTGGAAGTTTGAGTACCGCCCTGTCTCAATAATAATATTATGTGCTCGTGTTTGGCGACAACGGATATAATTCGCCTTATCGGTTCATCGCATCGGAAACAAAGAAGCGAAAGAATTTGGAACGATGTTTTTACAATTATTTCATCCAGTTGTATACAGTCAGTGTCAGTCGGTAGTGGATAGTGGTGTCTGTTGCGTGGCTCAAACGAAATAAAAAATGGCACATGTTTATGCGGATCGGTTTCCCAACCGAGTGCAACCAACCCTTCGTGCCTTTGTTAATGTAGTACAACGGGTTCGTGAATTATTTGACTTAAGACCTCACATATGGACGGCATGCCGGTGCTCCAAGACCTCACGATCAAATACAGGTCCGCACTGAAATACTTGTCGAGAGGATACTTTATAAAACAAGGTAAAATTTTTTTGTTTAATTTTTTTTTATTTTTACACACATATTTTGGTTTATCTTCCTTCTACAATCATTATCTGAAAATTAATGACTCAACTTCAAAGTCACCCTGTATAACAAACATAATATCTTATTTTACATTTTTTTCGCGTTTACAATACTTCCACGGTGGCGTAGGAAGTAAAAGGAATAGAGACGACTAGATTACTGTTGGATTGCTAATCTGGTAAAATTATTGAGATTGCATAAGGCCACAAAATGCACATTCGGCCATACATTCGGAATTCGGCCAAAAAAAGACCGAAGACTTGGTCGAGGATTCAAAAAATCTCTACTCACCACAAATTTCACAGAAATATCATGTATTCCGGGAGTCAAAACGCGCATTATCTTGATTAGTGAATTCAGAAGCAATTGAAACACCTTTTATAAGACGATAAGGAACATTATGGTATATCAATATCAGCTCCTCTTAATCCAGTTTTCTCTGATGGAACCGATATGGTACTCGAAGGGCTACCTCCGCCAGTTAGTAGCAGTCCTGCAGGACAACATACGATGATAGAGAAACCACTTTACTATGTTGTGTCGGTGTGCTATTATTTTTTGACATTAAACTCTAAGTACACCTGTAAGTTTTTGTCAAAAATTCACTTCGTAATCGTGTGTTGAATTCGACTTTAACTTTTTCCATTGTCAAAACAAAAGTGAATTGAATTCCTTTCTCAAATGAAATTAATTTTGCTAATACAAATGGTTTAGAAGTCATTAAGAATTGCAATAATTATTGTCATTACCAGAACTGTGTGTCAGAAAGAACCCAACCCTTATTTCTTGTATATATGGATGTGAAACGTTCCTCAGATATCTTACCAATTCTAAGATCCCAATTTTTTCCATACCGACCAATTCCTCATCGCGTTTTATAGGTGTATAATTTCGATTCCTATACTAAGTGACACATAAATCCGAACACCCAGTTTAAATGGTTTTATTTTAATAAAATTTTGTATAAGTACTTAATGAAGCATAATAAGTAAATGATAAAAATTTCAAAATGATTGCACTGCTTTAAAGCCCTTTGACCTTTAATAATGTGTGGATGCACCCTGATGTGCTACGCATTCTCCAACGCGCCTAGGCATGCTTCTGATCAGGTGGTCAATGTCCTCCTGTGGTATCTCATTCCAGGCAACCACCAACTCCTCTCGAAGTGCTTCTAGAGTCTGAGGAGGACGTTGCAAATTGAGCAATCTCCTACCCATCATATCCCACACGTGCTCAATTGGGGATAAGTCGGGAGATCTTGTTGGCCATGGTAACAATGTGACATCATTATGTTGAAAGAAGTCTATTGTGACTCTTGCAACATGTGGTCGGGCATTATCTTGTTGGAAAGTTGGATCTGCCAGGGTGTCAAGATAGGGTAAAAGATGGGGTTCTAGAACTTCGTGGATATAACGCTGCGCGTTCATGTTACCTCTGATGAAGATTAAAGGTGACCTGGAACCATAAGCTATAGCACCCCAAACCATAACTCCAACAGTGTGATGAACATGTCTTTCAACAAAAAACTGTGGATTCCTCCTTTCACCACATCGCCTTCTAAGCCTGGCACGACCATCGTGCATGCCTAAACAAAATCGAGACTCGTCACTAAAGACAATACTGTTCCATTCCTGATCCCAAAGTGACCGTTGTCTGCACCACTCAAGGCGATTACGTCGGTGTTCTCGAGTTAAAGGGAGGACCCAGTGTGGCCGGTATGAAAACAAGCCAAAACTTCTCATTCGTCGGTAAACACTTCGCATGCCAATAGGTCTTCCGTGTTCTGCAAACCATTCATTTGCAATGGACCTGGTAGTGGAGAAACGGTCCCTTAATCACGGTCCGTTGTTCTACGGCGGCGTCCAGTGCCCCTTGCTCTTTGCGTACGGCATTCTCGAAGCCATGCCTGACAACACCTAACCACAGTGTCTACACTTCTTTGCACTCTAACTGCAATTGCCCGAAAAGAAAGTCCAGCTTCCCGAAGTCCCACTATACGGCCCCTATCAAACTCACTAAGTTGACGAAATCGTACAGGGCTCCGTACTCTAGGCATCGTAACCGATCGTAAAGGATGTCAAGAACCAAAATCCGCCAACGTTGATTCTTTACTGCGGCTGAAATATTCATGTTTAGAGCGTTAGTGAATTAAAAAAAAGCAGTATAAAAACCGGAATGTCCAACTGATAAGGCTGAAAATTTTTTCACTTGCTATTTACAGTAAGATAAATATATTCACCAACTTTTATTAAAATAAAACCATTTAAACTGGGTGTTCAGATTTATATGTCACTTAGTATATATGTATAGGTAACGAGAATTTCCATTTTCCATTAAGCAAACGTCCTGTTTCAGCAAAAAAATCTTCGGTCAGACATTACTTATTATTTGAACTGCAGGCTCAACAGTTGAGGATCAGTTCCAGTAAATCTGTTAGTCCATTCAACATGAATTTTAAGACTAAAAAATGAAAAATTCCAAAATATGGTTTTTGATGCGCAAAATTTAGAGCTACAAATATTATACTAAAATGATTGGACTTATCCCTGTGTAGCTTAAAACAAATTCAGAGATCTCTCATAATATAGTTTAGTCTATGATTGTTTGGTTGATGACAAATTGTATGACAAGAGCCAGTTCACCGTATCATCAATTATGTACACATTGATCATGAAGTTGATTTTTTGCAATTCTTCGGTCTGGTTTCTGAAAAATTTTGTCTTATTTTTCCAGCTACATACGAATTTTCGTATATGTTGCGCGAATTTCAAAACATCCTCGATAAATACAACATTTCATTCCGTCTCCCAAGATGTGATTCTCGTTATTTCGCTTCATCTGCATCCGGTACGGAGCAAACAATAGTCTCTCCTCTCCAGACAAAAGCTATAACGTCGTCACCGAGCATCGAGGTTACGGAAATTTTATTTTGTTTGGAACTGGATCCAGAAAATGAATTGTTCAGGCGGAGAACAAATCAAGCATCAGGTATTTTTGTGTACAAAGGAACCGTCTTTCATATTGAGAACTTAAGAGAACCGCCTTTTTTCTGAAGTTCATTCTTTCTTCTGGGGCCTGATTCTAAATGGGTTTCAACCGTTGAAATTCATTTCGATGGCGCCTTGTGTCCAAACACTTGATTCGCTATGATAATTTTGGCACTGCCATGACAATTTGAATATAGGAGATCTATATAATTAGATTTCAAAATTATCATAGCCAATCGAGTATATCGTCAGAAGGCGCCATCGAAATAAATTTCACCGGTCGAAACTCATTTAGAATCAGGCCCCTGGTTAGATCATTCCTTAAGCTCCTCTTAGGTCTGTTATGGTTCACATCCATTGATATTTCTCACAAACTCCCTGAGGGAAGACAACATCAAAATGAAAATGGCAATGGAACATCTGTAACAGTATCGACTGAGCAAAACATTATACATTCAAGTCACACTTACCAACACATATAGTAACTTCCTAGGATACCAGCCTCAGGGAAAATACCAAAACATGTATAAATATACTTTCTGTTGAAATATTAAATCCTTAGTTAAAACCGAAGCGCCAAGTCCAACTTTAAGGATTATAATTTGATCTCAAATCGCAAAATGTGAACACGTCAAATAACGAAGGTTGGTAACTAGGAAAAAGAACCAAAAGTAACTAGAATTCCCAAAAAAAATCACGGAAAACTATAACAAGCTCTAATCTGTCAATTTATTCATGAATTTTTTGTTGTGATGAAATTGGCAACAATGTTAAGTTCACACGCTCCATCTTCTTTAAAGTTGAAAAAGTGTTCAAACTATTGGATAGTGCAGCAGCTATAAAAATTGCTACATGTTTTTAGAAACGGGGAAATTCACAAGTTACGTTTACGAGAAAAGAAGCTTTCTAGTAAGCAATAGGAGAGACATGCGAAGTGCATTCCAGCTGTCGGGCAAATTTTCCAGGGAGGCTATTGAAACGTTGAAACACCGTTTAAATAGCAACACTCATGTTAGAAAGGCGTGAGTATAAAAATAGAATATATAAATTAAATGTAGCATAAATGCAAAAGGGTCAGCGGTAAAGCATAGTCTTAATGCACCGTCAGGTTAAATAGAATATTTTTGTTAATGGATGAGTATGCGGTATCTCAATGTTCCACTCGACAGGTTGTAGAAATAAACCATCCAAATAGTGTCAAATATCATGCTTTATTTGAAAGATGAAATTAAGGTAACTATTGAGATTTAGCTTCTTGAAAATTGTGTCAGCCTTATCTGAAGCGTATAAAAGCAAAAACATGGTAGTTTGAAACTAGATTGATTTGGCCTACTGAAGCCAGAAACGTGACAAAAGTGTCGGCCGATTCCCTTTTGTCGGTGGTGTCAGTAATTACCCTGGTAAGTATAGGTATCTGTGTGAATTTGAATGCTATATTACTGCAAATATGTCAAAAACAACGATCCTTGGATACCAAAAAAAACACGAAACACATACAATAACTTAATAAATCTTGATTTTTTTTCGAGAGCAAGTAGGTTTTTTCACTTCCATGGCGTCACTTTCCTGACAGTTTTTTTACTCCTCTGATTCTATTTTCCATTTTTGTCATTTCTTTACAATAAAAATACTATATACAATGAAAACAACGGTTGCGACCCACTATCAAAAAAATTTCTGGCTTCCAAACACAACGGTTACGTTGAGGATCTGTCAGCTCTGAATCTATTCGACTCCCTTGTTTCGAGGCCGATCGAACTGAAGACGTTGTTTTTAATAAAGAACTACTGAATTTATTTCGCTGATGCTATTTATATCACGTTTAAATATTTGTCACAATGTAAATGTCTCTCCCCTGGCCACACATTGGTACCTCGTACCTAGGAAAGCTGTTAATATGAAAATATTATCTGGCCTTGTCAAAAATTGTATCAAATATCATATATAAATATAAAAACAAAATAAGCTAGTTTTCTTAGTTTTCATTGAAAAGGCAAATGACGCCTAATATGTTTGCTTTAAATAATAAAATTTCTAAGATTAAATCTACCCCCACAACAGTGGAAGTCTTTGGCATGCGCGATCCATAATGTGCGCCTCACTATTAAATTGTTCGTGGGAATTAATTCCGCGGACGGACCCGTAAGGGCAGCAGTAAAATCAGGAAAAGGAACAAAAAAGAAAGCATCCATCAATTTAAGAAACTAGTGAAGCGCGATGATAAAGCTCTAGGGAAATAAACGTCTATAGAAGGGTGAACGCCCTGTACCTAGGATTCACTTAATCCAACGCAAAAAAGAGCATCATCTGAAGCAGTGCTCGTTCCACGAGAGAGCTTCAGTTCGTTAGCCGAATAAAGAAGGGAAAAAGCACAGCGTATGCACCGGTACACCACAATTAAAACCCTGACACGCGTTTTCGCTCAGTTGGCTATTGCATCATGTTTTACATTCTAATTACCGCTCTCAGAGTGCACTCTGCGTATATTACCTCGCGTTACCAGCGCGTTTTTTGCTAATCGATGTGCATCTTTGAATTCTACCAGAAGATTCTAACAGAAAAATATGTACACAAAAATTTCAAGCTCTAAGGAGGAGCTTGCGCTTTTGCCTTTAGAAAATAACAGATTTGCTCTTCATGAAGGTGCCAGAAAAAATACCAATGAGCTCTGGAGCCTCGAAGGTTGTTCTATTCAGTAGAAGTTGTTTACAGTCAATATTCAAAGACAATGTAGTTTCTCTTCCTTTACTGCTCCTGCATTGGAAAAAGTATTTGAAATTCGTACTTTGAAATAGAGCTCATTTAACACGACTACATAGTCTGCCCGCTACATCAAACCACATATGCTTGAAATACTGTTTAATGACAACGTTTTAGCCACCATCACGGTGGCCATTTTCTAGTACAATGACAATGAGACATACTTTATCTGTTTTCCAGATGACGTTTTATTTGTTTCTTCTTTTCTTCGATACTGTACAATGTGTTGCGACAACATTCTAAACGGTCCGGTACCATACAGAAATCGCGCGAAGCCTGATCACAATTTTAAGAAGGCATCGCGCAAAGCGCAGGGCCGCCTGGGGTAGTCATTCTCGCTCCCAAAGAATATCCAGACCCCGCCTATCCCCAAGTGAGCATGAGGTAATCTGATGTATGTACCAGAAGTGTCACCCTCGCCCATTGTCCGGAAAATGCTAAACGTACTCCAGGAATGCGAAAACCCGCCCATGACTGTTTTCGTAACATACCGGTTGACTACTATGCAATCTTCGAATATCAATGCTGCAGATGCATTGTTTATGGATTTGAAATGCGAGAAATAGTATTTTGACACAAATAATATAAGACACAACAGTTTGACCTAGAGATTTGAATCCTCATTTTATGTCAGAAGGTCAACGCTAAAGAATAAAGGTCGTTTTTCTCACATCTGAGAGATGACTAATTTTCATGCTAAAGTCGAGACACAGGATATGCCAGAACTTCTTAGGTCACAGGTTTGGCGTGAAATTTTATACTTGGAGGGCAAGTTATGTCACCTTTTGATCATAGTGAAATCACTCAAAATATCCTTTTCTGAAAGCAAAATATTGACGATTGACCCAACTTGTGTAAAGAATAGCAGATGCGATGTGCAAGTTTAAACTCGCCAAACCCTCATATTGTCCAAGAAATTAACGCACTATCAATAAATAGCCAAGGTTGTAGCATATTTTTGCCACAAGAGCTTTTTATCAAATGATGACCGCTTATTCCTGATACTCAAAAAACAACAAAGACCACAAAATAAAGCAAACAAAATGCAGAAAAAAATTTAAAATTAACGACAACAACGAGTTTCTCGCGCTGGTGCTAAGTAAACCTCAACTCATAAATAGGAATTATTCGAACTTACTTCTGAGCAACTCTGAATTGGTCCTGCCATTACATCAAGTAATTTTAATTTGATTCTTTCCTATAGAATTCCACTGTTCCTTATGACGAACGTGTACAATAAAGAAAGTAAAGGGATCAAGTCAGTCAAACAGGCCCATGCAACCACGTCCTAGCCCGGTGGCAGGATCACATATACGGCAGTAGTAGCAACACTTTTAAATATTTAAAAAGAAAATCGTTTAAAAATCTAAATACAAAAATGATCTATGCGTTTTTTCCATTAGTACCCGGTACCTCGTATTCGAATTTTGTCATGTACCCGGTACTTAGCTTTTGGATAAAAAAACAGTACTAGGTGGATATACCCCATTATCCAATTATTATGAACACACACCTACATTAATTCTTGCACTGATTCTCTGTGTTCATTTGAGCTCTCATTATAACAAAAAACAAAAATATCTGACATCTTATTTAGTCTCCTCCAGAATAATAGATTTTCTGGATCCAATTCCAAACAAAACACAATTCCGGAACCTCGATGCTCGGTGACGGCGTGATAGCTTTTGTCTGAAGAGGAGAGACTATTGTTTGCATCGTACCGGATGCAGATGAAGCGAAATAATGAGAATCACATCTTGGGAGGCAGAATGAAATGTTTTATTTATCGAGGATGTTTTTATATTCGCGCAACAGATGCTAAAATGTCCAGGTTGTTAGGAAATGAAACAAAACTACTCAGGAATCAGATAGAAAGCAGAATCTAGAACAGTAGACTAACTTTATCTTCCTTGCATAAATAACTTTATAACGGATCAACTAAAAAGTAACCTCATCAAGATAAACATATCTTTGGATAAAAGACCAAGTGAAAGCAGATGCCATTTTCGAATTTACTGAGAAAAGTATATCAGAAAAAATATTCCCTATTTTTAATTATAACTGATCAACTAAACAGTAACGTCACTAAGATAAAAATGTCATTAGATGAGACACCAAGTAAAAGCAGATGCCACTTTCAAATTCACTGAAAGAATCAGTGATGAAGAATATTCCCTACTCATTAAAAATGACGACCTACTATGCAGAAAAGTATCAAGTATACCCCTAAATCCATCCCTGTTGATCTAAACGTACTGCTGACATCTACTCTGGATTAAGCTCTGAATAGTTGCAAACTGCAAATACACCAAAACGAAGAGCAACTTTTTCAATCTTCATTGATCACATTTGGGACCAGTTACAAGTGGTATCCTTCTCGGAAAACGATATTATCAGACTTCCAGTATGAAATATTACTAAGCAAATTAAGATTATTAATCATAAACCTTACTTATTGTATAAAAAACATTTGCTCGCTAATGCAACATTAATTTTATTTAATAATCTCACATCTAAACAATTCAATTCCATCCAATTACAAAACATCTACAATGTACGTACAACATTTGAATGCGATTAGTTAACATTTATTTTTTTGATAGTCACAACCAAGGTCTTGGGTTTGTTCAGCCTGCATTTATATAATCGGTAGACTTTTCTGTACTAACCGACTATAACAGATGGTGTAACTTTTACATTCATTGGGAGCATTAATTTTCATAGCAGTTTAATGGAACCATTTACTTACCGTGTTTCCAAATGGTACTTGGCCGTTATTAAGAGTCAGTTATTCAGACATGTAAACTTGCGTTCAAAATATTGAAATGCATCAAATAATGTTATTAGAATTGTGAATACCCTTAATCGAACTTAAAAACATCTTACGAATCCAAAAGTTTAACTTGCCTTATTGTCTAATACTTCTCTCATTATGCACATAGTTCGAAAATATATAAGATACTTAGTCAAACCACTTACCCCCATTTTTACTATCGTAAATATCTTATAATAACAAAAAGTATTCCGTCTAGATAACCGACCCACCGCTCAACATTACACAAATTTGATCAAAAACTTTTTTGATTTAAACTTTCTATCTCGCACACAACGATGTGTCCAAGG
Organism: Acanthoscelides obtectus; assembly: GCA_963669975.1. NCBI lineage: Eukaryota > Metazoa > Arthropoda > Insecta > Coleoptera > Chrysomelidae > Acanthoscelides > Acanthoscelides obtectus. The sequence continues at coordinate 77,479,791 of CAVLJG010000008.1, read as the reverse complement.
CTATTGTAACAGGCTTCCTTCTTAAACTTTTACCCGACGGATGGGTTTGGAACAAGACGTACGTACTGGCTGGATAATTTCACGTTATCTTCTGTTACGTAATTTAATGAAGTTATGGCGTAATCTGTACAATACGGGGTGATTAGTCTTTTGTTGTTACACTTCTGGGTTAGCAATCTACTTTCGCCTCTTCTTCATCATTATGTTTTCCATGGGCACAAGCAGGAAGGAGCATATGGGACGTCATGGTCACCAGTCAATTCTTTAGCGCAGTAGAATAGAATGCTGCCTAGGTTTAGTAGAACTGAGAAAAGCCTCCTCATGTATGATTGTTCCATAATCTCGATACCCTAGAGGCAAAGGAGCGGTCGAATCAGACGGTTGTGTACGTACGCAGCTCGACATGGTAAGGATGGGAGGCCCCAGTCAGGCGGGTCTGTCTGGTAGGCATATCGCGCGTTGGCATCATGGATGAACGCTCTGAGGAGCAAAGCCCATTGGCGTAGCGGTAGAAGGGAGCTAGATCGTCGACAGCCTGCCAGTGCGAAATAGTCCCGAGACTGTCTGTTAGAGAAGAGTCATGGATCAGTCGGACAGCCCTCCTCTGAACAACATCGGGCAGGTCTTATCTGGGCCTTGTACAGAGCGTGGAGGTCGTGTGGAAGAAATTACTTCTTACTAATTAGCCTAGCTGCCACTGTTGGTCAGATCAAGTTCTCGTAATTTCTACGTGTAGAGTGCTGTCATCAGAGAGCTGTGAATTGGATTGATCGTACAGGAAAGGAGGTCGTTAATACATAAGAGGAACAGTGAGCCTAAACCGATCCCTGGGGAACACCCGCGTTGCCGTTATGGTATGAATAGGAGAATCCGTTAATTACGACGGATATCTTGCGGCCAGAGAAAAACCCAGCGACTCATCCGCAAAAGCTTTTCGGGGAGGCCATAGCATGAAAGTTTGCGTAAGAGGGCAGCATACTACAGGTAATCTAATGCTTTCGTAATATCAAGAGCAACGACATGAGCCTCATCGTAAGACCGGATAAGTTTACACCACAATTTAATGACGTAAGCTGTGGCTCGCTGATGCCGGAAACCTTACTACCTGTCGCTAATCAAGCTTCTACGTTGGAGGTACTTCGAAGGCTTTCGATTTTTTGCAAATCTTCATCACCTTATTAATAATAATGATGATCCTATGCTCTGGTAGCTGTTAACGTTTATCAATTAAGTAAGTAATATATTTATTTTCGGCAAAATAATATGTTCCTTGGTTCTTCATTAAACGTTTCGACCTTTCCCTCCCGCAGATCGGTTATTCTGCTTCCTCATTACATGAATTAAACCCCGCAAATAAGTGTATTAGTAAGCCCAATCGATAGAAACCTACAAAAACCTAGGAAAATAATTTTGGAATATCATAAAAACCGGTACATCGTTGCATGTAGGATTTGCATAAAATTTAAAAACGCTGCAGTGGACCGCGATCGTGACTGCAGTAGTAACGTAAAACAATGAAGACGACTATGTTTAGTCGCTCTACAGGGTGACTTTGAAGTTGAGTCATTAATTTTCAGATAATGATTGTAGAAGGAAGATAAACCAATATATGTGTGTAAAAATAAAAATTAAAATTAAAAAAAATGTTACCTTGTTTTATAAAGTATCCTCCCGACAAGTATTTCAGTGCGGACCTGTATTTGATCGTGCGGTCTTGGAGCACCGGCATGCCCTCACCTGTGAGGTCTTAAGTCACCTGATTCACGAGCCCTTTGTACTACATTAACAAAGGCACGAGGGGTTGGTTGCACTCGATTTGGGAAACCGATCCGCGTAAAGACTCCCCCCCGTAAATAAGAATCATGTCCACAAGTTCAGCATTTTCAACATGTGCATTTTTTATTTCGTTTAAGCCACGCAACAAACACCACTATTCACTCACGCGTTACCGACTGACACATTGACGGAAAACAACTGAATAAAATTGTACATTGTAGTAAAAACATCGTTTCAAATTCTTTCGCTTTTTTGTTTCCGATGCGATGAACGGATGAGGCGGATTATATCCGTTGTTGCCAAACACGAGCACATAATATTATTATTGAGACAGGGCGGTACTCAAACTTCTAAAGGGCTATAACTTTGTTACTTTAATTTTACCAGAAAAATGTTAAAGGAAAAAAGCATTTCTTGTGATCAGATCTACTCACTGTTAAAATAAATGACTCAACTTCGAAGTCACCCTGTATATCACACAGTGATTCAAAACCGGAAAACCTGGCCAAAAGTCAAAAAAATAATTTTCGGGTTCGGCTCCAGATTCTATTCACAGTTACAGCGCCGCCCAATTCATCTCACCTTTCAACACAGGTTAAAATAACAAGGAGTTAGCACATGGCAAAAAAGTGTACAATTTCATAGTGTCTCGTTTTGGAACAACTAGCTGTATCTAGATATGCTAAAATGGATTTCGTAGTGGAAGGTATGTTTATTATGGTATGGCATTGTAGTACTTCCAAATTGGCATATGACACGATATGAAAACAATATGTAATTAATAATTTATTTTTTCCATGATTCATTGTGAATTAGTGAATCCAAAAGGAGTTGAGCAGATAGATTCCGCTCTATCTAGAATAGTAGCATATTTATCAGACACTCAGTTCAGAAATGTGTGGGTTTTGGCTGCAGCTGATGGGCAATTCAGTGAACCATTGTAGTTTGTACTTGAAACCTAGAATAGTTTTGATATTATTTGATAATTTTTGTAGTATAAATGCGAGTGGATTACAAATACACAATGGAAAGACTTTGTGTTTCAGAGAAAACAATACATATTGAACAAAATGTTTTGTTCGTCGTATAACAAATAAAGGAACGATAAAACTGTGAACTCGGACAGAAAAAACATTTCTTCGTCCGCTGATACAAAAAAATCTAAAGTGATTTTTCATTCGTTCCACGATTTAAGACACATGAGGGTCCTAACGGATTTATTGCTTAATCTGTTGCAGGTTTTACAAAATGGTCAAAGCGCCCCTAAAAAATTCCCTTTCAATGGACGCTGATGTTGCAGGTATCGATAATAAATCTTTTGGCATCAAAACTAGATTTGGCAATACATGTCCACCACTTTGCATTAAATTACAAAATATGGTTCATCATTTGGACAAACACATATTATGTGAAATGCGCCTTATAGGAATGGAAATACTATACAATGTCTTGCCATTTGTAAAATCGCCTGAGATAATCTGGCCTCTATTGAGATGTGAACATGCAGCACATAACATCATATTTTTCGTGAGTATTCGCGCGTTGCCTTTTTCTTCTCTAAAACCTTTTGGGAAATGTAACGATGTAACTTTACAAAAACGTCTGTCAACAAAATATAAAATTACAAGCTTTTATGTGAATTCTGACCTCGATTACATTGTGACCAAAAGTACTACATTCAACTTAACTTCGAGCTTATGGCGCAACCGAGGGCACGGCTCATCGAGCAGAAAACGTGAGAGATGATAAATGAGTGACGCATGGATGATGTGAGCGTCTATTTCTGTGAAATTTGTTTTAGAAAACAACAACGACTTACAGAAAAGGTTATCATAATACTGATATACAGTGCCTTTCATAAAGCCCCTTCTCATTTTATTTTTTGAACAGGTAAAGCAGAAATCCGGAATGATGAAGTTATTGTATGAATGGTTGTTGGAAATTTCAAGATGGCAGCAGTGCATGCAATTGGTTATAACCATAGCTTACCAACCAATCATCAAAACGCTACCGTATGTTATGTCAATATTCTTCCCTGGAAAGGATTTCTATGGTTGTACAATAAAGTATGAGATCTCCCATTTATAGAATAATGTAAAAATCTGTCAATGGAGTGTCCCATATTTCATTGCACATTTAGATACAGGTAGACCCTCCCAGAACAAGTAGATTAATATAACATACTACAGGGTTTTTATGATTAGTTGTTGTGTTATAAGTGATTAAACTGTACAACAATTTGGCCGCAGTCAGTTTGTTATATTGAAAAATACTGATTTTATAGGATTACTAGCTGACCCGACAGACGTTGTCCTGTCTTAGCTATGACCTGGGATGAATAATGAAGAACGAAAGGATAGGTAATTGTTTGTACCGCCATGTGTCTAGCAAAATACGTTGGCAGCACTGCCATTCCCCCATCAACTTACTTTGAAAGTAGGCATAAAGTTATGTCGGATGACTTTTGTTGCGCCAAATAACTGAATTTGAAAGCAATTATTGTATTGCTGGATGTGAGTCAACAAAAACAACCGAAACCAATGGATGTAGTGGCTCTGGTGGTGGTACCGATGATATCAATTTGACTTTTCCACTGACGCAACATAATCCAGGGGCTTTATTCTTAAACGTGACAGCCTTGCCATGTGGACACACAACGTTCATTGGTCCAATAGCAACGATTTGTTGTGAACTGTAATCGATTGCCACCTCATAATTGAATGCAGCTCGATTGGGATTAAATACGACACTTCTAAGTTCGCTCTGAATTCCCACCAAAATTCTTTTAGTGGTTAGAGATTAATTGGGAGAAAACGTTGTAAACAAAGTGACGAGGTTTATAATGTGTCCCAAACCGTGTTATCCCAATTTTGAAAGTTTTCATTTCATTACTCCTTTAGCCCATAACGTGGGAAGAGAATAAATATTGAATTTACAAGAGGTTTTGATAGTTAGAGCTAAAGCCCATTGTTACTGGATAAAAATTAAATACACTGTTCATGCACATGTGACCTCGAGCACAAAATTAGTGTTATACCAAGGTATGTAATTTTATACACATTTTTTTGTTGTTATTTACCAATTAGTAGAAGCTTGCCATAATGCCAATGCTGTTGTGCTGCAATATTACAACATTGCAATGCTGGAAGCATTAAATTTCTATGTAATTGCTATACATTCAATACCAATTCGGTGCTGAATATTATTGTTGTTCATGTTGTTATGGTGAATTTCAAATGGAGTAACAATTGCAATGTATAGTGGAATTGTATGTTTTGTGATTACGATAGACCATCCATATCGCCTATCAGAAAGCTAATAAATTTTATGTAATAAATATAACACAGATAAATACCTCATCTAAAAAGGAGAAAAGAAGGATGTTAAATTAAAAAATTTCGTGGTTGCTACGGTATGAAAAGATATAAACGGAGAACGACATGCTCATTGTTAACCTTTCTTATTACCAAAAATGAAATATACAAAAACTGTTAGAAATGATCAGAAAGTTACAATATTTTCCTCATGGACTGCTGATTTCTTTTAAATACACATTTCTTTATACTTAGAAAGATGTATACACCAATATTCTTAAACGTCAGGATCGTCAATCCCAAAATCAAGATCAGTACAACAACACGGTTGAAATACTCTTAATAACTATAATATATTCGCAATTGCACACTTTTTCCTGCACCCTGCCTTCTTTCATTTCTTTTTCTTATTTGGAAAGGCATCAACACGTGCATCAATAGCTTGGCTAGAACTCCTTTCATTAGTAAATATTTTCCAATATTATACTAAGTGACATATAAATCCGAACACCCAGTTTAAATGGTTTTATTTTAATAAAAGTTGGTGAATGTATTTATCTTACTGTAAATAACAAGTGAAAAAATTTTCAGCCTTATCAGTTGGACATTCCGGTTTTTGTACTGCTTTTTTTTAATTCACTAACGCTCTAAAAATGAATATTTCAGCCGCAGTAAAGAATCAACGTTGGCGGATTTTGGTTCTTGACATCCTTTACGATCAGTTACGATGCCTAGAGTACGGAGATCTGTACGATTTCGTCAACTTAGTGAGTTTGATAGGGGCCGTATAGTGGGACTTCGGGAAGCTGGACTTTCTTTTCGGGCAATTGCAGTTAGAGTGCAAAGAAGTGTAGACACTGTGGTTAGGTGTTGTCAGGCATGGCTTCGAGAAGGCCGTACGCAAAAAGCAAGGGGCACTGGACGCCGCCGTACAACAACAGACCGTGAAGATCGCCGCCCTTTAACTCGAGAACACCGACGTAATCGTCTTGAGTGGTGCAGACAACGGTCACTCTGGGATCAGGAATGGAACAGTGTCTTTAGTGACGAGTCTCGATTTTGTTTAGGCATGCACGATGGTCGTGCCAGGGTTAGAAGGCGACGTGGTGAAAGGAGGAATCCACAGTTTTTTGTTGAAAGACATGTTCATCACACTGTTGGAGTTATGGTTTGGGGTGCTATAGCTTATGATTCCAGGTCACCTTTAATCCTCATCAGAGGTAACATGAACGCGCAGCGTTACATCCACGAAGTTCTAGAACCCCATCTTTTACCCTATCTTGACACCCTGGCAGATCCAACTTTCCAACAAGATAATGCCCGACCACATGTTGCAAGAGTCACAATAGACTTCTTTCAACATAATGATGTCACATTGTTACCATGGCCACCAAGATCTCCCGACTTATCCCCAATTGAGCACGTGTGGGATATAATGGGTAGGAGATTGCTCAATTTGCAACGTCCTCCTCAGACTCTAGAAGCACTTCGAGAGGAGTTAGTGGTTGCCTGGAATGAGATACCACAGGAGGACATTGACCACCTGATCAGAAGCATGCCTAGGCGCGTTGGAGAATGCGTAGCACATCAGGGTGCATCCACACATTATTAAAGGTCATTTACTTATTATGCTTCATTAAGTACTTATACAAAATTTTATTAAAATAAAACCAATTAAACTGGGTGTTCGGATTTATATGTCACTTAGTATATTTTCGAAGTCGCAAAGCGGTAAAAAGAATAGTGGATTCAAATAACTGAAAAGGGACTCATTATCCAATAAAATATCAATCAAACCAGTTTCGTAAGAAAGACTTCGATCTCTCACTGAAAAAATATATATTTATGAAGCATCACTTTCAAATATCTAGCAATAATAATGGAGATTGTAACACTGCGCAAAAACTTCTTCCACTATGACACGAGGTGCATGTATGCTTTACTATAGCGTGGTAGATATCTAAGCTACTATAAAACACCTGACGACAATGGAGTTCTAGAAAATGCAGGTCCAATGAGACTAAGGCTTTATGGAAGAGATCCGGCTTAGGACACTTTCGTCGAAGCATTAGGTGAATATAATAGGGAAATACTGCTGTAAATATCCAAAGATGAGTTCCTGGCAATTCTGAAGGGTCACTTACACTGGATCGTATCAGTTCAACACATATCTAGGCATCATATCATTAATTTAAAGTACAGTTGACAGCCTGTGATAGTCAGAAACTCCTTCGTGGAACTAACTGAAGTTATTAGCATGTTTATAATCGACGCTATAGGCGTTCTCTTCATTTCTTTCGTTATTGGCCTTGAAACTAAGCACCATAGAATTAATATTTTATCGTCTGAGCTAAAACCTCGAGGGCAATTAAAAAGGGTATTAAACTCGTTTGGACCATCTCGTAAAAGCGTACTCTACGTGTCTAACGTAAAATAATTCTCCACGGAGAAGTTGAAAGCGTGTACCGAATGTCAACTCTCTAACAGCAAGGACATAAAATCGATTAAACGACATCACATGAAAGAAAGTAACACAGTTCATATTAATTGGAGATCACTTTCATACCCTAAGGGATGTTTCTAACTGGATACGGACCGGCTTATTTTATTTAATTTATAGATGATGCAGAAGACATAAAGATGGATCCTTCTCACCGCCTGGTTGAAGAAGCAACGATTTTTGACAGCACCAATAATCTATAGTCTCAAATACTTTTGAGTTTGTCGTAATTTTTAATGCCGGGCCACTGCGAGCATTTTAAGGAGGTTAGAGACACCATATCAATCCGATTTTCGATCTGCCTAAGGTTATTAGATCCTAGAAAAACATCCTCGGGCAAATTGTTCCACCGTAGGGTCCTGTGACTGGGGCAGCACCGCAAACATGTGAGCAGTACTCGAGGCTATATCTTATCTGGGCCTTGTACAGAGTGAGGAGTTTGTGGAGAAAAGTACTTTTCAGCCCTAAGTTTTATCCAGCAGATACCGCTACTGGCAAGAAAGATCGGCTTGTACTGTTATCAGCAAAGCTGTGGATCGGATTGATCGTACAGGAAAGGAGGTCGTTGATATGTAAAAGAAATAATGTCGCAGCTAAGACAGGTTCCTGGGGAATACCCGCTTTGACATTGTCGGATGAAGAGGAGAACTTGTCAATTATAACGGATATCTTGCCTCCAAAGAGGATGGAAGTTTCCATAAGGGGGGGCAGCATGCCACAGCTGATCGAACGATTTCGTGCTTTCAAGAGCAACGACATGAGCCTCACCATAAGACTGGATGAGTTTACTCCACAATTGCGTGACGTAAGCTAGGTGGTCCCCTGTGGATCGTTGGTGTCAAAAACCATATTGCCGGGGTCGCTAATCAAACCGTGATGTACTCCATAAGCTCCCGATTTATGCACCTCTCCATCACTTTACTTATAACAGGAAAGAGAACTATAATCCTGTAGTTGCAGAGGTCGATCTTAAGCCCTTTTTTGGGTTTGACTGGACATCAAAAAATTTTCAGTTTCCTGGGAAAGTGTCGGATGGTTAAGATGCCTCGAAGAGAGGCGAAAGGACTGGATTAAGCTTCCATGCACGTCTCTTCAATACAACGACGAGAATCAAATCCATACCAGAAGCTTTGTTGATGTCGAGCTTCAAAAGCACCCGCCTAACGGTCTTAAAGATGCCTTCAATCTGCTTGACTTTTGATAAGACAGTCGTATGTACAGAATGAGTCCAGTAAAAGTAGTCAACGCTTATACAAACAAGGTGTTTTAAATTTAAAGATAGTCGCAATACGAACAACGTTCGAAAATATACAGCGCGTTGAAAGTATTATTTCGAAATCGAAAAAACATATCTACAACGTAGATAAAGGTATAGACTTGAATTCAAGCCACGCCAGTGGTGTAAGCATCTGGATACTTTGACACATACCGAGGAACAAATACATTTTCAAGGCCACTAACTTTATTGTAACATCTAAGAATTTTCGAATAAGCTATTTTATTTTACAATTGGATTGAATAATTGAGCGAAATGGCTTATGAAGAACTTAAATCCACTATTAGGGACATAATCCTATCTCACTCGCGCGTTATTTGCAAAACTTCAATGTTTTGTCCTTTTATATTCTTATCAGTATCATAGAAACCTCCTGTAACTCAGTAATGTAATAATGGGGCATTTCAAGTATTTATGTTTATGGGAACTTTTTGAGTAATTTTCGGTATATTATCTACTCAAGAAAAAATGGCACATTAAGCTTCTAAGTTGAGAACCGTCAACTTAATCAATGTATATCTACGCTAAATTCTTCAATGGAACACTACAAACAGTGGCTAATGGAACATGGTTTCGACATATCGTTGAAAAAATCATCCTTTTGCGTTTTCTCACGACACAATGTATCATTACAGAGGAACATACTACTGGGAGGGTTATCCTTCAAATTTGAAACTTCTGTCAAATATCTCGGCGTAATCCTTGACAAAAAGCTCACATGCAAGCCGTATATCGAACAAGTAGTCAGTAGATGTGAGAAAGCCTTCAATTTTTTCCAGATGATCTGCAAGGTATGGTGGGGCTCCGATCAAAAGATCGCAATATTATTCTTCAGATCATATGTTAGATCTATCCTTGATTATGGCAGCATATTCTATGGCTCTGCCAGTAAAAATCTCCTTCATGTGCTAGATATAACTCAGAATAAATTTCTCAGGAAATGTCTTGGAGCAATGCAATCGTCACCAGTCGGACCTTTGCGAGCAGAAGCACAGGAGCCTCCTTTACATCTTCGAAGGCAAATGTTATCTAGCAGATTTCTACTTAAGGTACAACACGCGGACAGCCACTTACTGAGCAAAATTCATCGTCTAAACACCATGGACTTGACATGCAAATATTGGACCAAAAGAAACTCCCCGCCTCTATGCCATACAATATGCCAACAGAATACAACTAACCTCTCATAGCCAACGATTGATCCAAGATATAAGTTACTTTCATTTACTATCAGGATTTGATGTTAGAGTGCCAGCTTACAAGCAACAACCACACCACATTCAGAACCTACTTCGAGAAGTGCAGAGTAAATTAGCTGGTGATGCATTCATTTACACCGATGCATCGAAGTCGGCGTCAGGAACGGGATGCGCTCATTATATTCCTTCAATAGATATTTTTTCCATGTTTAAACTACCAAATGAATTCACGATTTTTTCTGCAGAAGCTATTGCTATATTCCAAGCCCTACAGTTTGTAGAGGACCACAATCTTGGTAACACGTCTATATTCTCGGACTCCCTCTCTGTTGTCAGTAGTTTAAAAAACGGCAGTCCTTTCGATATGCAAAATATACACTTATTCAGCATAAGATGGAAAATAAGTCAGCTAAAACAACGAGGCCTCAGGATTACACTAGTTTGGGTGAAGGCCCACTCTGGGATAATACACAACGAAAAAGCTGACGATCTAGCAAAGATGAGTATAACATCTGGAACTAAGCTGGACATACCCTTAAGCATGCAAGACAATCGAGTGATACTTAAAGGTAATTTGCTCAAGCGATGGCGCAGTGAATGGATAGAATACTGTTTTACTAATCCTACAAGATACAACCTCATACACCCTAGCCTGCCACGAGGATACTGGCACGAAAATTTCAAAATACCCAGAAAATATATTTCTTGCATCACCCGTGCGAAAATAGGACATGGTGTTTTTCCATCACACCTTGCAAGATTAAATTTGGCCCCATCTGCACTGTGCGATGTTTGTGAAGTTTATGGTGACTTGGATCACTGTTTCTTTGGTTGCGCTAAATTCCTGGATCACTGCAATGCACTCTACTCCGATTTGGTGAAATCTGGCATATCTGCCCCCCTAAATACATCTCATGTATTTTCGCTAGGTAGATCTGATGTGATCATTCTCGTTGTTAAATTTATCAGAAATTCTGGCATCAAAATATAACAATCGTATTTTAGTTATCCTCTGTTTTTTGTACCTTTATGTATAAATATATCCTTCATATCCGTGGCCTAATTGTTGTATGTGAAAAATGAAAAATGCCCTGACGGGTCCCTGGGCGAGAAGAACGTGTGTCCCTGTCTGACCCATCCTCTCTCCTATCCCTTAGAGTTGCAAAGGTTTAATATGTAGTTATGGTGTGCTTTAGACACGAATGTCATCTGAAAATTTGTGTGTAATGCTTAACCCCCGCCCCCTCCTGATAACACTTTCTTAGTTCTTCTATATTAACTTTTTTGTTTTTCATCCAGAGTGGAGAGTGTGCATTAGAAGAAATTTAATAATCAATTTCTCCCTACTGTTTGTTAAGTACTTGCTCCTTCGCCCAAATACGTCTGTGTCACCAAAATGTCTTTCCTGGAATACCCTGATAGCTGAGGGGATCTACTTGCTACGTCATTGCCATTTTACACGTCTTAAATTATATATGTGTGTATGATATAATAGATAAATACTTGATTCTGGCTAATGGGGCAATGTCCTAGTGCCAAAAAAAAAAAAAAAAAAAAGCTTCTAAGTTTGACCAAAAGAGACAAAGTCAAGCATTTTCGAAACATAAGTCTGTGTGAAATTTTGATCAGAGCTGTTGGTTATTTCTTGATCTGTAAGCCACCCCAGTTCATGTTCTTCAAAAACTGTTTTTGTCAAGAGATAATTAATTTCTTTCTTTATTCTGAGAGTTTCCTAGATACAGATACCGGTATTGTTTGTTCAATTGTCCTTAAGACAAAACTTTTCTTATTGGTTTAAAAATATTGCCGCAAATTACACGGTAATAATTCCTGTTACAAAAACAATCATAACAAAGACGTAATTTGGGTATATTTTAAGCACAAACCGCAATTTTATAAACGGTTGCTTTTTTATGATTTACGATTTTTGCTAAATTGTAACTATAATTAAAAATGGGTCCGGACAGAATTCATCTGCGAGCCATTTCTGTTTTACTTTCTGAATCAAACACTTGAAACTTACATAGCTCCACAACGCTTTGGTTTTTGGGATAAAGAGTCCGTATTTACCCCTAGATCAAAGTTGAATTTCAAAAATCAAGTTCCACATGTTTATGGTCGAAAATCATTTTACTTTTTATGCATCCATTACTGGGAATCGAATTTGACCAAATTTGTCACGAATACCCCCTTTACGAGCAAAACCTTCTTCCTCCACAAACATAAAAAAAGGTAAAAATATTGGCAATAGGCTTGGACCCTCCAATTCCGATTTACCCACCTGACTACCTGTAAGGGTAGATTTTTAGCTGTTAGCTTCCTAATTATTTTTATGATCTTAACGGGCCAGTAGGGCAGGGTTTACAAGTTGTGCTACTATTAGAGGAAGATTTTTTTCTTTCAGGCATTTTATACCTAGTACAACAATAAACGGGTACCTGGTAACCTCAAAAATATTTTTTTTACCAAGTTCTTAAATAACAACTTTTAGGAGTTTTGATAGACATGAAATCGATTATAACTCGAAAACGGTCAACTTGAGAGAGAAGTGACAGTATATTTTTGTTCTGCTGCAGAATTTCACCGCAGAGAATCTAAACTACACATTTAAGCATACTTTCGCGCAGGTTTGAGAAAGGACAAACATAGTCTTGGTAATAACCGAGAAGTAATAACCTTACCACTTTCCTTACAAGATCAAAACAAATATCCGCGAAATAAATGGAGCTTATGAATAATGCATAATTTGGAATTTAAACAGGTTCTCGTTCACTTGCTGTTGCTAATGAATATTTCACACGCTGTCTCATAACTGTACTTTGAGTAAAAAATATTGTTTATCTAAATGACTAAGTTGGATAAATTTTCGCTAAGACGAAAGCTAAAAGCTCTTGCGCAGTAACATATACTGCATTAGTGTAATAACAAAACTTTTGATTTTGAAAGTGTTGAAAAAATCTCAAAAACTATACGACCTCAATTATATTTTTGAAAGTTACTAGAAGATGATCAGAAGTTCCAAAACTTGATCGGATTATTTTTCAAGCTGATATCAATGAATAGCCGATACAGAGTCATTCAATTCGATATTTCTTCTCAAATTCGGGGCGAATTTGTGCAACAGCTCCAAAACAGATGGCATTGTTTTGAAATGATAACACAGGTCCACATTTGATCCAAGAGTTATCACTGGATCCTGTAGGGCTGTCGTGGAGTTTTTCGGGTCGTTGATCTCAATGCCGACGTCAAATTTAGGAAAGTCTGCATTAAGTTTTTTGAAAAATTTGGTATTGTAGTTTTTTGAAACACCGAATCCAAAATCTGGAGGCGTTTATCAGGGTTTGTAAGAGTGTTTGAATCCTCTTGAAAACACCGCGGTGACTCTAGCAACAACGGCCAGCCAGCAACAAACGATAGTCCCTCTTCTCACCAGCGGCCGCGTCGCGCTGGACACCATCGCGCGTCGCTACAGCCGCGAAGCCGGCGCAGCGTAAGCAGGCGGTGCGGCACCGTCTTCCCATGTAAAACGGTGTTATAGTATCTACACAAAATTATATACAATGTGTGTTGTCAGTGTTATCACACTATCTATCACATTCCGTGGCCGAGGCATATTAAGCCTACCAGAGGGAGTGAAAGTTACCTATACGAAACTCACATGGAAATTTGAAAATTAAAATTCTCAATTTTTTTTCAAATCAACACCACTTTTTTTTCACGAAAATCAATTCTACAATGCATCCTTCATATCCGGGATCGATTACATCTCGTGGCCGGGGCATATTAAGCATACCAGAGGGAGCGAAAGTTACCTATACGAAACTCACATGGAAATTTGAAAATTAAAATTCTCAATTTTTTTTCAAATCAACACCACTTTTTTTTCACGAAAATCAATTTTACAATGTATCCTTCATATCCGGGATCGATTACATCTCGTGGCCGGGGCATATTAAGCCTACCAGAGGGAGCGAAAGTTACCTATACGAAACGAACATGGAAATTTGAAAATTAAAATTCTCAATTTTTTTCAAATCAACACCACTTTTTTATCACGAAAATCAATTCTACAATGCGTCCTTCATATCCGGGATCGGTTACATCTCGTGGCCGGGGCATATTAAGCCTACCAGAGGGAGCGAAAGTTACCTATACGAAACGCACATGGAAATTTGAAAATTAAAATACTCAATTTTTCTTCAAATCAACACCACTTTTTTTTCACGAAAATCAATTCTACAATGCATCCTTCATATCCGGGATCGATTACATCTCGTGGCCGGGGCATATTAAGCCTACCAGATGGAGCGAAAGTTACCTATACGAAAAGCACATGGAAATTTGAAAATTAAAATACTCAATTTTTCTTCAAATCAACACCACTTTTTTTTCACGAAAATCAATTTTACAATGTATCCTTCATATCCGGGATCGATTACATCTCGTGGCCGGGGCATATTAAGCCTACCAGATGGAGCGAAAGTTACCTATACGAAAAGCACATGGAAATTTTAAAATTAAAATACTCAATTTTTCTTCAAATCAACACCACTTTTTTTTCACGAAAATCAATTTTACAATGTATCCTTCATATCCGGGATCGATTACATCTCGTGGCCGGGGCATATTAAAACTACCAGAGGGAGCGAAAGTTACCTATACGAAACGCACATGGAAATTTGAAAATTAAAATACTCAATTTTTCTTCAAATCAACACCACTTTTTTTTCACGAAAATCAATTTTACAATGTATCCTTCATATCCGGGATCGATTACATCTCGTGGCCGGGGCATATTAAAACTACCAGAGGGAGCGAAAGTTACCTATACGAAACGCACATGGAAATTTGAAAATTAAAATACTCAATTTTTCTTCGAATCAACACCACTTTTTTTTCACGAAAATCAATTCTACAATGCATCCTTCATATCCGGGATCGATTACATCTCGTGGCCGGGGCATATTAAGCCTACCAGAGGGAGCGAAAGTTACCTATACGAAACGAACATGGAAATTTGAAAATTAAAATTCTCAATTTTTTTTCAAATCAACACCACTTTTTTTTCACGAAAATCAATTCTACAATGCATCCTTCATATCCGGGATCGATTACATCTCGTGGCCGGGGCATATTAAGCCTACCAGAGGGAGCGAAAGTTACCTATATGAAACGCACATGGAAATTTGAAAATTAAAATTCTCAATTTTTTTTCAAATCAACACCACTTTTTTTCACGAAAATCAATTCTACAATGCATCCTTCATATCCGGGATCGATTACATCTCGTGGCCGGGGCATATTAAGCATACCAGAGGGAGCGAAAGTTACCTATACGAAACGAACATGGAAATTTGAAAATTAAAATTCTCAATTTTTTTTCAAATCAACACCACTTTTTTTTCACGAAAATCAATTCTACAATGCATCCTTCATATCCGGGATCGATAACATCTCGTGGCCGGGGCATATTAAGCCTACCAGAGGGAGTGAAAGTTACCTATACGAAACTCACATGGAAATTTGAAAATTAAAATTCTCAATTTTTTTTCAAATCAACACCACTTTTTTTTCACGAAAATCAATTCTACAATGCATCCTTCATATCCGGGATCGATTACATCTCGTGGCCGGGGCATATTAAGCATACCAGAGGGAGCGAAAGTTACCTATACGAAACTCACATGGAAATTTGAAAATTAAAATTCTCAATTTGTTTTCAAATCAACACCACTTTTTTTCACGAAAATCAATTCTACAATGCATCCTTCATATCCGGGATCGATTACATCTCGTGGCCGGGGCATATTAAGCCTACCAGAGGGAGCGAAAGTTACCTATACGAAACGAACATGGAAATTTGAAAATTAAAATTCTCAATTTTTTTTCAAATCAACACCACTTTTTTATCACGAAAATCAATTCTACAATGCATCCTTCATATCCGGGATCGATTACATCTCGTGGCCGGGGCATATTAAGCCTACCAGAGGGAGCGAAAGTTACCTATACGAAACGAACATGGAAATTTGAAAATTAAAATACTCAATTTTTCTTCAAATCAACACCACTTTTTTTTCACGAAAATCAATTCTACAATGCATCCTTCATATCCGGGATCGATTACATCTCGTGGCCGGGGCATATTAAGCCTACCAGATGGAGCGAAAGTTACCTATACGAAAAGCACATGGAAATTTGAAAATTAAAATACTCAATTTTTCTTCAAATCAACACCACTTTTTTTTCACGAAAATCAATTTTACAATGTATCCTTCATATCCGGGATCGATTACATCTCGTGGCCGGGGCATATTAAGCCTACCAGAGGGAGCGAAAGTTACCTATACGAAAAGCACATGGAAATTTTAAAATTAAAATACTCAATTTTTCTTCAAATCAACACCACTTTTTTTTCACGAAAATCAATTTTACAATGTATCCTTCATATCCGGGATCGATTACATCTCGTGGCCGGGGCATATTAAAACTACCAGAGGGAGCGAAAGTTACCTATACGAAACGCACATGGAAATTTGAAAATTAAAAAAATCAATTTTTCTTCAATCAACACCACTTTTTTTTCACGAAAATCAATTCTACAATGCATCCTTCATATCCGGGATCGATTACATCTCGTGGCCGGGGCATATTAAGCCTACCAGAGGGAGCGAAAGTTACCTATACGAAACGCACATGGAAATTTGAAAATTAAAATACTCAATTTTTTTTCAAATCAACACCACTTTTTTTTCACGAAAATCAATTCTACAATGCATCCTTCATATCCGGGATCGATTACATCTCGTGGCCGGGGCATATTAAGCCTACCAGAGGGAGCGAAAGTTACCTATACGAAACGCACATGGAAATTTGAAAATTAAAATTCTCAATTTTTTTTCAAATCAACACCACTTTTTTTTCACGAAAATCAATTCTACAATGCATCCTTCATATCCGGGATCGATTACATCTCGTGGCCGGGGCATATTAAGCCTACCAGAGGGAGCGAAAGTTACCTATACGAAACGCACATGGAAATTTGAAAATTAAAATTCTCAATTTTTTTTCAAATCAACACCACTTTTTTTTCACGAAAATCAATTCTACAATGCATCCTTCATATCCGGGATCGATTACATCTCGTGGCCGGGGCATATTAAGCATACCAGAGGGAGCGAAAGTTACCTATACGAAACGAACATGGAAATTTGAAAATTAAAATTCTCAATTTTTTTTCAAATCAACACCACTTTTTTTTCACGAAAATCAATTCTACAATGCATCCTTCATATCCGGGATCGATTACATCTCGTGGCCGGGGCATATTAAGCCTACCAGAGGGAGCGAAAGTTACCTATACGAAACGAACATGGAAATTTGAAAATTAAAATTCTCAATTTTTTTTCAAATCAACACCACTTTTTTTTCACGAAAATCAATTCTACAATGCATCCTTCATATCCGGGATCGATTACATCTCGTGGCCGGGGCATATTAAGCCTACCAGAGGGAGCGAAAGTTACCTATACGAAACTCACATGGAAATTTGAAAATTAAAATTCTCAATTTTTTTTCAAATCAACACCACTTTTTTTTCACGAAAATCAATTCTACAATGCATCCTTCATATCCGGGATCGATTACATCTCGTGGCCGGGGCATATTAAGCATACCAGAGGGAGCGAAAGTTACCTATACGAAACGCACATGGAAATTTGAAAATTAAAATTCTCAATTTTTTTTCAAATCAACACCACTTTTTTTTCACGAAAATCAATTTTACAATGTATCCTTCATATCCGGGATCGATTACATCTCGTGGCCGGGGCATATTAAGCCTACCAGAGGGAGCGAAAGTTACCTATACGAAACGCACATGGAAATTTGAAAATTAAAATACTCAATTTTTTTTCAAATCAACACCACTTTTTTATCACGAAAATCAATTCTACAATGCATCCTTCATATCCGGGATCGATTACATCTCGTGGCCGGGGCATATTAAGCCTACCAGAGGGAGCGAAAGTTACCTATACGAAACGCACATGGAAATTTGAAAATTAAAATTCTCAATTTTTTTTCAAATCAACACCACTTTTTTTTCACGAAAATCAATTCTACAATGCATCCTTCATATCCGGGATCGATTACATCTCGTGGCCGGGGCATATTAAGCCTACCAGAGGGAGCGAAAGTTACCTATACGAAACGCACATGGAAATTTGAAAATTAAAATACTCAATTTTTCTTCAAATCAACACCACTTTTTTTTCACGAAAATCAATTCTACAATGCATCCTTCATATCCGGGATCGATTACATCTCGTGGCCGGGGCATATTAAGCCTACCAGAGGGAGCGAAAGTTACCTATACGAAACGCACATGGAAATTTGAAAATTAAAATACTCAATTTTTCTTCAAATCAACACCACTTTTTTTTCACGAAAATCAATTCTACAATGTATCCTTCATATCCGGGATCGATTACATCTCGTGGCCGGGGCATATTAAGCCTACCAGAGGGAGCGAAAGTTACCTATACGAAACGCACATGGAAATTTGAAAATTAAAATACTCAATTTTTCTTCGAATCAACACCACTTTTTTTCACGAAAATCAATTCTACAATGCATCCTTCATATCCGGGATCGATTACATCTCGTGGCCGGGGCATATTAAGCCTACCAGAGGGAGCGAAAGTTACCTATACGAAACGCACATGGAAATTTGAAAATTAAAATTCTCAATTTTTTTTCAAATTCAACACCACTTTTTTTTCACGAAAATCAATTCTACAATGCATCCTTCATATCCGGGCATCGATTACATCTCGTGGCCGGGGCATATTAAGCCTACCAGAGGGAGCGAAAGTTACCTATACGAAACGCACATGGAAATTTGAAAATTAAAATTCTCAATTTTTTTTCAAATCAACACCACTTTTTTTTCACGAAAATCAATTCTACAATGCATCCTTCATATCCGGGATCGATTACATCTCGTGGCCGGGGCATATTAAGCCTACCAGAGGGAGCGAAAGTTACCTATATGAAACGCACATGGAAATTTGAAAATTAAAATTCTCAATTTTTTTTCAAATCAACACCACTTTTTTTTCACGAAAATCAATTCTACAATGCATCCTTCATATCCGGGATCGATTACATCTCGTGGCCGGGGCATATTAAGCATACCAGAGGGAGCGAAAGTTACCTATACGAAACGCACATGGAAATTTGAAAATTAAAATTCTCAATTTTTTTTCAAATCAACACCACTTTTTTTTCACGAAAATCAATTCTACAATGCATCCTTCATATCCGGGATCGATTACATCTCGTGGCCGGGGCATATTAAGCCTACCAGAGGGAGCGAAAGTTACCTATACGAAACGCACATGGAAATTTGAAAATTAAAATTCTCAATTTTTTTTCAAATCAACACCACTTTTTTTCACGAAAATCAATTTTACAATGTATCCTTCATATCCGGGATCGATTACATCTCGTGGCCGGGGCATATTAAGCCTACCAGAGGGAGCGAAAGTTACCTATACGAAACGCACATGGAAATTTGAAAATTAAAATTCTCAATTTTTTTTCAAATCAACACCACTTTTTTTTCACGAAAATCAATTCTACAATGCATCCTTCATATCCGGGATCGATTACATCTCGTGGCCGGGGCATATTAAGCCTACCAGAGGGAGCGAAAGTTACCTATACGAAACGCACATGGAAATTTGAAAATTAAAATTCTCAATTTTTTTTCAAATCAACACCACTTTTTTTTCACGAAAATCAATTCTACAATGCATCCTTCATATCCGGGATCGATTACATCTCGTGGCCGGGGCATATTAAGCCTACCAGAGGGAGCGAAAGTTACCTATACGAAACGCACATGGAAATTTGAAAATTAAAATTCTCAATTTTTTTTCAAATCAACACCACTTTTTTTTCACGAAAATCAATTCTACAATGCATCCTTCATATCCGGGATCGATTACATCTCGTGGCCGGGGCATATTAAGCCTACCAGAGGGAGCGAAAGTTACCTATACGAAACGCACATGGAAATTTGAAAATTAAAATACTCAATTTTTCTTCAAATCAACACCACTTTTTTTTCACGAAAATCAATTCTACAATGCATCCTTCATATCCGGGATCGATTACATCTCGTGGCCGGGGCATATTAAGCCTACCAGAGGGAGCGAAAGTTACCTATACGAAAAGCACATGGAAATTTGAAAATTAAAATACTCAATTTTTCTTCAAATCAACACCACTTTTTTTTCACGAAAATCAATTTTACAATGTATCCTTCATATCCGGGATCGATTACATCTCGTGGCCGGGGCATATTAAGCCTACCAGAGGGAGCGAAAGTTACCTATACGAAACGCACATGGAAATTTGAAAATTAAAATACTCAATTTTTCTTCAAATCAACACCACTTTTTTTTCACGAAAATCAATTCTACAATGTATCCTTCATATCCGGGATCGATTACATCTCGTGGCCGGGGCATATTAAGCCTACCAGAGGGAGCGAAAGTTACCTATACGAAACGCACATGGAAATTTGAAAATTAAAATACTCAATTTTTTTTCAAATCAACACCACTTTTTTTCACGAAAATCAATTCTACAATGCATCCTTCATATCCGGGATCGATTACATCTCGTGGCCGGGGCATATTAAGCCTACCAGATGGAGCGAAAGTTACCTATACGAAACGCACATGGAAATTTGAAAATTAAAATACTCAATTTTTTTTCAAATCAACACCACTTTTTTTTCACGAAAATCAATTTTACAATGCATCCTTCATATCCGGGATCGATTACATCTCGTGGCCGGGGCATATTAAGCCTACCAGAGGGAGCGAAAGTTACCTATACGAAGCGCACATGGAAATTTGAAAATTAAAATACTCAATTTTTCTTCAAATCAACACCACTTTTTTTTCACGAAAATCAATTTTACAATGTATCCTTCATATCCGGGATCGATTACATCTCGTGGCCGGGGCATATTAAGCCTACCAAAGGGAGCGAAAGTTACCTATACGAAACGCACATGGAAATTTGAAAATGAAAATACTCAATTTTTCTTCAAATCAACACCACTTTTTTTTCACGAAAATCAATTCTACAATGCATCCTTCATATCCGGGATCGATTACATCTCGTGGCCGGGGCATATTAAGCCTACCAGAGGGAGCGAAAGTTACCTATACGAAACGCACATGGAAATTTGAAAATTAAAATTCTCAATTTTTTTTCAAATCAACACCACTTTTTTTTCACGAAAATGAATTCTACAATGCATCCTTCATATCCGGGATCGATTACATCTCGTGGCCGGGGCATATTAAGCCTACCAGATGGAGCGAAAGTTACCTATACGAAAAGCACATGGAAATTTGAAAATTAAAATACTCAATTTTTCTTCAAATCAACACCACTTTTTTTTTCATGAAAATCAATTTTACAATGTATCCTTCATATCCGGGATCGATTACATCTCGTGGCCGGGGCATATTAAGCCTACCAGAGGGAGCGAAAGTTACCTATACGAAACGAACATGGAAATTTGAAAATTAAAATTCTCAATTTTTTTTCAAATCAACACCACTTTTTTTTCACGAAAATCAATTTTACAATGTATCCTTCATATCCGGGATCGATTACATCTCGTGGCCGGGGCATATTAAGCCTACCAGAGGGAGCGAAAGTTACCTATACGAAACGCACATGGAAATTTGAAAATTAAAATACTCAATTTTTTTCAAATCAACACCACTTTTTTTCACGAAAATCAATTTTACAATGTATCCTTCATATCCGGGATCGATTACATCTCGTGGCCGGGGCATATTAAGCCTACCAGAGGGAGCGAAAGTTACCTATACGAAACTCACATGGAAATTTGAAAATTAAAATTCTCAATTTTTCTTCAAATCAACACCACTTTTTTTTCACGAAAATCAACACAATCTATTTAGCTAATAGGTTAGCGCTATTCGTTGGCATTTATGTACACTGTCAAACATTTCATTATCAAGCTAAAAAGTGTTAATTTGGTCAAAAGCAAAACAGTGAAAAAACATAGCCCGGCCCTGCATTTTTTAACCGTCCGTCCACCTGTACGTAATAGTGCCTGGGATATGCGATCTTAAAGGTTTGGCGTGTTTAAATAAATCACCCTGTATATCCCACAAACTTCAAGAAAAACTTTTTCATTTTAAGATAAGGGTTTCGGTCCATACTACCTACCGTTTCACCATGCCTCCCAGTATTAGAACAGATCGAGGGGCTCCCTTTCCCACTTATCTATACTTGTTATTGAGAGATATTTGAATAATATTATAGCGGGGAGATAGTTATTACAGAGAATCTTTGGAAAATATAAAGCACTGGCAACGGCGCGCCTCTTCCTTTGAGCTGTACGGCATTCCCCGCCAGCCACGCGTAGCATTCTTCGGCTAAAATGAATCATCTTCAGTGTTGCCGGTTAGCCAGTAACTACTGACATTTGCCTGGAATGTGGGAACGTGCAAGTATTATTACAAGGAAAGCGTACTTGCAAGGAATTTTCCAGTAGTGCCGATAGCCTTGTGCAATTTTCTGGTTTTTCTACATAGTATCATGCGGTGCGGTCGTCTCGTCACGTGATTTTCGAATTCAATACTGTTAAACTGATTTACGTTGCTTAAGCTGCTAAACATAACCTATTCGAATAAATGCAAATTTATGATTAAAAAAACAAAAAGGCACAAAACATGTATTTTGATAATTAATTAGCACTTTTCATTGCCTTATTTTGTACATATTCAATCATTTCAATATTCAGCTTAAGAGGTGTTGATTTCGATACAAAACAAAAAGTGAGAAAAACCGAGTTCGGTCCGTCTACTTTTACATTACTTTTAGGTAAGCATGCAATCCTGCAAAATTTCAACGGAACTACGCCTAAGATATGCGATATTCAATATAATAATATTGGTGTGCTAAGCTATCGGTAAAGACTGAGTTAAGAATTTGACTCGGTAGAAGAAGCCAGTCAAGGTTTTGTTTGTCTACTGTCTGAATAGAGATTGACATGTTCTGATGTGTGCTATAAATTATACTGGCAAAAAGTGGGACGCTCTACATAAAGACAGGGCATTACTCATTGCCGACGGTCTGTTTAATAACTGGTCAGATCCCAAACAGAGATTGACAGATGAATTTTTCTGTGGTTGGTGAAATATTTGGTATTCAATAGACAAGCCAAAAACGAAGGTTGGGCGAACAATAAATTATAATTCATCAGTTCATTGTTATAATAAGGTACAAAAATCTGCAATCGAAGTTGCACATACCTCCTTAATCTTCTGGCCTCCCAAAATACTGAACTGCAACGTCGCATTAGCGCCTAAGGTGGTTCAGCAAGTAGTGGCGAAATGATATGGACTATAGAAGGGTAGCGTCACTTCGTCGTTGAAACAGTTCTTGGCGTTAAACTGTGATGTCTGTGATATAGCAGCTAGTCAGGAGGAAGATAAATATCCAGGAATGAAGGTCACCTGAAGGTAGTTGACCGCAAAACACCGGATTGTTTTAGGTGTTGCGAAACTAGCAGGAAGTGGGGTGCTAATATTTCGATTCTCTGCTAATGATGTAAAGGCGACTATTGTTATTCTAACATATTTGGAATTTGAGACATCGTCGCTTAAGTTGTAACACCACTAAACGCAAAGAATAACTTATGTATTTGCTTAAAAAAGCCACCGTGAATGCCGGAATGTCATCAGTAGGCACTATTAGCTTATGAGGTTTCATTTGCGACTAGACAAACATTAGGAGGATTATAAGATCATTCGATAGTGACTCCAACGGCCCACTGTTCTTTTATGCTGTCCTAAAAAGTTGTTAGTTTGAAGTTACATCGTGCTGGAACTCTTTATTGAACAACTAAATTTTTGTGATTCATGACTGGGTAGTACCAAAAAGAAGAAAATACGATACAAATTTGTTATTTAGTTTTGCATTCTACCTCATTGATTATTGCCAAACATTTCCAAAGTAGATCCTTCAAGTATATTGCGAGAAAATAGATGTGATGTTCCATTTCTTTATTTAATTTTATACTCTTCAGTCTACATTATTCATGTTCCCTGAAAAATAAATACGAACATACAAAAAACAAAGTGATTGTTTTCATCTACACTGAAAAAGCTTTTAGAATGTAAGCACACAGTTTGGAAAATCTGCTTTCTTTTCTGGTTACTAAGTTTAGCGCTCTTACACTCATTTTCAAACTTGTGACCGAACAATAATCGAACAATAATCCATTCCAACCTCTGTTAGAATCAGTATAGTAGTTACTGATATTGCACAATGTCAAGGAAACCAGAACGACAGGTGGGTTATCGCCAATGGGTGGAACGCTAAATCACTCTATTTTTCAAGCCTATTTTCCAGAAAATGCTTTTTATTATATATCGTCTAGACAGAAAAAATAATAATATGTATTACCCTGTATAAACTCAATTATATATATACTCTATGACATGCCAAACTAGGCATTACTCTGTTGAAATCAATAAAATTAAAAGTAGGGAACCCATTCAGGTGAACCATCCCCCTGTAACCTTTCTTCCATTTATAGAATATCTTGGTCGCCTCCAGGCAGTAAATCATAAACAAAAAAACCTACTGTATACCGGCATGTGTGTGGGTGTATCTATCCAGTTGAAGGGTGGATGTAAAGCTGGACATACACGCTAAAAATATGGATATCCAGATTCATGATTCCGCCACAATATGATCTGTATGAATATTTTTTGAACAAATCATAATCAACTGTCTCCACCCACACTCCGCCGATACACGACGCGAATTAGTACCTAAAATCTCCCAGCGTTTGAGAAGCTTCATTCCATCCAGGGCCTTTGATTTCTTACCTTTCGTCTTTCACTCATACTCAATTGTCTATCAAATGCTCAAGTTGATGATTCCATTATTACCAACGGCCGATAATGATATATCAATTTTCCTATTTTCAAATCTTCAGAACACAACACTTAAAAATACGAATTATACACACTCCTTAAAGTGTTTTGAAGGGTGTGCTCCATGTAAAATTTCTCTAAGAATTCTAGTTGCTACGCTCAAAACTCTTATTGTTACTGTAACCTGTTTATCGCATGTCCTTTCGCTAATCATTACCGCGTATGTTTAGCTTTTGCTTAGAGTGATCCATCAGACGGCGGTAAAGGACATGAAAGAAATAAACCGCGCAATAAATTATACTCGATAAAAGAGGGACGCACTACCTAAAGACGGACGACTTGTTTCTGCTCCCCTGATTACTCATTTGCCGACGGTCAGTTTAATAACTGGTCAGTCAGATTCCCAAACAGAGATTAAGAGATGAATTTTTCTATGATAGGTCAAATAAATATATTTGGTATTCAATAGACAAGACAAAAATTGAAATGATTATGGAGTATATATATATACAGGTATATATATACACCTATATTATATACTCGAAGCAGTCGCGCAGGCACAAGCCTAAATGCCGAAACATCGCGGCTGCTATGATGGTCCCAAATAAATTTTGTTAATACGATTTTTGAACTAAGGTTAGTAGAACTGGGAAAAGCATCATCTTGTAGATTGTTCCACAGTCTCAAAACTCTCGGGACAAAGGGGCGGTCGTATCGCCCAGTTCTGGATGAACGAAGCTCGACACGGTTAGGATGGGACGTCAACAAGTTAGGCGGGTCTATCTGACAGGCACATCGCGCGGCTGCATCATGGAAGAGAGCTTCGAGGAGCAAAATCCGTTGGTGTATCGGCAGAAAAAGAACTAGATCGCCGAAGACCCGCCGTGCATAGTGTATAGTATAAAATAATAAAAACAAAACAGTCAATTCCATGCAATTAAAACAAAATAATACCCTTTAAAATACAAACAAGTAATAAATCAATCTAGAATTCTCAAAAAAAAACAGTTTCTCTATAAATCCATAAACAAAAGTAACAAATAAACAAAAACATTTTTATAAAAATCTAATACGGGCCACGTAGCAGTCTGAAAAAATGACATATTGTTATTCAAAATAGATTTCCAGTATACAGTGAAAATGTTTCTATACTATAGACTGAAAAAAATCTCCGTCCCATTCCCCCAAGTTGGGCGAAGCTTGACTAAGTAAGTTTTCCAAGAAGCTTTGTGAAAACAATTTAGCTACAGTTTGCTTTCAGTGACAAAAAGCACAACAGGAAAATGAACAAAAAATCAGGCCAATTTTTTTTCTTAGGATGCGATTAGAGGTAATAATAGCCAGCCTTCAAATGCTAAGTCCACTAAATGGAGAGTTAAATAGAAAAATACAACCTTTTTTCTAGCTACTGTCAATTTCTTTGTGAGCCGAAAACACAAAATACAGCTTTGTGTTTGAGATGCCGCGCCGCGGACTGCATGGATTACTCTTAATACCTATTGAAATTAAAATATTATTTTTTTTCTCAAATGTCTGGTAGCATTTTATGACTAAAAAGGGGATAATTTCATTAATGCATCAAGTTGTAAATTTAATCAAGAAGGACTTATTTATTTCTTATTTGCTTCGTCGCCGACGCTGGTTGGATGCAAACCCAATGATATTAGAAAGAACGGCGGAACTCTTTGAGCTTGGCCCACAGACCCCCACGCCTATTCTGGTATGGGCACACCGGCGTATTCATGGGAGGGCTTTGGGGCTCCTCGGAGTCTCCCCTCCCGAAGCGCAACAGCTCATTACGCTTCTTCTACATATAGCATGTTATGCTATATCTTCTGTGAAGTGTAGCTACCTGGACTAAGCGAGTCCCCTCCTACTATGCAGTTTTCTATCTCCAAGACACCCCTCCCCTCCGAGACGGAATTTTCATGACCCTGGATCCTGACCCCACCCCCAGATCTTTTTCTGGATAACACCACTGGTTGAGCAGTATCTCAATCTACAAGAAACAATTACTATCTCTAGGCAGCAGCGGTGGCCGCAGTAGTAGACCCTCGGTCTTCTGATCAGTCTTGGCTATGGATGTTGTGATTGTCCAGTAGGTGGTAGATGGTAGTCTCTGACGTCGAACGCGGAGGTACTACCCGGCGGATCTCGTAGGCGGAGCCACAATGTGTGCATGTTGCATGCACACGTGTTCCCTCA